>CAWTZB010000262.1:31610000-32850000 GCA_963919705.1 Alexandromys oeconomus | reverse complement strand
TCAATGATTTCTTTCTTAATTGTTCCTCTTTTGTTTGTGTTTCAGCAGGATATTTAGATAAAATTTCATTTTGTATTACTTTCTAAATAATTGTTTTAATTTTATATATGTGAGTGCTTTGTTTTTAGGAATGTCTTTCAATACCTGCTGCTTTGTGTCCCTTAATTTTCCCAAATGTTGTTGGATTCAATGCACTAACATTACAGAACTTTTTGAGGTTCTTGTAGGTGCTGGGAATCAAATTAGACTTCCTTGTAAGATTAGCAATTGTTAATAAGTGTTGAGCCATCTATCCAAAGCTTACCAATATTTTAAGCCATATTTGACTTCTACATTTTTCTGTAAGTATTCTGTAATTTTTACATAGCTCGTTTTAAACCATTTAATTTATGTTTTGTTCATTCTATTAACAAAGAAATTGTAAGGCATAATTACTAAAAAAAAATAAAGACCTCTCTCATTCATGAATTTAATCTACAAAAAACTACATGATCTTATAAGAGACAAGACCAGATGAGTCTCAGAAAAGATATCAACCATGGATCTCCATCTGGATTGTCAAGATTCAGAGATATCTGAAGCTTTACTGGAGAGGTTTCCTGATGGCATCCCACTTCAGGACCTAGTGCTGAAAAGTTGCTCACACTTTATACATTGGCTCATTGAGAATCCCCCTGTTGTTTACCATTTACACAAGAAGGCACATCCTTAATGAAGATTGAACATTGAACTGACTCATGAGGTTATAGCATTATAGTAGTCATAATTTTTAATTCCCAAAGCAGTATAGTCAGAGTGGGTTTTTCTGATAATCATAATCTATGTAAACTCGGATTCTGGCCACATTAGCAATATCAGGTATGGGTTCTACCAAATGGAATAGCTCCTTAAATAAATAGAAAGTCCTTGATTACTTCCATATTTACCCAATATTGAATGAGAGTATTAAGAAGTTAGGACACTAACATATGTTCCTAGTGATGTTCAACAGTTAGTTCTCCCTCAAAAATGTGCAGTGAACCTTCCAGGTCATGAACAGTTGTCAGCATGTATGAAGTATTTATTTCAGGACAGGACCAATTTTCCATTATGAAGGCATAAGCAAGAATGTCCTCAGCAATATTATGACAAAGTGCAGGACTCAGAGAAATCACAGCACAGAAAAGTAGTATAACTTGATATTATGTTTTATTATTTCCTATGATACATGGTAATGTAGAAGGAGTATCACTATAGGGGCTAACACCATGGTACTGTGAGTTTAGATATAAAGTGATGAATATTTTCTTGTCTTTATACCCTTGCATGATTGAGTTGTTGTACCCAAACCCGATTTATCTTCCTGTTCCTTGTGTGGGATGTTCTAAAAATGCCTCCTTTACTCATTTCTCATAAATTTAAATAATGTCAAACCATTACATTTCTATGTTACAGACTAAAACTTCAGGAGTGAGTATTAAGTTCTTAAAGCCTAAACATTAATAAGGTGCTTTGAGTTATTTAATCAAAGGATGAAAGGGGAAAGACAGATTTCCTCAGTTATCACAGGCTTCAGACTGACAATTTGCTTATATTATTTCCCAAACCCATGCACAAAGTTCATTTACCTGAACAAAGATCATAAAATGGAAGAGGAAAAACATATACTAATGATAGACAAGTGACTGGAGATAATTCTTCTTATTATTGAGAAAAACCTCTGGTGCATATTCAAATATGTCTTTTCTCACACATTAAGACTCGAGCAAATATATAATTGGTTCTGTGAAACCAAAATTAATACCAAATTCACACAGACAGGGAGGAGCCAGAAATGAAACCTTACAAATAAGCATGTAATTGTTTAGAGTATTCATGTATTTTGAATTTTTCTTTGTAAAATTAATGACACAACTTATATTTTAATCTTCATTACATAGTTAATTATATTATGAAAATTAACGATGGTCAGTGTGGGGCCTAAAAATAATTTTTCCACTTCTAATTAAACAGCTCGTTTTAGGTACAAACAAAGACACACACACACACATACCTGTGTGAGGTACATATCTATATATGTACATGCACATACATATACATTTCTATATAAATGTGTATACATATATAGACAGAGAGAATATATATGAGGAGAGCTATCAGTCAAGAATTTATTCTTTGCAGTTGGGAAGGTTGACATGGTAAATCAGAAAATTAAGATTAAAAGCAGTTATTGGAAGCCCAGAATAACAAAAAGGCAGCTTAGTCTTTAAGGTAGATACACAGGAACTGTACCCAGCAACTAAATACAGGTTTAATTTGTATTTGCCAGAATTTTCTTTTTTGTATTTCTCTTGCCAATTTCAGTTTTACTCATTCTTCTGCAACACACATAGGTGGAAGAAAAAAAAAAAAAAAACAATGAGCATCTAAGGCTGAGATCTCTGAGATTACCGCAGGAATTGCCTTCATTGCTGGAACAGAGACCACGGTCCTCATTGGTCCTTATTTTTTGCTCAAGTGAAATGCACACACTTTCAAACATAGGCCAAGAGTGAAATAAATGTGTCAGCAGTGGGGCTTCTTACCCGCCAGGCTCTGGTTACAATCAAGGTTGCACAGTAGGACAATCATATAACCAAACAAGACTGTACAGTTTACAGAGTCTTGTGGAATCATGCTATACAAGGAAAAAATCCCAGTATGACTGAGGAAGGTACTCATGTATCCTAAGCCTTATCAGACTTTCCATTGTTATTTAATGAGCTGATGGACTAAATGCACCATCTTTTCTAAGGGATGCTTTATGAGAGAGGCAACCTATGTTCCAGGGTATGGCCTAGACTCTGTGAACTCACAAATCACTTAATTGATCAGATTTAATAAAGAAAGACAGAGAGCCTAGGAGAACTTCATAAAGAATAAGGATTGTGGTTATGGAAAGGAAATCTAATGTAGGGTGTAGAGTATATTTTTATAAATACAAAATTTATGCTTTTTACTGTAAGCTAATTAAGACCTATAAGTAACTACTATGAAAAAGTAACAGACATTCACAGAAATTTTTTTTGAATATATATATATATATATATATATATATATATATATATATATATGAAATTCTCTTCTGAAATAACTACCCCTTTAAAATTATTTTTTATTATTATGACACTGTGTGACATTTTGTGGCAATAGGGTACTTCAGATAAGATTTTTAGAACAAAAGTTCTCTCATATTTATTCCTTTATTTATTTATCTATTTATCTGTTTGTTGTTTCTGAAAGTTTCATTTTACTTATGAATTCTAATTCCTGAACCACCATTCCTCCAACTAACACTACCCGCTCCCCATCTCACACTATCCAATCATCTGAGAGGGTGAGGCCTGCTATGGGAGTAAACAAAGTTGTCACATTGCTTGAGGCAGGACCAGTACCTTCTCACTTTATCAATGCTGGACAAGGTATACGTTCATATGGAACTTACTCCAAAGAGGCAGTTCATGTACTAAGGATAAATATTGTTTCCTCAGCTAGTGGCCTCACAAACTGCCCAAGTCAGACAACTGTCGCAAACATTCAGAAAGAATAGATTGTTCTTATTCAGGTTCCCAAACTTTCACTCTGTATTCAGTGAGCTCACACTTACTCAGGTCTAACTAAACAAACCCTCAAGGCCAGTCATAGAGATAGGAGCGATATTATGAACAAATAGTCAAAACCATGATGAAAAAACCCACAGACATCCACAGAAACAGCAGTTTTTGCTTTTTAATACCAAAAGGATTTGAAGGGAACTCTAATATATTAAATACCTTAAGAAGGATTATAATTCAAGCATATAAGCATATGTTTGTGTTAAACTGATATAGGAAATTATCCAAGATTCAGCAGCAAGTTGCACTTGGCAGCCAAGAGTCACAATCAGAAAACGTTGACAAGGGGTTTTTGTAGATGGCGAGTATCTATTCCCAAACATGAAGACACATGAATAGTTCTTGACACTAAAGCATGAATTTGACTATTGTACTTTTTTGAATATGTTCTTATTATTTTACATGGTGACTTTAGCATTCCCCTTCTCCTCTCCTTCCAGGACCTTATCCCTCCTGCTCTCTATTCTCCATCAACCACTCCTTTGTATTTTCTCACAAAGGTGCAAGCCTTCCATGGGCTTCAACTAGTAACAGGGCCACCAGACGCCTGTCTCAAGTGGTGCCATTCTTATAGATTCATTAGAGTTTCCCTTACATTAGTCTTCTTCCTGATCTCAATGTTAATTTTAGCTCGAGCAGGAAGTAAATATGTTTTTTTTTTCCTATCTTTCCCTCTAACCCTCCCTTTTCCTGTGAGGAGGGAGGGACAGATGATTCAGTAGCTCTGGTGGAAATCACCTAGGTTACTGCAGGATTTTTTCTTTCTTTCTTTGCAGACTTTTGAGAGTCTCTCCTTTGATTGGGTCTAATTAATTCTCAGTTATAGTGCATACACTCCTCCAATCAGAGGCAAACACAGCGAATAAAAATTTCCTAAGCTGGGCATTTTAGCAGTCAGGCTCCTGGCTAGAGTCCAGCTATCAGCTGGTAGTGATCTAGCCACAGCCTGACAGTAAACTGCTCAAGAGAAGGAAGCCTGCTGCTGACACTTATGGGAGGCAGAGCCAGTGGAGTCTTAGCACAGATAGGAAAATGCTTAGATACCTGCTACTTCTCCTCTGAGGCAACTGCTCCTGTTTACTGTGCACGGAATATATTCCTGCCTCTTAAGCCATTTCTCCTCTAAGCTTTATCTTCCCTGTCTCAGTCTCAGAGTCCTGCATCATCTGCTAGGAGGACTAGGATATACTGTGGAAATAATTATCGAACAGTGAACAATATGGGCTGTACCTTCACTCCATAGAGAAAAATTTCTCTGCAGTGATAGTAGTCACATGGCTGCTGGAGATTATCTGAAACTACTTTCCCTGTTTCACACTGTCTTTTTGTACAAAATAGTCAGATTAGATATCTTACTCATTCCCATCCTTCTGATTTTGTGGGTTTCATAAATTCAATTTTGCACTCTGGGTTCTATAGTAAAATTTAAACTGCTTTGAATTCAGTCATCCACTGCATGGAATTTATTTATAGGTGGTGTAATAGGGTTAGACAGCATGGTACTGTCACTGTTTAAGAAATATTTACAGGGGTGGTGAAACTGACAGGGTTTAATTTTTCCAGAACTATCATGGCTACTTGAAAGTTGTTCTTTCCTTTATTGATATCTTATGGAGAAAGACCTGAAAAGATTATCTCTGATGCATATGTGGGGTCTTTTGCCTTACTTTCTTGTGATGTATCACCTCTGAAGAGGGAATGTGGTACAAGGATGCATGCTCTGTTAATTTGAATTATGTAGTTGATGACAGCTTTTAGCTGCAATTTTCCACACTGTGTCTGTGTCCCGTCTCCACTGCTGTATCCTTACATCCCCATTATGTGTGTAAAACACTGCTGTCTACACCACAGACACTAGTGTCTACATTCCCTATGAGGATGTGGGCAGAAAGGAAAAATAGTTATAAATATAACAAGAAATGTCAGTACAAGGGAAAAATATGTTTATTGTGTTCAAACAGGGCTGATAAGGTTTCACTATTAAAACTCATTTGTTTTTTTTACCAACTCAGAGGCAAGTACCTGATAATCTATGAGTAGTAACATATAAAACACATATAAATCAGTCTACTTGTGTAGGGGTTTCAAAATTTTAGGACATCACTGTATCTTAGGACTTATGCATTCTGTATAACAAACCTGATCACGACAATTTTTAAACACTTAAGGAGATGTGCTATTGTTTTTCTTGATGATGACAGCTTTGTTTTTCTGCCACCTTACACACTGGGAATATACATTTTTGCTTCAAGTTTTATACACTGTGACATAATTTAACGGATCAATCCATGAATAGTAGACTCTAGTTACAAATGGAAAATTATTGACTCATTATGTATTTTCTTATTTTTGGATAATGAATAATTTCCAAATAATACTTATTACTGAAACTTTTTTTCTGTAACACAGAGATGTAAATTTGATATTTTTGAAAGAAACAAGAATTGATTAAAGGAGGCCTGTTTAGAACAGCCCTCACGAGCAAAAGGAAGATGAGTCGGGTCTGGGTACTACTATTCAGTCACACAGGGGCATAAGGACAAGAAATCTTTCAGCATTTTGCATCTGAAATTGCATTGTTCTGTTCTTAGACCTTGTACAGAGTCTCCTTCTAGATTATCACCCGCCATAGGTAATATTTATGTATTATGACGACTACCCCTATTTTCTGATTCTCCTAATATATTACCAACATAGAATCCATTCCTTATCTTAGCTTTAGTTTTTTGTTTCTATTGAAAGTTCTTTTAAATAATAAAATTGGTTCCTATACATTTTGCTTTCACTTGGTGTTATCATCTTACTAGTTATATTCTGAAACATGCTAAGAATGCATGACAACAGACTTTCAAAATGCTTCACCACGTTTATTTTCTCTTCAATCCTACCACAAATATTAATATTGGTTCAGAAATTTTAGCTATTGTTCTGTCAATCATCTAAATTTTTAAATGTATGTACTGTAATACTAAGCCTCCAGACTTTTAAATAATTCTAAATAAAACAGAGTTATGTTAAAAATTTCCATGCACACACAGTGGATATTGCTGAAAACATATGTTACAGAAAAGAGAGTAAGTAAATGTATTAAGGATGGCCTGGTAATTGGAGAGAAATTCTAGTGATTGAAATGAAGTAAATTGGTTCAAAATTCCAATAATAACATATTACCACTGTAGAGAACTTTCTACAAGTATGAATTGGCTCTATGAAACCCATATTATCAAATGTATAATTTGCCAAAGGCATGAAGACAAGTGTAGAAACAGGCTCTTTCATACAAATGTGCAATTATTCCAAATATTCATGTATCCTGAATATTTTTTTAAAGGAAGACCTCAGATTATTGCTTTATAAACATGACACTTGTTTAGCAAATAAGGATGAGCAGTGCAAGGCGTGTAAGTAACATTTCCACTAGAGAACACTCATCTCTCCTCAGGCAGGCGAGTATGTACACATACATACATACAAATATACCTACATACATGCATAAAATATATAAGCATATGTGCATGCATGCACACATAAAATATAAAAAAATCTCTACATTCATACAAAGATACATAAATATATATATACAAATATAAATAAATGTTTGCATTCATTAGAAGTATGCTTACATATGTACAAACACTAATGCATGCTTGCAAACATACAAAAATACTTACTTTAAAAAATACATACTGCAGAAAAGCTTAATTTCAGAATATAATATTCATGCTTGGGTAATATGACAAAGAATTACATCTACTTTCAGCAATTGATAAAAAGAACCAAAATCACCCTGCTCCTGGAAGAGACCAAGGTTTTCATGTAAATATTCAAGTTGTCAGTATACACAGCCAGTTTAAGGACTACCTCCATTTGCCAGAATATGATTTTTCTTTTTGATAATTGAAGCCAGAGTCCTGGGCAAATTACATTTTACCTCACTTCCACTCTACATTAGGAAGTTTCAGTTACAAAATACATTCATGTGAGGACAAGAATGAACCAGGTGCTCCGATGGAGAGTTCCAAGAGCACAGCAGGATTTGTCTCCATGACTAGGATTGAGATCCTTATTGGTTCTTATTTCATGCTCAATTTGAGTCCCCACAACATTCAGTCAGAGAAAGGAGTGCTTCTTACTAGTCAGGGTCTAGCTATCAACCAATACTCACTTGGATCTGGGTATAATGAAAGCCCCATTGTACATTGATCCAGACAAGACACCCTGCTTCTGACCTGTGCAGGAGGCGTCAGAATCTAGAGAATTTCACAAGGGCAGCAATGATTATATTACCAGCATTAGCACACCAAGCCACCCGCTCCTGCCTCCTGTGCAGCAAGTAGCTCCCTGTTTCTGAAGCTACACATTCTCTTTAAGATGTGCAGTCTCTTCCTCAGCTTTGAAGAGCTATATCTTTTATAAGGAAGATAAACCTCTGCAGATGTTCATGTATTATAGACACTAGGGAGATCCACTGTGGGATTGCTATGGCATGGTCAATGTTCATTGTCCACTCTTAGAATCTATGAAAATGTCACGAAAACTTTTTGAAAATGTCATCCTACCTTTCCCCAGGCAAGGGAGACCAGAAATTATTGTACAGGACATATACTTTTTAAAATATACAAACTCTAGTACTTTGTTCTTCCTTCCTTGTCAGTCCATTTCTCTCCATATCATTAGCCAGTCATGAGGCTTATTGGAAATCAATTCGTTTCTGTTAGTGACAGACTATTGTTACATTCTTGACATGAAAGAAATTAACACACCAGGTTTCTCTGTTAATGTTTCTGATGCTATTGTGCATTTTGATCCCGTGCATGACCTGTGTCTGTTATCTCAGCCTTGGAGGACCAATGATGGATAGTAAAGTTGAGGCAAGAAGACACTGGTGTGATGGATTCATTCACATAGATTTTTTCTGACTTCTTTTCAATATAGATCATAGGGGTTTTTAATGACAAGTAACATTGCAACACGGTCCCACAAGGTCTCTAGTTGATTTTAAAAAGAGCCTGCCTGCCCATCATTGTTTTATTTCCCTTCCAGTACATACAGAAAATACATTTTGGAGACAATTATGCACTGATCTATGGGATGATTGTGATGTAGGAAGGGCAAATATGAGAGCAAGGAAAGAGATATCTTAATAAAGGGAGATATTATAAAGTTAGCAAGAAACCTGGTTCTAGAAAAATGGCCAAGAACCCCCAGAGATGAACCCAGCTGAGACCCAAAGCAATAGAGGAGAGGGTGTCGGAACTGACCTTACCCTGTAGTCAGACTGATGCTTATCTTAAGTATCATCATAGAACCTTTGTCCAACAATAGATGGGGAACAAAGACAATGACCCATATCGAAGCATTGAATTGAACTCACAATATCCAGTTGAAGAGTGGAGGTACTGAGAGTATGAGCAAGGAATTTAAGATCATGGAAGGCCCATCCACTGAGAAAGTTTGCATGGTAGCACACCAACTCCAACTAGACTGGTAGTGAAAGAGCATGAGAACAACCAAGCCCCTCTGAAGCAGTTTGAGTGCTGGTGCTGACTTACCAGAGACTGATAGTGACAATGGAATGTGTGTCTACTGCATATACTGGTTTCATGGGATCCTATTCTCTATGGAAGTAAACCTTTTTGTGGAAGATAACATGGCAAATTAGAAAATAGAGCAACAAGCAGTAATTGGCAGCCCAGAATCACAAAAGGAGGCTTCAATCTATCAAGTACACAGCCAGGTACTCAGCCCCAGAAGCTAATACAGGATGAATCCCTACTTGCCAGAAGTTGTTTTTCAATTTATTAATTAGATTCACAGTCCAGGGTAAATGACATTTTTTTCTCTCATTCACTTTTAATTTGTCTTCTTCTTCTGCAGCACATGCTTAGGGGAGTGTAAAAAAATCAATAAGCATCTGGGACAGAAATCTCCAAGGTTACCCCATGATTTGCCTTAATTGCTGAAATTGAGATTGCTCTGTTCATTGCTACTTATTTCCTGCTTTATTTAAATGCACACACTCCTTCCATCAGAGCTCAGAAGTGCTAATTAAAGCATCTGCAGTGTGGGTTCTTTCCAGTGGAGCACTGGCTATTGTCCAGGACTCACAATAGGACCTGGTATAACCAAAGCCCGGCTGTACAAATGCCCAGACTAGGCAGACTGCTCCTCAGTTATGCAGGTGTCAGAGTGATGGAAAGCAGCAAAGGAAGAGATTGTTTGACTCCCAGCATTATAGCTCCGAGCCACCTGATCCTGTTTCCTATGCAGCAAGTAGGATCCTGGATTTGAATGTATTGCTTCTTTTTCAAGATGAGAGTTTTTTTCTAAATTTCAATAGTCTCATATTAGTCTTAAACAGAATATTTTACAAGCAAGTTGTGGCTATGTAAAATCAAAATGAATGTCAAATGCATCCATACATTGTGGAAACGCAAATAATATTTTATGAACAAATGTGCAATTTCTGAGAGTATACAAGTGTTATGACTATTTCCTTTTAAAAGTAATGCTTCTGTTTATTGCTTAATCATCAGGACACTGTTGCTTACAGTATGCAAATTGGGGACTTTCAGAGAATGGGAAAAATAATATTTTTTTAATTACAAACCAGCATGTCACTTCAGGCACTCTTATATATTGGATAACTGATAAAACGTAAGCATTTAAAGATACGTGGGGACTCAGAATAGGCATAACACAAAGTGACAGCAGAAAGAAGAAATTGACAGCAAAGAATCATAGTCACCCACCTACAGTCAGAAATTTCAACTTTCAAGTACATAGCCTGGATGGAGACAATGGTATCAGATAATGGATCAGACCATACTGGCCACAGGTGTTCGTTTTGTTTTGTTGATTTTTTAGTCCGAACCCAGGGGAATCAGATTTTTTGCCTCACATCCCATTTCAATTTCTCAGCTTTAGCTGCAAAATAACTTCCAGTCAGGACAGGAATGAATCAGCAGCTCTGATGGAGATCTCCATGATTATCACAGTATTTGCCTTCTTTGCTGGAACTGAGATCACTCTACTCATTGGTCCTTAATTCATGCTCAATTTGAATGCCCAAATTCCTTCAATCAGAGCTTAGGAGTGCTAATAAAAGAGACAGAAGGCTGATTCTTCCCAGTGGGGCTCTGGCTATAGTCCAGGGCTCAATAGGACTTGGGTATAACCAGAGCCCCACTGATCAAGCACCCAGACTGGGCAGAATGCTGCTCACATATTCAGGAGTCGTAGCAGGTGAAATGCAGCAAAGGCAGGGATTGCTTGTTTTCTAGCTTTATAGCTCCATATCACCTGATCCTGATTCCTACGCAGCAAGTAGGATCCTGCTTCTGAAGGTACAGCTTCATTTATACGATGTGATTGTTTTCTAATTTCAATATTCTCTCATTAATATTAGAGAGACTATTTTACTAGCATGGTATGACTATGTAAAATAGAAATCAAGGCCAAATGCCTGCAGACATTTCTGAAACCATATATAAAGTCATATGAACCAATGTGTAATTTCTGAAAGTATACAAGTATTTTGAATCCTTATTTCTAAAATTAATGCCTCAAGTTATTGGTTTATCAGTGAACACTGCTGGATACAGTATACAATTGAAGATGTTGAGAAGGGATGAATGTAACCTTTTCACTTACTACAAAAACAACACATTTCAGGTTCTCACATATATTGAATAATTGATGAAGTTTAAGCATTTAAACATTGTATGTGTGGAATCTGACATTGCACATCAGAAAATGACATCAGAAAGAAGCAATTTTCAGTTAATTCATAATACCCCATATTCTGGCAGAAATGAGAGCTTTTATTTAGATAGCCAGGATATTTATATAGATAGCCTGGTAGATGGATATAGGACCATCCCCTATTTTGGAGATTTTTTTTAATTAAAGTCAGTACCAGGGGAAAATGACATTTTCTTTTCACATCCATATTCAGCTACAGCACACCTTCATATGGGAGACAGAAATGAATCAGCATTTGTCAGTGAGATCTCTAGGTTATCATAGAATTTGCATCCATTGCCGGAATTGAGATCACTCTCCTTACTGGTTCTTTTATTTCTGGTCAATTTGAATCCACACCCACCTTCAATCAGAGAACAGGAGCACTAATAAAAGCATCAGCAGTGCGGGTTCTTGCCTGTCAGGCTCTGGTTATAGTCCAGGTCATATTTGGACCTGGCTATAACCAGAGCCTCACAGTACAATCAGCCAGACTAGGCAGACTGCTCCTCACTTGTTCAGCAGGCAGAGTCTGTGAAAATCAGCAAATGCGGGGATTTTATGATTCCCAGCATTGTAGCTCAGAGTCATCTGCTCCTGTATCAGCTGTAAGAATTAGCAGGCTGGTTCTTAAGCTACTGCTCTTCTATTAATATTTGAAACTGCTATCTCAGTCTTGAATGTTTTATCACCTGTAAGAAAGAAATTTGAATTTAGACGTTAGTATCTGACATACACTAGGAGAACTAAGCTCTTTCTGTGCTCTGTGAGATATATTTTGTAAATTGCTCCTGATTGTCAGTGTTTATCAGCAACCCTTTGATTCCATGAAAATATCAAGCAGTAACCTTCACAGATGCTGCTGTTCCTATATTCAAAATCATGGGTATACATAAAATTCATTACAGGAAATTTATTTGTTATGGTCCTGTTCCCACTTAGGGTCACAGGTTCAAATCTCCAATGTCAATTTTCATTTCTTGTGTACTTCGCCTATATGTATCTATTACAAAAGTATAGCAGATATAATAGTTTGACGCCAAGGTACCCATTCAGGTCTTAGACAACAAATGTTGGAAGTGGGGAATGCAAAGGACAGCATCAGAAAGAGAGGAACATTGCAGAATGCTTGGTTATATAAAACCAACATCTCTGGTGTCTCTGTACAGCAATAACATCAGCATTTCTTTTGCCTTTCTGATTATCCTATGGGCATGTCTGAGAGACATTTCTTGGTTGATAATTGATCTTTGAGGGCCATTCAAATGTGGCAACTGAATGCTGGCAGGGGGGACCCTCTATCTCACTTTTTCCTGCACTCTCTGGGGTGATCACAGTGTGATAGGCAGCATTGCAGTTGGCGTCCTTCAACCCTGGGAAGAAGATCTGCATGGATGTAGCTGAATCAGTGGTGGCATGTAAACTATTCTATATCAGTGAGTGGACTCCCCATTTTATACCTAAATAAATTCCTTAGAAACTTTTCCAGACTCTTATGGTGTCACAATATACAGGAAAAAAATCCCAGTGTGATTAGAGATGGTAGTCATGTATCCTAACCTTTATCAGAGTTTCTATTGTTATTTAATGAGCTGATGGAGAAAATGAGTCAGATTTTCTAGGAGATGCTTGATGAGAGAGGCTAACTATTTTTCATGACATGGCCTGGACTCTGTTAACTCACAAATGACTTGAATGATTTCAATTATTAAAGAGAGGGAAAGCATAGGGGAACTTCAGATAGAATAAGGATAGTGGTGATGGAAAAGGAAATCCAATGTAGGGACTTTTCAAAATACAAAAGTTTATGCATATTAACTGAAGCTAATAGAGACAAATGAGGCAGCACAAATTTAGACACAGTTGTAATTACTAATAAAAAGTAAGAGACATACACAGAGAATTTTTGAATCTATACATATATTTTAAGACTATCTCTTCTAAAATAACTACCACTCTAAAATTATTTTTCATTACTATGACACTGCGTGACATTCTGTGGTAATTGGGTATGTCAGAAAAGTTTTTGAGAACAACAATTCTCTCATATTTATCAATTTATTCATTTATTTATGTATTTATCTGTTTGTTATTTCTAAAAGTCTCATTTTACTTTTGAATTCTGAGTCCTCACCCTCCAGTCCTCTGACTCACCCTTATCTGCTCCCTATCACACACTGTCCAATCATCTTAGAGGGTGATGCCCCCCAAGGGTGCCAACAAAATTTTCACATCACGTGAGGCAGGACCAGGACCTTCCCACTTTATCAAGTTTGAACAAGGTATCCCTCACTATGGAACTGGCTCCAAACAGGCAGTTCGTCCACTAAAGATAAACATTGCATCCTCTACTGGAGGTCCCACACACTGCCCATGTCAGACAACTGTCACCTACATTCAGAAAGACTACGTTGTTCTATTCTAGTCAGGTTCCCCAATTTAGGTCTAGAGTCAGTGAGCTCACATTTACTCTGCTGTACCTAACCCCTCAAGGCCAGTCATAGAGATAGGAATGATATTATGAGCAATGGAAACAAAGACATGATGGGAAAAACCTACAGACTTCCACAGAAACAGCAACATTTCCTTTTTAATTTCAAAAAAAGATTTGAATGGCAATCTAGTAAATTAAATACATTAAAAAGTTATAAAAATTCAAGCATTTAGTTATTTATTTTGGGTAAACTGACACAGGAAATTATGATTCATCAACAAATTGTACTTGTCTGCCGAGAGTCATAATCAGAAAATGTTGACAGAAATTGAGGGTTTTTTGCTAGATAATGAGCATCAAGACACATGAATAGTCGTTGACACTACTGGCTGAATTTGACTATTGTTCTTTCTTTAATATGTACTTATTTATTTTATATGATAACCTTCCTTCCATCCTCTCCTCCGAGGACCTTATCCCACCTCCATTCCATTTCCCATCCACAACTCCTTTGTATTTGCTCAGAAAGGGACAAGCCTTCCAGGGGCATCAGCAAGCATAGCAGGGCTGCAAAGGGTCTGTCTCTAGTGCCGCTTTCCTTAAATCTCATTGGAGTTTTCCTTACATTAGTGTTCTTCCTGATCCCATTGTTAATTGTAGCTAGAGCACAGGGTATACGTTTATCTTTCCCTTTCACTTTCCCTGTTTCTGTTGTATAAGACAGTGAGGAGGGGAGGGGGAGAATAGATGATTCAGTAGCTCTGGTGGAAATCACCTAGGTTACTGCAGGCTTTCTTTTTTCTTTCTTTTTTTTTTTCTGCTTTCTATGCTGACGTTTGAGGTCTTTCCTCTGATTGGTTCTAAATTAATTAATTCTCACTTAGAAGGCACATACTCCTCCAATCAGAGGCAAACACAGCGAATAAAAATTTCCTCAGCTGGGCATTTTAGCAGTCAGGCTCCTGGCTAGATTCCAGCTGTCAGCTGGTAGCTGATCTAGCCATAGCCTGACAGTAAACTGCTCCAGAGAAGGAAGCCTGCTGCTGACACTTATGGGAGGCCGAGCCAGTGGAGACTTAGCACAGACAGGAAAATGCTTAGATACCTGCTACCGCTTCTCTGAGGAAACCTATCCTGTTTACTCTGCTCAGAATATATTCCTGCCTCATAAGCCATTTCTCCTCTAAGGTTAATCTTCCCTGTCTCAGTCTCAGATTCCTGCTTCATCTGCTAGGAGGACAAGATACTGCTGGAACAATTTTCAAACAACAGTGACCAATGTGGGCTGTTGCTTTACTCCACCGTGAAAAACTGCCCTGCAGTGAGAGTATTTATATAGCCGCTGGAGATTCCCAGACACTATTTTCCCTATTTCCCACTGTCCTTTAGTATAAAATTATCACATTAGATATCTTACTTATTCTTATCTTGCTGCCTTCAGGGGTTTCATAAAAAAACACAATACAGCAAATAAAAAAATCAAACATGGATTTTCTCCACATTTCTACTCAACATTTGTTATAAGGCTAATACCAGCCGTATTAGATGAAGTAATAACATAAGGGATCCCGTATTTACTATGGACATTTGATAAATTATAAGGACAATATAATACACTGAGGAGAAAATGGCATAACTTGGTGGATTAAAAGATCCTAAGGAATTCAAAGAACTCATTTTAAAATATAAAGAATTCTTACTTCTCCAACTAATATTATCAAATTAAGTCAGTTGAATTTCTAAACAAATGATATCGTAACACTAATTCATAAAAGAAATATACTAAGGGATTGTATATCACACTTGGTTATTTTCCTGCGGTCACAGCTCACTAGAGCATGGGGCAGAAGAATCACATGAATTTAAAGGTAGAATAATCTCCTAGGGAGCATAGAGAAATCACTAGTGATAATTGATTGATTCTTGATATAAACAATACTTAATGCATTTAATAGTGCATAATACACTTGTAAAAACATACTTCAACTGAGCTTGAACAAGTTTTTTGCTGTTTTATTACCTTGTGCATTTCTCTGCAGAGACATTAAGAAAGAGCTTATATGTAATTATAAGACAGATATTAAAACATCACGTAAAGTCCTTGAGGAATTTCATTTCTAAGTCATTGAAGTGTCACTGTAATTTATTATATGGTTGATGTATTTGGAAAGACTAAAAGAAAGATCTTAAGAAAATATGTATTGCAATATCTAAGCATATTTACATTGTGACTACGTTCTATATAATTCATTAGCTCTTTTTAAAAGTATAGTGACATAAGTAGAAAAAACACATTTCTTTAAAATTTTAATAGAAGTAATCTGTCAAATTTTGTGTATAACCAGGAAGGATAGATGTATGAATTTTGTATAAAAATAAAATATTTTAAAATATATTCCATTTAAGCCAAAAAAAGAGATTTGATCCTTATCTAGTGGATGGTGAATTATAGCAGATATCAGACAATCACTATAACTCTGTTAATGATATGATGATTTCTTGCTGTTTTTATGTTGACTGAGCATCCACTTAATGATGACTTCATAGTTATAAAGAAAGAAATGAACATTCAACATGAGCAGCATCTAAGTCACTAATTCCTGCAACCTTCTTGAAGGTGCATATGAAGCAATTTAGGTTACCCCACCGTGACAATTTTACTAGCTTTCTAGGGAAAGATGAAATAGAACATCAAGTTATTATTTTAATCACACCTCTTCAAAATGAAATGTACATTTTGAATTGTCATGCAGTTACACTTTGACTTATGGGAACCTTCTAAATTCATTTAAATCCATTTTCCAAAGAAAGACACAGCAATCTCAGCAAAGTCTTTGGCATGCGACTCTTGCACACATATTTTTCTTTCATTATATGATGTATATTTTCTGCTGCTTTGATGAAGCACTGCCCTACAACTATTTGTAGCAGGAGAATTAATTATATTGAATTCTTTTGACAATATAGAGTCCACTATTATGAAAATTCATTTTTAATGCATGTATCTGGAGGCAGGGAAAAAACAGAGAGCATGGTAATACTTCCACCCTACACTTTGAATTCATATGTGTCTCCTAACCATCTCTACAAATCATTCACTTACCACATAGGAATGGCCCTCAAACATCAATTATCAACCAAGAGAAGTTTTTCAGATATGCAGATAGAATAATCATAAAGGCAAAAGGAATGCTGATGATATTGCTGTACAGAGTCCCAGAGATGTTTGTTTTATATAACTGAACATTCTGCAACGTTTCTCTTTTTCTGGTGTTGTCTTTGCATTCCCCGTTTCAACATTTGCTGTCTTAGACATGGATCAATACCTTGGCTTCAAACTAATATATCTCCTGTGCTTTTGTAATAGATACATATAAGCAAACTACACAAGAAATGAAATTTGAAATTTTAGATTTAAACCTGTTACCCTAAGTTGCAACAGGACCATAACAAAAAAAATTTCCTATAATGTATTTCTATGTATACCAATGACTTTTGTGATAGTAACAGCAGCATCAGCCAAGTTTACTGCTTGATATTTTCATAAAATCTAAAGCTTACTGAATAACACTGACAATCAGGAGCAATTCACACCATATATCTCCCAGGGGGGGAAAGGAGTCTGGCTCTCCTAGTGTATGTCAGACACTAACCTCTGAATTCAAATTTCTGTCTTACAGGGGATGCAACACTTCAAGACTGAGCAGGGATTTCAAATCTTAATAGAGGAACAGGACTGAAATCTCAAGGTCCAAATCAGGAGCAGAAGGAGAGAGAGCACAAGCAAGGAACTCAGGACTGCGAGGGGTGTACCCATACACTGAGACAATGGGGATGTCCTATTGGGAACTCACCAAGGCCAGCTGGCCTGGGTCTGAAAAAGCCTGGGTCAAAACCGGTCTCGCTGAACATAGCGGACAAGGAGGACTACTGAGACCTCAAGAACAATGGCAACGGGTTTTTGATTCTACTGGACCTATTGGTTTCGTGGGAGCCTAGGCAGTTTCGTGGATGCTCACCTTACTAGACCTGGATGGAAGTGGGTGGTCCTTGGACTTCCCACAGGGCAGAGAACCCTGATTGCTTTTTGGGCTGACAAGGGAGGGGGACTTGATTGGGGGGAGGGGGAGGGAAAGGGGAGGCGGCGGTGGGGAAGAGACAGAAATCTTTAATAAATAAATAAAAAAAGAAGCAGCTTACTAATTCTTACAGCTGAGACAGGAGCAGAAGACTCTTAGCTATAATGCTGGGAATCATAAAAATCCCCGCATTTGCTGATTTCCACAGACTCTGCCTGCTGAGAATGTGAGGAACAGTCTGTCTAATCTGGCTGATTGTACAGTCAGCCTCTGATTATATCCATGTCCAAATGAGACCTGGGATATAGCCAGAGCCTGACAGGCAAGAAACCGCACTGCAGACACTTTTATTAGTGCTCCTGGGCTCTGATTGAAGGAGAGTGTGCATTCAAAATCGATCATGAAAAAGGAGAGTGATCTCTATTCCAGCAATGGACACAAATTCTGTGGTAACCTAGAGATCTCATTCACAGATGCTTATTCATTCCTGTCTCCCACATGAATGTGTTCTGCAGCAGAAGGGGAGAAATTGAATATCTATGTAAGGGAAAATGTAATTTTCCCTGGGTCTGATTTCAATTATCAAAAGGAAAATTTTCACAAGTAGGGGAAGATCCTATATCCATCTTCCAGAGCCTACATCCTGGCTATCTACATGAAAGTGTCCATTTCTTCCAGAAGTTGGCTTATTATGAATTTTTACTGCAAATTGTTTTTTTTTGTTCTGTCATTTTCTGATGTGCCATGTCAGATTCCACACATACAATGTTTAAATGCTTAAACTTCATCAATTATCCAATATATGTGAGAACCTGAAATGACTTGTATGTGTTGTAAGTGAAACGGTCATATTCATCCTTTCTCTAAACATCTTCAATTTGTATAGTGTATCCAACAGTGTCCACTGACTAAGCAATAACTTGAGACATTCATTTCAGAAAGAAAGATTCTTAACACTTGTATACATTCAGAAATTACACATTAGAACTTATGATTTAATGTGTTGTTACACAAATGTCTTTAGGCATTTGCATTACTTTTAAATTACCTAGCCCCACCAAATTAGCAAAATATTCTGTTTAATGTTAATGTTAGAATATTGAAATTTAGAAAAAAATCACATCTACAAAGCAAAACTGTAGTACCTTCATAAGCAGGATTCTACTTGCTGCATAGAACTCAGGATCAGGTGATATGGAGCTATAATGCTGAGAATCAGGCAATCCCTGCCTTTGCTGCATTTCACCTGCTACGACTCCTGAATATGTGAGCAGCATTCTGCCCAGTCTGGGTGCTTGATCAGTGGGGCTCTGGTTATACCCAGATCCTACTGAGCCCTGGACTATAGCCAGAGCCCCACTGGAAAGAACCTGCACTGCTGACACTTTTATTAGCACTCCTGGGCTCTGATTGAAGGAATTTGGGCATTCAAATTAAGCATGAATTAAGGACCAATGAGGAGAGTGATATCAGTTGCAGCAAATAAGGCAAATTCTGTGGTAATCATGGAGATCTCCGTCGGAGCTGCTGATTCATTCTTATCCTGACCGGAAGTTATTTTGCAGCTAAAGCTGAGAAATTGAAATGGGATGTGAGGGAAAAATCTGATTCCCCTGGGTTCGGACTCATAAATCAACAAAACACCTGTGGCCAGTATGGTCCAATCCTTTATCTGATACCACTGTCTCCATGCAGGCTATGTACTTGAAAGCTGCAATTTCTGACTGTAGGTAGGTGACTATGAATCTTTGCTGTCAATTTCTTCTTTCTGCTGTCATTTGTGTTACGCCTTTTCTGCTCCCCACGTATCTTTAAATGCTTACAGTTTATCAGTTCTCTAATATATGTTAGTGCCTGAAATGACATGCTTGTTTGCAAGTGGAAATGTTATTTTCCCATTCTCTGAAAGTCCGCAGTTTTCATACTGTATGCAACAGTGTCCTGATGATAAAGAATAATCTGATGCATTACTTTTAAAAGGAAGCATTCATAATACTTGTATACACTTAGAAATTGCACGTTTGTTCATAAAATATTAGTTGTGGTTCCACAATGTATGGATGCATTTGACTTCAATTTGATTTTCCATAGCCACATCATATTCGTAAAATATTCTGTTTCTGTTTCATACTAATGTGACACTATAGAAATTTAGAAAAAAACTCACATATTGAAAGAGAAGCAGTGCCTTCAAAATGAGAATCCTACTTGCGTCACAGAACACAGAATCAGGTAATTTCGAGGTATAAGGCTGAGAATCAAACAATGCCTGCCTTTACTGCTATTCACAGCTCTGACTCCTGCAAAACTGAGGAGCTGTCTGTCTAGTCTGGGCAAAAATACAGCTGGGCTTTGGTTATACCAGGTTCTACTGTGAGACCTGGACTATAGCCAGAGCCCGACTGGAAAGAACCCACACTGCTGTCGTTTTTTATTATCACTCCTGGGCTCTGACTGAAGGAATGTGCGCATTCAAAATGAGCAGGAAATAAGGACCAATGTAAGGAGCAACTCAATTTCAGCAATTAAGAGAAATCTTGAGGTAACCTTGGAGATCACTGTCTTAGATGCTGATTGATTTTTTTTTCTCTCACCTATGTGTGTGCTGCAGCAGAAGAAGTGAAATTGAAAGTGAATGAGAGGAGAAATTGTTACTTACCCTGGTCTGTGACTCTAATTGATAAATTGAAAAAGAAGAACTTTTGGCAAATAGCGCTTTATCCTGTATTTGGCTGCTGGGGCACAGTACCTGGCCACCTACCTGACAGACTGGAGCCTTCTTTTATGTTTCCTGGCTGACAGTTACACTTGTTGCTCTAATTTTCTGATTTGCCAAGTAAACTTCCCCAATGATTAAATGCTTGACTGTTAGCTCTCTTCATATACATTTAAATTCTTTCTCTGTCTAGACAACTATACACATTATATATATATATATGTATGTATGTATGTATATAGATATGTATAAACATTTGTACCTCACAGACATAAATATGATTGTGTGTCCTAAATGAGATGCTTGTATTGTGAGTGGAAACAAAGAACTGTCAAGCCCTGCTCTGAACATTTTTCAATTGTCAAACTGTATGCAACAATGTCATGAAAATTAAAAAAAATAATATGAGGTATTAATTTAGAAAGAAATATTCATATTGCATGCATAAACTCAACAACTGTTTGTTTGCTTTTAAGGTTTCTTTGTGGCTACACACATGTCTGTATGCACTTGGCATTAATTGTGGTTTCAAAGAGCCAGTTTATACTCATAACATATTTATTTCAGTATTAATATGTGAAAAGGGACATTATTAAACAATTCACTACCTATTCTTCACAAGAATTAAAATAATTTCTCTAAAATCAATACTCTCTCCTTAGTACATACGCTTACTTTGTATTTTGTGACATCTGTGTTCGGGTAAATAGTTTGTGTGCATGGTTATGGAATCTATTACTAGCACACTGTCAGGCCCTGAGGGGCTGTGAGGAAATCTGTCTTTCCCCTTGCATCATCTGATTAAATAACATAAATTACCCTGATAATGTATAGGTTATAAGACTCTTACAGAGGATATAGGAATGTTCCACTGTTTTCATACTGATAGAATTATGCATGCAAAATTTTTGGTGATAATTTGTTGGTGTTAAGTGTGAAAGTTTCCTGAAATATGCATCACAAACTAGTTGCATGCAATGGTATATTAGCAATGTCAGAATGCCAGTGTTTCTTTTTTTTTAATTTTTATTTATTTATTTATTTATTTATTTATTTATTTATTAAAGATTTCTGTCTCTTCCCCACCGCCGCCTCCCCTTTCCCTCCCCCTCCCCCAACCAAGTCCCCCTCCCTCGTCAGCCCAAAGAGCAATCAGGGTTCCCTGCCCTGTGGGAAGTCCAAGGAACACCCACCTCCATCCAGGTCTAGTAAGGTGAGCATCCACGAAACTGCCTAGGCTCCCACAAAACCAATAGGTACAGTAGGATCAAAAACCCATTGCCATTGTTCTTGAGGTCTCAGTAGTCCTCATTGTCCACTATGTTCAGCGAGACCGGTTTTAACCCAGGCTTTTTCAGACCCAGGCCAGCTGGCCTTGGTGAGTTCCCGATAGAACATCCCCCTTGGGGCACTGAGTTGAACAGAGATCTCTCAACAGAAGAAGTTCAAATGGCCAAAAGACACTTAAGGTCATGCTCAACTTCCTTAGTGATCAGGGAAATGCAAATCAAGACAACTTTAAGATACCATCTTACACCTGTCAGAATGGCGAAAATCAAAAACACCAATGATAGCCTTTGCTGGAGAGGTTGTGGAGAAAGGGGTACACTCATCCATTGCTGGTGGGAATGCAAACTTGTGCAACCACTCTGGAAAGCAGTGTGGAGGTTTCTCAGGAAATTCGGGATCAACCTACCCATGGACCCAGCAATACCACTCTTGGGAATATACCCAAGAGAGGCCTTATCACACAACAAAAGTATATGCTCTACTATGTTTATAGCAGCATTGTTTGTAATAGCCAGAACCTGGAAACAACCTAGATGCCCTTCAATTGAAGAATGGATGCAGAAAGTATGGAATATATACATATTAGAGTACTACTCAGCAGTAAAAAACAAGGACTTCTTGAAGTTTGCAGGCAAATGGATGGAAATAGAAAACACCATCCTGAGTGAGGTAAGCCAGACCCAAAAAGAGGAACATGGGATGTACTCACTCATATTTGGTTTCTAGCCATAAATAAAGGACATTGAGCCTATAATTCGGGTTCTTAGAGAAGCTAAATAAGAAGGAGAACCCAAAGAAAAACATTTAGGCATCCTCCTGAATATTAACCTTCATCAGGCGATGAAAGGAGACAGAGACAGAGACCCACATTGGAGCACCGGACTGAAATCTCAAGGTCCAAATCAGAAGCAGAAGGAGAGAGAGCACAAGCAAGGAACTCAGGACCGCGAGGGGTGCACCCATAAATGCCAGTGTTTCTAAGGGTATGGAAATAGCCAATCGTAATAGGCAATCTCATAATTCGTAAGAACTCAGAGTTCTTATTTCTATGCTCCTTAGCCTGAGATAAAATTGTAATGATTGTTTATTGATTTTTTATTACATGAATTCTAATAACAGTCAACAGTGGTTATTATTTCCTACCATGCACGTTGCTGATATAGCCATGCAAGATACTGTGTCGACTCTAAATTACCAAGCAAAAATAATAGGAGATATTAAGCAGAGAACCACAGATATTCCTTTTATGCAGCTAAATATTTTCCTACTTTTCTATTTCTGAGGTTATTTTTTGCATTTTTCCATTTCAGCCATGCTGACAGTATAGTCTAAATTAATGGGAGTAATCTCCTGCATTTGAATAATATGATCAACTCCATTAGATGGAAGAAATACCACACACACAGTACAAGTGTCCAAGAATTTGAGACTACAATGGTCAAAGGCCTAAACAAAAACTATGTTTATCAGTCTGATAGAGGAAAACAGAGGCTGAATAATAAAATGTCCTGTGGAGATGGGGAGAGAACACAAAACACAAACAAACCCACGTGTATAAGTTTATTAAGAAGATCTGTGCCGAGGAGCTCGGGGAGTGGTGAACAGATCGGGTGGAAGAGGCCGTGGGAATGGTGCTTTTAGCTTTTAAAGGTTTCCTAGCACATGCGCATGAGGGGAAAAATGTTGATGATGGGCGATGCTCCGCCCTGCGCCTGCGCATAGGGGCTTCTAAGTAGACGCTGGTGAGGCAGATGGCGGGCGACTCAGGCATGAAGACGTGCCCACTTCACACGTTGTTGATGGGCAATGCTTCGCCCTGTGCCTGCTTATGGGGGCCTCTACGTCAGATGCTGGTGACGCAGATGGCGGGCGACCCATGCATATGGACAGGGGTACAGGCTCCAGCTTCAGAACCTGGAAGTGCAGCGTTACATTTTGCTAAAGGAATTACATTTCACTCTTCTGTTTATTATAAAAATTTCAGGGGGGGATTAAGGTTCTTAATGCGTAGGTAATGGGGGCGCAGCCAGGTCCCCCATAATTGCTTCCTGCTGACTTTGTGGGCATCGAGTGGTTTGGGGTGTCCGATGCATTCTGTCTGGTCACATTCCGTCCACCGGCGTCCTGGAGTGGCTGATTAAGACTGCATTTCTTCGGGCTTTGAGGAACTGGAGTCATCTGATGGCTTGGACCTCGTAAGATGCTGGAAAGACAAAAAATATGTTTAGGAGATGAAAAATTAGATTAATAAAGGGGAGGTTTAAGATGAGGGAGGCTTAAGGGTTTCCGAGACCAAGAATTACAGAGAAAGAATTAAATGATGGATGGGGGTTTAGGGATTCCCAAGACGAGGAATAATAAAAAAATTAAATGATATTTAGTCTGCCTGAGTCTGGTCCATTCAGGTGGGTCAAACTGGCTCTCTGGAGATGAAAAAAAAATGTCTTAAAAAGAAATAAATTCTAGATACATTAGCCATCCATGATTACTATGATGGAGTGTATTATGGCATTATCTCAACGTCCAGGAGACACTGCTGCAGTCAGCGATGAACCTGTTATGTTAAAGAACCTGTTAAGGTTTTGCTTACCACCTGGGCCTTTGACAATCCTTGTACCTTTGGCTCTATGTCTGATGATGATTCCTGTAACAACAGCTGAGTGGTTATTTGGAAATTTAAGCATGACATTGGAGGTATATGGAGAAGTTGTATATAGGAAAAGGAGGAGAAGGGTGAGTGTATTGGCACAAGGGAGTTGACTTAATAAGGATGGGACCCTTATTTCCTTGAACTGGAGTAAGGGAGGCTGAACTTGGTGTCCTCTGGAACCTGAGGGAACCGGGTTCTGTCTGAGTTACTGTGTATGAGTGGTCATCTTGAGCTGGAGGAGTAAATGGTTTAAGATACGACAGGTGAATCCAATGAGAAATTCCCTCGAGCTTGGCAACTGTGGGAGTCAAAAGAATTACTCTGAGGGGACCCTGCCATTTAAGGGAAAAGGGTGAGGGACTTTGACCTGGGGGAGAAAATAGTACCCGATCTCCTATTTTAATCAGTGGTGGGCATGGGTTAACACATGGTTGAGGTTATGAGTGGTTGGTAAAATACAACAGTAGAGAGCGTAGGTGATATAGTAGGGGAGTAAGCAGGTGATCAGGAAGGGGAGAGGTTTTAGGTGAGAGGCTGGGGGTAAAACTGGCCACCCATACATGAGTTCGAAGGATGAGATGAAAATGGGGCTTTTGGGGAGAGCCCTAAACCTAAGGAGGGCCAGAGGCAAGAGTTTTACCCAATCAAGGTGAAGTTCCTGTGACATTTTAACCATTCTACTTTCCCTGAAGACAGGGTGGTATGGGATATCGAAATGCCAGGGAATGTTCAGAGCCATTGACAAGTTTTAGGAAATCTGGGAGGTGAACTCAGAGCCATTATCTGACTGAAGAGAGGTTAGGATTCCAAACCAGGGAATGATTTCTCAGAGAAGAACATCAGAGACTGTCTGAACTCTCTTATTAGTGGTGGGAAATGCTTCAACCCACCCAGACATTGTATCCCCCAAGACCAGGAGATATTTAACTCTTTTGACTGTGGGCATTTGAGTAAAATCCAGCTGCAAGTCAGTTCCTGAAAGGGAGCCCCTGGCCTGGTGGGTAGGAAAAGGGAAGCTATGGTATTTGGTCTTGGGCTCTGACTTTTGGCAGATCTGACAGGAGGCAGTGATAGCCTTTAGGAATTTTATATCCTCTGGGATGGTTGGAGATGAGCCTTAATAAAATGAAGTAGAGCTTTGTTATTAGGATGAAAGAGCTAATGTAGGTAGCACAGGATCTGTTGGGTGTCAGGAGATGTCTGTGAGAATTTGGGCTGTACTGTAAGGACTCCCTAAGGTGACTGAGGTAAATCTGGGCTTTGGAATGCTGCTGTCTGAGCTGCTCGGTCAGCCCAATTATTTCCCTTGGAAATAATAGAACTGTCAGTCTGATGAGACCGACATTGAATAATTCCTATAGCTTTGGGGAGATGGAAGGCTTTTAACAGGCCCATAATGTAACCTGAGTTAGTTATGGATCCTCCTTTTGTCCTAAGAATCCCTCGCTACTTACAGATAGCTGTGTGGGACAGCAGGATATGAAAGGCATATTTGGAGTCTGTGTAAACATTTAAAGATTGTCCCTTAACTAGCTGAATGGCACGGGTGAGAACTATCAGCTCATCCTGTTGTGTGGGCAGGGAGTGCCTGTGCCTACACTATCTCAGTATCTGATACTATGGCATAGCCTTCTCTACTGGTCCCTTCATATATAAAGGAGCTGCCATCTGTATACCAGGTATAAGTGGCCTGGGACAATTTATCCTCCTGTATATGTGAGGGGTGGGGCAGTAGGTCCTCTAGGACCTCAATGCAGGAGTAAGATGTGGAATCATTAACATTAGGTTGAGGTAGGAGATTTGAGATATTAAGGGGTGGGCAGCAAAGAAAAGTGAGTGTGGCAACTTCTACCAGTGCCACTTGGAGAAAAAGAACTTGTGAAGAGGGTAGGGTTTGTAAGCCTTTGAAAGTTAAGAGGTGGGGCAGATTGTGGTGGAAGAAGACAGTGGTGGGTGCCCAAATGGTTAATTTCTTTGACACATGAAGAAGAAGCTCAGCAGCTGCCAAGGCATGTATGCAGGGTGCCCAGCCCCGAGTGCTGAGGTTCATCTTCTTTGAAAGGTATGCTACAGGTGCAAAAGAAGGTCCCAGGTGATGTCCTAAGGCCCCAAGAGCATATCCCTACTGCTCTGCTCCATAAAGAGAAAAATGGCGAGCTAAATCCGTAGGATGAAGAGCTGGAGCCTGGGTAAGGGTTTGTTGGAGTCTCTGGAAGGGTTTGGTAACAGGATGGAGAAAAGGCTCATGCAGAGAGCCGAGAGCTGCTTCATATAGGGGGCAGGCGAGAGAAGAAAAGGAGGGGATCCAAGAATGCAGGACACCAGCCATACCCAGGAACAATAAAACCTCTTCTTTGGTGGAAGGAACTGCAAGAGATTGAATTAGTTTCATTTCTGTCTAGAGTGATAGCCTTTTGGGTTGGGGTTATAGTTAATCCTAAATAAATGACCGGAATGGTAGACAGTTGAACCTTAGAAGGTGAGACTCTATAGCTCCTTTTAGATAGGAAATTTAAAAAGGTGGAGGTATCAATCTTGCTGATCTCCAATGATGGGCTGCAAAGTAAAATATCGTCCAAATATTGTATGAGCTTGGATTTAGAGATAGACAGTGAGAGCAGGTCAGAGGCCAAAGCCTGGCCAAACAGGTGTTGGCTGTCCCAGAATCCCTGGGGAAGGACAGTCCAGGTGAGCTGTGGGGAAAAATTGGTGTCAGGATCAGTCCAGGTGAAGGCAAAGATGTTTTGAGATTGGGGGCTGAGAGGAATAGAGAAAAAGGCATCCCTGAGGTCTAGAACTAAGAAGTGGGAGGTTTCTGGAGGAATATTAGATAGAAGGGTAAAAGGATTAGGGAAGACCGGAAGAAGGGAAACAACAGCAGAGTTAATGAGCCAGAGGTCTTGAACCAGACAATAAGTTCCATTAGATTTTTTAAGAGCAAGTATAGGGGTATTAAAAGGAGAAGAGGTGGGGCAAAGCAGCTTTTTCCTAAAAAAAAGTCAGAAATAATACGTGTAAGTCCCTTAAGGCTCTGGAAAGAGAGAATGTACTGAGCTTGGGTAATATATTAGGTAGGAACCTGTAATTGAATAACAATAGGGGAATGGTGTTTAGCGACGGAGGTGTTTTAGGTGTCCCAGACCTGGGGGGGTCCACCTGGGAGGCTCATAGAGGAAAAGACCATTAGTATCAGAAGGTTGGGGAGCTAGGAGAAGGAAGAGTGGCACTACTGGTGAGTCTGGAGTAAGGCGAATGGGAGGAGGCTCCTACCTTTGTTAAAAAGTCCCTTCCCATGAGAAGTACTGGACAAGTTGGCATAACTAAAAATGAATGAATGAGATAAATGCCTCTAAACACACAATTGAGTGGTGGAGTTTGTTGAGATAAAAAGACTGCCCCCTACCCCAACAATAGGGGAGCTAGAAGGAGAGGTAGGCCACCAAAATTCCCTCACAACCAAGTATGTTGCTCCAGTATCCAAGAGGAAGGAAATGAGCCATCCAGATATTGTAATAAATACTTGTGGCTCCTGTTTACAGATGGCAGTGATCATCGGGTTAAGGGAGCCCTAGGAACCTTCAGTCATCCAGGACCGAGCCCAATTTGAGTCACGGCACCAATAAAATGTCCTGTGGAGATAGAGAGATAGCACAAGACACAAACAAACCCACGTGTATAAGTTTATTAAGAAGATCTGTGCAGACAAGCTCGGGGAGTGGTGAACAGAAGGGGTGGAAGAGGCCATGGGAATGGCGCCCATAGCTCTTAAAGTTTTCCCAACATATGTGCGTGAGGAAAAGACATATCTACATCAGATGCTAATGACAGGCAACACTATGCCCTGTGCCTGTGCTTGGGGCCTTCTATGCCAGATGCTGGTGACACAGATGGCCAGCGACCCGCACATGTGCACCTGGGATACATGGGCTGGCCACCAACCCGGAAGTGATGTCTTCCGGGTGGCTAAGGAATTCCAAATGATATACCCATAGATCAGTACATAATTATCTCTAACATGTAATTCTTTTATATATTTATATCTTTATATATTGAATGGTAAATAAAACAATAATGGGCAGTGTGGATTCTTTTTAAAATAGATGAGACACTTTGTGGGACTGTGTTACAATGGTAGTTGTCTTCAAATACCTTACTGATCTATATTTTAAACGAAGAGAGAAAAATTCTGTCACATTCACAGGAGGTAGATGAATCATCACACCAGTGTCTTCCTGCCTCAACTTACTCTCTATCATTGGTACTCCAAGCCTGACGTACCAGACACAAGTCATGCACAGGATAAACATGTACAAAAGCACCAGAAGCATTAACAGAGAGATCTAGTGTGTTAATTACTTTCATGACAAGTATGTAACACTAGTCTATCACTAACAGTAAGAAATAGAGTTCTAATAAAGCTCATGACTAGCCAGATGGTATAGAGAAGAATGGGCTATCAAGAAAGATAAAAAAATGTAGTAGAGTTAGTATATTACAACCTGAACATGAAATGCAAACAAGATTGCAGAGTTGAACCTGTGTCCCTAATAACAGAAGGTTTGTAACAAGTACATGTCCTGTACAATAATTTCTGGATCACCATTGCATGGGGAAATGTGGATGACATCTGGAAAAATGTTCCCTTGATATTTTCATAGACTCTAGTGGTTGGCAATAAACATTGGCCATGCCATAGAACTCCTACAGTGGATATTCTTAGTGTATGTAGAAACAAACATCAAACATCTGCAAATATATATATATTTCTTACGAAAGACACAGCTCTTCAATGCTGAGACAGGGATAGAACATCTTAAAGAGAAAGTGTAACTTCAGAAACAGGAAGCTACTTGCTGCACAGCAGGCAGGAGCAGGTGCTCTAATCCTGGGAATCTAATAATTGCTGCCTTTGTAAAATTCTCTGGCTTCTGACTCAGGCATAGGTCAAAAGCAGGGTGCTTTATCTGGGTCAAAGATTGTGGGACTTTGCTTATACCCAGGTCCAACTGAGACCTGGACAATTGACAGAGCCTGGCTAGTAAGAACCCACACTGCTGACACTTTTTAGCACTCCTGTCCTCTGATTGAGGAAGAGTGGGCACTCAAATTGAGCACAACATAAGAACCAATAAGGATGTCATTCCTAGTCATGGAGACAAATTTTGCTGTGTTCTTAGAGTATCCATGAGAGCAGCTGATTTATTCCTGTCTCCAAAGGAATGTATTTTGTAGCTGAAGCTGTGAAACTTAAATTAAAAGTTTGAGAAAATATAATTTGCTCAGGGCTTTGGCTTCAATTATCAAAATGAAAAACCATCCTCTGGCAAATGGGGGTAGTCCTGTAACCAGCTGTCTGGACTAACAACCTGAAAATCTACATGAAATATTTATATTTGTGTGTATGTATGTATGCATACATGCTATCTCGAGAAGAAATGTGTGTGCTCTAGTGGAAATGTTTCTTCCTCCCCCTGCACTGCTCATCCCTATGTGACATCTGAGTATTATGGTTTTTAAGTAAAAATCTGATGTCTTCCTTTTAGAAAGAAATATTCACGATACACACATATTCTGAAAATTGCACATTTCTTTGAAAAAGTATGTCTCTACACTTGTCGACATGCGGTTGACAAATTATGCATTTGATAATTTTGGTGTCATAGAGCTAATTAATACTTGTAAAATGTTCTGTGCAGTGGTAATATGTTCATATTGAAAATTTGAACCAATTTACTACATTCATATCATGGGAATTTCTCTCCAATCACCAGTCCATCCTTAATATATTTACTTACTCTCTTTTCTGTGACAGGTTTTCACGTAAATCAGCTGTATGTGCCTGCATATGGGGCCTCATACTATCACATTGGCATTCTCTCAGGTCTAGCATAGCTTAGAAAATTTGCCTTTCCATATTTATCAGCTGTTTAAACACCTAAGTAACACTAATAATGTTTTGGATTAAGTATACTTTCACAGATTAATTAGAATATGCCAGGAGTTTTATAGTGAAATGGTTATGTATAAAAAAGGCTTTCTTTCTTGATTAAGAGAAATGTATAATTCAAAGGAGGGCAAATTTTTACCCATTATAGTAACCAAGCATAGATTTCTCATAGTTCCTATAATGGAATCAACCTAGAATAGATTTCCTTGGCTTATATACTCACAGATTCTTCAGTGGCTACATCAGTCAGTGTTGATTTGCATAGACAACTTGTAGGATTGGTAATATGGATACTCAAGGAATCTTATGATGCTTCCTGACATTGGTGAATGGATGGAAACTTTCCACAAGACCAAGGACTCTACCTATTTCCCAGATGGGTCTCATGATTGCCCCAAGATTACAGTCATTTACCTTGGAAGAGAAAACTAAATAACACCATCATGCATCTCTTGAGCACATCCAATCTCTCAACTTCCACCTTTGGCCTTAAAATAAGCTCTGTTCTTTACAGGGAGCCTTTGAGCTCTTGAAGGTACATTATAATCATTTCAAAATTCTTCAACTATATCGGGTTATTGCAAGGCAAATAATTTTTAAAACGCTCCTGTCTCTGTTGTAGTAGTATTTAAAATTCTGGAGGCATAGGATTATAGTAGATATATTTAAAATTTAGATGATTGGCAGAACAGTAGTTAAAATTCCTTAGACAACATTGGTATTTGTGGTAGAATTTCGGAGAAAAAAAAGTGGTAAAACATTTTGAAAGTATATTGTTATGTGTTATGAACATGTTTAAGAATCTTCATTATTATTATGATACTAACATCAAATGGAAGAACAATATACAGGAATTACTTCTATTATTTATTTTACCTTCTTATCATTTTTTGATATGTTAGAATGTATGTGAAGAATTAAATTGATTAGGAATGGAACCTTGAGCCATTCTATTTCTATCCCCTAGAGCTTGTTAGTAAAACTCTCCTTCATGATCTTATACTGATAAAATTTATTGATCATGCTCCCTCTGCACTCCTGTTATGAACATACTACTTGTGCCCTTGGCAACATCTCCTTCAGGTACCTGCAATGAGGTTCATAAAGAGTGGCTACACAAAGGTGATAAGTCATTGATATCCTAGGGCAGGGTTGCCTTGCAAATGTTTACATTTTGTATCAAGAATCTCTCTATCTCCATAGTTGATGAAATTCCTGTTACCTTCAGTAATGATTTCATGTAATCTCTCACTAAAAATGCATTAAAGCCTCTCCTCTTTGATGATCCCACCTGATTTCTCTGCATGTTTCTCTTGTTTAAAACTTTCTCTCATGATTAAGTAATATAATTTGATAATGAATATGTACATTATTTTTGCAGTTCTTGCTGAAAAATTGGTAGCACAGTGAGCAAACAGCATTGGATAAATTACCACATTATTAATAAACATGCCCTCCTCTACAGTTATTTATCACAGATGTCTTCTACAAACTTCTTGCCAGGGATTTCAGCTTCATCATAAGGCTTGAGCACAGATTCGATTTCTTCCAGAGGAAATCAGACTCGGCAACTATTGTGTCACCTTGGCCTTCTAGCACCTGAGGTGCACTTCTTTTTCTTGTGGTGCATTCTCTAATCTCCAATGAAATATTTTTATATCACCATTGGGAGGACAGTTTATAAATTGGAGTTTCATATTATTATGAGGGAGAAGTTTGATATTCAGGCAAGAGTATTGTGACCCTACTTGCTCTTCTATGTGGGGATGGACAGACTCTTCAAGAATACCTGAGAGGAGCTTTCATTAGTTGGCCCAGATAAACTCTCTAAGATGTGAGTTGTATGGTTGAGATGATTGTCCTGTGTAAATCACCTGCTCATATCTGTGTGGAACAATTCAAATTATCAGGCAAACTGCGAGCAAAGATTTCCCCTGCCACACGGGTTTGCATTTGGTGATTGTTTCCTTACTCTTGCAGCTGGTAGGAGGATTTCCTGGGAGAGAGTTGCTAACTCTTCATAATTAGACCTGTTACTTGTGTTACTTGGCACAGTGTGTATGATTAGCCAACAGAATATAGTTTCATACAACTCACTAGTGTTGTAAAATATTACCTTAAGATGTGTTACATTAATTTATGATGTGGACTATTTAATGACACAAAGATATATTGCATTCTTTAAGGGGCATTTGTTGAATGTTATAAAGCAGTTTTCCCTCAACTGCCAAAATACCAGAATTTGTTGAATAAAAGAGCTGAACACACAAAACCTATGCTGGTAAGGAAAATTGGCAGGGTTGTGAGACAGAGATAATAAATAAGAGTAGAACTCTAGGGAAGAGGAGAGGAGTCATTTATTCTCATGTAAAAATCACTATATATGTCTTTATTTGAGAGCTGTGTCATAGGAACGCAAAGCAGGAAAAATAAAACACTACATACAGAAATTTGAAAATTAATCACTAAGTTAAAATGACTTTTGTTGTGCATTCATGATTATATTGTTAGGGAAAGTTCAGCTTGTCTGTGCCACAGGATATAGAACAATAAGCAAAGGTGTATATCCCCAGTGAGTAATGTGGTAGAAAAACAAAGCTTTCAGCATGAAGAAAAATAACAAGACATCTCTTTATGTGTTTAACAATTTGAGGTGGTCAGGTTTCTTACACAAAAGCATAAGCCATGAGCAACAGGAATGTCCTTAAATTTTCAAACCCCTAAACAAGCAGACAAGATATCTAACCTGATAATTTTGTATAATAAGACACTTGGAATCATAAAAACAGTGTTTGAGAATCTCTAGTGGCCATGTGAATACTATCAATTCAGAGCTATTTATCACAGTGGAGCAAAGGAACAACCCATACCTGATTGCTGTAGGAAAATTATTCCTACAGTATATCGCCTTCTTAGCAGATTTTGCAGGACTCTAAGACTGAGACAGGGAAGATAAACCTTAGAGGAAAAATGGCTTATGAGGCACGAATATATTCTGTGCACAGTAAACAGGAGCGGGTGGCTCAGAGAAAAAGTAGGAGGTATCACAGCTCTTTCCTGTCTGTGCTAAGTATCCATCCATTGGCTCTGCCTCCCGCGGGTGTCAGCAGCAGGCTTCCTTCTCTGGAGCAGTTTACTGTCAGGCTATGGCTAGAGCAGCTACCAGCTGAGCTGGACTCTAGCCAGGAGCCTGACTGCTAAAATCCCCATCTGAGGACATTTTTATTTGCTGTGTTTGCCTCTGATTGGAGGAAGAAAGAAAGAAAAAAAAAACCTGCGGTAACCTAGGTGATTTCCACCAGAGCTACTGAATCATCTGTGCTTCCCTCCTCACTGTCTGATACATCAGAAACAGGGAGGGTGACAGGGAAAGATAGAAAAAAGACCTATTTCCCCTGAGCTTGAGCTAAAATTAACAATGAAAGCAGGAAGAAGACTAATGTAAGGGAAACACCAATTAGTTTCTAAGAATGGCACCAGGTTAGCCAGACCCCAGGCAGTCCCTGCTGTGCTTGTTGGTTCCCTTGGACAGCTTGCTCGTTTCTGAGCAAATATAAAGAAAGGGTGAGTGGAGAGTGGAAAGGAGGTGGGATAAGGTCCTAGGAGGAGAGGAGGGAGGGAAGGCTACAGTCACCATGTAAAATAAATAAGTACATATTAAAAAATGACCAATAGTCAAATTCAGCTAGTAGTGTCAGGGATTATTCATGTGTCTTGTGTTTGGGAATAGATCTCCAGTTTGTATATAGTATCCAACACTGTCCACTGATTAAGCAATAACTTGAGACATTCATTTTAGAAAGAAAGATTCTTAATATGTTTATACAGTCAGAAATTACACATTAGTTCTTTTGATTTAATGTGCTATTACACAAATGTCTTCAGGCATTTGGCATTAATTTCCAGTTTACTAGCCACACCAAACTAGTAAAATATTCATTCTGTTTAATGTTAATCTAAAAATATTGAAATTTAGAAAAAAAATCACATCTACAAAGAGAAGCAGTACCTTCAGAAGCAGGATCCTATGTGCGCAAAGGACTCAGGATCAGGTGATATGGAGCTATAATGATGGGAATCAGGCATTCCCTGCCTTCGCTTCATGTTACCTGCTAAGACTCCTGAATATGTGAGGAACATTCTGCCCAGTCTGGGTGCTGGATCAGTCGGGCTCTGGTTATACCCAGGTCCTACTGAGACCTGGACTATAGCCAGAGCCCCACTGGGAAGAAGCTGCACTGCTGACACTTTTATTAGCACTCCTGGGCTCTGATTGAAGGAGTTTGGGCATTCAAATTGAGCATGAATTAAGGACCAATGAGGAGAGTTATTTCAGTTGTAGCAAAGAAGGCAAATACTGTAGTAATCATGGAGATCTCCATCAGAGCTGCTGATTCATTCTTGTCCTGACCTGAAGTTTTTTTGCAGCTGAAGATGAGAAATTGAAATTGGATGTGAGGCAAAAATCTGATTCCCCTGGCTTCAGACTCAAATATCAACAAAAGAAAACGAAACACCTGTGGCCAGTATGGTCTGATCCATTATCTGCTACCATTGTCTCCATCCAGGCTATGTACTTGAGAGCTGAAATTTCAGACTGTACGTGGGTGATTATGAATCTTTGCTGCCAATTGCTTCTTTGTGCTGTCATTTTGTGTTATGCCTTTTCTGGGCCCACACATATGTTTTCATTTATCCAATATATAAGAGTGCCTGAAGTGACATGCTGGTTTGTAAGTGCAAATGTTATTTTTCCCATTCTCTGAACGTCCCCAGTTTTCATACTGTATGCAAAAGTGTCCCAATGACTGAGCAATAAACAGATGCATTACTTTCAAAGGAAATATTCATAATACTTGTATACTCTCAGAAATTGCACGTTTGTTCATAAAATATTATTTGCGTTTCCACAATGTATGGATGCATTTGACATTCATTTTGATTTTACATAGCAACAACTTGCTTGTAAAATATTCTGTTTCAGACTAATGTGAGACTATTGAAATTTAGAAAAAAACTCACATTTTGAAAAAGAAGCAGTACATTCAAATCCAGGATCCTACTTGCTGCATAGGAAACAGGATCAGGTGGCTTGGAGCTATAATGCTGGGAGTCAAACAATCTCTTCCTTTGCTGCTTTCCACCACTCTGACACATGCATAACTGAGGAGCAGTCTGCCTAGTCTGGGCATTTGTACAGCCGGGCTTTGGTTATACCAGGTCCTATTGTGAATCCTAGACAATAGCCAGTGCTCCACTGGAAAGAATCCACACTGCAGATGCTTTAATTAGCACTTCTGGGCTCTGATGGAAGGAGTGTGTGCATTTAAATAAAGCAAGAAATAAGGACCAATGAACAGAACAATATAAAATTCAGCAATTAAGAGAAATCGTGGGATAACCTTGGAAATTTTTGTCCCAGATGCTTATTGATTTTTTTTACACTCCCCTAAGCATGTGCTGCAGAAGAAGAAGACAAATTAAAAGTGAATGAGAGGAGAAAATGTCATTTACCCTGGACTGTGACTCTAATTAATAAATTGGAAAACAACACTTTCTGGCAAGTAGGGATTCATCCTGTATTAGCTTCTGCGGCTGAGTACCTGGCTATGTATTTGATAGACTGAAGCCTCCTTTTGTGGATCTGGACTGCCAATTATTGCTTGTTGCTCTATTTTCTAATTTGCCATGTTATCTTCCACAAAAAGGTTTACTTCCATAGAGAATAGGATCCCATGAAACCAGTATATGCAGTAGACACACATCCCAGTGTCACTATCAGTCTCTGGTAAGTCAGCACCAACACTCAAACTGCTTCAGAGGGGCTTGGTTGTTCTCATGCTCTTTCACTACCAGTCTAGTTGGAGTTGGTGTGCTACCATTCGCTAAAGCAAAATTTCTCAGTGGATGGGCCTTTCATGGTCTTAAATTCCTTGCTCATACTCTTACTACCTCCACTCTTCAACTGGATATTGTGAGTTCAACCCAATGCTTCGATATGGGTCATTGCCTCTGTTCCCCATCTGTTGTTGGACAAAGGTTCTATGGTGATACTTAAGATAAGCATCAGTCTGACTACAGGGTAAGGTCAGTTCCGACACCCTCTCCTCTATTGCTTTGGGTCTCAGCTGGGTTCATTCCTGGGGGTTCTTGGCTATTTTTCTAGAACCAGGTTTCTTGCTAACTTTATAATATCTCCCTGTATTAAGATATCTCTTTCCTTGCTCTCATATCTGTCCTTCCTGCATCACAACCATCCCATTCCCTAAAGTCCTCCTCTATCTCTCTTCTACCCCCTTTCTACCCATTTCTCCCCTCTCTCACATTTTCATCTGATTCCAATTTCCAGGTAGGTCTATTTATGGTTTTTGGAGGGTTCAGCTTATTAATTAGTTTCTCTAGGATCCTGAGCCATAGACTCATTGCCCTTTCTTTATGACTAGTATCCACTTATGAGTGAGTACATACCAAATTCATTGTTTATTTTTTGGGGGGGGGTCTGGGTTACCTCACTCCGGATGATGTTTTCTAATTCTATCCATTTGCATGTAAACGACATGTTCTTCTTCCTTAGCTATCAGGGAAATGCAAATTAAAACAACCTTGAGATACCATCTTACACCTGTCAGAATGGCTAAGATCAAAACACTAATAATAGCTTATGCTGGAGAGATTCTGGAGTAAGGGGAACACTCACCCATTGTTGGTGGGAAGACAAACTTGTGCAACCACTTTGGAAATCTGTGTTGCGGTTAATCATAAAACTGGGAATCAACCTATCTCAAGATTCAGCAATTCCACTCTTGGGAATATATCCAAAAGGTGCTCAATCATACCACGAGAGTATTCAACTATGTTCATAGCTGCATTATTAGTAATAGACAGGACCTGAAACAACTAAGTTGCCCATTACCTGAGGAATAGATAAAGAAAGTATGGCACACATAGATATTAAGTACTACTCAGAAGTAAAAAAAAAATGACAGCATGCATATTTGCATGTCAGAATGAATAGTGTTTCTCAACGGTACAGAAGTAGCCAGGCAAAGTATGCAATCTCATAATTGTATGAACTCAGAGTTATTATTTATGTGCTTCATAGCCTGAGATAATATGGTAATGATTGTTTTCATGATATTAATACATGAAATTTAATAACCATCAACAGTGTTTTTGTTTTTATTTCCTACCGAGCAGCTTGCTAATACAGCCACACAAACACTGTGTAGATTCTAAACCATAAAGCAAGAATAAGAGGAGATATTAAGCAGAGAACCACAAATATTCCTTATATGCCACTAAATATTTTACACCTTTTCTGTCTGTGAGATCATATTTTGCATTTCCCCACTTTCAGCCTAGTTGTCAGTAATGTCTAAATTAATGACAGTAATCACCTCCATTTGGATAATGTGATTAACTCCAGTAGATGGAATAAATATTGCATATTGAACAAGTGTCCAAGAATCTTAGACTACAATGGTCACAGGCCTAAACAAAACTTATGTCTATCATTCAGATAGAGCAATGCAAAAAAAAAAAAAAAAAGAGAGAGGCTTAATGATATACCAATAGATCAGTGCATAATTGTCTCCAAAATGTATTTTCTGTATGTACTGGAAGGGAAATAAAACAACGATGGGCAGGCAGGATCTTTTTAAAATCAACTAGAGACTTTGTGGGACCGTGTGGCAATGTTACATGTCATTAAAAACCCCACTGATCTATATTGAAAAGAAGACAGAAAAAATCTATGTGAATGAATCCATCACACCAGTGTCTTCTTGCCTCAACTTTACTCCATCATTGGTCCTCCAAAGCTGAGATAACAGACACAGGTCATGCACAGGATCAAAACACACAAAAGCACCGAAGCATTAACAGAGAAACCCGGTGTGTTAATCACTTAAATGTCGAGAATGTAACAATAGTCTGTCACTAACAGAAACGAATTGATTTCCAATAAACCTCACGGATGGCTAATGATATGGAGAGGACTGGGCTGACAAGGAAGGAAGAACAAAGTACTAGAGTTTGTATATTCCAAAAAGTATATGTCCTGTACAATAATTTCTGGTCTCCCTTGCCTGGGGATAGGTAGGATGACATCTTCAAAATGTTTTCGTGATATTTTCATAGACTCTAGGAGTTGAGAATGAACATTGACCCATGCCCTAGCAATCCCACAGTGGTTCTCTCTAGTGTTTGTAATACATGAACATCTGCAAAGGTTTATCTTCCTTACAAAAGATATAGCTCTTCAAAGCTGAGGAAGAGATTGCACATCTTAAAGAGAAGGTGTAACTGCAGAAACAGGAAGCTACCTGCTGCACAGGAGGCAGGAGTAGGAGGCTTGGTGAGCTAATGCTGGGAATATAATCATTGCTGCCTTTGTGGAATTCTCCAGGTTCTGACTCTTCCTGCAAAAGTCAGAAGCAGGGTGCCTTGTCTGGATCAATGTACAATGGGGCTTTCGTTATACCCAGTTCCAACTGAGAATTGGTTGATAGCTAGATGCTGACTAATAAGAAGCACTCCTTTCTCTGAATGAATGTTGTGGGCACTCATATTGAGCACGAAATAAGAACCAATAAGGATCTCAATCCTAGTCATGGAGACAAATCCTGCTGTGCTCTTGGAACTCTCCATCGGAGCACCTGACTCATTCTTATCCTCCCATGAATGTATTTTGTAACTGAAACTTCCTAATGTAGAGTGGAAGTGAGGTAAAATGTAATTTGCCCAGGGCTCTGGCTTCAATTATCAAAAAGAAAAACCTCCCAGCCTCTTATTTCCTTCCCCCTCCTCCCACTCCTCTCCCTCTCCCCCCACTAGTCTCCCCCTCCCTCTCCAGTCCAAAGAGCAGTCAGGGTTCCCTGCCCTTCGGAACCTTCATCTGGAATGGATGGAGATAGAGACAGAGACCCACATTGGAGCACCGGAATGAGCTCCCAAGGTCCCAATGAGAAGCACAAGGAGGAGAACATGAGCAAGGAAGTCAGGACTGCAAGGTGTGCACGCACCTACTGAGACAGTGGGGCTGATCTATTGGGAGCTCACCAAGGACTGGGACCGAAAAAGCATGGGATAAAACCGGACTCTCTGAACATGTCAGACAATTAGGGCTGATGAGAAATGAAGGACAATGGCATTGGGTTTTGATCCTACTTCATGGTCTGCTTTGTGGGAGCCTAGCCAGTTTGGATGCTCACCTTCCTAGACCTGGATGGAGGGGGGAGGACCTTGTAAATATTTCTTAACCATCGACAGTACCATGCTGTCTAACCCTATTACACCACCTATTAATATATTCCATGCAGTGGATGACTGAATTCAAAGCAGTTTAAATTTTATTATAGAACCCAGATTGCAAAGTTGAATTTATGAAACACAGAAAATCAGAAGGATGAGAATGAGTAAGATATCTAATCTGACTATTTTGTACAAAAATACATTGCAAAACAGGGAAAGTATTTTCTGATAATCTTCAGCGACCATGTGAATACTAACACTTAGAGCAATTTTTCCCTATGGAGTGAAGGTACAGCTCATATTGTTCGCTGTTTGATAATTATTTCCACAGTATGTCCTAGTCCTCCTAGCAGTTGTTGCAGGACTCTAAGGCTGAGACAGGGAAGATAAAGCTTAGAGGAGAAATGGCTTAAGAGGCAGGAATATATTCCGTGCACAGTAAACAGGAACAATTGCCGCAGAGCAGAAGGAGCAGGTGTATAAGCATTTTCCTATCTGTGCTAAGGCTCCACTGGCTCTGCCTCCCACAAGTCTCAGCAGCAGGATTCCTTCTCTTGAGCAGTTTACTGTCAGGCTATGACTAGATCACTACCAGCGGATAGCTGGACTCTAGCCAGGAGCCTGACTGCTAAAATGCCCAGCTTAGGAAATTTTTATTCGCTGTATTTGCCTCTGATTGGAGGAGTGTATGCACTATAATTGAGAATTAATTAGACCCAATCAAAGGAGAGACTCTCTAAAGTCTGCAAAGAAAGAAAGAAAAAAACCTGCAGTAACCTAGGTGATTTCCACCAGAGCTACTGAATCATCTGTCCCTCCGTCCTCACAGGAAAAGGGAGGGTGAGAGTGAAAGATGGGGAAAAAAACATATTTATTTCCTGCTTGAGCTAAAATTAACATTGAGATCAGGAAGAAGACTAATGTAAGGGAAACTCTAATGAATCTATAAGAATGGCACCACTTGAGACAGTTGTCTGGTGGCCCTGGTACTAGTTGAAGCCCATGGAAGGCTTGCACATTTGTGAGCAAATACAAAGGAGTGGTTGATGGAGAATAGAGAGCAGGAGGGATAAGGTCCTGGAAGGAGAGGAGAAAGGGAATGCTAAAGTCACCATGTAAAATAATAAGAACATATTCAAAAAAGTACAATAGTCAAATTCATGCTTTAGTGTCAAGAACTATTCATGTGTCTTCATGTTTGGGAATAGATACTCGCCATCTACAAAAACCCCTTGTCAACGTTTTCTGATTGTGACTCTTGGCTGCCAAGTGCAACTTGCTGCTGAATCTTGGATAATTTCCTATATCAGTTTAACACAAACATATGCTTATATGCTTGAATTATAATCCTTCTTAAGGTATTTAATATATTAGAGTTCCCTTCAAATCCTTTTGGTATTAAAAAGGAAATGCTGCTGTTTCTGTGGATGTCTGTGGGTTTTTTCATCATGGTTTTGACTATTTGTTCATAATATCGCTCCTATCTCTATGACTGGCCTTGAGGGTTTGTTTAGTTAGACCTGAGTAAATGTGAGCTCTGGAATACAGAGTGAAAGTTTGGGAACCTGAATAAGAACAATCTAGTCTTTCTGAATGTTTGCGACAGTTGTCTGACTTGGGAAGTTTGTGGGGCCACTAGCTGAGGAACCAATATTTATCATTAGTGCATGAACTGCCTCTTTGGAGTAAGTTCCATATGAACGTATACCTTGTTCAGCCTTGATAAAGTGGGTAGGTACTGGTCCTGCCTCAAGCAATGTGACAACTTTGTTTACTCCCATGGCAGGCCTCACCCTGACAGATGATTGGATAGTGTGAGATGGGGAGCAGGTAGTGTTAGTTGGAGGAATGGTGGTTCAGGAATTAGAATTCATAAGTAAAATGAAACTTTCAGAAACAACAAACAGATAAATAGATAAATAAATAAAGGAATATGAGAGAACTTTTGTTCTAAAAATCTTATCTGAAGTACCCTATTGTCACAAAATGTCACACAGTGTCATAGTAATAAAAATAATTTTAAAGTGGTAGTTATTTCAGAAGAGATTTTCTTAAAACATATATATATAGAGAGAGAGATTCAAAAATTCTCTGTGAATGTCTGCTACTTTTTCATAGTAGTTACTTATGGGTCTTAATTAGCTTACAGTAACAAGCATAAATTTTGTATTTATAAAAATCCACTCTACTCCCTACATTAGATTTCCTTTCCATCACCACAATCCTTATTCTTTATGAAGTTCTCCTAGGCTCTCTGTCTTTCTTTATTAAATTTGATCAATTAAGTCATTTGTGAGTTCATAGAGTCTAGGCCATGCCCTGGAACTAGGTTGCCTCTCTCATAAAGCATCCCTTAGAAAAGATGGTGCATTTACTGCATTAGCTCATTAAATAACAATGGAAAGTCTGATAAGGCTTAGGATACATGAGTACCTTCCTCAGTCATACTGGGATTTTTTCCTTGTATAGCATGATTCCACAAGACTCTGTAAACTGTACAGTCTTGCTTTGGTTATATGATTGTCTTACTGTGCAACCTTGATTTTAACCAGAGCCTGACAGGTAAGAAGCCCCACTGCTGACACATTTATTTCACTCATAGCCTCTGTTTGAAGGAGTGTGTGCATTCCACTTGAGCCAAAAATAAGGACCAATGAGGACCATGGTCTCTGTTCCAGCAATGAAGGCAAATCCTGCGGTAATCTCAGAGATCTCAGCCTTAGATGTTTATTGTTTTTTTTTCTTCCACTTATGTGTGTTGCAGAAGAATAAGTAAAAAGCAAATAGGCAAGAGAAATACAAAAAGAAAATTCTGGCAAATACAAATTAAACCTGTATTTGGTTGCTGGGTACAGTACCTGTCTATCTACCTTAAAGCCTAAGCTGCCTTTTTGTTATTCTGGGCTTCCAATAACTGCTTTTAATCTTAATTTTCTGATTTACCATGTCAACCTTCCCAACTTCAAAGAATAAATTCTTGACTGATAGCTCTCCTCATATATATTCTCTCTATCTATATATGTAGACACATTTATATAGAAATGTATATGTATGTGCATATACATATATAGATATGTACCTCACACAAGTATGTGTGTGTGTCTTTGTGTGTACCTAAATGAGCTGTGTAATTAGAAGTGGAAAAATTATATTTAGGCCCCACATTGACCATCGTTAATTTTTAAATGTAATTAACTATGTAATGAAGATTAAAATGTAAGTTGTGTCATTAATTTTACAAAGAAAATTCAAAATACATGAATACTCTAAACAATTACATGCTTATTTGTAAGGTTTCATTTCTGGCTCCTCCCTGTCTGTGTGAATTTGGTATTAATTTTGCTTTCGCAGAGCCAATATACTCATAATATATTTGCTCCAGTCTTAATGTATGAGAAAAAACATATTTGAATATGCATTAGATGTTTTTCACAATAATAAGAAGAATTATCTCCAATCACTAGTCTATCATTAGTATATGTTTTTCCTCTTCCATTTTATGATCTTTGTTCAGGTAAATGAACTGTGCACATGGGTTTGGGAAATAATATAAGCAAATTGTCAGTCTGAGGCCTGTGATAACTGAGGAAATCTGTCTTTCCCCTGAATAAATAACATAAACCACCTTATTAATGTTTAGGCTTTAAGAACTTAATACTTACTCCTGAAGTTTTAGTCTGTAACATAGAAATGTAATGGTTTGACATTATTTAAATTTATGAGAAATGAGTAAAAGAGGCATTTTTAGAACATCCCACACAAGGAACAGGAAGATAAATCGGGTTTGGGTACAACAACTCAATCATGCAAGGGTATAAAGACAAGAAAATATTTATCACTTTGTATCTAAACTCACACTGCCATGGTGTTAGCCCCTGTACTGATACTCCTTCTACATTACCATGTATCATAGGAAATAATAAAACATAATATCAAGTTATACTACTTTTCTGTGCTGTGATTTCTCCGAGTCCTGCACTTTGTCACAATACTGCTGAGGACATTCTTGCTTATGCCTTCAAAATGGAAAATTGGTACTGTCCAAAAAAAAAAAAAAAAAAAAAAAAAAAAAAAAACTTCATACATGCTGACAACTGTTCGTCGTGACCTGGAAGGTTCACTGCACATTTCTGATGGGAGAAGTAACTCTTGAACATCACTAGCAACGTATGTTAGTGTCCCAACTTCTCAATACTCTCGTTCAAAATTGAGTAAATATGGAACTAACAAAGTACTTTCTATTTATTTAAAATGCTATTCCATGAGGTGGAACCCATACCAGATATTGCTAATGTTGCCAGATCTGAGTTTACATAGATTATGATTATCAGAAAAACCCACTCTGACTATACTGCTTTGGGAATTAAAAATTATGCCTACTATAATGCTATAAACTCATGAGTCAGTTCAATGTTCAATCTTCATCAGGGATGCGTCTTTTTGTATGAAATGGTAAACAACATGGGTATTCTCAATGAGGCAATGTATAAAGTGTGAGCAACTTTTCAGCACTAGGTCCTGAAGTGGGATGCCATCAGGAAACCTCTCCAGTAAAGCTTCAGACATCTCTGAATCTTGACAATCCAGATGGAGATCCATGGTTGATATCATTTCTGAGACTCATCTGGTCTTGTCTCTTTTAAGGTCATGTAGTTTTTTTGTAGATTAAATTCATGATTGAGAAAGGTCTTTAATTTTTTAGTAATTGTCCTTTACAATATCTTTGTTAATAGAATGATCAAAACATAAATTAAATGGTTTAAAACGAGCTATGTAAAAATTACAGAATACTTACAGATAAACGTAGAAGTCAAATATGGCAGGGAATATTGGTAAGCTTTGGATAGATGGCTCAACACTTATTAACAATTGCTAATCTTACAGAGAAGATGATTTTGATTCCCAGAATCTACAAGAATTCAAAAAGTTCTGTAACGTTAGAGCATTGGATCCGACAACACTTTGTGAACATTAAGTGACACAAAGCAGCAGGTATTAGAAGACATTCCTAAAAACAAAGCACTCACATATATAAAATTCAAACAATTATTTATAAAGTAAAACAAAATGAAATTTTATCTAAATATACTGCTGAAACACAGAAACAAAAGAGGAAAAATAAAGAAAGAAATCATTGACCATATAAGACTCTTACTTCTAAGATTAAATAAAAGTTTGGTTGTGATAAACACATAGGTAAACTATGTGTCATTACCTAAAGAGAAAGACAGGATACATTTTACAAATCCACAACCCTTTCATGATAAAAAAAAAAAAAACCTCAGCAAATAAGAAAGAGAAAGTATATATTTAAACCAAAATGCAATCAGAAAAAAAATTTCATAGGCAAAGTATTATCTGTAAAGTTTTAATATTCCAGATTTTAAAAAAGCACAATAAAGCAAATAAAAAATCAAACATGCACTTTCTCCACATTTCTACTCAACAAGGGTTTTAAAGATATAGACATCTTTATTAGATTAGGAAATAACATAATAGATCCCATATTTACTGTGGATCTTAGATAAATACTAAGGACATTATAATACACCTTGAGAATATGATATAACTTGGTGGATATAAAGATCCTAAGGAATTAAAAGAAGTCATTCTGAAATATAAAAAATTCTCACTTCTACAACTCATATTATCAAATTAGGTCCAGTTGCATTTCTAAACAAATGATATCCTAAATGTTAACTCACAAAATAAATATATTAAAGGATTATATGTCACCCTTGGTTATTTTCCTGAAGTCACAGATCACTAGAGCATGGAGCTGAAGAATCACATGAATGTAAAATTTGGAGACCTACCTGGACAACACAGAAAAACACCAGTGAGAACTGATAGATCTTGATATAAAGAAAATTTAATGAATTTTATAGTGCATAATGCACTGGAAAGGGGAGATTCTTCAACTGAGCCAGAACTAATTTTTAGCTAATTAGATAATACAATTACTGTGTGTATTATCCCGGTGAGACATTAAGAAAGGGGTTTGAGGCAATGACAAGACCAATATTAAAAAGTCACATAAAGTCTTTGTGAAATTTTATTTCTAAGTTATGAAAGTGTCACTGTAAGTTTATAATATGCATGATGCTTTAGTAAAGACTAAGAGAAGGATTTTAAGAAACTGTCTATTGCAATATCTAGGCATATTTACATTGTGACTATGTTCTACCTAATACATTATTTTTTCTAAAAGTATAGTGACATTAGTAAAAAAATACATTTCTTTAAAATTTTAATAGAAGTATTCTGACAAATTTTACCTGTATAATCAGGGAGGACAAACTATATGAATTTTTGTAGAAAAATAAAACATTTTTAAAAATATTTCATTAATATAAAAAAATGATTTGATCCCCATCTAGTGGTTGGTAAATGAAAGCAAATATCAGACAATCTCTATAACTATGTCAATGCTATGATGAGTTCTTGCTGTTTTTATATTGCCTGAATAAACATTAATGATGAGTTAATTATCCACTTATTGATGAGTTAACAGTTATAAAGGAAGAACAGAACATTCAACCTGGACTGATTCTAGGTCACTGATTCCTGCAACTTTCTTGAAGATGCTAATGAAACAATTCAGGTTATTCAGCCATGACCTATTTATTAGCTTTCTAGGGTAAGATGAAATAGAACATAGAGTTAATTCCTTCATCGCACCTCTACAAAAAGAAATATGCATTGACCAGTACCTTCTAGTTACACTTTGACTTTCTGGAACACTCTAAATTCATTTAACCCCATTTTCAAAAGAAAATCCCAGGCAATCTCAGCAAAGTCTTTGGCATTCGATTCTTGCCACGTATTTTTCTTTCACTATATCATGGATATTTTCGCTGCTTTGATAAAATACTAACCTACAATTATTGGTGAGTAGTAGAATCAATTCTCTTGACAATATACAGTCCACCATCATGAAAATTCAATTTTAGTGAACAATGCATGTATATGGAGGCAGGGACAAAAACAGAGAGCATGGTAATATTCCCACATTATAGTTTGACTTTATATGAAGCTCCTGACCATCTCTCTAATACTTTCACTTACCATATTGGAATGACCCTCAAACATCAATTATCCACCAAGAAATGTCTATCACATAAGCCTGTAGGAAAAGGAGACTTTGGTTTTAGGAAACGTAGCATCTGCAAATGTTACTGCTTCATATTTTCATAGGTTCTAAGGGTTGCTGATGAACACTGACAATGTTAGAGCAATTCACATTATGGATCTCCTGGTGGGCAGAAAAGAGCCTGACTCTCCTATTGTATGCCTGATGCTACATCTGAATTAGAATTTCTTTCTTACAGGCGATTAAACACTTCAAGACTTAGACAGGGCATTCAAATAATAGACATACAGTAGCTTGAGAAGCAGTTTGCTAATTCTTACAGACAAAACAGGAGCAGATGACTCTGAGCTATATGGCTGGGAATCATAAAGATACCTATAGTTGCTGATGTTCACAGACTCTAGCTCCTGAACAAGGGAGGAGCAATCTGCCTATTCTGGGCAACTGTACAGTCAGGCTTTGGTTATATGCAGTTCCACCTGAAACCTGGGATATAGCCAGTGCTGTACAGGAAATAACTCACAATGCTGATGCTTTTATTAGTGCTGCTGGGCTCTGATAAAATGAGAGTATGCATTCAAATTGATCATTAAAAAAAGAGCCAATAAGGGGAGTGATCTCAATTCCAGCAATGGACGGACATTCTGAGGTAACCAAGAGATATTAACAAATGCTGATTCATTCCTGTCTCCCATGTGAATGTCTGTTGCAGCGGAAGGGACAAAACTGGATATGGATGTAATTTTCCCTAGGTACTGACTTCAATTATCAAAAGAAAAAAATGCCGCAAGTTGGAGATGATACTATATCTATCTAATAGGTCCTATATCCTGCCTTTATATATGAAAGTTTCCATTTCTGCCAGAAGTTGGGTTATTATGAATTTTTACTGCAAATTGATTCTTTCTGCTGTCATTTTCTGATGTGCCATGTCAGATTCCACAATAAAATATTTAAATGCTTAAACTTCACCCATTATTCAATAAATGTGAGAGCCTGAAAGGACTTGTTTGTGTTATAAATCAAAAAGTTATATTCACCCCTACTCTGAAAATTTTTAATTGTGTACTGTATTCAGCAGTGTCCACTGATTAAGCAATAACTTGAGGCATTCATTTTAGAAATAAGGATTCGTAACACTTGTATTCTTTCAGAAATTTCACATTAGTACGTATAACGTTATATGTGGTTCCACAAATGTCTGCATTTAGCATCAAGTTTCTATTTTACGTAGTCATACCATACAATTAAAATGTTCTGTTTAATATTAGTGTGAAAATATTGAAATTTAGAAAACAATCACATCATATAAATGAAGCTGTACCTTCAGAAGCAGGATCCTACTTGCTGCATAGGACTCAGGATCAGGTGATATGGAGCTATAACTGCTGAGAATCAAGCAATCCCTGCCTTTGCTACATTTCACCTGCTATGACTCCTGAGTATGTGAGCAACATTCTCAGTCTGGGTGCTGGATCAGTGGGGCTCTGGTTATACCCAGGTCCTACTGAGACCTGGACTATAGCCACAGCCCCACTGGAAATAACCTGCACTTGTGATGCTTTTATAAGCACTCCTAGGTTCTGAATGAAGGAATTTGGGCATTCAAATTGAGCATGAATCAAGGACCAATGAGCAGTGTGATCTCAGTTCCAGCCAAAAGGGCAAATACTATGGTAATCATGGATATATCTGTCAGAGCTGCTGATTCATTTTTTTCCTGACCAGAAGTTATTTTGCAGCTGAAGCTGTGATATTGAAATTGCATGTGAGGCAAAAATCTGATTCCCCTGGGTTAGCTCTCAAATATCAACAAAAGAAAACGAAACACCTGTGGCCAGTACGGTCCGATCCTCTGTCTACCACTGTCTCCATCCAGTCTATGTATTTGAAAGCTGAAATTTCTGAGAGTAGGTGGGTGATTATGAATCTTTGCTGTCCATTGCTTCTTTCGGCTCTCATTTTTTGTCAGTTTTGTCATTTTGGCACAGTAAACAGGAGCAGGTGCCTCAGAGCAGAAGAAACAGGTATCACAGCACTTTCCTGTCTGTGCTATGTCTTCACTAGCTCTGCCTCCCGCGGGTGTCAGCAGCAGGCTTCCTCCTCTGGAGCAGTTTACTGTCAGGCTGTGGCTAGATCAGCTACCAGCTGATAGCTGGACTCTAGCCAGGAGCCTGACTGCTAAAATGCCCAGCTGAGGAAATCTTTATTCGCTGTGTTTGCCTCTCATTGGATGAGTGTGTGCCTTCTAAGTGAGAATTAATTAGTTTAGAACCAATCAGAGGAGAGACATCAAATGTCAGCATAGAAAGCAGAAAAAAAAAAAAGAAGCCTGCAGTAACCTAGGTGATTTCCATTAGAGCTACTGAATCGTCTTTCCCTCCTCCTCACTGTCCGATGCTACCTGAACAGGGGAATTGAAAGGGAAAGATAGGAATAAGACGAATTTATACCCTGAGCTCTAGCTACATAGTCCCGCCTATGCTCTCTCTCTATAATAGTGGATATCATTTAAGTCATTCGTGAGTTTACGGAGTCCAGACCATATGCAGAAAAATGGTTAGCCTCTCTCATCAAGCATCCCTTAGAAAATCTGATGCATTTCCTCTATTAGCTCATGAAATAACAATAGACACTCTGATAAAGATTAGGATAAATGAGTACCATCTCTAGTCACATTGGGATTTTTTTTTCCTGTATAGTGTGACACCTAAGAGTCTGGAAAAGTTTTTAAAGAATTTATTTTGGTATAAAATAAGGAGTCCACTCACTGATATAGAACATGCCACCACTGATCCAACTACATCCATGCAGATCTTCTGTCCAGGGATGAAGATCAACATCAACAATGCTCTTTATCACACAGTGATCACACCAGAGAGTGTAGAAACAACAGAGATAGAAAACCACCCCTTCTTGTTTTATGTTATCTCAGTCACAACCAAGAATGTTCTAGAATTTATAATTCCTATAAGCCATTAGTCTAAAGGATTGAAATCCCACAACACTTGATTGGGTGTCATCCTTAGCAATACTTTCATTTTCCAGGAGATGGACTTCAAACAACAATTAGCAGTGTTATCTCAAACCCAAACTGATCACCTGAAAATATTCACCATTATTCCAAAACTGAGACAACGTTGCACAAAGTAAACAAAGAGATGTGAACCTTATTACAAAAAGGGATATCTGTTGTGATAAAAATATAATCTATGTGGTAAAAAAAAGCTACCAACAGAGAAATCAAAAACATGTACACCTGAAATGATTGTCACAAAACACCACAAGTTGTCTTGCAAATATGGATGGTGAATTCTCACCAGACCCCACATTCAGCTCACCAGGGACATGACCTCTAGTACACTATTAAATACCAAAGAATCAGCTATAAACAAATTTCCATATGATATATAATTTATGACGTAAACAAGTATGATAAAATATATTGGCTGTAACCAATTGTACAAAGAAATTTGTTCACCTGTGCTCATCACAGCACCTTTTGTCATAGATAGAAACTGGAAAGAACCAGGATGTCCATCAACATAATAATGAATTAAGAAAATGTGGTGTAATTATACATTGGAGAACTAGTCAGTGATAAAATCCATTAAATCTTGGAATACATGCAAATGGAGTATGCACGTGAAAACAAAGAATGAATATATGAGCAAACATGACAGAGACCACACACCTAGGAATTAAATCAAAGTTTGCTATAAATAAATATATATCAGATCTATTTTTTCTTTTCACTTTTTTTTTTGTTTTGTTTTGAGACAGAGCTTCTCTGTAGCTTTGCAGCCTCTTCTGGAACTACCTCTAATAGACCAGGTTGGCCTCAAACTCACAAAGGCCTGCTTGCCTTTGCCTCCAGAGTGCAGGGTTTAAAAGCATGCACCACCACCGCCCGGCTCGGATCTCATTTTCCATATCATTTAACAAACTCTCTTTATATGACAATAGAAATTGAAAATTGTAAAGAGAAAGATAGGAAATATTTATCCTGAGCCCTGCTTCAGAAAACCAAGGCAAACCATGAATTCATGCTTACATGGACATGAATCTCTCTACTTGGTTTATCCGAATAGCTATCAAAAATAAGGCCTCCATTTCTGTCTGGGTATTCCAGATTCTGACTCTGGGCTGAGCAGTGCATGTGTTTTCTTTGTTTGATTTGCCTGTGTCTCTCTTTGTACAAGTGTTATGCTTGTGTGTATGAATCATTCCACAAAATCAGATATTTACAGTATTCGAGTATAGTACACATGTTACTTAGATTTTGGGATGAAATAGTAGTTTCTAGCCATACATCCAACATCATAGAGTTATTTCCAGTATCATAGTGATAAATGAACACTTTAGATTCTTTATTTTTTTAAATAAATATATAAAACACATTCATGTTTTCACAAATGCATCAGATTTTGATTTAAAATTTTATGTTTGTTTATTACCAAATTATAAATATTTTAATTGGGCTTCCATACATGTGTGCACACAAGTTGGTAGTAGACTCTCACACATTGGTTAATTGTACATATATACATTGGTTCACCTGTTTAAATAACTGAGTCAAGTTTCATCATTAACTGTTCCTTGGACATCCAACCTTTGTGTCCTCACTTATTCTCTGACAGATACAGTTACAAATTCAGATTATTTCATTGTGTTAATTTACTGTTAATATAGTATAATCTAGAAATTCAAATCTAAACTATTGGAGATTTTACCTGACACGAATAAGAATCAAAGAGATGAATAAAATTGACAACTAATGATGTAGGGAAATGAGGAAAATGGAAAATATGTTCCCAATTATGAGATTGAAAATTTATCAAGCTACTTTGGAAATAAGTATGGGACTTTTCAAATACTAAATATACATCTACCACTTACTTTAAATCTACTACTATTTCTCTTGGATCTAAGGGATTCAACCTCCTTCTTCACAGTTGTTTGCTTGATCATGTTTGTTATGAAATTTTAATTAACAGCCAGAAAATAGAAACATCCTAATTCTTTCTTAACTTGTAAAACATTCAATCAACCAATAAACAATGCTTCTTCATTGGGAACAATGAGAGTCACATAACCATACCACTTGCAATATTTTTCCAGCCAAATTTTATTATCAAACACAGTAATTCAGAGTATGAGGTAGAAGACATAGACCTGAATGGGGCAAACCATATAACCTATGTAGTACAAATCTCTCACTATGAGTCCAAAATTATTTCCAAAATAAGTTCATACCTGGCCTGTTGACTAAGAGAGGAATGGGCTGACCAGGAAGGTAGCACAAAGTAGTAGAGCTTGTATGTGCTAAACTGCAAAGCAATTGCAAACCAAGATTGGAGTATTAAACTGATAATCTTAAATAGCAACTGGAAGATAACAAGAAAATTTCCTGTACTAAATTTCATTTAGACCCATTCCTTTGGTGGCAGGAGAACGGGAACATCTGCAAAAGTTACTGCTCAATAATTTCATCAGATCTCCGGGTTGTTACAGAACACAGACAATGCCACAGCAACACCCACAGTGGATCTCACAAGGGATAAACAGGAGCTTGTATCTCCTAGTGTCTGACACATACGAATGTAAGGAATGGATTTTCTTTCTTACAGGTGATACAATACTTAAAGACTGAGGCAGGAAATTCGCTTCTTAGAATCAGCAGCTTTAAGAGCAGGATGGTACTTCCTGCAGAAGAGACAATGTAAGGGATTCAGAGCTATAATGCTGGAATCAAACATTCCTGAATTTCTGATTTCTACAGACTCTGACTCCTGATCATGTGAGGAGCAGTCTGCCTTATCTGATCCAATGAACTGTTGGGCATTGGTTAAATCCAGTTCAATCTAAATGGGTTATAGCCAGAGCCTTACTGGTAAAAAGCTGCAATGCTCACACTTTTTTTTTTAGCACTCTTGGGTTGTGATTGAAGGAGTTTGTGCATTCAAATTGAGCATGGAATAAAGACCAAAATGAAGATTGATCTGAAACCCAGCAAGGGACCAAATTCTGTGGGAACCGTGGAAATGACCATCAATGTTAATAGAATGAACAAAACATAAATTAAATGGTTCCAAACAAGCTATGTAACAATTACCGAATACTTAGAGAAAAACTTAGAGGTCAAATATGGATTAAGAATATTGGTAAGTTTTGGATAATGGCTCAACAGTTATTAACAATTGCTAATCTTGCAGAGAAGAGTAATTTGATTCCCAGCACCTACAAGAAGCACAAAAAGTTCTGTAACGTTAGTTCATTGGATCCGACAACACTTTGTGACCATTAAGTGACAAAGCACTCACATACAAAAAATTCAAACAATTATTTATAAAGCAATACAAAATAAAATTTCATCTAATATACTGCTGAAACAGAACAAAAATAGCAGAACATTAAAAAAAGAAATCATTGACCATATAAGACACTTTCTTCTAAGATTAAATAAAACGTTTGGTTATGATAAACACACAAATAAACTATCTGTAAATACCTAAAGAGAAAGACAAGATACATTTTACAAATTCACAACCCTTTTGTGATAAAAACACTCAGCAAATAAGGAAGAGAAAGTATATATTTAAAACCAAATGCGATCAGAAAAAAAACAATTTTCATAGGGACAATTTTATCTGTAAAGTTTTAATATTCCAGATTTTTTTGAAAAAGCACAATACAGCAAATAAAAAAAAAACATTCATTCCATTCACATTTCAACTCAACATTTGTTTCAAGGCTATAGACATCTTTATTAAATGAGGAAATAACATAAGGTATCCTGTATTTACTGTGGATCATTGATAAATACTAAGGACATTATAATACACCTTGAAGAATATGACATAACTTGGTGGATATAAGGATACTAAAGAATTAAAAGAACACATACTAAAATATAGAGTTCTCACTTCTGCAGCTCATATTATCAAATTAAGTCCAGTTTCATTTCTAAGCAAATGATGTCCTAAATGCTAATTTACAAAGGATATATATATATATATATATATATATGTATTAAAGGATTATATGTCACCCTTGGTTATTTTCTTTAAGTCACACCTCACTAGAGCATGGAGCTGAAAAATCACATGAATGAATTGATTGATCTTGATATAAAAAATATTTAGTGAATTATATATTGCATAATCCACTGACAAGGGGAGATTCTTCAACTGAGCCAGAACCAGTTTTAGGCTAATTTATTACTGTGTGCATTATTCTGGTGAGACATTAACAAAGGGATTTTAGGCAATGACAAGACCAATATAAAAAAGTCACATAAAGTCCTTGTGAAATTTTATTTCTAAGTTATGAAAGTGTCACTGTAAGTTTATAATATGGATGTTGCTTTTGTAAAGACTAAGAGAAGGATTTTAAGAAACTGTCTATTGCAATATCTAAGCATATTTACATTGTGACTATGTTCTACCTAATACATTATCTTTTTTCTAAAATTATAGTGACATAAGTAGAAAAAATGCATTTTTAAAAAATTTTAATAGAAGTTTTCTGACAAATTTTATATGTAAAACCAGGGAGGACCGAATATATTATTTTTGTAGAAAAATAAAACATTTTTAAAAATATTTCATTAAAATGAAAAAAAATGATTTGATCCCCATCTAGTGGTTGGTAAAGGAAAGCAAAATTCAGACAATGTCTATAACTAAGTCAAAGCTATGATGAGTTCTTGCTGTTTTTATGTTATCTGAATAACCCTTTAATGACGAGTTAATGGTCCATTTAATGATGAGTTAACAGTTATAAGGGAAGAACAGAACATTCAACTTGCACTGCTTCTAGGAAACTGATTCCTGCAACTTTCTTGATGATTCCTATGAAACAATTCAGGTTATTCAGCCATGACCTATTTATTAGTTTTCTAGGGTAAGATGAAATAGAACATAAAGTTAATTCTTTCATCATACCTCTAAAAAAAAGAAAGGTGCATTGACCAGTATCTTCTATTTACACTTTGACTTTCTGGAACATTAAAATTCATCTAACCCCATTTTAAAAAGAAAAACCGAGGCAATCTCAGCAAAGTCTTTGGCACTCGATTCTTGCCACGTATTTTTCTTTAACTATATCATGGATATTTTCTGCAGCTTTGATGAAATACTAACTTTCTATTATTGGTGAGCAGTAGAATCAATTCTCTTGATAATTACAGTCCACCATCATGGAAATTCAAGTTTGGTGCACAATGCATGTATCTGGAGGCAGGGACAAAAACAGAGAGCATGGTAATACTCCCACATTATAGTTTGACTTTATATGAAGCTCCTGACCATCTCTCTAATGCTTTCACTTACCATATTGGAATGACCCTCAAACATCAATTTTCAACCAAGAAATCTCACTCACATCTGCCCATAGGAAAACGTAACTTTTTTTTCCAATATGTTTTTTTTTATTAAAAAATTTCTGTCTCCTCTTTGCCCCCCTTTTCCCTCCCCCTTCCCCACTCCCCACCCCACATTCCCCTAATTCTCCCTCTGCAGTCCAAAGAGCAGTCCAGGTTCCCTGCCCTGTGGGAAGTCCAAGGTCCTTCCCTCTCCATCCAGGTCTAGAAAGGTGAGCATCTGAACAGGCTAGGCTCCCACAAAGCCAGTACATGCAGTAGGGTCAAAACCCGGTGCCATTGTCCTTGTCTTCTCAGCAGCCCTCATTGTCTGCCATGTTCAGAGAGTCCGGTTTTATCCCATGCTTTTTCAGTCACAGTCCAGCTGGCTTTGGTGAGTTCCCATTAGATCACTCCAGCTTCTCAGTGGGTGGGTGCACCCCTCGCAATCCTGACTTCCTTGATCATGTTCTCCCTCCTTCTGCTCCTCATTTGGAACTTGGGAGCTCAGTACAGTGCTCCAATGTGGGTCCCTATCTCTATCTCCATTCATCGCCAGATGAAGGTTCTATGGTGATTTGCATGATATTCATCAGTATGGCTATAGGATAGGGCCATTTCAGGTTCCCTGTCCTCAGCTGCTCCAGGAACTAACTGGGGACATCACCCTGGGCACCTGGGAGCCCCTCTAGAGTCAAGACACTTGCCAACCCTAAAATGGCTCCCATAATTAAGATCTATACTTCCCTGCTCCCATATCCACCCTTCCTTTATCCCAACCATCCCATTCCACCAAGCTATCCCCATCCTTTGGATTTAGGAAACAGCATCTGCAAATGTTACTGCTTCATATTTTCATAGGTCCTAAGGGTTGCTGATCAACACTGACAATGTTAGAGCAATTCACATTATAGATCTCACATTGGGAAGAAAGGAGCCTGACTCTCCTACTGTATACCTGATGCTACATCTGAATTAGAATTTCGTTCTTACAGGTGATTAAACACTTCAAGACTTAGACAAGGGATTCAAATCTTAATAGAAGAGCAGTAGCTTTAGAAGTAGCTTGCTAATTCTTACAGGTGAAACAGGAGCAGATCACTCTGAGCTATAAGGCTGGGAAACATAAAAATACCTGTGTTTGCTGATGTCACAGACTCTGGCTCCTGAACAAGGAGGAGCAGTCTGCCTATTCTGGGCAACAGTAGAGTCAGGCTTTGGTGATATCCAGGTCCACATGAGACCTGGGCTATAGCCATAGCCCAACTGGTAAGAACCCACACTGCTGACGCTTTTATTAGTGCTACTGGGCTCTGATTGAAAGGAGTATGCATACAAACTGATCATTAAAAAAGAGCCAATAAGGAGAGTGATTTCAATTTAAGCAATGGACGGATATTATGAGGTAACCTAGAGATATTCACAAATGCCGATTCATTCCTGTCTCCCACATTAATTGTGTTACAGCAGAAGGGACAAAACTGAATAGGGATGTAATTTTCCCTAGGTACTGACATCAATTATCATAAGAAATATGTCACAAGTAAAAGATGATCCTAATCCATCTACAAGGTCCTATATCCTGGCTTTATATATGAAAGCTTCCATTTCTGCAAGAAGTGGGGTTATTATGAATTTCCTGCAAATTGCCTCTTTCTGCTGTCATCTTCTGTTGTGCCATGTCAGATTCCACACATGCAATGTTTAAATGCTTAAACATCACCCATTATTCAATAAATGGGAGAGCCTGAAAGGACCTGTTTGTGTTATAAATCAAAAGGTTACATTCATCCTTACTCTGAATATTTTTAATTGTATACTGTATTCAGTTAAGCAATAACTTGAGGCATTTATTTTAGAAATAAGGATTCGTAACACTTGTATTCTTTCAGAAATTACACATTAGTACATGAGAATTTATATGTGGTTTCAAAAATGTCTGCAGGGATTTGGCATAAATTTCTATTTTACCTAGTCATACCATACTAGTAAAATATTCTGTTTAATATTAATATGAGAATATTGAAATTTAGAAAACAATCACATCATATAAATGAAGCTGTACCTTCAGAATCAGGATCCTACTTGCTGCGTAGGAATCAGGATCAGGTGATATGGAGCTATAATGCTGGGAAACAAGCAATCCCTGCTTTTGCTGAATTTCACCTGCTAGGTCTCCTGAATATGTGAGCAGCAATCTGCCCAGTCTGGGTGCTTGATCAGTGGGGCTCTGGTTATACCCAGATCCTACTGAGACCTGGACTATAGCCAGAGCCCCACTGGAAAGAACCTGCACTTGTGACCCTTTTATAAGCACTCCTGGGCTCTGATTGAAGGAATTTGGGCATTCAAATTGAGCATGAATTTAGGACCAATGAGGAGAGTGATCTCAGTTGCAGCAAATAAGGCAAATACTGTGGTAATCATGGAGATATCCATCAGAGCTGCTGATTCATTCCTGTCCTGTCCAGAAGTTATTTTGCAGCTGAAGCTGAGAAATTGAAATTGGATGTGAGGCAAATATGCTGATTCCCCTGGGTTCGGACTCAAATATCAAGAAAACAAAACAAAACACCTGTTGCCAGTATGGTCCTATACGTTATCTGACTATCATTGTCTCCATCCCGGCTATGTACTTGCAAGTTGAAATTTATGAGAGTAGTTGGATGATTATGTATCTTTGCTGTCAATTGCTTCTTTCATCTCTCATTTTTTGTCATTTTTGTCATTTTGGCACAGTAAACAGGAGCAGGTGCTTCAGAGCAGAAGTAACAAGTATCACAGCACTTTCCTGTCTGTGCTATGTCTTCACTAGCTCTGCCTCCCGCGGATGTCAGCAGCAGGCTTCCTTCTCTGGAGCAGTTTACTGTCAGGCTGGGGCTAGATCAGCTACCAGCTGATAGCTGGACTCTAGCCAGGAGCCTGACTGCTAAAGTGCCCATCTGAGGAAATCTTCATTCGCTGTGTTTGCCTCTCATTGGAGGAGTGTGTGCCTTCTACGTGAGAATTAATTAGTTTAGAACCAATCAGAGGAGAGATGTTAAATGTCAGCATAGAAAGCAGAAAAAAAAAAAAGCCTGCAGTAACCTAGGTGATTTCCACCAGAGCTAGTGAATCATTCCCTCCCTCCTCACTGTCTAATGCAACAGACAGTGGAAGTGAAAGGGAAAGATAGGAAAAAGATGAATTTATACCCTGAGCTCTAGCTACCTAAGTCCCCCTATACTCTGACTCTCTCTTTAAAAATTGAGATCATTTAAGTCATTATTGAGTTCACATATACAATGTTTAAATGCTTAAACTTGTTTGTGTTATAAATCAAAAGGTTTCATTCATCCCTACTCTGAATATTTTTAATTGGATACTAAATTCAGCAGTGTCCACTGATTAAGCAATAACTTGAGTCATTCATTTTAGAAATCAGGATTCATAACACTTGTATTCTTTCAGAAATTACACATTAGTACATGAGAATTTATATGTGGTTCCAAAAATATCTGCAGGGATTTGGCATAAATTTCTATTTTACATAGTAATACCATAGTAGTAAAATATTCTGTTTAATATTGATATGAGAATATTGAAATTTAGAAAACAATCTCATCATATAAATGAAGCTATACCTTCAGAATCAGGATCCTACTTGCTGCGTAGGAATCAGGATCAGGTGATATGGAGCTATAATGCTGGGAAACAAGCAATCCCTGATTTGCTGAATTTCACCTGCTAGGACTCCTGAATATGTGAGCAGCAATCTGCCCAGTCTGGGTGCTTGATCAGTGGGGCTCTGGTTATACCCAGGTCCTACTGAGACCTGGACTATAGCCAGAGCCCTACTGGGAAAAGCTGCACTGCTGATGCTTTTATAAGCACTCCTGGTCTCTGATTGAAGGAATTTGTGTATTCAAATTAAGCATGAATTTAGGACCAATGAGGAGAGTGATCTGAGTTTCAGCAAAGAAGGCAAATACTGTGATAGTCATGGAGATCTCCATCAGAGCTGCTGATTCATTCTTGTCCTGACCAGAAGTTATTTTGCAGCTGAAGCTGAGAAATTGAAATTGGATGTGAGGCAAATATGCTGATTCCCCTTGGTTCGGTCTCAAAAATCAACAAAACAAAATGAAACACCTGTGGCCAGTATGTTTCGATCCTTTATCTGATACCATTGTCTCCATCCAGTCTATGTACCTGAAAGCATAATTTTTTGACTGTAGGTTGGTGATTAAAAATATTTGCTGCCAATTTGCTTCTTTCTGCCGTCATTTTGTGTTATGCCTTTTCTGAGCCCCATGTATGTTTAAATTCTTATGTTTTATCAATTATCCAATATATAAGAGTGACTGAAATGACATGCTTGTTTATAAGTGGAAATGTTATTTTCACCCAATCTCTGAACGTCCCCAATTTGGGTACTCTATGCAACAGTGTCCTATTGATTAAGCAATAATCTGTGGCACGACTTTTAAACAAAATTAATCAACATACTTGTATTGTCAGAAATTGCACGTTTGTTCATAAAATATTATTTATGTTTCCACAATGCTTGCATGCATTTGATATTAATTTGATTTTACAGAGCCACATCATACTCTTAAAATATGCTTATTATACTAACATGGGAATATGGATAATTAGAAAAAAACTCACATCTTGAAAGAGAAGCAGGTCCTTCAAAACCATGATCCGATTTGCTGCGTAGGACACAGGATCAGGTGACTCGGAGATAAATTGCTGGGAATCAAACAATCCCAGTCATCGCTGCTTTCCACCACTCTGACTCCGGCAAAACTGAGGAGCAGTCTGCCTAGTCTGGGACAACTGTACAGCTGGGCTTTTGTTATACCAGGTTCTACTGTGAAACCTGGACTATAGCCAGAGCCCGACTGGAAAGAGCCTGCACTGTGGATGTGTTTATTATCACTCCTGGACTCTGACTGAAGGAGTGTGTGCATTCAAAGTGAGCAGGAAATAAGGACCAATGAACAGAGCAATCTCAATTTCAGCAATTAAGGCAAATCATGGGGTAACCTTGGAGATCTATGTTTTAGATGATTATTGATTTTTTTTTTTACTCTCACCTGAGTGTGTGCTGCAGCAGAAGAAGTGAAATTGAAAGTGAATGACAGGAGAAATTGTCACTTACAATGGACTGTGACTCCAATTGATAAATTGAAAAGAAACAACCTCTGGCAAATAGGGCTTCATCCTGTATTGGCCTCTGGGGCACAGTACCTCATTACATACCTGATAGAATGAAACCTCCTTTTGTGATTCTGGGCTGCCTATTACTGCTTTTTGCTCCCATTTTCTGATTTGCCAAATAAACTTCCCCAAATTCAATGATTAAATATTTGACTGTTAGCTCTCTTTATATATATATACATATATATATATATATGTATATATATATATATATATATAAACATTCTCTCGGTTGATACAAATATATACCATTTTATAGATATGTATACGTATGTATATTTGTATATGTATATACATTTGTAACTCACACACATGAATATATTTGTGTGTTCCTGAATGTGATGCCTGTATTTTGATAAGAAACAATGAACTTTCAACTCCTGCTCTGAACACCTCCAATTTTCAAACTTCTGTGTCTTGAACATTAAAAAAATGATGTGAGCTATTAATTTTCAAAATTAATATTTCTAATGCATGTATAAACTCAACAACTGATAATTTTCTTTTAAGATTTTTTTTGGATACACACGTATCTGCATTCATTTTGTACCAATTGTGGTTTCAAAGAGCCAATTTGTACTCCTAACATATTTTTTTAGTATTAATGTGTGAAAATGGATATTTAAAATGTTCACTACATTTCCCTCACAAGACTCACAAGAATTTCTCTAAAATTAATACTCTATCCCTAGAACATATGCTTACTCTGTATTTTGTGACATCTGTGTTGGAGTAAATAATCTGTGTGCATGGATATGGAATCTAATACCAGGACACTCTTAGTCTCTCAGGGTTGTGAGGAAATCTGTCTTTCATGTTTCATCATCTGATTTAATAACATAAACCACCCAGATATTACTTAGGCTTTACACAGGGTATTATAATGTTCCATTGGTTTTATAGTGAAAGAAGTATATCTGCAAAATGTTTGGATGAATATTTGTGGGTGGTAAGTGTGAAATTTTCCTGAAATATGCATCACAAGCTGGTTGCATGCAATGGTATATAAGCAATGTCAGAAGGACATAGTGTTTCTCAACAGTACGAAATTATTCAATCAAAGCATTTAATCTCATACTTTGTAAGAACTCAGAGTACTTATGTCTATGTTTCTTAGCCTGAGATAAAATGGCAATGATTGTTTTCCTGATTTTAATACATGAATTCTAATAACAAGCTACTGTGGTTATTATTTCCTACCATGCAGCTTGCTGATGTAGCATTGCAAGACACTGTTTAGGCTCTAAATCTTTTTTTTTTTATTTTATTCGAGACAGGGTTTCTCTGTACATTTTTGGTTCCTGTCATGGAACTAGCTCTTGTAGACCAGGCTGGCCTCAAACTCATAGAGATCCGCCTGCCTCTGCCTCCCAAGTGCTGGGATGAAATGCATGCACCACCACTGCCCGGCCTAGGCTCTAAATCATAAAGCAAAACATAACAGGGAATATTAAGCAGATAACCACAGATATTCCTTTTATGCAGCTAAATATTTTACTACTTTTATATTTCTGAGTTCAGACAATCTTGTGGAAAATAAGTAGCCTCATTCTTCAAGCCTGCCTAGAAAATCTGAAGCATTTTCTCCATCAGGTCATTAAATAACAATGAACACTCTGATAAGACTTAGAATACATGAGTACTGTTTCTAGTCATACTGAGATTCTCCCCTTGTATAGCGTGACTCCACAAAAGTCTAGAAAAGGTTCTCAAAAATTTACTGAGTTACAAAATAGGGAGTCCACTCACTGGTGCAGAACAGGTTAGAAGCCACCACCGATTCAGCTTCATCCATGCAGATCCTCTGCACTGGGGTGAAGAACACCAACTGCAATGCTGCCTATCACACTGCGATCACTCCAGAGAGTGCAAGAACAACTGAGATAGAGAGTCATCCCTTCATATTTCATGTTATCACAATCATGAAAAAGAAAATGCTCTAGGGTTCATGATTCCTAAAAGCCACTAGCATAAAGGTTTGAAATTCCACAACACTACTTTAGCTGTCATCCTTAGCAATACCTTCATTTTCCAGGAGATCGAGATTGTTGCAGAATCCAAAAAAGCTCAAACTATAAACAACAATTGCCGGTGTTATGTCAAAGCTTAACTGATCATCCCCAAACACTCACCATTATTTCAAAGCAGAGAAAACATTGCGGAAAATATTCAAACCAATGATAACATTTAATAAAAGGATAGCTGTTGTGAAAAAAAATATTTTCTAAGTGATCAAAAAGCTAACAACACAAAAATAGAAAACATGTGCACATAAAATGATTACAACCAAACACAAAAAGCTCTTATGCCAATATTGATGGTATAATCTTTTTAGATCCCACATTCAGCTCAAAATTCATAAGTAAGATGGCACTTTCCAAAATAACAAACAGATAAATAGATAAATAAATAAAGGAATAAATATGAGAGAATTTTGTTCTAAAAATCATATCTGTAATACCCTATTGCCACAAAATGTCACACAGTGTCATAGTAACATAAAATAATTTTAGAGGGGTGATTATTTCAGAAGAAATATTCTTAAAAAGTATATGTATTGATTAAAAAATTCTCTGTGAATGTCTGTTACATGATATCAGTAGTTATTTATGCATATAAATTAGCTTACATTAATATGCATACATTTTGTACATATAAAAATCCACTCCACTCCCTACATTAGATTTCCTTTTCCATCACCACAATCCTAATTCTAGCTGAAGTTCACCACTGCTCTCTCTCTCTCTCTTTAATAATTGAGATCTATTAAGTCATTTTTGACTTCACAGAATTCAGGCAATTCCCTGGAACATAGGTAGCCTCTCTCATAATTCAACCCTTAGACATCTGATGCATTTAGTCCATCAGCTCATTAAATAAAAATGGACAGTCTTATAAGGCTTAGGATACATGAGTACCTTCTCTAATCATACTGGGATTTTTCCCTGTATAGCATGACTCCTCAAGAGTCTGGCTATTGTATAGTCTGGACTTGTGTATATGATGGTCCTACAGTGAGACCTGGATTATAACCAGAGCCTGACTGGGAATAAGCCCCACTGCTGACACATTTATTTCACTCTTGGCCTCTGTTTGAAGGAATGCGTGCATTCCACTTGAGCAAAAAATAAGGACCAATGAGGACCGTGGTCTCTGTTCCAGCAATGAAGGCAAATCCTGGGGTAATCTCAGAGATCTCAGCCTTAGATGCTTATTGTTTTTTTTTTTTCTTCCACCTATGTGTGTTGCAGAAGAATAAGTAAAACTGAAAAAGGGGAGAGAAAAAAAAAGTATCATTTACCCAGGGCTCAGACTCAAATTGATAAAGACAAAAAAAAATTCTGGCAATAGAAATAAAACTTGTATTTGTTTGGTGGGACACAGGACCTGTCTATCTACGTGAAAGTGTAAAGCTGCCTTTTGGTTATTCTGGGCTGCCAATTACTGCTTGTTGCTCTCATTTTCTGATTTACCATGTTAACATTTCCAACTGCAATGAATAAATTCTTGACAGTTAGCTCTCCTCATATATATATATATATATATATATATATATATATATATATATATACATTCTCTCAGTCTATACAGGTATACACATTAATATAGAAAGATATAAGTATGTGAATATACATATATTAATACATATCACACAAATATGTGTGTGATCGTTTGTGTGTACTTAAAATGAGTTGTTTATTTATAAGTGGAAAAATGAAAATTAGGCTCCACACAGACCATCACTAATTTTCTTATTGAATCTAACTATGTCATGAATATTAAAACATAAGGTGTGTCATTAATTTTACAAAAGAGTACTACTCAGAGGTAAAAAAACAATGACTTCTTGAATTTTGCATGCAAATGAATGGAAATAGAAAACACTATCCTGAGTGAGGTAACCCAGACCCTAAAAGATGAACATGGGATGTACTCACTCATAATTGATTTTTAGCCATAAATATAGGACATTGAGCCTACAATTCACGATCCTAGAGAAGCTAAATAAGAAGGTGAACCCAAAGAAAAACATACAGTTATGCTCCTGGATATTGTAAGTAGACAAGATTGCTGGACAAAAATTTGGGAACTTGGGGGTGGGATGGGATGGGAGAAAGGGGAGACGGGGAGAGAAAAGTGAGAATGGGAGGATAGGAAGAACTTGGGGGAATGGGATGGTTGGGATAATGGAAGGATGGATATGGGAGCAGGGAAGTATATATCTTAATTAGGGGAGTCATTTTAGGGTTGGCAAGAGACTTGACTCTAGAGGAGTTCCCAGGGGTCCAGAGAGATGTACCCAATTAGGTCCTTGGGAAGCTGAGGAGAGAGAGCCTGAAATGGCCCGATGCTATAGCCATACTAATGAATATCTTGAATATCACCATAGAACCTTCATATGGCGATGGATGGAGATAGAGACAGAGACCCACATTGAAGCAATGGATTGAGCTCCCAAGGTCCAAATGAGGAACAGAAGGAGGGAGAACACGAGCAAGGAAGTCAAGACCGCGAGGGGGTGCACCCACCCACTGAGAAGGTGGGGCTGATCTATTAGGAGACCACCAAGGCCAGCTGGACTGGGACTGAAACAGCATGGGATAAAACCGGACTCTCTGAATATGGTGGAAAATGAGGGCTGCTGAGAAGCCAAGGACAATGGCACTGAGTTTTGACCCTACTGCATGTACTGGCTTTGTGGGTGCCTAACCGGTTTGGATGCTCACCTTCCTAGACATGGAAGGAGGAGGGAGGACCTTGGACTGCCCACAGGGCAGGGAACCCTGATTGCTTTTTGGATTGGAAAGGGAGGGGGAGGCGAGTGGGGCGTGGATAGTGGGGGGAGTGGGAGGGAAACGAGAGGCCGGGAGTAGGAAGAAATTTTTAATAAAAATAAATAAATTCCCAAATCCTATAGAAAAATTAAAAAAAACATAACAAATACATATTTGTTTGTATGGTTTCATTTCTGGCTCTACCGTATCTGTGTACATTTGGTATTAATTTTTGTTTCACAGAGCCAATTTTTACCCATAAAATATTTTCTCAAGTATTAATTGTGAGAAAAGATATTTTTCAAAATGCACTAGATGTTCTTCACAATAATAACAAGATCCCACAACACTTTGTGACCATTAAGTGAAACAAACCAGTAGGTATTAAAGACATTCTTAAAAACAAAGAACTTACATATATAAAATTCAAACAATTATTTATAAAGTAATACAAAATGAAATTTTATCTAAATATATTGCAAAAAACAGAATCAAAAGAAGAGAAAAATTAAACAAGAAATCAATGGGCATATAAGATACTTTCTTCTAAGATGAAAATAAGGAGTTTGGTTATGCCACACACAAATAAAACTATGTGTCATTACCTAAAGAGAGGGACAGAATATATTTTGAAAATCCACAACCCTTTCATGATAAAAACACTCATAAGAAGTATATATTTAAAGCAAAATGTAATCAGAAAAAATAATTCTTAGGCACATTTTTATCTGTAGAGTTTTATTATTCCAGATTTAAAAAACACAATACAGCAAATAATAAACAATTAAACATGAATTTTCTCCACATTTCTACTCAACATTTGTTATAAAGCTAATGCCACCTGTATTAGATGATGAAATTACATGAGGGAGGCTGTATTTACTGTGGACATGTGATAAATTATAAGGACATTATAATACATGGAGGAAAAAATGAAAGATATATGAATTTTGTATAAAAATAAAATATTTCAAAAAATATTTCATTAAAGCAAAATTTGATTTGATCCCCATCTAGTGGTTGGTGAATTAAAGCAGATATCAGAAAATCATTATAACTATGTTAAGGATAAGATGAGTTCTTGCTGTTTTTATGTTGACTGAGCATCCTCTAATGATGACTTAATAGTTATAAAAAAGAAATGAACATTCAACCTGAGCAGCTTCTAAGTCACTAATTCCTGCAACCTTCCTGAAATGAAGCTGAAAATGAAGCAATTTAGGTTACTCCACCATGACCTTTTTGTTAGTTTCTATGGAAAGATGAAATAGAACATGGAGTTATTTCTTTTATCACACTTCTTCAAAAAGAAATGCACACTTTCCATTATCATGTAGTTTCACTTTAATTTACAGACACCTTCCAAATTCATTTAATCCCATTTTCGAAAGAAAGACACAGCAATCTCAGCAATGACTTTGGCACATGACTATTGCACACAAACTTTTCTTTCACTATATTTTCTGCTTCTTTGATGAAACACTGCCCTACAACTATTTGTAGCAGGAGAATCAATTTAGATTGAATTCTTTATGGCAATATAGAGTCCACTATTATGAAACTTCATTTTTAGTGTGTAATGCATGTATCTGGAGGAAGGGACAAAAACAGAGAGCATGGTGATACTCTATACTTTGAATTCATATGTGTCTCCTAACCATCTCTACAAATCATTCACTTACCACATTAGAATGGCCCTCAAACATCAATTTAAACCAAGAAAAGTCTCCCAGACATGCTCATATGATAATCAGGAAGGAAAGAGAAATGCTGATGATGTTAATGTACAGAGGCCTCAGAGATGTTGGTTTTATATAACTAAGCATTTTGCAACATTCCTCTCTTTCTGATGCTGTCCTTTGCATTCCCCACTTTCATCATTTGTTGTCTTAGACCTGGATGGATACTTTGGCATCAAACTATTATATTTGCTGTACATTTGTAATAGATACGTATAGGCAAAGTACACAAGAAATGAAATTTGACATTGTAGATTTGAACCTGTGACCCTAAGTGGAAACAGGACAATTAGATATAAATTTTCTGTAATGCATTTTAATGTATACCCATGACTTTGGTGATAGGACAAGCAGCATCTGCAAAGCTTACTGCTTAATATCTTCATAGAATCTAAGGGTTGCTGATGAATACTTACAATGCAGGAACAAACCACAATATATCTCACAGGGCACATATAGCAGTCTGGCTTTCCTAGTGTATGTCAGATACTAACATCTGAATTCGAATTTCTTTCTTACAGGTGATTCAACACTCAAGACTGAGACAAGGATTTCAAACTTTAAGAGAGGACCAGTAGCTTAAGAAGCCCCTTTCTAATTCCCACAGCTGATACAGGAGCAGATGACTCTGAACTATAATGCTTGGAATTATAAAATCCCTGCATTTGCTGATTTTCACAGACTCTGCCAGCCGAGCAAGTGAGGAGCAGTCTGCCCAGCTTGGGCAATTTTACAGTCAGGCTCTGGCTATAGTTCAGGTCTCAGTTGGACCTGGATATAACCAGAGCCTGACTGGCAAGAACACACACTGCTGATGATTTTATTAGTACTCCTGGGCTATAATTTAAGGATGTATGCATTCAACATTGACCATGAAAAAGGAACCAATAAGGAGAGGGATCTCTATTCCAGCAACCGACACAAATTCTGTGGTAACCTAGAGATATCATTCACAGATGCTCATTCATTCCTGTCTCCCATATGAATGTGTGCTGCTGCAGAAGGGGCAAAATTCAATATCGATGTGAGGAAGAATGAATCTTTACTGCACATTGTTTCTTTCTGATGTGTCATGTCAGATTCCACACACACAATGTTTAAATGCTTAAACTTCATTAATTATCTAATGTATGTGAGAACCTGAAATGACTTGTGTTGTAAGTGAAAAAGATACGTTCATCCTTTCTTTGAAAATCGTCAATTTGTATATTGTATCCAACAGTGTCCGCTGATTAAGCATAACTTGAGACATTCATTGTAGAAAGAAAGATTCTTAATACTTGTATACATTCAGAAATTACACATTAGTTCTTATGATTTAACGTGTTGTTACACAAATGTCTTCAGGCATTTGGCATTCATTTCAGTTTTACCTAGCCACACCAAACTACTAAAATATTCTGTTTAATGTTAATGTTAGAATATTGAAATTTAGAAAACATATCACATCTACAAAGAGAAGCAGTACCTTTGGAAGCAGGATCCTACTTGCTGCATAGGACTCAGGATCAGGTAATATGGAGCTATAATGCTAGGAATCAGGCAATCCCTGTCTTTGCTTCATGTTACCTGCTAAGACTCCTGAATATGTGAGGAGCATTCTGCCCAGTCTGGGGGCTTGATTAGTGGGGCTCTGGTTATATCCAGGTCCTACTGAGACCTGGACTATAGCCAGAGCCCCACTGGAAAGAACCCACACTGCTGACACTTTTATTAGCACTCCTGGGCTCTGATTGAAAGAATTTGGGCATTCAAATTGAGCGTGAATTTAGGATCAATGAGGAGAGTGATCTCATTTCCAGCAAAGAAGGCAAATACTGTGATAGTCATGGTCATCTCCATCAGAGCTGCTGATTTATTCCTGTCCTGACCAGAAGTTATTTTTCAGCTGAAGCTGAGAATTTGAAATTGGATGTGAAGCAAAAAATCTGATTCACCTGGGTTCGGAATAAAAAATCAACAAAACAAAACGAAACACCTGTGGCCAGTAAGGTCTCATCCTTCATCTGACTACCATTTTCTCCATCCAGGCTATGTACTTGAAAGCTGCAATTTCTGACTGTAGGTGGGTGATTATAAATCTTTGCTGTCAATTGCTTCTTTGTGCTGTCATTTTGGGTTATGTTTTTTCTGAGTCTCCACGTATGGTCAAATGCTTACGTTTTATCAGTTATCCAATATATAAGAGTGCCTGAAATGACATGATTGTTTGGAATTTAAAAAATGGTTATTTTCCCATTCTCTGGAAGTCCCCCGTTTGCATACTGTATGCAAAGTGTCCTGATGATTAAGCAATAATCTGATGCATTTCTTTTAAAAGGAAATAGTCATAGTACTTCCAAACTCTCAGAAATTTCTTGTTTGTTCATAAAATATGATTTGTTGTTCCACAATACACAATTTGATTTTACATAGCCACATCATGCTCATAAATAAGTTTCATAATAAAGTGAGACTATAGAAATTAAGAAAAAACTCACATCTTGACAAAGAAGCAGTACCTTCCAAACCAGAATCCTACTTGCTGCACAGGACACGAAATCAGGTGATTCGGAGCTATAATGCTGGGAATCAAGCAATCGCTGCCTTTACTGCTATTCACAGCTCTGACTCCTGCAAAACTGAGGAGCTGTCTGTCTAGTCTGGGCAAAAATACAGCTGGGCTTTGGTTATATCAGGTCCTACTGTAAGACCTGGACTACAGCCAGTGCTCGATGGGAAAGAACCCACAATGCTGATGCTTTTATTAGCACTCATTTGCTCTGATTGAAGGAGTTTGTGCATTCAAAATGAGCAGGAAATTAGGACCAATGAACAGAGCAATATCAATTTCAGAAATAAAGACAAATGCTGCAGTATCCTTGGAGATCTCTGTCTTAGGATCTTATTTATTTATTTATTTATTTATTTATTTATTTATTTATTTATTTATTTATTTATTTATTTATTTTTACTCTCACCTGTGTGTGCTGCAGCAGAAGAAGTGAAATTGAAAGTGAATGAGAGGAGAAATTGCCACTTACCCTGGGCTGTGAATCCAATTGATAAATTGAAAATAAAAAAAAAAAAACTACTTCTGGCAAATAGCACTTCATCCTGTATTTGGCTGCTGGGGCACAGTACCTGGCCACCTACCTGACAGACTGGAGCCTTCTTTTGTGTTTCATGGCTCTCAAGTACTCCTGTTGCTCTAATTTTCTGATTTGCCAAGTAAACTTCCCCAACTTAAATGATTATACGCTTGACTGTTAGCTCTCTTCATATACTTTTAAATTCTCTCTATGTCTATACAACTATACACATTTTTATTGATATGTATATGTATATTTATATATGTATATACATTTGTACCTCACAGACATAAATATGATTGTGTGTCCTGAATGAGATGCTTGTATTGTGAGTGGAAACAAAGGACTGTCAAGCCCTGCTCTGAACATTTTTCAATTTCCCAACTGTATGCAAGAATGTCATGAAAATTAAAAAAATAATTTGAGGTATTAATTTAGAAAGAAAAATTCATAATGCATATATAAACTGAACAACTGTATATTTGCTTTTAAGGTTTTCTTCGTGGCTCCACGCATGTCTGCATGCATTTGGCATTAATTGTGGTCTCAGTCAGTTTATACTCATTCTTCTCATAATTCTTTCAGTATTAATGTGTGAAAAAGGACATCTTAAACAATTCACTACATTTTCTTCACAAGAATTGTAAGAATTTCTCTAAAATCAATACTCTGTCCTTAATATATATTCTTACTCTGTATTTTGTGACATCTGTGTTCGGGTAAATAGTTTGTGTGCATGGTTATGGAATCTAATACTAATACTAACATTCTGTGCACAGTAAACAAGAGCAGGTGGCTGAGAGCAAAGGTAGGAGATATCACAGCACTTTCCTGTCTGTGCTATGTCCCCACTGGCTCTGACTCCCACAGATGTCAGCAGCAGGCTTCCTTCTCTGGAGCAGTTTACTGTCAGGCTGTGGCTAGATCAGCTACCAGCTGATAGCTGGACTCTAGCCAGGAGCCTGACTGCTAAAATGCCCAGCTTAGGAAAGTTTTATTTGCTTTGTTTGCCTCTGATTGGAGGAAGAAAGAAAAAAAAACTGCAGTAACCTAGGTGATTTCCACCAGAGCTACTGAATCATCTGTCCCTCCCTCCTCACTGTCTGATGCATTAGGAACAAAGAGGGTAAAAGAGGGAAAGATAGGGGAAAAAAATCCTATTTTCCCTGAGCTTGTGCAGGAAGAAGACTAATGTAAGGGAAACACCAATTAGTCTACAAGGGTGGCACCACTTTAGCCAGACCCAGGCAGTCCCTGCTGTGCTTGTTGATGCCCCTGGAAAGCTTGCCCCTTTCTGAGCAAATACAAAGGAAGGGTGGATGGAGAGTGGAGAGGAGGTGGGATAAGGTCCTGGGAGGAGAGGAGAGAGGGAATGCTACAGTCACCATGTAAAATAAAGAACTACATAAAAAAAAAAAGTCAAATTCAGCCAGTAGAGTTGGCGACTATTCATGTGTCTTGATGTTTGGGAATAAATACTCGCTATCTAGAGGAAACCCTTGATTTCTGTCAACCTTTTCTAATTGTGACTCTTAGCTGCTAAGTGCAACTTATTGCTGACTCTATGATAATTTCCTTTATCAGCTTACCCCAAAGATATGATTATATGCTTGAATTATAATGCTTTTTAAGGTATTTAATATATTAGAGTTCCCTTCAAACCCTTTTGGTATTAAAAAGGAAATGCTGCTGTTTCTGTTGATGTCTGTGGGTTTTCCTCAACATGGTTTTAACTATTTGCTCATAATATAGCTCCTATCTCTATGACTGGCCTTGAGGGGTTAGTTAGACCTGAGTAAGTGTGAGCTCACTGAATCCAGTGTGAAAGTTTGGGAACCTGAATAAGAACAAACTTGGGCAGTTTGTGGGGCCTCTTGCTGAGGAAGCAATATTTATCCTTAGTGGTCAAATTGCCTCTTTACCTTGTTCAGCCTTGATTAAGTGGGAATGTACTGGTCCTGCCTCAAGCAATGTGACAACTTTGTTTACTCCCATGGCAGGTCTCACCCTCTCAGATGATTGGATAGTGTGAGATGGGGAGCCGGTAGTGTTAGTTGGAGGACTGGTGGGTCAGGAATTAGAATTCATAAGTAAAATGGAACTTTCAGAAATAACAAAAAAGATAAATATATTCTCTCTAGAATTAATGTGTGAGAAAAGACATATTTGAAAATGCACTCGATGCTTAACTAAGATAAAGAGTTTGGTTATGCTACACACACATGAAAACAATGCATCATTACCTAATGAGAGCAATGGAATATATTTTAAAATCCACAACCGTTTCATGATTAAAACACTTGGCAAATAAGGAAGAAGTATATTTTTTAACCAAAATAAAATCAGAAAAAAAATTCATAGTCACAATTTTATTTTTAAAGTTTTATTATTCCAGATTAAAAACAAACCACAATACAGAAAATTAAAAAAAAATCAAACATACATTTTCTCTACATTTCTACTCAACATTTGTTATAAGGCTAATGCCAGCTGTATTGGATGATGTAATAAAATAAGGTATCCCGTATTTAATATGGACACTTAATAAATTATAAGGACGATATAATACATCAAGGAGAAAATGACATAATTTTTTGTATATAAAGATCTGAAGGAATTCAAAGAACTCACTCTAAAATATAAAGAATTCTCACTTCTGCAACTAATAACATCGAATTAAGTCAGTTGAATTTCTAAACAAATGATATCCTAAACACCAATTCACAAATAAATATATTAAGGGATTATATGTCACCATTGGTTATTTTCCTGTGGTCACAGCTCACTAGAGCATGGGGCAGAAGAATCACGTGAATTTAAAGGTAGAAAACTCTCCTGGGCAACATAGAGAAATCACTAGTGAGAACTGACTGATTCTTGATATAAACAACATTTAATGCATTTAATAGTGAATACACTGTTAAAAAATAGATTCTTCAACTACACACAAACAAGTTTTTAGCTGTTGTATTACTATATGCATTTCTCTGCAGAGAAATTTAAAAAGGGCTTTTATGCAATGATAAGACAGATATTAAAAAGTTACTTAAAGTCCTTGTGGAATTTCATTTCTAAGTTATCAAAGTGTCACTGTAATTTATACTGTGGATGATGTATTTGGAAAGACTAAGAGAAGGATCTTAAGAAAATATGTATTGCAATATCTAATATTTACACATATTTACATTGTGACTACCTTCTACCTAATACATTAGCTCTTTTTAAAAATATAGTGACATAAGTAGAAAAATACATTTCTTTAAATTTTAATAAATGTAATCTGTCAAATTGTATATGTATAACCAGGAAGGATATGTATATATATATACATATGAATTATGTATAAAAATAAAATATTTCAAAAATATTACATTACAACAAAAATTTTATTTGTTCCCCATCTAGTGGTTGGTGAATTATAGCAAATATCAGACAATCACTATAACTATGTTAATGATATTACGAGTTCTTGCTGTTTTTATGTTGACTGAGCATCTATTTAAGGACTTCATAGTTATAAAGGAAAAAATGAACATTTAACCTGAGCAGCATCTAAGTCATTGATTCCTGCAACCTTCTTGAATATGCATAAGAAGCAATTTAGGTTACTCCACTGTGACCTTTTTTATTAGCTTTCTAGTGAAAGATGAAATAGATCATCAAGTTATTTCTTTATCTATATCTTTATCACACCTTTTTAAATGAAATGCACATTTGCCATCCTCATGTAGTTACACTTTGACTTACGGGAACTTTCTAAATTCATTTAACCCCATTTTCAAAAGAAAGACACAGCAATCTCAGCAAAATCTTCTGCACACGACCCTTTCACACATATTTCCTTTCACTATATGATGTACATTTTCTACTGCTTGATGAAGCACTCCCCTACAACTATTTGTGAGCAGTAGAATCAATTAAATTGAATTCTTATGACAATATAGAGTCCACTATTATGAAAATTCATTTTTAGTGCATCATGCATGTGTCTGGAGGCAGGGACAAAACAGAGAGCATGGTAAAACTTCCACCCTACACTTTGAATTCATATGAATCTCCTAACCATCTCTACAAAGCTTCCACTTACCACATTGGAATGACCTTCAAACATCAATTATCAACCAAGAAATGTTTCTCAGACATGCCCATAGGATAATCAGAATGGCAAAAGAAATGCTGATGATATTGCTGTACAAAGTCCCCAGAGACATTAGTTTTATATAACTAAACATTCTGCAATGTTCCTCTCTTTTTGATGCTGTCCTTTGCGTTCCCCACTTTCAACATTTGCTGTCTGAGACCTGGATGAGAACCTTGGCATCAACTATTATATCTGCTGTGCTTTTGTAATATCACATATACATATAGGCCAAATACACAAGAAATGAAAATTGACATTGGAGATTTGAACCTGTGACCCTAAGTGGGAACATGATCATAACAAATAAATTTCCTGTAATGTATTTCCATGTATACCCATGACTTCGGTGACAGGAACAGCAGCATCTGCCAAGGTTACTGCTTGATATTTTCATAGAATCTAAGGGTTACTGATGAACACTGACAATGCAGGAGAAATTCACACGATATATCACACGGGGGCAGAAAGGAGGCTGGCTCTTCTAGTGTAATTCATATACTAACATCTGAATTCGAATTTCTTTCTTACCGGTGATACCAGACTTCAAGACTGATACAAGGGTTTCAAATCTTTTTTTTTTTTTTTAGAACAAGGTTTCTTTTTATTTTTTTGTTTTTTTTTTTAGTTGTTGAGAAAAAAATTTCTGCCTCCTCCCCGTTTCCCATTTCCCTCCTCCTCCTCCTCCCACACATCGCCCCTCCCCCCAATTCCCTCCCCCTCTCCCCACTCCTCTCTCCCTCCCCGCACTCCATTCCCCCTCCCTCTCAAGACTGAAGAGCAGTCCAAATTCCCTGCCCTGCAAGAAGTCCAAGGTCCTCCCACTTCTATCCAGGTCCAGGAAGGTGAGCATCCAAACAGGCTAGGCTCCCACAAAGCTCCCACAAAGCCAGTTCATGCATTAGGATCAAAACGTAGTGCCATTGTCCTTGGCTTCTCATCAGCCTTTATTGTCTGCCATGTTCAGAAAGTTCGGTTTCATCCCATGCTTATTCAGTGCCAGTCCCGCTGGCCTTGGTGAGCTCCCAATAGATCAGTTCCACTGTCACAGTGGGTGGGTGTACCCCTTATGGTCCTGACTTCCTTGCTCATGTTCGCCCTCCTTCTGCTCCTCATTTGGACTTCAGGAGCTCAGTCCTCTGCTCCAATTTGGGTCTCTGTCTCTATCTCGAAATCTTAAGAGAGGAACAGTCGCTTAAGAAGCAGCTTGCTTCTCAGCAGCCCTCATTGTCCGCCATATTCAGAGAGTCCGGTTTTATCCCATGCTTTTTCAGTCACAGTCCAGCTGGCCTTGGTGAGCTCACAATAGATCAGCCCCACTGTCTCCGTGGGTGGGTGCATCCCTTGTGGTCCTGACTTCTTTGCTCATATTCTCCCTCCTTTTGCTACTCATTGGGACATTGGGAGGTCAGTCCGGTGCTCCAGTGTGGGTCTTTGTCTCTATCTCCATCCATCGCCAGATGAAGATTCTATGGTGATATGCAAGATATTCATCAGTATGGCTATTGGATAGGGTCATTTCAGGTTCCCTATCCTCAGCTGCCCCAGGAACTAACTGGGGACATCGCCCTGGGCACCTGGGAGCCCCTCTAGTCCAAGTCTCTTGACAACCCTAAGATGGCTCCCTTAATTAAGATATGTGCTTCCCTGCTCCCCTATCCAACCTTCCTTTATCCCAATCATCCCGTTTCCCCAAGTTCCCCCCAACCTCCCCTTCTCACTTTTCTCTCCTCATCTCCCCTTACCCCCCTCCCACCCCACCCCCAAGATCCCAATTTTTGCCCGGCAATCTTGTCTACTTCCCATAACCAGGAGGATAGCTATATGTTTTTCTTTGAGATCATCTTCTTATTTAGCTTCTTTAGGATATCAAATTATAGACTCACTGACCTTTATTTATCTCTAGAAACCAATGATGAGTGAGTACATCCCATGTTCATCTTTTTGGGTCTGGGTTACCTCACTCAGGATAGTGTTTTCTATTTCCATCCATTTGCATGCAAAATTCGAGAAGTCATTGTTTTTTACCGCTGAGTAGTATTCTAATGTGTATATATTCCACACTTTCTTCATCCATTCTTCCATTGAAGGACATCTAGGTTGTTTCCAGGTTCCGGTTATTACAAATAATGCTGCTATGAACATAGCTGAACAAATGCCCTTGTCATATGATCGGGCATCTCTTAGGTATGTTCCCAAGAGTGGCATTGCTGGGTAGGGCTGCTGAGAAGCCAAGGACAATGGCACTGTGTTTTGATCCTACTTCATGTTCTGGCTTTGTGGGAGCCTAGCCAGTTTGGATGTTCACCTTCCTAGACCAGGATGGAGGGGGGGGGATTTTGGACTTTCCACAGGGCAGGGAACCCTGACTGCTCTTCAGACTGGAGAGCAAGGGGGAGAGGAGTGGGGGAGGGGGAGAAGAGTGGGAGGAGGGGGAGGGAAAAGGGAGCCTGGGAGGGAAATGGGAGGCGGGGAGGAGGCAGAATTTTTTTTCCAATAAAAAAAATTTTAAAAAATAAATAAAAAGCCTGAAAAAAAAGAAAATGTGTTCTATCCTCCCAAAGAATTTCTGTTTAACAATAAATAAAAATGAGCTTGTGACATCTTCAAAAAAAAAAAAAGAAGAAGAAGAAGAAGCAGCTTGCTGATTCTTACAGCTGAGACAGGAGCAGATGACTCTGAGCTATAATGCTGGGAATCATTAAATCCCTGCATTTGCTGATTTTCACAGACTCTGCCTGCTGAGAAAGTGATGGTACAGTCAGGCTCTGGTTATATCCAAGTTCAACTGAGATCTGGACTATAACCAGAGCCTGACAGGCCAAAACCCACACTGCTGACACTTTTATTAGTACTTCTGAGCTCTTCATTGAAGGAGTGTGTGGATTCAAATTGACCAGGAAAAAAGAACCAATAAAGGAGAGTAATCTCAATTCCAGCAATGAATACAAATTCTGTAGTAACCTAGAGATATCATTCACAAATGCTGATTCATTCCAGTCTCCATGTGAAGGTGTACTGAAGCAGAAGGGGCAAAATTGAATATGGATGTGAGGGGAAAATGTAATTTTACTTGGGTACTGATTTTAATTAAAATAAATTTATTTAATTAAAAATAAAAGTCCCAAATAGGGCATGATCCTATATCCATCTACTAAGGCCCGTGTCTGGCTATCTACATGAAAGCCTCTATTTCTGCCAGAAGTTGGGTTATTATGAATCTTTACTGCAAATTGATTCTTTTGCTGTCATTTTCTGATGTGTCATTTCAGATTCCACATATACAATATTTAAGTACTTAAACTTCATCCATTATTGAATATATGTGAGAGCCTGAAATGACTTGTTTTTCTTGTAAGTGAAAATGTTACATTCATCCCTTCTCAACATCATCTATTGTGTACTGAATCCAGCAGTATCCACTGATTAAGCAATAACTTCAGGCATTCATTTTTAGAAATAAGTATTCATAATACTTGTATACTTCAGAAATTACACATTACTACATATGACTTTCTGTGTGGTTCCACAAATGTCTGCGGGCATTTGGCATTAATTTCAATATTACCTAGTCATACCATACTAGAAAAATGTTCTATTTAATATTAATGAGAGAATATTGAAATTTAGAAAACAATCACATCTTATAAAAGAAGCTGTACCTTCAGAAGCAGGATCCTACTTGCTGCATAGGACTCAGGATCAGGTGATATGGAGCTATAATGCTAAGAATCAGGCAATCCCTGCCTTTGCTGCATTTCACCTGCTACGACTCCTGAATATGTGAGCAGCATTCTGCCCAGTCTGGGTGCTTGATCAGTGGGGCTCTGGTTATACCCAGGTCCTACTGAGACCTGGACTATAGCCAGAGCCCCACTGGAAAGAACCCGCACTGGTGACACTTTTATAAGCACTCCTGGGCTCTGATTGAAAGAATGTGGGCATTCAAATTGAGTATGAATTTAGGACCAATGAGGAGAGTGATCTAATTTCCAGTAAAGAAGGCAAATACTGTGGTTATCATGGAGATCTCCATCAGAGCTGCTGATTCATTCCTGTCCTGACCGGAAGTTATTTTGAAGCTGAAGCTGAGAAATTGAAATTGAATGTGAGGCAAAAATGTGATACCCCTGGGTTCAGACTCAAATATCAAGAAAACAAAACGAAACACCTGTGGCCAGTATGGTCTGATCCGTTATCTGACTACCATTGTCTCCATCCAGGCTATGTACTTGAAAGCTGAAATTTCTGACTGGAGGTGGGTGACTATGATTCTTTGCTGTCAATTTCTTCTTTCTGCTGTCACTTTGTGTTATGCCTTTTCTGAGTTTCTAATTGTATGGAATTAGCCAATTAAAACAGGTAATCTCATACTTTGTAAGAACTCATAGTTATTTTTTCTATGCTTCTTAGCCTGAAATAAAATTGTATGATTGTTTTCCTCATATTTAATACATGAATTCAAATAACACACAACAGTGGTTATTATTTCTTACAGAGCATGTTGCTAATATAGCCTTGCAAGACACTGTGTAGACTCTAAGTTATAAAGCAAAAATAACAGGAGTCAGAGGTTTTTTTTTTTGCATTTCCCCACTTTCAGCCTTGTTGCCAATAAAGCCTAAATTAATAGGAATAACTTCTACACTTTAATAATATTATTAACTCCATTAGACTGAAGAAATACCGCACACTGATCAAGTGTCCAAGAGTCTGAGACTACAATGGTCACAGGCCTAAATGAAAACTATGTCTATCATTCAGATTGAGTAATACAGATAAACAAAGGCTGAATGATATAACTATAGACCAGTGTAAAGTTGTCTTCAAAATGTATTTTCTTTATATACTGGATGAGAAATAAAACAATGATGAGCAAGCAGGCTTTTTAAAAATGGATGAGAAAATTTGCTGGAAAGAGTTGCTATATCACCTGTCTTTAAAATCCTCACTGATCTATATTGAAAGGAAGACAGTAAAATTCTATCTTATTTAGAGGTGGTGAATGAATCCATCACATCAGTGTCTTCCTGCCTCAACTTTTCTCTCCATCATCGGTACTCCGAGGCTGAGGTAGCAGACACAAGTCATGCACAGCATCAAAACTTACAAAAACACCAGAAGCATTAACAGAGAAATCTGCTGTATAGTTTCATTAATGGCAAAAATGTAACACTAGTCTGTCACTAACCAAAAGAAATTTATTTCCAATAAAGCTCATTACTGGCTCATGATATAGAGAGCAATGTGCCTACAAGGAAGGAGTAACAAAGTAGTAGATTTATTATATTCTAAACTGCATGGGAAAACAAACAGATATTGCAGAGTTGAACGTGTGTCCCTAACAACAGAAGGTTTGTAACAAGTACATTCCTGTAAAATAATTTCTGGACACTCTTGCCTGGGGAAAGGTAGAATGGCATCTGCAAAATACTCCTATAATATTTTTACAGACTCTATGAGTTGAAAATGAACATTGACCATGCCATAGCAATCATATAGTGGATCTCCCTAGTGTTTGTAAGACATGAACATCTGAAAAGGATTATGTTCTTTACAAAAGATACAGCTCTTCAACCCTGAGACAGGGATTGCACATCTTAAAGACATAGTTTAACTTCAGAAACAGGAAGCTACTTGCTGCACAGGAGACAGGAGCTGGTGGCTCAGTGCTCTAATCCTGGGAATCTAATAATTGCTGCCCTTGTAAAATTCTCCAGCTTCTGACCCCTGCACAGGTCAGAAGCAGGATGCCTTTTCTGTATCAAAATACAGTGGCGCTTTCATTATACCCAGGTCCAACAGAGAATTGGACAATAACCAGAGCCTGACTAGTTAGAATCTACACTGCTGACACTTTATTAGCACTCCTGGCCTCTGACTGAAGGATTGTGGGCACTCAAATTGAGCATGAAATATGAACCAGGAGGGATCTCAATCCTAGTCATGGAGACACATCCTGCTGTACTTTTGGAACTCTCCATCAGAGCACCTGATTCATTCTTGTATCACATGAGTGTATTTTGCAGCTAAAGCTGTCTAATGTAGAGTGGAAGTGAGGTAAAATGTAGTTTGCCCAGGGCTGTGGCTTCAATTATCAAAACGAAAAACCATCCTCTGGCAAATGGAGGTTGTCCTCTAACTTTCTGTCTAGACTAACAACCTGAAAATCTACATGAAAGCCTTAGTCTCTTCTAGGAGTGTGGTGATTTTGGTTCTAGTCATCAATGCTGCTAGTTTCTATAATGTTTTATCATATTACTGAAGCATAAATATTAAGTTCTGAAATCGAGCTTTTCTGCTGTATTTATTTTTTAAAGTATGTATGTATGTATGCATGCATTGTTTGTATGTATATCAACATATTTCCATGAATATAAACATTTATATATATATTTGTGTGTATGCATGTACTTAGGTATGTTTGCATGAATGTATGGATTTATTTATATTTTATGTATGTATTTATGTATTCACATGTATATTTTCTGCATGCATGTATGTATATTTGTATGTATGTGTGTGTACATACTCAGTTGCCTGAGAAGAGATGCATGCGCTCTGTTTAAATGTTACTTACAGGCTCTGCGCTGCTCATCCCTATTTGCTAAACAAGTGTCATGTTTGTTAAGCAAAAAACTGAGGTCTTATTTTCAGAAAGAAATATTCTCGATGCATGCATATTCTGAATAACTGCACATTTCTCTGATATAGTGTGTTTCTACACTTGTCTGTATGCCTTTGGAAAATTATGCATTTGGTAATTTTGGTGTCACAGAGCCAATTCGTACCTGTAAAAACTTCTGTTAGTGGTTATATGTTATTATTAAAATATTGAACCAATTCACTACATTCCTATCACTAGAATTTCTCTCCAATCACTAGTCCATCCGTTATACATTTACTTACTCTCTTTTCTGTGACATATGTTTCCAGGCAAATCAGCTGTGTGTTCATAGAAATTTTTTAAAATAACTCTGTCTTTATTATAGAATTATTTATAGTTCTAGAGGCTTAGTATTACAGTACACATATTTAAAAATTTAGATGATTGGCAGAACAATAGTTAAAATTCCTTACACCACATTAATATTTGAGGTACAATTGCAGAAAAAATAAATGTGGTGAAGCATTTTGAAAGTCTGTTGTTCTGTGTTCTTAGCATGCTTCAGAACTTCATAACTAGTAGGATGCTAACTCCAAATCGAAGCAAAATATACAAGAAAAATTTCTATTATTTATTTTACCTTCTTATCATTTTTGATATGTTAGAATGTATGTAAAGAATTCAATTAATTAGGAATGAAACCTTGAGCCATTCTGTTTCCATCCCCTAGAGCTTGTTTGTGAAAGTCTCCTTCACGAGCCCACACTGATAAAATTGACTGATCATGCTCACACTGCACTCATATTAGGCACACATCACTTTTCCTTTGACAGCTTCATCTTCATGTACCTCCAGTCCGGTTCATAAAGTCTGGCTTCTCAAAGGTGATAAGTCATTGTTATCCTAGGTCAGGGTGGCCTTGCAAATGCCTATACATTGTATAAAGGATCTGTCTATCTCCATAGTAGATAAAATTTCTGCCACCTTAAGTAACAATTTCATGAAATCTCCCACTAAAAATTCCTTAAAGCCTCTCCACTTTGAAGATCCCACCTGTTTTTCCTGCAGGATTCTCTTCTACAAAACTTGATCTCATGTTTAAGTCATATAAGTTGATAAGGAATGTGGCTATTATTTGACAGTTCATCTTGAAAAATTAAAAGCACAGTGAAAAAATAACATTGGTGTAAGGTGATATCTCAAGTTGTTTTGATTTGCATTTCCCTGATCGCTAAGGAGGTTGAGCATGACCTTAAGTGTCTTTTGGCCATTTGAACTTCTTCTTTTGAGAATTCTCTGTTCAGTTCAGTGCCCCATTTTTTAATTGGGTTAATTAGCATTTTAAAGTCTAGTTTCTTGAGTTCTCTATATATTTTGGAGATCAGACCTTGTCTGTTACGGGGTTGGTGAAAATCTTCTCCCAGTCAGTAGGTTGCCTTTTTGTCTTAGTGACAGGGGGGGGAGGACCTTGGACTTTCCACAGGGCAGGGAACCCTGACTGCTCTTTGGACTGGAGAGGGAGGGGGAGAGAAGTGGGGGAAGGGGAGGAAGGGTGGGAGGAGGGGGAGGGAAATGGGAGGCTGGGAGGAGGCGGAAACTTTTTTTTTCCTTTTCTCAATAAAAAAAATAACATTGGATAAATTACCACATTATTAATAGGCATGTCTTGGACTGCAGTTATTTATCATAAATGTCTTCAACAAACTTCTTGCCAGGCTTTTCACCCTCATCATAAGCCATGAGCACAGATTCTTTTTCTTTAAGAAGAAATGAGACTCAGCAAAGATTGTGTCACCTTGGCCTTCTAGCACCTGAGGTGCACTTCTTCCTCTTGTGGTGCCTTCTACCTTCCCTGAAATACTTATATATCACCACGGGGAGGACAATTTATAAAAGTAGAGTTGCATATTATTAAGAGCAGGAAGAAGTTTGGTACTCAGGCAAGGGTATTGTGACCCTGCTTGCTCTTCTATGTGGGGATGGACAGACTCTTCAAGAATAGCTGAGAGGAGCTGTCATTAGTTGGCCCAGCTAAACTCTCCAAGATGTGAGTTGTATGGCTGAGATGATAGTCTTATGTAAGTCACCTGCTCATATCTGTGTGGAACAATTCAAATTATCAGACAAACTGAGAGCAAAGTTTTCCCCTGCCACACAGGTTTACCTTTAGCTATTGTCACATTCCCATTGTAACAGGTTGGAGATCTTCCATGGAGATCATTACTAACTCTTCATACTTAGACCAGTTACTTGTGTTACTTGGTGCCAAGTATGGGATAAGTCAACAGAACCTAGTTACATACACGTCACTATTGTTGTGAAATATTAATTTAAGGTGTGTTACATTAATTTATGCTGTGGAATATTGAATAACTTAAAGATGTGTTACATTCTTTTATGTTCAGTTTGTTTAATGTTGCAAATCAGTGTTACTTCCCCAACAAAAAAATAAATGATTGGTCTAAAAAAAGAGCTGAACCTTCAACAGCTAAGCTGGTAAGAGAAATTGACAGGCCTGGGGGACAGAGTTTATACAGAGAAGGAGAAATCTAGGGAAGAGAAGGGGAGACACATATTCACAGTAAGGATCAGTCTCCATGTGTTTATTTGACAGCTGGGTGATAGGAAACCAAAGGAATAAAATCAAACTAGAAAATGGAAATTTGAAACATAGTCATCAGTTTAAAAGTACTTTTGGTATGCATGAAAGACACTGCTATTTGTCCATGACAACTGGACTTTCAAAATGAATTACCTATTAATAGCTACATCATTCATGATATTGAATACAAAGCCATTGGTTCAAGTGTTCAAGCTATCCTTAAGGAGCACCTGTAAAGAAAGCAGACAAAGAGTGTGTGAAGGTTCACATTGAGAATTCTAATGCTGTGCCAGGAAACAATATCGAAATTTGTTAAAAGCAGTGCTAGTCTTAATAATCACATGGTATCAGGGAATCCATTGAGAGAGGTGTGAGCATCTTCAAAAACATTATTTATCATTTTAAAAGTAGTGATTTATCAATGTTGTTAAAATAACTATTACTACAGATAATTAACAAAAGTTAAGCCAAGGCATGGAATCTAGGTTGGTAATATATTAGGAGAAATAAAAACGTAGTGAAAGTTGATATTATGCATAACTATTAACTATGGCAAGTAATAATCTACAAGGAAAATCTGTACAGGTGCTAAGAACAGAGCAATATGATTTCAGATCCGAAGTGATTGAAAATTTCCTTGTTCCTATGCCCCTGTGTGACTGAGTAGTTGTACCCAGACCAAATTTATCTCCTAGTTGCTTCTGAAGAATGCTCTAAAAACATTTCTGTTTACTCATTTCTTGAATCTTTCAAAAACGTCAAATTTACTTCTCTGTGTGACAGAAAAAAGTTTCAGGAATAAGTATTCTTTTGAAATTATTTTTCTCAAATTCATCATCTGAAAATAAGCAAATAAGTGAAGATTCAACAAATTTTCACATGTACCTAGATTCTACTATTCATGGAATGTTGAGTTTGATTATGTCACAGGATATAAAACTGGAAGCAAAAGTGTATATTCCCAGTGTGTAAAGTGGCAGAAAAACAAAGCTGTCATCATCAAGAAAAAGAATAGCACATGCCGTTATGAGTTTAAAAATTGTGGTGAACAGGTTTGTTATACAGAAAGCATAAGCCCTAAGATACAGTGATCTCCTAAAAATTTGAAACACAGGCAGAGTGATTCATATGTATTCTATATGTTACTACCCATAGATTATCAGGTACCTGCCCCCGAGCTGCTTCAAGTATATGAGCTTTTAAATGTGGAACCTTATAAGTCACGTTTGAACACAATAACTGTATTTTACCTTTGTATTGACATTTCTTGTTATATTTATAAACATTTTCCCCTTCTGTCCACACCCTCATAGAAAATGTAGACACTACTGTCTATGGTATGGGCAGCAGTGTTTTTGCAGACATAATGGGGATGGAAGGATCCAGCAGTGGAGAAGGGACACAGACATAGTGTGGAAAATTGCAGGCTAGAGCTTGTCATCTACCACATAATTCAAATTAAGAGACCCTGCATCCTCTGTACCATATACCCTCATCAGAGGTCATACATCATGTCCTATATGGAGAACACTAGAAACTGAGGCAAAAAAAATGTGCATCAGAACTTTGGTGATAATATTTTGAGAAACATGTTCAGGTCTTATTCATAAGATGTTAATTAAAGGAAAAAACTACTTGCTTTTAGCCCTGATAGTTACGGAAAAATTAAATCATTTCAGTTCTACCACCCCTGTAATATCTCTTACACAGCTACAGTAGCATGCTGTCTAACGCTATCACACCAGCTATTAATAAATTCCATGCAGTAGATGACTAAATTCAAAGATGTTTAAACTTTAATATAGAACCCAAACTGCAAAGTTGAATTTATGAAACCCCTAAAAGCAGAAAAATGGGAAAGAGTAAGATATTCAATCTGATATTTTTGTACAAAAAAGACAGTGGGAAAGAAGGAAAATTCTGTCTGATAATCTCCAGCGGCCATATGAATACTGTCACTGCAGAACAGTTTTTCACAGTGGAGTGAAGGAACAGCCCATATCGTTAGCTGTTTGATAATTATTTCCACAGTGTATTCCAGTCCTCCCAGCAGGTGATGCAGGACTCTCAGACTGAGACAGGGAAGATAAACCTTAGAGGAGAAATGGCTTACGAGGCAGGAATATATTCCGTGCACAGTAAACAGAGGCAGTTGCCTCAGAGCAGAAGTAGCAGATATTGTAGCACTTTCCTGTCTGTGCTATGTCTTCACTGGCTCTGCCTCCCGTGGGTGTCAGCAGTAGGCTTCCTTCTCTGGAGCAGTTTACTGTCAGGCTATGGCTAGATCAGCTACCAGCTGATAGCTGGAATCTAGCCAGGAGCCTGACTGCTAAAATGCCCAGCTTAGGAAATTTTTATTCGCTGTGTTTGTCTCTCATTGGAGGAGTGTGTGCCTTCTAAGTGAGAATAAATTAATTTAGAACCAATCAGAGGAGAGATGTCAAATGTCAGCTATAAAGCAGGAAAAAAAAAAGCCTGCAGTAACCTAGGTGATTTCCACCAGAGCTACTGAATCATCTGTCCCCCCCTCCTCACTGTCTGAAGCAACAGACACAGGGGAAGTGAAAGGGAAAGATAGGAAAAAGATGAATTTATACCCTGAGTTCTAGCTACAATTCACCATGGGGGAAAAACACTAATGAGTTTTAAGGATGGCACCACTTGAGACAGATGCCTGGCAGCCCTGCTGTGCTTGTTGATGTACCTGGAAGGCAGAAAATCAAAATGATATATATTGTCCTTGCAGATGCTCACATGTCATTCAATAGATACCTGGTACCATGTGAATGTTAAGACTACCATCTCCTTTAACAAACTTCGATACCCTCTACAACTATAGCATTAGGCTTCTCTATGTGAACTTTCACACTCTCTTTGCTTTCTTTCCAGGTGCTCCTTAAGAATAGCTCATACACTTTAACTATTGGTTTGTATTAAATATCATAAATTATGTAGATATTAATAGGCAATTCATTTTGAAATTTTGATTGTTGTGGGTAAATAGCAGTGTCTTTAATGCATACCAAACATCCTTTTAAATTGATGACTGTGTTTCAAAATTCTGTATTGCACCAGGGTATCTAGAAGATAGGACACTAATATATGTTGCTAGTGACGTTCAAGTGTTACTTCTCCCTCAGGAATATGCAGTGAACCTTCCAGTATCATGCACAGTTGTCAATAAGTGTAAAGTTTCTTTTAGGACAAGACCAATTAATTCACTTTTGGTGACATAAGCAAGAATGTCCTCAGCAAGAGGGTGAAACAGAGCAGAAGTACAAGTTTCACTTGGCAGCAAAGAGTCACAATCAGAAAATGTTGACAGAAATCAGGGTTTTCCTCTGGATAAAGAATATCTATTAACAAACATCAAGACATATGATTAGTCCTTGACACTACCAGCTGAATTAGACTATTGTCCTCTTTTTAATATGTACTTCTTTATTTTACATGTTGACTGTAGCCTTCCCTCCCTCTTCTCCTCCCAGGACTTTATCCCACCTCCTCTCCACTCTCCATCCACCCCTCTTTTGTATTTGCTCAGAAAGGGGCAAGCTTTCCAGGGGCATCAACAAGCACAGCAGGCAGTCTGTCTCAAGTAGTGCCATTCTTCAAAACTCATTGGAGTTTTCCTTACATTAGTCTTCTTCCTGATACCATTGTTAATTGTAGCTAGAGCTCAGGGTATAAATACATCTTTTTTCCTATCTTTCCCATTCACTTCCCCTGTGTCTGTTGCATCAGACAGTGAGGAGGGAGGGAAAGATGATTCACTAGCTCTGGTGGAAATCACCTAGGTTACTGCAGGCTTTTTTTCTGCTTTCTATGCTGACGTTTCCTCTGATTGGTTCTAAATTAATTACTTGTCACTTAGAAGGCACACACTCCTCCAATCAGAGGCAAACACAGCGAATAAAAATTTCCTAAGCTGGGCATTTTAGCAGTCAGGCTCCTGGCTAGATTCCAGCTATCAGCTGGTAGCTGATCTAGCCATAGCCTGACAGTAAACTGCTCCAGAGAAGGAAGCCTGCTGCTGACACCCGCGGGAGGCAGAGCCAGTGGAGACATAGCACAGACAGGAAAGTGCTACAATATCTGCTACTTCTGCTCTGAGGCAACTGCTCCTGTTTACTGTGCACGGAATATATTCCTGCCTCGTAAGCCATTTCTTCTCTAAGGTTAATCTTCCCTGTCTCAATCTCAGAGTCCTGCATCTTCTGCTGGGAAGACTATATACTGTGGGAATAATTTTCCTACAGCAACCAGATATGGGTTGTTCCTTTTCTTCACTGTGAAAAATAGGTCTGAAGTTATAGTATTCACATGGCCACTGGAGATTCTCAAACACTGTTTTTATGTTTCCGACTGTTTTATTATACAAAATTATCACATTAGATATCTTGTCTGCTTTTTTAGGGGTTTGAAAAGTTTAGGACATCACTATTGCTTTGGGCTTATGCTTTTGTGTAACAAACCTGACCACCTCAAATTTTAAACTCATAAGGAGATGTCTTATTCTTTTTCTTCATGCTGAAAGCTTTGTTTATCTGCCACATTACACACTGGGGATAGACACTTTCGCTTCCTGTTCTATATTCTGTGACGTAGACAAGCTGAACATTCCACTAACATTAAAATCATGAATGCATACCAAAAATCATTTTAACTTGATGACTATGTATCAATTTTTTTTTTTTGCTTTGGGTTCCTATGTCACAGCTCTCAAATAAAGACATGTATAGTGATTCTTACATCAGAATAAGTGGCTCCTCTCCTCTTCCATAGATTTCTATTCTTATTTATTATCTCTGTCTGACAACCCTGCCAATTTTCCTTAACAACCTAGGCTTTGTCTGTTTAGCTCTTGTTTTAGACAAATCATGTTATTTTTGGCAGTTGAGGTAACACTGCTTTATAACATTCAACAAATGCCACATAAAGAATGCAACACATCTTTGTGTTGTTAAATATTCAATACCATAAATTAATGTAACACAATTAAGGTAATATTTTTCAACACCTGTGAGTTGTATGCAACTGTATTCTGTTGGCTGATCCTACACACCATGCCAAGTAACACAATTAACAGGTCACTTTTTCCCAGGAAGTCCTCCTACCAGGTGCAACAGAAATGAAACAATCACCAAATGCAAACCTGTGTGGGAGTGGCAAACCTTACTCTTAGTTTGTCTGATAATTTGAATTGTTCCCCACAGATTTGAGCAGGTGACCTACACAGGACTATCATCTCTGCCCTACAACTCACATCTTGGAGAATTTAGCTGGGCCAACAAATGAAAGCTCCTCTCAGCTATTCTTGAAGTCTGTCCATACACACATGGAAGAGCAAGCAGACTCACAAAACCCTTGCCTAAGTACCAAATTTCCCCCTTGTATTTTTTATATAAAACCCTAATTGATAAATTTTCCTCATAATGGTGATATATGAGTATTTAATGGAAGATAACAGAATGCACCAAAAAAAAAAGAAAGAAAGAAATAGTGCACCTAAGGTGCCAGAAGGGAAATTTGACACAATCTGTGCTGAGTCTGATTTCCTCCAGAAGAAATAGAATCTGTGCTCACGGCTTATAATGAGGATAAAAAGCCTGTCAAGAAGTTTGTAGAAGACATCTATGATAAATAACTGAAGTTGAAGACATGTCTATCACTAATGTGGTAATTTATCCAATGGTATTTGCTCACTGTGGTAGCAATTTTTTTAAGATGAATTGCCAAATAATACCCACATTCCTTATCAAATTATATGACTTCAACATGAGATCAAGTTTTGAAGAAGAGAAACCTGCAGGGAAAACAGGTGGTATCTTTAAAGTGGAGAGGCTTTAAGGCATTTTTAGCAGGAGATTACATGAAATTGTTACAGAAGGTAGCAGCAGTTTATCTACTATGTTGATAGACAGATTTATGACACAACATATAGGCATTTACAAGGCCACCCTGCACTAGGATATCAAAGGTGTATCACGTTTGACTAGCCAAACTATATCAACCTGATTGGAAGTACATGAAGGAGAAATTTCCAAAGGCAAAAGTGGTGTGTGCATAACAGGAGTGCAGTGGGAGCATGATCAGTCAATGTTATCAGTGTGGGATCATGAAGGAGGGTTTTACTAATGAGCTCTAGGGGATAGAAGTAGAATAGCTCAAGGTTACATTCCTACTTAATTTAATGCATTACATACTTTCCAACATATCCAAAAACTAGGTAAAATAAATAATATAAATAGTTCCTGTGCACTTTGCTTTCATTTGATATTAGTATCTTATTAGTTATGAAGAATATGAAACACACTCAGAACACTCATCCAATGCTGGTTGGAAATCAAACTTGTGCAACCACTTTGGAAATTAGTGTGGCAGTTTCTCAGAAAATTGGGAGTCAACCTACCTCAGGATCCAGCAATACCACTTTTGGGACTATACCCAAAAGATGTCCATACATACTACAAAAGCATTTGTTCAACTATGTTCATAGCAGCATTATTTGTAATAGCCAGAAGCCAAAAATAACCTAGATGCCCCTCAACAGAAGAATGGATAAAGAAAGTGCGGAACATCTACACATTAGAGTAGTACTCAAAGGTAAATAAACTATGACATCTTGAATTTTGTGTACAAGTTGTTAGAAGTAGAAAACACTATCCTGAGTGAAATAACCCAGACCCGAATATACAAATATGGTACGTACTCACTCATTAATGTATTCTAGTTATAAAAAAGGACATTGAACCTATAGTTCATGATCCTAGAAAAGCTAAGTAATAAGGTAAACCCAAAGAAAAACGTATATAGATCCACATGGAAATTGGAAGCAGACAAGATAGGCTGGCCAAAGTTGGGAGCATGGATGTTGGGAGTAGAGGAAAAAGGAGAGGAAGAGGGAGAGATGGAAGAAAGGGAGGGTTTGTGAGAGCTTGGGGGCATGAGATGGTTGAGATGTAGGAAGGACAGATATGGATGCAGGGAAGGAGATACCTTAATGAGGGAGTCATTTTGAGGTTGGCAAGAGGCTTGGCTCTAGACACATTCCCAGGAGTCCACGGGGATGACTCCAGCTAGGACCCTGGGCAGTGGAGGAGAGGGTGCCTGAACTGGCCTTGTCCCATAGTCAGACTGATGACTAGCTTGAATATCACCTTAGAACTTTCATCCAGCAACGGAAGAGATAGAGACAGAGACCCACATTGGAGCACTGGACTGAGCTCCCAAGGTCCAGTTGAAGAGCTGGAAAGGGACAATATGAGCAAAGACGTCAGAACCGTTAGGGGTTCACCCACTGAGACAGTGTGCCTGAGCTAATGAGAGCTTACCAACTCCAACTGGACTGGGAATGAAGGAGCATTGAATCAAACTGTTCCCTCTGAATGTGGTTTACAGTTGGGACAGATTGAGGGGCCATTGACAAAGGAACTGGAATTTGTCACTACTGCATGTCCTAGATTTTTGGGATCCTATTCACTTTGGATGAATACTTTGCTCGGCCTGGATGAAGTAGGGAAGGCCTTGGACTTACCACAGGGCAGGGTGCCTTGCCCTCTCTTAGGACTAGAGGGGGGTTGGAGGGAGGGTGGGGGGGAATGAGAGGGAAGTAGGAGGAGGGGAGGAAGTGTGGGAATTTTATTGGTATTATTTTAAAAGTACAAAAAATAACTTGAAACAAAAAACCAATATTCTCAAATGTAGGGAATTACATCTATGAATTTAGACTTCTGTGGCAAGAAGGCTGGAATTGGGGAAATACAAAGGATAGACTCAGAAATAGTGAAGTAGTAGAATATTTAGCTGCATAATAGGAATATCTGTGGTTCTCTGCTTAATATCTCCTGTTATTATTGCTTTATGGTTTACAGTCTACACAGTGTCTTCAAACTGCGAGAGAGGAAATAATAACCACTGTTGCCTGTAATTGGAATTCATATATTAAAAATCAGGAAAACAACCATTACCATTTTATCTCAGGCTAAGAATCATTGAATTAAGAAATTTGAGTTCTTACAAAGTATGAGATTGCTTGTTTGATTGGCAAATTCAATACCATTGAGAAACACTGTGCCATTCTGACATTGCTAATATACCATTGCATGCAACTAGGTGGTGATGATACACTTATCATCAACTAATTATCATCAATAATTTTGGGTGCATAATTCCATCAGTATTAAATATAACATTCTAATATCCTGTGTAAGATTCTTATAGGCTGAACCTTAAAAGGGTGGTTTATGTTATTTTATCAGATGATGAAAGGGAAAGGACACATTTCCACATAGCCCTGAGAGTCTGTCAATGTTCTGGTATTAAATTCCATAGCCATGTACACAGATTATTTACATGAACACATGTCATAAAATAGAGAGTAAACACATGTACTAAGGATAGAGTATTGATTGGAGGGGAATTCTTGTGCTTGTTGTGAAAGAAATGTAGTCAATAGTTTAATATGTATTTTTCACATGTTAATAATGAAGAGAATATGTTATGAGTATAAATTGGTGCTTTGAAACCACAGTTAATGCCAAATGCATGCAGACATGTGTGGAGCCACAAAGAAAATCTTAAAAGCAAATAGGCAATTGTTGAGTATATATATATATATATATATATATATATATATATATATATATATATATATATATATATTTGAATATTTCTTTATAAAATTAATACCTTACATTATTTTTTAATTCTCATGACATTGTTATATACAGCTTGAAAATTGGAGATATTCAGAGTTGAAACCACAGTTAATGCCAAATGCATGCAGGCATGTGTGGAGCCACAAAGAAAATCTTAAAAGCAAATAGGCAATTGTTGAGTTTATATATATATATATATATATATATATATATATATTATATATATATATATATATATATATATATATATATATTTGAATATTTCTTTCTAAAATTAATACCTTACATTATTTTTTAATTCTCATGACATTGTTATATACAGCTTGAAAATTGGAGATATTCAGAACAGGGCTTGAAAGTTCTATGTTTTTTTCTCACAAGACAAGAATCTTATTTCTGGAACACACAAACATGTATGTGTGTGAAATACAAATGTATATACATATATACACTCATTTTTTAAAATAAATTCAAGGGACCCTGGATGTTTAAATACTGATGGATGTAAACTATTTACAACCCAATAAGGATCATCAGGAAAACTAAATAGTTCCATAAGGGGAATTATTCTAAACATATTTTAAATATGTATTAATGTACATTTATTTATAAATATATAGAGCTGGTTTTGAAGTTGAACTCTGGCTCAGTCCCTCTCCAATTCCAAGCATGTTCGTAAGAGAAATCCCAGAGTTTCTGTCTCATGTCAATAGCCATGATATGGGACAAAATAATAATAATAATAATAATAATAATAATAATAATAATAATTTATAAACTTTCTTTGCCTTTCCTCATATCTGTCTCTGTCTTTATAATACCTTTCATTGAATATATATGTCTGTATATGTCTATATAGATGATACTTAAGTTTCCCATAAGAAACAATACATTTTCTTGCAGGAATCTTTGAAGTTTTTAGGAAGAAGATGGGGCCCCACAACATCGGCTCCACCTGGTTAAAATGACTTCCTGATGCTGATAGCACTACTACAAGACCTGTATTTTGGTACTAGCTGCACAAGACAGTTCCAACATGGGTAGTGAAAATGGTGCACATCTTTTACAACATTCTGGCCAGATCTCTACAAAACACTCAGAGACTATTTGCAATTTTACCAGAACAAATATTGATCTTGTAATTTAACCATCATTTTCTTTCACAGGAACTCCTAGGAAGAACGTCTCCCCGTGACAGGTGGAAGCAATTTTAGAAGAAAATGTCCCCTCTCCAAGCAGAGTTTTGCCCTCAGGTTTAGGGACATCATTAAGGGGTTGGTTATAATTGGTATGTGGTTGACGGATGGGGGAGGTATTTTATAGGCTCAGGGTTGTTCTTGAAAAAAAAATGGGGGGATAATTGGTGATGGGATAATAGATTGGTATTTGTGAGTTATTGTTTTTAGAGAATTATATTGGTATAGATTTTTGTATATTGATATAAAGTTAAATTATATTGAATATTGTATGTGAGTATGCTTCTACCTCTGTTTAAAACATTTTTATATATTGATATATATATTGTATTGATATATATATATATATATATATTTACCATATTGCAGTGTACATTTCTACCTCTGATTAAGATACTTATATATTGTTTATATAATGATATACATTGTTTACATTTAGAGGTCATTGTCCTCATTTATTGCACAGTTGAAATAGACCTGTAAGTCACAAGGAATTGGAAGCTGTCATCATAAACCTCCCTACCAGAAAAGCCCTGGACCAGATGGTTTCAATGCAGAATTCTACCAGAACTTCCAAGAAAAGCTAATACCTATACTCCTCAATGTGTTTTACAAAATAGGAATAGAAGAGTCATTGTCAAACTCCTTTTATGAAGCTACAGTCACCCTGATACCTAAACCACCCAAAGACTCAACCAAGAAAGAGAATTACAGACCAATCTCACTCATGAACATTGATGCAAAAATTCTCAATAAAATACTGGCAAACCGAATCCAAGAACACATCCAAAAAAATTATACATTATGATCAAGTAGGCTTCATCCCAGAGAGGCAGGGCTGGTTCAACATATACAAATCTATCAATGTAATCCATCATATAAATAAACTGAAGGAAAAAAAAACATATGATCATTTCTTTAGATGCTGAAAAAACATTTGACAAAATTCAGTACCCCTTTATGATAAAGGTCTTGGAGAGACTAGGGATACAATGTTCAATCCTAAATATAAAAAAAAGCAATATACAGCAAGCCGACAGCTAACATTAAAATAAATGGAGAGAAACTCAAAGCCATCCCACTAAAATCAGGAACAAGACAAGGCTGTCCACTCTCTCCATACCTCTTCAATATATTCTCTTAGTCTTTAAGTTAGATAGGTATTGAGAATTATAGATCAATAGTCATCTATGTTTGTCATACTTATATTTAGGCTAATCAGGTTCTTTAGATACGTAGAGATTATATTTAGTATAGATAGTATAATTTTCAACCTCTTCAAAGAGCTGTAGAAAATGGCCTTTAATCAAACCTAGATTTCTGTGGTAATGAGACACAATCACTCCTGGCAACACCGCTCTACACCCAAGAGAATGTTGAACACCAAAGGCACACCACCTGGAGCCTTTCTTCTTGGCAGAACTGGCCTTTGGGCAAAGAAATGTCCATACATCAACTACTGACAGTGATACAGAGTATCCATAAATGGATAAAACAGGACTGTCATATCCTGCCAAGCCAAAGTAAGACAGTTTTGAAAAGTTTCTTGCATTTGAAAATGGTATATCAGTTATGTTAGGCCTTAGCCAAAGTTGGTTGCCTCAATATTGCAAATGAGACTTTGGGTGATTGCCCAGGTAGTCAGTTGTCTCTGTCATTTGATGCACATTTTGAAAGTTTCTCGATTGTACTTCCTTTTTACTCAAGTAATATTACTTCCCTTCTCAGATCTTTGATGGAGTTGAAGATTAGATCATTGTAGTTACCCTCCTCATGGTTTAGCCAAACTCAATTTCAATACATTATTAAGACTCCTTAAAATAAAATGCCCAGTAAAATTTTGTTATGTGTTTCTTGCTTAGTATCGTTTATTGCTTGTAATTTTATATTTGGTATCTGTTCCTATTGTATATAGTTGTATTGGATTTGGTTCGATCTTGTTTAGACAAAAGGGTGAGATGATGGGGAAGCTCAGCCAATCACATCTTGCTTGAGTGTGGAGACCTGGTCCCCAGGGAAGAAAACCTGGACATCTAGGTGTACTCGCTCTCTTAGCTAGGTGTTCGCCTGACCCATTTGGACATTGGAACTTTTACTCTGGTCACGTGAGTTTCCCCTGTTTTCAACTATTAAATTATATCTGTTGTTTTGAGCTGGTCTGGTTATTTTTAGCATACTGGTCGAATATGCCTTCATATACATATCTATAAAAATATGTATATATGTATAGACAGAGAGAATATATGTATGAAGAAAGCTAACAGTCAAGCATTTAATCATTGCAGTTGGGGAATTTGACATGGCAAATTAGAAAATGAGATTAACAAGCAGTTATTTGTAGCCCAGAATCACAAAAAGGCAGATTTGACTTTCAGGTAGATAGACAGGTACTATGCCCCAGCAACCGATACAGTATGAATTGCTATTTGCCACAAGTTGGTTTTTTTTTTTTCCATTTATCAATTTGAGTCAGAGCACAGGAAAAATGACAATTTTTCCTCTCTTTCCCATTCAATTTCCCTTCTTCTGCTGCAGCATGCACTTGGGTGGGAGTGAAAAAAAATCAATAAACATCTAAAACAGAGATCTCCAAGGTTACCCCAGAATTTGCCTTCATTGCTGAATTTGAAATTGCTCTATTCATTAGTACTTATTTTCTGCTCACTTTGAATGCACACACTCCTTCACTTAGAGCCCAGGATTGCTAATAAAAGCGTCAGCAGTGCTGGTTCTTTCCAGCCTGGCTCTGGCTGTAGTCCAGGTCTCACAGTAGGTGAACAAAAGCCTGGCTGTACAAATGCCCAGACTAGACAGACTGCTCCTCAGTTTTGCAGGAGTCGGAGCTGTGGAAAGCAGCAAAGACTGGGATTGTTTGATTCCCGGCATTGTAGCTCAGATGAACCTGATCCTGTGTTCTATGCAGCAAAAAAGGATCCTGCTACTGAAGGTACTGCTTCTCTTTCAAGATGTGAGTTTTTTTTTCTAAATGTCTATATTCTTACATTAATATTAAACTGTATATTTTAAGAGCATGATGTGGCTCTGTAAAATCAAAATTGATGTCAAATGCATGCATACATTGTGGAACCACAAATAATATTATATGAACAAAAGAGCAATTTCTTCAAATATATAATTCTTATGACTATTTCCTTTTAAAAGCAATGCCTCAGATTATTGCATAACCATCAGGACAGTATTACATACAGTATGCAAATTGGGGACGTTCAGAGAATGGGCAAAAATAACATTTTCACTTACAAACAAGCATGTAATTTCAGGCACTGAAATATATGGAATAAATGGTTAAATTTAAGCTGAAATTAAAGCATTTAAATATTATATGTTAACTCTGATACAGCATATCATAAAATGACAGAAACAAAAACCAATTGGCAGCAAAGATTTATAATCACCCTCCTACAGGCAGAAATTTAAGCTTTTGAGTATATAGCCAGGATGCAGAAGCTGGCAGACAAATATAGGATCACTCCATACTTGTCACGGATGTTCTGTTTCATTTTGTTTTGTTTGTTGTTGTTTTGTTTTGTTGATATATGAGACCTTACCTAGGGAAATCACAATTTTCCCTCATATAAAATTTCAATTGCTCAGCTTCAGCTGCAAAATACTTTCGGGTTGACACAAGAATGAATCAGCAACTCAGATGAAAATCTCAAAGATTACCGCAGTAATTGCCCTTTTTTGCTAGAATTGAGATCAGTCTCCTTATTGGTCCTTAAACCATGCTCAATTTGAATGCCCATCCTCCTTCAATCAGAGCCCAGGAGTGCTTATAAAAGCGTCAGCAGTGCAGCTTCTTCCCAGTGGGGCTCTGGCTATAGTCCAGGTCTCAGTAGGACCTGGGCTATAGACAGAGCCCCACTGATCAAGCACCCAGACTGGGCAGAATGCTCCTCACATATTCAGGAGTCTTAGCAGGTGAAATGCAGCAAGGCAGGGATTACTTGTTTCCCATCATTATGGCTCCATATCACCTGATCCTGAGTCCTATGCAGCAAGTACGATCCTGCTTATGAAGGTACTGCTTCTTTTTTAAGATGTGAATTTTTTATATAAATTTCAATACTCTCATAAATATTAAACAGAATATTTTACTAATATGATGTGGCTAGGTAAAATTGAAATTAATGACAAATGCCTGCAGGCATATGTGAAACCACACATAAAATCATATGAACTAATGTATAATTTCTGAACCTATAAAAGTATTATGAATACTTCTTTCTGAAATGAATGCTTCAAGTTATTGCTTAATCAGTGGACACTGTTGGATACAATATACCATTTGGAGATGTTCAGAGAAGGGATGAATGTAACCTTTTCACTTACAACAGAAGCATGCTATTTCAGGCTCTCACATATATTGGATATTAGATGAAGTTTGGGCATTTAAACGCTGTATTGTGGAATCTGACATGGCACTACAGAAAAAGACAGCAGAAAGAAACAATTTGCAGTAAAGATTCATAATAACCCACCTTCTGGCAGAGATAGAAGCTTTCATGTAGATAGCCAGGTTGTAGGCCCTGATAGATGGATATAGGATCTTCCCCTACTTGTGACACTTTTTTTCTCTTGATAATTGAATTCAGGTCCCCAGGGAAAATTGCGTTTTTCTCTCACATCCATATTCAGTTTCCCCACATCCGCTGCAGCACACAATCGTGTGGGAGACAGGAATGAATCAGCATCTGTGAATGATATTGCTAGGTTACCACAGAATTTGCGTCGGTTGCTGGAATTGACATCAGTCTCCTTATTGGTTCCTTTTTCCTGGTCAATTTGAATGCACACTCTCTTTCGATCAGAGCCTAGGAACACTAATAAAAGGGTCAGCACTGCGGGTTCTTGCCAGTCAGGCTCTGGTTATATCCAGGTCTCAGTTGGACCTGGATATAACCAGAGCCTGACTGTACAATTGCCCAGACTAGACAGACTGCTTCACTTGTCTGTGAAGGCAGAGTCTGTGAAAATCAACAAATTCAGAGATTTTATGATTTCCAACCTTCTAGCTCAGAGTCATCTGCTCCTGTCTCCTCTGCAAGAATTAGCAACCTGATTCTAAAGCTGATGCTTCTCTATTAAGATGTGAACCCCCTGTCTTTGTCTTGAAATGTTGCATCCCCTGTAAGAAAGAAATTCCAATTCAGGCATTAGTATCTGACATACACTAGGAGAGCCAGGCTCCTTTCTGCCCCCTGGGAGATCCAGTGTGTGAATTGCTCTAACATTGTCAGTGTTCATCAGCAACCCTTATATTCTATGAAAATATCAAGCATTAACCTTTGCAGATGCTGCCATTCCTATCACCAAAGTCATGGGTATACATTGAAATATAGTACAGAAAATTTACTCGTTATGGCCATGTTGCCCCTTATGGTTACAGGTTCAAATCTCCAGTGTCAATTTTTATTTCTTGTGTACTTTGCCTATATGTATTTATTACAAAGGTAGAGCAGATATAATAGTTTGATGCCAAGGTATTCATCCAGGTCTCAGACAACAAATGATGAAAGTGGGGAATGCAAAAGGGCAGCATCAGAAAGAGAGGAACGTTGCAGAATGCTTAGTTATATAAAACCAACACCTTTGGGGTCTCAGTACAGCAATATCACCAACATTAATTTTCCCTTTCTGACTTTTCTATGGGCATGTCTGATTGACATTTCTTGGTTGATAATTGATGTTGCTAGGTCATTCCAATGTGCAAAGTCAAAGAATTGGAGAGATGTTTAGGGGATTCATATAAAGTCAAACTATAAGGTGAAAGTATTATCATGCTATCTGCTTTTGTCCCTGCCTCCAGATACATGCATTGTCCCCAAATTGAATTTACATCATGATGGCCTCTATATTGTAAAAAGAATTAATTCTACTGCTCACAACTTTTTGTAGGTCAGTGTCTTATCAGAGCAGCAGAAAATATGCATGAAAATTAATGAAAGAAAAACACAGGGAGAGAATAAGTATGCAAAACTCAAATGCCAAAGACTTTGCTGAGAGGGCATTGGCCTGTCTTTTGAAAATGGTTTTAAGTAAATGTAGAAGGTTCCAGAAGTCAAATTGTAACTAGTAGATGCTGGTCAATGTGCATTTCTTCTTGAAGACGTGTGATAAAAGAAGTAACTCAGATGTTCTATTTCATCTTTCCCTAGAAAACTAAGCCAGAAGTCACGGCTGAGTAACCTAAATTGCTTCATAGGCATCTTCATGTAAGTTGCAGGAATCAGAGACCTAGAAGCAGTCCACTTTACTGTTCTGCTCTTCCTTTATAACTATTTACATATAATTAAATGCATTCTCAGTCAATGTAAAAACAATAAGAATTCATCATATCATTAACATATTTATTGTGATTGTCTGATTTTGCTTTAATCCACCAACCACTAGATAGGGATCAAATCAAGTTTTTACTTTAATGAAATATTTGAAATGTTTTTTTTTTTTCTACGTAAGGTTATATATCTGATCCATCTTGGTTCTACATATAAAATTTGACAGATTTTAAACAAAATATTTTAGTCTACTTATGTCACTATACTTTTAGATATAGGTAATGTATTAGGTAGAATATAGTCATATGTAAATATGCTTAGATATTCCAATAAATACTTAAGATCCTTCTCTTAGTCATTATAAATACATCATCCATATTATAGCTTACACTGGCACTTTCAGAGATTAGAAATGAAATTCCACAAGGATTTTATGTGACTTTTTAATATCGGTCTTGTCATTACCAAAAAGTTCTTTCTTAATGTCTCTCCAGAAAAATGTGCACAGTCTATAAAATAGTCATCGGTTCTTACATATGCATATATGTGCATAACTACTCTGTGCTATGTACATTAATTGTTATATGTTTATGTATGTGTGTACACGTGTGTATGTTTGCATTTTTGTTTGTATAGCAATGATCTCTTTGTGATGTGTGTATTTGTTTGTTTTTGTGTGTTTGTATATGTGCATGTGTTTGTTCAGGAAAAACCACTTAGTATTAAATAATCTCTTTGAGGGCTTCTACAGAGAATACTGATTCTTACTCATATGCTATTCATTAATTGTTTCTTGGTCTGGCCTCATGAGATGTTTTCTATAAGCATTGGTATAATAATTGTGTGTTAATCATGCTAATTTTATTTAGATATACATGATGTTAAGATCTCATGTGTGCAGCTTCCCTATCTTATATAAAAGATGCTTTCCTCATCACAGATATTCTGCTTCTCTGTATCTTATCATTTTTTTCTGCTACTTTTTATATTGATCTCTGACTTTTGGCTATGTAGTAAAATTCAAGAATATTAATTGTGGTTTGACATGCTATGATCTGTTATTAATTTTATTTTGACAGGCTTTATAATTCTGTAACGGTCTCTGTTTGTTGCAAAATGAAGCTTCTCTCCTAAAAGTAAGTTCTAAAGTTTTCTGTCTATATAAGTATTGAAATTTTAAATAGAGATAGAAATTCTACTGTTTCAGCAAATAGGTGGAAAAAGGTTCTTCCCCAGGTCAAAAATTTCACCAGCCATGGGTAAATATCTAGGTTTAAATATAAGGCATGACATCTTTTACTAGCCATGACGTATGTCTATATCATTCAACAGAGATATTTTGAAAAATTCAGATGTGACTTTGAGCCTCTTTTCACTAATACCCTTTTAAGGTCAAAGACAGGGAAACTTTTTAACATTTGAAATAGATAGCAAAACATGAAGCTTACCTAGGATTTTTGTGGAAGTGTCAGCAGAGTTAAATTAACATACTGTGGTCATATAGAGGAGACATAAAAGAGACTCCATACTATATTAGTAACGTAAGAAATTCTTAAATCAAGGTCACTGGAAAGTAGGTGAGCAAAATTAAGAATTTTAACTGAAGCTTGTGATAGAGGATATTTCTGTCCTACTGTTGTTCCATTAGGTGTGAGATCAAATGAGGATAGTGTGTATATATATATATATATCCCCAGGTCAAAAATTTCACCAGCCATGGGTAAATATCTAGGTTTAAATATAAGGCACGACATCTTTTACTAGCCATGATGTATGTCTATATCATTCAACAGATATATATATATATATATATGCCAATTTTCAGAGAATTCACCTAGTATTCATAAAACAAAATTTGAAAGTGGAAGAACATAGAGAACAGCATCAGAAAAAAAATGGAGAATAAAACAAATGGTTCTACACTTTGGGGAGCAGTGTGGTCCTTAAGTCATATTCATTGTGTTATTTTGTTTCTGAGTTCATGATATTCATCGAGAAGTATGTAGATAGAGACTGCCCTCTTATTTTCCAGGCATCCAAACCCGAATAATCATATAGAAACTATATTAATTGCAGCACTGTTTGGTTAATAGCTTAGGTGTATTTCTAGTTAGCTATTATATCTTAAATTTTAACCCATTTCTATTAATCTGTGTATCACCATGAGGCTGTGGCTTACCAAGCAATGTTTCAGTGTTTGTCTCATTCAGTAGCTGCATGACTGTGTCTACTTTCTCCCTATCTTTTCCAGCCTGACTATATTCTGTCCTGCTATAAGCCAAAGCAGCTCTATTCATTAACCAATAAAAGCAACACGTATACAGAAGGACATCCCCCATTATCTCCCCTTTTCTGTCTAATTAAAAAGGAAAATTTTAATTTTAACATAGTAAAATTACCTATACAAAAAAAATTTCAAGAAAGCATTATAGTTACAATATTTAGTCCATTTACATTTGGCATATTAAAGAAAATACTTTATTATTGATCCAATCTTAGGTGAGTCTGAGGTTTTATATCTAATTTATATTTTATAATAACTAAGTAAAACTCTAGCTATCTGTTATCAACTCTTCAAAGACCTCAGATGTTGATAGGAGCTGCGGGCCACTTCCCTGCCGCCCCAGCTCCCGGCCGCCAGCTAGCTCTAGCTTATGCCCCGAAATAATTACATGGAAACTGTATTCTTTTAAACACTGCCTAGCCCATAAGTTCCAGTTTCTTATTGGCTAGCTCTTACATATCGATCTAACCCATTTCTAATAATCTGTGTAGCACAATGAGCTGGCTTACCAGGAAAGATCTTAACCTGCGTCTGTCGAGTGGGAGATCATGGCGACTCCCACTAAGCTTCTTTTTTCCCAGCATTCTGTTCTGTTTACTCCACCCACCTAAAGGTTGGCCTATCAAGGGGCCTAGGCAGTTTCTTTATTAATAAGAAATCACTCCCACATCACTCAGAAGTATAATATTTAGTAAGTAAACAAGAAGTTCATTGTAAGCAGCTTCCAAAACACTAGAATTAACAGAGACATCTTGCTGCCTGTACAGTCACCCAAAGGTCTTCTATAACGTTGGAGCATCCACCTTAGCCTACAGGTACATAGTATCCAAAAGACTCTTCAATGAAGCATCAAATTTGAAGATCTGTTTTGCCTTGTACTGACCAAGTTCATTAGTTTTATTCTTCTGTGTCCTGCAGAATGTCTGGCATTTTCTTCTATGAAGCAAGAACACTGAAGGATCATTCATCTTTTAGTAAGTTCAGCAGTCACTTATCTGTGGGTCTTGCAAATCCAGTTTATATAGCATAAAATGAAGTAGTCCAGGCAAGAACAATCTCTTGCCCAAATAACTAGTTTTACTACATTTAATGCAAATTCCATAACGGGTTTCTTCAATGTCCCTCATTCTCTCTTAAGTAATTGCTGCTATCAGAATCAGACATTTCTGACTTTGGAGAAAAATCTAAGTTCTTAAAACATTTTAAATGTCATATTCTTTAAGACTTTGAAGTGTTGAAGATTATCTAACTAACTGAAATATATCTCTCTATATCTAAAAAATCTAAGTAATATGACTGTATTTTGACTATTACAGATAACTATCTGTTAATCTGTATTTCTTAATTATATATTACATTTTAAACGAGATACACACATAATAGCTTAATCAAGAGCAAAAGATACATATACATAGTGTAGCAAAGTCAGCTTTAAATCTGTATCAATAGACCAAGATCCATAGCAATGCAAAGTATTCATATCTATATAATCTTATGTATATTTTAGAAATTGTCTGTGACTATTAATTACTTATAATCAACCCAATTTAAAAGAAAATAAACATTTACAAATAGTCATTTTGGGAATTTGGGCTTTTCTCCCAAAACTGCTTCCTGCTCTTTTTTAAGCAAAATATTTTTAGGGATTCATGGAGACCTTTCACAGGGCATTGTTCTATCAAACCACATTAGGCTGGAAGGAATTCACAGGTTCTCATCTTCTGTGGAAACAAAAGCAGATCCTCTTTTCCAAAGTAACGTATCCTTAGACTCAAATTTTAAAGTCAAGATACCTTTATGCTGGTTTAACTTAGCAGCCCCCAGAGTAAAATGTCTCTCTACAGTCAAAAGATTCAAAGAAAGCACATTATATGCGTAATAATGACTCTCTGTGTAACCCCATGTTTATATGGCTTATTTTTCTTTACTCCTTTAATATATAACTGTCTGTACTCTTTTATATAACTTTTACTGACCCTTTAAAGGCTTTGCTCTATTTTTTAAAACTATTTTATTTCTTTTTACAACTGTTTATACTTTTTCTTCTCTCTCTCAAAACTGTGTACATTGATCCAAAACTGACCCATTCTAAGGTCTTTTTTAATCTGACTTTCTCTTTACTACATATCTATAATCATTTTCTGACCAGGAGCACTTTTTAAAATGTTAATTTGGCACAGGTGTGACCAACTCCATGGCCCTGCCTGCTTTCTCTGCCCAGTAAGACATGGCGGAGATATGATCACCACTAGCTCTGCTAGCCATGATCACCTCCTCAACTCTAGGAACAGAGCAGGTCTATGTTGCCATTAAGTAAGTTGTAGCACTCTGCCCACAAAACCCAAGTGCTGTGTAGCAAGACCTCTCGATAAGGCCAGAATCATTCATGTCAGCATGAACCAAAAAGTTGGCTCTTAAAGAAGTGACTCAAGTTTTGCCACTAATGCTGGATCAGGAAGCCTCTTAAGGGAACCTCACTTTTGATCACTGCCATCAAACAGAGCCTATTGAGAAATCATGGCTACCAAGAAGCTGTTCTTTAAGTCTGTTCTTTTGTGTCTAGAATTCCTTCCCAAGGACTCTCAGTTTTTATGTGGATGTAATAGCCCCTTGGTGGTGCACCATTTTTATAGATGGAGGTTGTTTTTCTCATTTTCTGGTCACCTAAAACCCAAATAATTATACAGAATCTATATTAATTCCAACACTATTTGGCCAATAGCTTAGTCATATTTCTAGCTAGTTCTTATGTCTTAAATTAACCCATTTCTGTTAATCTGTACATCACCATGAGGCTGTCGTTTACCAGGCAGCTACAAGGCATCCATTTGATTCTGCCTACTCTCTCTATATATGTCTTAAACCTTCTCTATATTCTGCTCTGCCATAGGCAAAAACAGCTTTATTCATTAAGCAATAAAAACAACACATGCACAGGACAACCCACATCACAAATGGAAGGCTAAGTCAGCAACATGCTTGTTTGAGAATATAAGCACCTAGAATTTTTTTCCTAGACAAATAATTAAAAAGAAAGCATTCTTCCTTTAGCATGCAATCTCATATTTGGAGTCAGAACAGTGAAAGAAACGTCTCTGAGGTTTACTGTCTAGGTAGCCTAGACATTTTTATCAAGTTTCACTCTATGAGAAACATCTTGTCAACTGACACAGAAGTAAAACACCTCATCATTGAATCAGGTTTTTTTTTTGATGAATATTTAAGGACACTTGCACTCATGAAATCCAAACAGTTGGGACTGAATGTATTATTCTTTAAAAAGATAGTAACAGCCCAACTTCCCAGATGGCTGGTGGAAGAACTCATGAAACCCTACACTATTAAGGTGCTTATTTCTTTTAATAAGCTGATATTGAGAAGAGAGTATGATTTATTCTGGGATGCATTTCCTGAGAGTCTACCATATTCCAGTAGGTGGTGCAATATCCATGAACACACAGATAACATGAATGAACTCAATCGCTAATAAGGAAAAGACAAAGTATAAGAAGTTTAATTGTAATAGTGATAGTGGTGTTTTTATTAGAATTATAGTGTAGGGAATATTTAAGATTTTTCTGAAGGTGAAATAGTCATGTATTATTATTATTGGATAAAAATATTTTATGAATAATAATTATACCTTAAGAACAATAATATAACTAGAGCTAAGATTAAGTAGATTAAGTCACTACTTTAATGAACCACCACATAGAACATATGTAGACATAAAACCTTGAAAATATTCATATTTGAATAATTTCATTCCTAAAATGAATACCTCTTATTTTTTTCTGTATTATGATGATACTATATGGTATTCTATGCTATCGAATATTTCGGTTTTTTTTTTTTTTTTTTTTTTTTTTTTTTGATTTCCGAGACAGGGTTTCTCCGTAGCTTTTAGGTTCCTGTCCTGGAACTAGATCTTGTAGACCAGGCTGGCCTCGAACTCATAGAGATCCGCCTGCCTCTGCCTCCCGAGTGCTCGGCTTAAAGGCGTGCACCACCACCACCCGGCTGCTATCGAATATTTCTGAAGCTAGACTTGAATACAAAATTTCCTTTTACAATTAGAATTTCTTTTTAATTGCACAATAATAGACATTAATATATGTATTATCTATTGTTATAATTCAATCAAATTAGCTCTTGGAGAAGTTGAAACATCAAAATTCAAAGAGTTTGGAGCAAACTAAACAGAATGTCCCAGACATAAACAAGAGGCTTTCTTGTATATAGCAAGAGTCTAAGTCCAGGCAACCAGATACATACCCTGCCCCTAGATACTGGCTGGTTTAGCATATGGTAAAGTGTAGGAAAAACTCAGTGTAAATTACAATTTTCCTGTCTTTCTCCTTTCACTTTCTTTGCCTCTGCTTTAATAGATGTGGCTAAGGGAGAGTCAGATAAAAACAAAACAAACAAACAAAAAACAAATAAGCAACAAAAACAAAAACAGCCTGATGGTTCTCTCCCACAATACAGCAGGCTTTTGATTCCCTATTTTAGGATTGATATCTCTCTTCTACTTGACCCTTACTCCAATCTTTATTAGAATGAAGACAGAGGTAACAAGTAGTAATTTAATTCTTTGTACAAACGTTTTAACAGTTAGGCTTTAGGCTGGGGTTGAGCTCTTTGCTAGTTCAAAGCTCTAGTCAGGACTTTTACTACAAGATGCTCAGCAGAGGAGGAATGAATGCTCTGAGAATTGCGGGAGAAAGAGACAATGGAAGCTCAGTGCAATTTGGGACGTACTGGCATTCACTATGGTCCTACTGAGTCACATGCTTTAATTTTGTGCAGAATGTGCTCATGGATCTGAGGCCACTAATTTTGATTATAATTCTGTCATTCCTGCCTCAATCCTCCATCATCTGTAGGGATAGTAGTTTACTTTAGCTTTTAAGACCTGACAGAAAACAGAGGTATGCTGTTAGTAACAGTAGCTTGGGGCAAAGTTTATGAGAGTATTTGCTCTGAATTAAAACCTTTCCCTTGGTGGAACAATTTTTTAATGGTTCCGATGATTTATTAATTTACACGGTACAGGAGACTTACTAATTTGAAGCAGCTTAATTCCTTTGTTTCATTTATATAAATAGTTAATGATTCATGGGGAAGAGGTGACTGTTTATATACTTTTATTTGTTGGCCTATATCAGAGGAATAGACCTCTCTTCATATCTCTGTAGGAAAATGCAAATATCAGGAAAGGATATTTAGTTCCATATAAAATTTCTGTTTGTTTTCTTTATACATAAGTCATATTTTCACTAGAATTAAAGATTGGAATATCTAGAGTATTGTTCTAGAGACCTTTGTCTCCAAAGTCACTAAAACCCAAGTAACCATGAGCACACCTCCTGTTTTATAAGTACATTTCCGATTACAGTAGACCACCTTTTTCTTTCCTCTAAAGCCTGTATCTTTAGGAAAGATCAGAAAACAAATCCCACAAGCGGAATAGAGAAGTTGGAAACAAGACCAGATGCATGCTCTACATCGGTATATATATATATATATATATATATATATATATATATATATATATATATATATATAGCCATGCCCCAGTGGGCGGGTAACCACTAGCTGTAAGACTTCCTACAGCACCATCCCCTTTTGGTTCTAAGCCTAATGCAAAATTATGTGCTATAAAAACAAATATATTTAATAATTATCCTATCCCAGCTAATTTAAATCTTGGGTATAATAAATAATTTGCCCAAGTCATGAGAGGAAAGTAACTACAGCTATCTATTCTTTAACCCCACATAAGATCTGAGAAGGGAAATAATATTACTTGAGTAAGCAGGAATTGCAATCAAGCAACTCCATAACGTACAACAAATGACAGAGACAACTGGCTACCTGGGCAATCACCCAAAGTCTCATTTGTAACAATGAAGCAACCAAATTTGGCTAAGACCTAGAATAACTGACATACCATTTTCAGAGGCAGGGAAGTTTTCAAGACCATCTTATCCTGTCTTGACAAGATTTGACAGTCTTGCTTATTCATCTTCAGATAGGCGACATATGATTTTCAATGGTATCAATCCTCTCAACAAGCTGTTCATTATTAGTCTGTAAAGACTGTATCATTTCTAAAAGTGCCACATTCTTTCTTAATGATAGAATATGGAGAAGAAAACTGAGTCCCAATACCCAATAAATTGAAGTATCACCATGAACATATAAGCCTTACATAATACAATCCATAGTATTAGCAAAAAAATACTAAATTTTCAATATTAATATAATCTGCCATATTGATTTATTAATTACCTGTTGCAAGATATGGTAATTTGTTTTAGGTGTAATAATTTTTATTGTCTATAAGATGTCGTGGTTGAAGATTTGCATTGGTGACAAGGAGGGTCTTGAACTGTTTTAGTTTCTGAGCGCTTTAGTTTCCAGCCTTGGTACTGGTTAAATACCGAGAAATGTGCTTTGCTTGACAAATTAAAAACAATTAAATCAATTCCATACATAGAGCAAGAAACCCAGAACTCACAGGCAGGAAGTAGAAACCAGAACAAGTCACCACACAGCAAGGAACCACCTCAGGGAATGCAACAGTTGTGTGTGCGATTGGGAAATTTTCAGTTCCCACACATAGTAAACTCTGCTGTGGCAGGGATTCTAGAAAAAAACAAAACAAAACAAAAACAACAACAACAACAAAAAACAGCTTAGCTAAAATCAAGCCAATTGGATAGGGTTGGGAGACTATCTGGGCTGTGGACATTAGGCCATTCACCTGGTAGGTGTGGAGTCTGAATCCACATTGGCGCCAAATGTGGATGGATCCTTAAAAGAAATCCCACACTAGCTCAGAATTGAGAAATAGATGGTTATTTATTTAGGGGTAGACTTACTAATCAGTATGTCTGTTTTGAACGAGATCAGAAAACGAATCCTGTAACTGGAACAGAGAGGCCAGAAAAGAGGCCGGAAGCATGCTCTGTATCGGCATATATAGTTTAAGAGGCCACATCCCAGTGGGTAGGTAACCACTAGCTGTAAGACTTCCTACAGCACACAATGCTCAATCTTCCAGACCAGGCATTGGTAACACACACATTTAATCCCAGTAACCATACTAGTTTGCCCTAGAAATCGGGTGGTAAATGCTTTTAATCCCAGTTGTGCAGGCATTTAATCCCAGAACTAAAGAGGAATATAAAACAGTAGGAGACAACTCACAGACACAGTCTCTAACATTTCCTGGAGGCAGTATTACTATGAGGTGTAACATGAGGGCCTGCTTGTTGGGGTTTCTGTCCTCCCACCTGGTCCCACAGCTGTTTGACCCCAAAGAAAATCACACAGAGGTTTACATAAGTTATAAACTGAATGGTGGTTCAGGACAATTCTATATTCTGTCAATTACGTTTTAAATAAACGCTGATTTGGCTGGTAGCCAGGCAGGAAGAATAGGCGAGAAAACCAGACAGAAAGTAGAAGTGGGGCAATGAGAACAGGAGTATTCTAGAGTGTTCAAATGGTTTCACTATAAATTTAGAGAGACATTTCCCCAGTTAGAAGTTTTATATGTAGAGGACCAACATTAGACCCTGACAGGCTCTCTGATCTCTGTGAGCCTCCATGAGTTCCAGGCCACTGCTTCTGTGGGCCATGTTCTTACAGTGTCTCTGACTCCTGGGTTTCCAACAATCTTTCCCTCACCTATTGCACAGGACTCCCCAAGCTCTGCCTAATGTTTGCCTGTGAAACTCTGCATCTACTCCCCTTGCTTCAGGAATTTAAACAGAATTAGATTCTTCTCCATATTCCATAATCACCACAGCTATGGGTAATTGGTTTGTTTTGCAGTAATATGCATATATTATCTCTTTGATTATTATATAGGTTTCAGTTATTTGCCAGAGATGTAAATGCTCAGGTGTGTCTTTGTGATACAGGTCATTGACATCATAATGAGGGTTAAGATATTGGAAATGATAATATCTAAGAAAGCTGGGAAAATCATGTAGTTTACTGAGAAGTTTTGTAACACAGCTCCCATGTTTAAAATAACATACCATGATGGTAAGTAGTTGAAGAAATTGTAACCTGAATGATATAGGAGAACCTCTCTACTTAGCAAGTTTTTGTCCTTGAAGATACACTTTATAATCGACAGCTGAGATAGACATCTGCATCAAAAATTATTTGATGACTATTTCAACACAGTTTGACAAATGCTATCAACAAATGGTGTTGCACAAACAGCTCTCACAACAGAGCCAGCAAGTAAAAATTCTAATATTGGAGGAAGAAGGACTTTTGCACCCCTACCTAACTGAAAAGCTATTGTCATCTGATTGGTTGATGGAAGAAGGAGGGTGTGGTTTCTTCAGGTATTCTTTCCATGATGGACTACACTTGTTCTAGTAAATGGCCCCATACACACACACACACACACACACACACACACACACACACACACACACGTACACACAAGTACCTTAAGTGAATTCACTTTGTGTTAAAGTTAGAGAATGCATATTGTAATATTATACCTCTTAGCATAATAAATTCTAACTTGGGACTTCTTATAAAGCATATGTCTAATAATAGAATAAATTTTACTTAACATGTGTTGAACTTGTAAGTTTTGCTAATAGGTTGGATGTAATAATTCTTTCCTCAAATCAATGTTTAACTTTGAGGTTATTAGAAATTTTATTGGATTTATTATAAATATTAATGGAGCACCTCATAATTTAGAATACTTTCATATAGGTTGTCACAATCCCACATCATTTCATGAGTTTTATTTTAGCATCCTTAGAAGAATTTCACTGTTTCTTTACTTATTTCTGAGCAGTTTGTGTTTTGTGTTAAGTTTAATTACAAAATGTATATGCATATTACTTTTGGATTTGTAATTTAAAATGTACATAGGTTACATTTATTCCAGTGTTTTTTTTTAATTGCTAACCTGTACTTCTGAAACAGAGTCTCACTGTGCTGTTCTCTGCCATCACAAACTCTTCTCTTGAACCTCGCCTCCTCTCAGCATCATGAAAAGTTCCCACCATGGATGTCAACCCCCACACTCAGCTGACGGTATTGTAAAACCACTTCATTTCTTGATATCAGTATTGAGTTTTAAGTGCTTGTATAAACAATAAATCTCCAGACTTTATTTTCTTAATTACAATAGGTTTGGTAAACTTATGGTTATATTTAAACATAATTTAAATAATGTGTGTTTTCTATTCACAAGTGTTATCCATATGCTGTGAATAAGGCTCATAACATTACCTTCCAGGTTTCAGGTTAGATGCTACAGTTTAGTGTAAGGGAATCAGAAAATTTCTTACCTGCCGGGTTACAGAATGAACTGATACGAGCTGTTAGAGTCATGTTCTTTTTCTGCAGGCTCTAATTTAACTCTGTAACTAGTTCTCTTTTGTTTCAATCATGTTCCATTTTTTTTCTGTCCCTCTGTTCCTCTAGGCTAAATACACTTTTTTTTACAAGAGGTTGATGCAATAATAAATAATTACAACAGTTACATATCATTGGTCAAAGGCACATTTCTTTGTGTGAATGATAAGGGCATTGTTAAGCCTTTAATAATGGCAGCACAATTTTCTTGATTTGTTTTCTTTTATTATATTTATTTATTTATTTATTTAATTTATTTATTTATTTATTAAAGGTTTCTGTCTCTTCCCCACCACTGCCTCCCATATCCCTCCCCCTCCCCCAATCAACTCCCCCTCTCTCCTTGGCCTGAAGAGCAGACCAGGTTTCCTGCCCTGTGGGAAGTCCAAGACCCTTCCACCTCCTTCCAGGTCTTACTAGACCTGGAATTTTCTTGATTTGGGGAACAAGATTGTTCCCAGAGGGCAGGGGCACAGTGTTCAGTGAGATATGCTTTGAGACATAGTTCTTTTATTAACTAGATTTGGCAGGCGAAGCATCAGCGTGATATTTTTAGGTTGCTTTGTGTAAATAAGCTTGGTTAGATCCCTACCACTATGGCCATGTGCATAACTGTCAAGTTTTAAATTTATGATCTATTTAAAAAAACCCTCTAGTATAGTTAGACCTTGTTCTGAGCGAAAAATGAATCAATTGTGTGAAGTTGTTTTAGATTGAGGGGAAATTTTTTTTCTTATGTTGTTCAAAGTAAAAGGAACAAAACAGACTTTTAACCATATTACTGTCTTTGTGGTGCAATAGATCTAGTTATGAAGTATATCCTAGTATAATTTCTATATATCCATCTTAATGTGAAGTCATTTCCCTGACCATACACTATTATATGTGTTCCCAGTAGATAGAACATTTTAATGAGATAATCACACAGGAAGTGGGAAAACATGCAAAGATATTCCTAGGGAAGAAATGAAGTGACTCATGAGAGACATTACAGACAGAGACAAACAATTATCTACAGCCAGTGACCTTATGGACATGACAAGTGGGGCTCTCAATCAGAGTCACTCATCGGGTAGGTCTGCCTGCTGTCACCTGCTGTATCCTCCAATGGCCTCCAACACAGGGTGATTTCTGTTACAAATTTTTAAAGATATTGTATTTGCATTAAACATAAAATATTCAATAAAGTACATCACTCAGCATTTATTTTTCCTGATGAATTCCCCAAAGATGTCGTCTAAGAAAATGTTCATTAGAGGTGACAACAAATGGAGTCCTTGTACTAGTTTTAAATTTGAGGATATTCTGAGACATTTAAGATTTGCACATGTGGTATTTCCACTTAAAATTACAACAGTTAAGACTGCCAGTTCTTCATAGTAGTTTTCCAGTTGTGGAATTTTGTAATGGTACAGAAATGATTACTTTTCTGACAGGTATTGGTGCACTTGTCTGTGTGAATAATAAGAGATATTTAGAAAATAGTTAGACATTATATGCTTTCAGGAAAAATGTCAATGAAGGTTCCTATTCTGGGGCCATGAACTCCCCGACCATGTATTGCAGGTTAGACTTGCTCTATTGGGCATAATTTGTCTTCCTGTCAATGATATAATTCTGTATTACTAAAAAGTGATAGAGTTGAAAATATCACACTTGTCTTTGGGAACCAAAATATTTAATACCTTACTAAGGGTTAAGGATTGGTAAATTATAAAATTAGAAAAAGTTGATAGAATCATGAAGTTTCTCTTGATGATTTATATTACTAAGCCACCATTTTGACATTAACAAACAATGGTGGTTATGAATAGAAATAATATCAATGTTAGCAGCTTAGAAAAATGTCTCTAAAATGTTAATATTGCAAGAAATACTGAAACAAGACATATTGTAAAGTAAAATGAAGAGAGGTGAATAATTTTATTGAATTTGTGATTTACATGTGGGAGAGTCCTCAGTGTTGCTCTAATTCTAGATGTGTGATGATCACAAATGAACATCATAGATATTTGTTATGTCCTAGGATTTCAATCCAGACATCAAGTGTAGAAACTGGACACAGAGGGTATAATCAGAGAAAGGAGAGTAATAGAAGAGTTGATTACACAGAATCAATCTTATTATGGTGCTATTAGTTATATTGTTTTGCTCCTATGCTTATGATATGAACAGCCAGTAGATGGCTCTGTCAGCAAGCTGATAGCTTGGAAATATGATAATCTGAGATTTATTCATAAAATGTACATAGAGAAAACTAGACATATTCAACTTAGCGTGCAATCCCAGGATATAAAGAATGGACAGTGATGGTAAGAAATTTGAATTTTACTGCCTAGCTTGAATATCATGCTTGGCAAATTCCTACATATGAGAAACACTATGTCAGTTTGCCATTGCTAACATAACTCAGTATGCAGCTAGTATTTGATGGCTATTGAAGCAGAGCTTTACTCTTTAATTATCATCATAATTATTTCACGATAAAACCCAGTCAACATTCTTCTATCAATTGAGGAAGCTTAATCAAGTCAAATATTATCAGAGTCATTTATATTATTTAATGAACTGATGAAAGGTGAAAGATTTTTCTCAGCAATGCTATTTCTGAGAGGCTACCCATGTGCTAGTTGATAGCTCCATATCCACACACATTGTACCTGAGATCAGATGTCACTAAAAAGAGAGTAAGTAAATAAGGTAAGAATGGAACAGTGACAGCAGTGCTTGGTGAAGAATTCTAATTTAGGAAATGGGTGAATTATTTCAAATTTTCTTTTTTTTATTAAAAATTTCCACCTCCTCCCACTTCCCTCACTTCCCCCCTTCCCCTCCCCCTTCTCTCCAGTCCAAGGAGCAGTCAGGGTTCCCTACCCTATGGGAAGTCCAAGGTTCTCCTCCCTCCCCCCAGGTCCAGGAAGGTGAGCATCCAAGCAGACTAGGCTCCCACAAAGCCCATCTATGCAGTAGAATCAAAACCTAGTACCATTGTTCTTGGCTTCTCAGTCAGCCTTCACAGTCAGCCACATTCAGAGTCCAGTTTGATCACATGCTTCATCAGCCCCAGTCCAACTGGCCTTGGTGATCTCCCATTAGATCAGTCCCACCATCTCAGCGGGTGGACGCACCCCTCGCAGTCTTGACTTCCTTGCTCATGTTCTCCCTCCTGCTCTTCATTTGGAGCTTGGGAGCTCAGTCCAGTGCTCCCATGTGGGTCTCTGTCTCTATCTCCATCCATCACCAGATGAAGGTTCTATAGTGATATGCAAGATATTCATCAGTGTGGATGAGGCCAGTTCAGGCTCCTTCTCCTCTGTTGCCCAAGGAAAAAGCTGGGGAGAAAATGCACACATTATGAATATTTCTTTCTTAAACAAATCCCTCAAACTATTTATTTTTATTTTATTTTATTACTTTAAAAAAATACCAATCCAAATTCCCACTCCCTCCACACACCTGCCCACCCCACCCCTTTCAATCCTAAAAAAGGCAAGGCACCTTGCTCTGTGGGAAGACCAAGGCCCTCCCTACTATATCCAGGTTGATCAAGGTATACATCCAAAGAGAATAGGATCGCAAGATCCAGTACATGCAGTAGAGACAAATTCCAGTCGTACTATCAGTGGGCCTCAGTTGGCCACAACTTTCAACCACATTCAGAGGGACTAGTTTGATCTCATGTTCACTCACTTACAGTCCAGTTGGAGATGGTGAGCTACCATTAGCTCAGGCATACTGTCTCAGTGGATGAACTCCTCATGGTCTTGAATTCCTTGCTCATACTCTCACTCCTCCCACTCTTCAAATGGATCTCAGAAGCTCAGTCCAGTGCTCCGATGTTGGTCTTTGCCTCTGTTTCCATCTGTTGTTGGACGAAGGCTCTATGGTGATGTTTAAGATAATCATCAGTCTGACTACAGGGCAAGACCAATTCAGACACCCTTTCCTCTATTGCTTAGGGTCCTTGCTGAGGTCATCCTTGTGGATTTCTGCAAATTTTTCTAGAGCCAGATTTCTTGCTAACCTCATTAATGGCTCCCCAGCTCCTGTCACCTGTGCAGGAAGTAGTATCCTGCTTGTAAAGCTACTGCTTCACTTTTAAGGTGTAACAATACCATCTCAGCCTTGAAGTGGTATATTATATGCAAGGAAGGTAATTCAGTCCAGGCTTTAGTATCTGACAGAGACAAGGGGATTCCTACTCCTATCTCTCCCATGGGAGATCAACTGTGGGCACTGCTATGGCACTCCAAATTTCTTTGATTTGATTCTGGTGTTTTTATATGTTTTGATCCCGTGCAAATCTTGTGTCTGCTACCTCAGACTCTGAATAGCTAGGGTAGCAAAATACTGTTACTATGAAATTATTGACCACCTATGAGTCAGTTAGAATCTTTTCACCTGCTATTGAATATAGATGTATGAGACTGCAGAGCAAGGCTTTGATAAATATATGTAACATCAGAACAAAGTATCCCAAAGCCTCTTATTTTCTGTAGAAAGAGAGCGCCTGCAAATCATTGTATTATTTCTCATCTAGAGCAAGAAGAAATGTCTCTGGTGAGGGTCGAGTGATGCACAAATCTATCAGTGTATCAGTATATAATACAACACACTTATTTCTATTTCTCTAGCAAAATGTGATAATTAACTCTTGCATAAGCCAGGGATCATTCTAGTCTCAGGTTCTTATTTTGCAGTGTGGGTATTTCTTTAACCTTACCTATTTAATCATATTCCCTATATTTAGTTAAATAGGTCCCATTATATTTAGGCCACTGTGGAAACAATATAACACCAGAATAAATAATATTTTCTCTTAAGTGCATGCAACTCTTGAGAGTGAAGAATTTTGCTCTAACATGCAGATTAATTTTTGTCCCTATCAACTTTAGGAAGTCCCAGTGAAGCTTCAAACTAGACACCAGATGTATTTCTGTTTTAAAGTGACATAAGCAAGTAGGAAATTCAGAAATAGGTTCTCACCATCGTAGTTGGAGGTATAACCATGTCTGTAAATTGTCTGTGAAGATTCTGTGGGAGAATAGAAGAATATCTTTTTTTTAATTTTTCCATTCAAAATTTTACGTTTCCTTCCCTCTTCCCATTCCCCTCCCGCTCACCCACTCCCCCTCCTCCCTCCATCCTTAAGAGAGGGCAGGGTACCCTACCTTGTGGGAAGTCCAAGGCCCTCCCCCTTCCATCCAGGCCTAGGAAGGTGTGCATCCAAATAGACTAGGGTCTCAAAAATCCAGTACATGCAGTAGAAACAGGTCCCAGTGCCATTAACAATGACTTCTCAGTCTGCCCCCATTGGCAGCCATATTCAGAGAGTCCTGTTTGATCACATGCTCGTTCAGTCCCAGTACAGCTGGATTTGGTGAGCTTCCATTAGATCAGGCACACTGTCTCAGTGGGTAAACAAACCCCTCATGATCCTGACTTCCTTGGTCATCTTCTCCCTCTTTCTGCTCTTCAACTGCACTTTGGGAGTTCAGTACATTGCTCTGAACTACTTACAACTAATGCAACTCTAAGTATACTCAAGAACATAAGAGTAGTTACAATAATAGACCTTCACATGTTTCCTTGAGTTCAGTGCTATGTTTACACTAGTTGGAAGTGAAATGGCAAATATTAAGATTTGATATGTTTATTGAATTTGCTTCTACTCAATACCTAAATTCAGGAGTTTTATGATTTGTTTTCCCTCATCATATTTTAATATTTCAAAGAGCCAGGTCTTTTTTCAAAACAGAGCTCCAATGATCTTTCTAAACAGCAGTTTCAAAGCTCATTTAGCATAATATTAAGTTGAGTCAATTCCATCCCTAAATAATACTGGAAAACCTTGTTAATTTATTTTTTATTCAAGGCTCTATCTTCTGTCTGTCACAGAAAATGAGTTCATGTTTTTTTTTTCTAGATGACTGAACTCTTTCTTGCAAGTGTTCAACTATAATCTATTAGGCAGTCCAGGCAAACAAACCTTAACACCGATGTACATTTCTCTAACTGAGGTCATATATCATATCCATATGAAGCCCAAATGTACCCAACTGGGTATCTGAATTATGGGCATAATTCTTGGAAGCAATATATATCATGATTACCTATCAGTGATCACAAGGATGATCATTAATAGCCCTGTGACTTATTGACCTATTGTTAAATCTTTTCAAGGCTACCAAGCCCCAACATTAGTTTCCTTTAAAGGTACAGAACCTTCACTCCTAACTCATTCAAGCCACCTCCTCTTAAATTTAAGAAAATGAACAATTTTACCACAAAACACCATGATACTATTTATTTTTTAAACCTTAGAAAACTTCCAGACTATTTCAGGCTGAAGAAAGAGAAAAAAAAATGATATCTTACTTAGGTCATAAAGCTTAAACTGTGGTGAATATACTCAGTTCTTCTCAGTTCGTCTGCCAGAATCTGTATGTGGGATAACATACAGAAATGACTGCTCACATTGGCAATTACTATGCATATCAAGGAGTGATTAACCCTCTGTGACTCAACACAGGGAAAGCATTATTTCTGTAGGATCTATTCACAGGCATATGCATCCTCCCTGGATTAGTCAAGAGATAAAATCACACAACCATGCTAGAGAAAACGTCACACCTCCTTAAAAGTAGAATTGTCCTATCATTTTACTTCTCCTGAGTGGGAAACTGACTCGGGTATTGAACTTTACTAGTCAATATAGAGTTGGTCTTCTTATTCAGATGGGGCCTTAAGGAATGGAGGATAGTCATGACTGTATCCTAGTCATTCCTTTGCAATTAAATTTTCTGAGAACTCTCTCCCAGTATTCCAGAAGGCACCATTTTTTTTCCACAATTATCATGCAGTTTTTCCACACTAATCACCTTGAGCAAATGCTGAAATACTTCTGGTAGTACAGCATGAATCAGTCCATGATTCATATCAACCATTCCACATATGTGACATCACCAGAGAATGTGCCTTTGGATAACACAGATATGGAACATGAGTTATGAGAAACCAGGTATGGGAAAAGCAGCATATTTGTCTAGGTCACTGGAGTTGAGAATATACATTAACAGAGATTCAAGAAAGACACGCCATGGGACTGGATCTCTAAACTGGCAGGGAGATTTCATGACTTTGTTGAGACTTTTCTTGGAATAGTGTGTTGGAAAAATTTAGAAAGATCTTATTGACTCACAAAAAGGGGTGCCTGTAAAATGGTAATACTTTTTGAGGAGATAAGAGAAAGGACAAGAAAAGGAAGAGGTGAAACATTTTAAGGAAATCAAAGATGTCAAGAATTGAATGGAGCCTTAGGAAATAAGGGGAAAATATTAAAAGAAAGGCAAAATTTGTGTTGATGATATTGTGACAGGATTTAAGGGGCCACTGTAAATGACACTGGGATTTGTCTCTACTGCATGTCCTGGCTTTGTGGGATCCTATTCTCTTTGGATGTATACCTTGCTCAACATAGAGATAGGGAGGCCCTTGGACTTTCCACAGGTCATGGTGCCTTGCGTTCACTTAAGATTGAAGGGGGTGAGGGGATGGTGCATGGAGGGAGTGGGAGGAAGGGAGGAAGTTATAATTTAGATTGGTATTTTTTAAAGTAATAAAACAAATTTAAAAAGAAAATAGATTTCTAAAACTGTTTACTTTGGATTCAGGAAGGTACCAAGGCCTGCCACTAACTTTGTAATCAAAAATTACTTCCTTGTTTATACTAGTTCCATGTTTTTGAGGTAAAACACTAAAGCCTAATGATTCAGTCATGATTTCTCAGTTTGTAAAATTTCACCAAGTTTTCTTCTTAAACAACTTGTTCCAGATCCTATATATCATGTTTATTGGTACTACTTAAATAATAATTTCTAAAGAAGACTCAATTTCTTTTTTTTTGTTACCATTTTTTTATTGAGAAAAGGAAAGAAAAAGTTTCTGCCTCCGCCCAGCCTCTCATTTCCCTCCCCCTCCTCCCACCCTTCTCTCCCTCCCCCCTCTCCTCTCCCCCTCCCTCTCCTATTCAAAGAGCAGTCAGGGTTCCCTGCCCTGTGGAAAGTCCAAGGTCCTCCCCCCCTCCCCCCTGGTCTAGGAAGGTGAATGTCCAAACTGGCTAGATCCCACCAAGCTGGAACATGAAGTAGGATCAAAACCCCATGCCATTGTCCTTGGCTTCTCATCAGCCCTCATTGTTCGCCATGATCAGAGAGTCCGGTTTTATCCCATGCTTTTTCAGTCACAGTCCAGATGGCCTTGGTGAGCTCCCAATAGATCAGCCCCACTGTCTCAGTAAGTGGGTGCACCCCATACAGATGATTGTCTCAGGTAATCGACTTAAATTTTATTCTTAACATTAGTTATTGCAAGAATGGTTACACAGTCCCAGTTTTAGCCTTCAGTAAGAGGCTTTTTGATAACTTTGAATACCAAAACATAAATACCCTAGTAAGGGATATATGTTGGTAAATTATGGCATTGGAGTGATCTGCTAAAATCATTAAATTTGCATTGATGTTCTCTAGTACCGTTAGACTTTTACCTTAATTAGCAAGATGATTAGAATACAAAATAAAAGCTACATTAATGGCTTAAGAGACTGTGTCTAAGTTCCTAATAGTGTAAAATTTGTTACAAAGGACAATATTTTTTTGTGAGAGAAAAAGTGATAGAAGATAATTTTATTGAATTTCCAGGTTTTAAATACTGAAGACTCTTAAGCATTTTTATATGATTTTTGTGTGGATTATGAAAGTTAGCTCCACATTTATCCTTAACCCCATAATAGTTCTCTCTTTCAAGATATCACTGATATTGCTCCCCCACTTTGTCCTTCCCCCAACTCCAGTATCCCATTTCCTCATGTTCCCAGTTCCCAAAGCAGTGCTATGGAAATTCTCAGGAATCCTCAAAGATGATCCCAGCCTACACTTATAGCTAAATTGGAGAGGGTGCCCTGTAGTCAGATTTTTGACTACCATAACTGTCATCATAGAGCCTTCATCCAGTAACTGATGGAACCAGATGCAGAGATCCACAGCCAGGCATGACACTGTACTACAGGAATCCAACAAAAGCAGAGGAGGGATTATAAAAGCAAGGGAGGGTTACGATCATGAGTGAGAAATCTACAGAGAACAGAAACATGCTCATGGAAACTCATGAACTCTACACTAAAGCTGTGAAGCCTATGTTTCACTGAGCTAGGCCATTTGCATGCGGGAGACAGTTGTGTAGCTTGGTCTATTTCAGGGGTTCATTACAGGGGGACCAGGATTTATTTGTGGTGCAAGATCTAATTTTTGGAGATTATCCCATAAGTTGGGATGTCTGTCTCAGCTTAATGTGCCAGGCTCTGTTGAGTTCCCTTGGAAGGCCTTATGTTTGGGAGGAATTAATGGGGGATGAGCTGTGGGGAGGCAGGGTTTGGGAGGAGAATTGCTGAAAGAACAGTATTTAGAATATAAAATGAATAAAAAAATAAATAAACAGAGAGCAATTACATAAATACCACCTCATCAGTGATTCATAAATATTATCTCATTTCAATTCACAATGAATATATAAAGTACCAAAAAAGAGCTTCAGAGACACTGAAGATATGAAGACATGACATTTATAAACACACATAAGTCTGTATAGAGTCTTTTTCCTGTCCTGATCTTTTTTTCCTGAACATCTGCATTGTTCTTTGGTCACATGAGACAAATCTTAAACTGCTATGCTACTTGCAGTTTAACACTGCTCAGAGTACAGCATGTGTTGTTACATGGCAGTTGAGCCTGGCTCCTCGCCCTTGGTTCCCTCAGAGACTAGCTTCGTGGCTGATGTATCAGGGAGCCATGATTACCACTGCACCTCTGCACCATTATTGGGTCTGTGCTGACACTGAGTAACATACAGCCCACAGTTAAAACTTTTTCAGTGTTTGGATTGAGGCCTTCTTAATAAAGTCATACTCCTATTAGTCACTAGCAGCCAGCCCAGAAGCCACCTCTTAAAGTGCCATTCCTCTGTTTGCCACTAGCATTGAGCTTAGTTGAGCAAAGGCAGTTATTCAGAGGAATTTTGGGTTGCCTCGAATCTTTCAGATTTATTTTTTAGTTGTTATGTAGTAATTAGGGCCCCACATCAGAATTCCATTAGTAGGCAGAGTTTTGTATCCCACCAGAGAGTTCACTGAATAACCACAGATAAATTATTGTTACTTATAAACACTCTGACAATCGTTCAGGCATATTACTAGCTAACTTGGAGCTAACATTTTAAATTGACCATATTTCTTATGTATGTGTTCTCTGCCATGTAGATTGGTATCTTTTCTCAGTACAGGAAGTATATCTCCATCCCACTACTTCCCATGATTCTGAGACTACTCCCTTTTTTACAGCTACTTCTTACTGTAGCCTACTCTTATCCTATCCTGCCTAGGTAAAAACCAGTCAGGATCTTTATTGTATCAATCACAATGACATATACTCACACACTATAAAGGAATATCTCATAACCTTTACTTCATGTTTTAATACCTACTTCCTTTTTATTACACTTTATTTTTAAGGTGAAGTAGACATAAATTTCCATCCTTGCTATCTGCTTGACAAGTTTTATAATTAAAATCTAATTATGAAAATGTTGGTATATATTATTTTATAGGTATACTTAGTCTAAAATATCTGTGTTTATTCCTTACGTATTTCACTTGTTTGGCAGTGATTTCATCCTGAATGCTCATGTCGAGAAATTGAAGAACAACCACGTGAACATGGACATGGAAACTGCCCAGTTGATGCTTAAGGTCTTATCACAGCCTAGGCTATGATCTACAACTGCCTCAAATATGGGGCAAAAGAACAGGCCTGGTTTCTTAGACATGCTGCTCCTCCTTCCTATTTGGTGCTGTGAAGTAAGGACATAACACAATATTAAAGAGTAAAGACATCACGACTCTAATTATTTTCAATGGCATAAAGAAAACCTAGTAAAGGTCCTGTGTTGGTTCCCTCACAGTCAGGTTAGAGATTTGGAGCTACCATTAGCTCAGATAAGATCTTTCAGGGGGTGTCCCCATCATGGTCTTGACCACTTTGTACATGTTCTCACTCCTCCCACTCTTCTATTGGACTTTGGGAACTTATCCCTGTGATTGACTGTGGATCTCTGCATTTGTTTCCATCAGTTGCTGGATATAGGTATTATGATGACATTTAACATAGTCATCAATCTTACTAAGGGGAAGAGCTGTTCAGGCACTCTCTCCACTATTGATTAGGATATTAACTGGGATCATTCTTGTAGATTCCTGGGAATTTCTCTAATTCTAGGTTTTTGCTAGTTCCACAGTGGCTCTGTAATTCAATATAACTTTTTCTTGTCTCTCTGTCTCCGTCCATCCCCCATCTCAACAATCCTGTTCCTCAAGTTCTCCTCACTATTTCTTTTATCTCTGCCTCTTCCCGACCAGCCTTTCCTTCTCCCCTCACCCATACTTTCCCAATTCTCTTAGGAGATATTGTCTAGTTCCCCTTTCCAGGGGGTATGAATGTATGTTTCTCTTAATGTTCCCCTTGTTACTTAGCTTCTCTGGGGTTATGGGTCATAGACTCCTTATTTTTTCCTTCATAGCTAGTATTCACTAATGAGTGGTAATTAACATCCTCATCATTCTGGTTCTGTTTTTTTTTTTCCTAGTTCCATCAATTTGCCTACAAATTTCAAGATTCTTTTTTTTTTAAACCACTGAGCTCCATTGTATAAATGTACCACATTTTCTTTATCCAGTCGTTGGTTGAGGGACATCTACGTTATGTACAGGTTCTAGCAATTACAAATATTGCTGCTGTGAGCATAATTGAACAAATGTACTTTATAATGATTGAATATCCTTTTGTTCTATGCTCAAGAGTGGTATTGCTAGATTTTACAATTGGTTGATCACCAATTTTTCTGAAAAACCAGCACACTGATTTACAGAGTGGTAGTGCAAGTTTTATTCCCATCTTCATTCTGTGTCTGAGATGGAAAATACAGGAGTTTCTTTCATGTTGCTCTCATTACATTAAATGCATAAGGACAATAGACAAAGAATGCAAACATTTGCTCATTTCTTGATATTATCATCTTTTTGTCACAAAACATAATTTAACATTGGGGTTTACAGAGCACTACATTGTATTTTGTGAGTAAGTAGAATACCATGATCTTTAGAGTAGTTAACAGTGTGGTCTGTAAGTTATAGTTATTATCTTATTCTTTTGACTCCATGGTTACATTGTAACCTGAGATAGCCAGGTAGCAATCTCATCCAGCAACAAGATCATTTGGAAATTTGGAAACATAGAAGACACTTTTAGAATACTCATTTTCTAAAGCAGGTGTATTATACAATTCCAGAAAATTAGAGAAGAGTGGTAACAGGAAGTTTTCTGAGTATACATGGCCAACTAGGATAGAATGGGAGGTTTCAATCCCAAGAGGAAATTCTATCTCAAATCTGTTATTTTAAAGAAATATCTGCATAAAACCACTATTTGATTAATATGTAAGAATATTTGTTCTAATTAATTTCCAAAAACTGGAACTAAGTGCATAATTCTCGTATTCTGTCCAGTGCTGAAAAATCTCAGTATGCATAGTGTCAGGACAAATGAAACCAAACCCTTATTAGAATAGCTGTTTGTTGTACTGAAATAATTGAGAAAATTTAGAATTATCTTCAGGGTAGCTTGCTGATATGGGATAATTATCTATATTCTGTCAATTATGTTTTAAATAAATGTTGATTGGACAATAGCCAGGCAGAAAGTATAGGCGGGCCAACCAGACAGGAAGTAGAGGTGGGTCAATGAGAACAGGAGAATTCTTTGAAGGAGGAAGACCATTCCCCCCAATTCCTGTCCCAACCTCAGAAGAAGAAAGATGTGTTGCCCCACTGAAAAAGGTACCGAGCCATGTGGCTAACACAGTTAAAAATAATGGGTTAATATAAGTTATAAGAGTTATTAAGAAGCCTGAGCTAATTGGCCAATCAATTTATCATTAATATAGAGCTCTGTGTGATTTCTTTGTGGCTAAATGGCTGTGTGACCTGGTGGGAGGACAGAAACTAGGCAGGACAGAAACTCAGTCCACAGCTTGCCATAAAGTGCACTCATGTATCAAGTGGATGGCATACAACTTCCTTAAGTGAATTCTATTTCTATTAAAGATAGAAAAAATATCCTTCAAATTTAATAGTAATTATGGGATTTGGAGAGAAATTCCTGTATTTTGGAATCCAGAGAATTTTTAAAGTAAATACTTTAAATAAATATTTAGATGATACTTTATGTATATTAATTGCATGAGAGAAACAAAAATTTGAAGGTCACTTCTTACAAAGGTAACTGTGAAAACACCTATAAGGCCTTAAAACAGGAAAATACAAACGTTATGAATATAAATATTTAAACCTTTTCTTAAAAACAATTAATTTGAATTTACTTCTTTATCATTAAAACACTGTGGGATATTATTATATTACAGTTGGGTTTATTTGGAAGAGGGATTGAAATCACCATTTATATCTACAATCCACCACTCTCCTTTTAGAAAGCTCCAATGAACTGATATATATTATGTATTATAATGCAACTTCATGGAAATTTTTAATTGTATATTATTTTATATATAATCCATATTATTTGTATAATATGTAACATTTATTTATAATTTGAATACATATAAACCACATACAAAACAGACAAAAACAGATCACCAAGGACCAGAAACCACACACACTTGGCTACACGGAGTTACAATAAGAAATCTCCAGACAGGAATGGAGGCTTCTATGTATACATGTAGATTCGAGGAGAAAGCAGATGCAAGGTTGCTAAGACAAGCAGATATACTTAGCCAGTTTTTATCTGCTGTTAACTGGAGGAAAAAAAAAAGGGTAAAATGCATTTTATGCTGTGTTCCCTTTTGATTGCTCTGCTTCATTTACAACCCAGAGGGAGGAGGGAGACACAGATGAATCATCAGCTCTGGATGAGATCATCGAGTTATACGCAGTTCTGTGAGATCTCTCTCCTTATTGGTTCCTAGACGGCATAAAAAGGTCTGCACTGAAGGATTTTACCACTCAGGCTCCTGACTAAATTCCAGCTACTGGCTTTAAACCACAGAGAAGAAAATCCGCCCCAGAGACCTACAGGAGACAGGAGCAATAGAAACCTAGGAAAACAAGGATTTGGTGTGATTCCCATGTTTCTGCTATGAGTCACCAGTTCCTGTTTGCAGTGCAGGAAGTGTGGGGTCTCTGAAGCCACTACTTCAGCTGTAATATCTGTGATTCCTGGGTTAGTCTTGGGTTCTTCATTTTTGGTAGTGGAGATTACTTTGGGAATCAATACCTGACAACACCCGGGGACATACTGATTACATGCGCTATCGGAGGACCCGCTAAAATAATTGCTCTGTCGGGAAATAGCCTCAAACACCTGACAATCTGAAAATTTCAAGGGACACATTCCTCAGTCAGTATGTTTAGGGAATGTGACGTGACAATTCTGAATGTGATACCACTAAGCTGCAAGAGGGAACACAGTACCACAATGAGCTATCAGCAAGAAATGGGAAGTATGATAATCTCCTAGTTACCTAAAATTGTTTCCCCTTTTGATAATTGGATTTTGGTTATAGGTAAACTATATATTTTCCTGACATTCACTTTCACTTTTTTTTTTTTCTGGCTGGACCACACAGTTAGAGGGGAGGGAGAAATGAGTCAGTAGCTCTGATGGAGATCTCCAAGGTTACCACATGATTTGTTCCTATTGGTGGGATTGAGGTCATTCTCCTCATTGATTCATATTTCAGTAACAATTTGAATGCACACACTCATACAGTCAAAGGCAAGAAGAGCCAGTTACATTTCCAGCATAGCTGGTCTTTTCTATTCAGGCTCTGGCTATATTCCAGCACTCTCTGTTTATATCTGAAACCCGAATGTACATTGGCCCAGACAAGGCAGACTGCTCTTGACTTCTATATGAGAAAAAGGCCAGGGAAATTAGCAAAGTCAGGTACTGGCTTATTTCCAGTATTACAGTTCTGAGTCACCTGCTATAGTTTCCTGTGTGGCAACTCGATTCCTCCTTCAGAAACCCCTGCTTCTCTTTAAACTTCTGGCACTACTGTCTCAGTCTTGAAACACTGCAGCATCTGCAAGAAAATGATACACTTCAGGCTTTAGCATCTGTCAAGTCTAGGGGAGTCTTGCTCTTTCTTTTTTTTTTTTTCTCTGAGTCATTGTGGGCTCTGTCCATGAACTGATAATTTGAAATATTAAAAACTAGATCTATTTCTAGTATATACATATAGAAAACTGGTATATGAATATTATCATGCAGTCCCAGGACATGAAGCATATGCAGTGAATTCAAGAGCTCTGAGATTTACTGGCCTGTTTTCATACCACATGTGGCAAATTCAAAGGCTCGAGCATGCTATTATACTAATTCTTACAAATAGTATTTGATGGATATTTATGTAAACTTGTATTACTGAATCCATTATGTAAGTTTGCATATATAATTGTTTCACTATAAAACCCAGACAACATTCTACTGTATTCAGCAGAACCATTATCAAATAAAAATATTATCAGCATGGCTTATATTATTGAATGAGATGATAAAAGGGGAAAGATAGATTTTTCTCAGGTATGCTAGCTTTGAAAAGATGCCCATATGCTAGTAGAATGCCCCATATCCAAACACACACACACACACACACACACACACACACACACACTTTGCCTGAAGTCAGATGTCACTGAAAGGTGAGAACAGATATGTGACCGGAGGATGGAGTACTGATATTGGTGATTGCAGAGAAAATTTAGTGAAGGACATACAGTGAATTTTACCAAAATTTAAATGTTTATATAGTAAAACAGAAAAACATTTTAAAAGTATTGCGGCTATTACTCTGAAATCAATGTCCAAAAAATTCTGATTGGCCAGTAGCAGGAATTAGAGGTGGGGCAACAAGAAGAGGAATATTCTGGGAAGTAGAAAGTTCAGTCTGCCGCCATCAATCAGATTCAGAGGAAGCAAGATGTGACTGCCTCACCCAATAATGTACCTAACCAGGTGACTAACACAGACAAGAATTATGGACAAATTATATTATAAAAGTAATAAGAAGCCTGAGCTAACAGGCCAATCAATTTATAATTAATGTAGACCTTTGTGTGATTCTTTAGGACTAAACACATGTGGGACTTAGTTGGACAGAATACTCTGTCAAAAAATGGTGGCTAACGTGTGGATGACTTCATCCACAGAAAACATGAGAGAGCTTGGGAACTAATTCTGGACAGCATTAAGCATAGCTTTTTGGTAGCAGCATTTTGGGGGGTTTGCCCTGTTTGAGAGGGGCAAGTGCATCTCATTTAAGAGAGGCTTCCTGCCTCATCTTTTGCTGAAGAACTTTGCAGCTCTTTCAAGAGGCTCTGCCACCAAAAACTTAAATGGTGTGTATGAATTGCTGAGAGACAGAGAGAGAGAGAGAGAGAGAGAGAGAGAGAGAGAGAGAGAGAGAGAGAGAGAGAGAGAGCAGAGTCCAAGAGAAGCCATGTAGGTGCCACCAGAGACAGACTGGAGACTGCTATAACTTTGAAGGTAGGTTTTGACCTCATAGTATTGCACAGATTCCTGTAGGTGGGTTAGTTTAGGATATAAGAGCTAGCTAGCAATATGATTAAGCTATAATCAACTGTCTTTTGAAGTGACTGAAGATTACCTATCTATAGGGAATAGAAGCTCTATGTACCAAAGGGAACTGAATAATCTAACTATAAGTATGACAAACATGTATGACTATTCACCTATAATTTTTAATATCTATATAGATTACAGACTAAAGCTTCACATTAGAATATTACACAATGCTTAAGCAACTGTTCAGCAAATAATGACAATGACCTCAAAATGTAAACAATGTATAAGCCTCTTGATAAGAGGTAGAAATGTATAGTGCAATATGATAAATATATCCTAAAATTGTATTAATATCCAAAACGACTTAAACAGAGGTAGAAACATTCATGCATACATTATGACAAAATAACTTTGCATAGGTATACAAATGTTTTAAAGAGAAATAGGAGCTTATTCAATATAACAAATATAATTTGAATTTGTATCAATATACAATAATCTATACTAATGTAAATTGTCCATAAATAATAGCTCACAAGTGTTCAACCTAATACTCATTATTATTATTAGTGTGAGTAAGCTCACACTCACCTACCTATTTTCCAATTTTAATGAGTTAACAAGCAATATTTGATGTGTGTGATTATAGAAATAATATTGTGAAAGAAATATATGTGTTCTAGAAATAAAACTTTCAGTATTAAAGGATTGCATATAGTACCAGTTAAATTCCTTCTCTTTCTATTATGCTTACTATGTGATGTAGCTAGTATTACATTTGCTCCTATCAAATTCCACAATGAAGAAAATCAAATTAAGAGTAACTATTTATTTGTCTTATAATTTCTCTGCATCAAGAGAAGGCAGGACAGGCATTTGAACAGAGCAAACCTGGTATAGTACTGACTAGACACCATTGAGCAGACCTGCTTAGTGTTCTGCTTTTCAAGACTTGTTCAGCCTGCTTTTGTATATATAACAGTATTATCAGCCTAGGGATAACAATATCCTCATTTCTTTTGCTATCCCACATTGTTCCCTGATTAAGAAAATACTATACAAACTTCTCTATAGAGTCTTCTGCTCACAAGCAGGTATATTCTTAATTGAATTTTCCTAATTTCAGATAACTTCAAGTTGTTCCAAGTTGGCATAAAACTGTCCAGTTCACTATCACAGATTATTGCTCTATTCATCATGCATTAGTAAAGTTTTCCATTTCTTCATTTTCTCATTGTCCTGCTTAGTGGAGAATGATGACATTTAGAGCTAATGTTCCCTGTGGGCATAAGGTATTGAAGCAACAGAATATGAAAAAAAAATAGCCTCAGTACTTATTACCCTGCTGGAGATGATGAGTCAGACATTTATGCACCTCCCTCCAAATCTCAGGGACTCTTAAGTAATAAGGAGATGTAAAGAACTGAAGAGTTCAATGCATGTTTAATAATATTACATATTATACTTTTCTTATTATCTCAGATTCTGTATTCATATATATGATAGTAAATTTGATGCTGAAAAATATTGGTACTTTGTAATTATTTGCTACCTCTTAATCTGTGGGAATCGTTCTGCCATCTTTTCAATTCTGAAATTCCTGGCTTCAGGGTAGGGTTTAGATGAAGATGTGCAATATCAGAAATAGTCCCCTAAAGCCTCTCACCCTGTAAAGTGAGACATTTCCTTCATATCCTTTTGTTATTTACTAATTATTTCGGGAAGATACATCTCTGATAAGGGTCAAATGATGCACAGTTTTATATATAGCAGCTTTAAGGGTCATCCTTGACAAAAATACCCTCTTCTAGAGTAGAGGTGTGGGAATTTAGAGATACAGTAAAGACTACGAAGACGTGAAAAATAACAAAACAGAAACAAGTGGCATAGTATCAGGAGGGAATTTTTTATTGAGTACTGAAAATATTCCTTGTGTTTAATGTCCAATTGGTTAATATAACCCTGATCCTAAAACCTAGGAGTAAAACAAAAGACTGCATTAACATACAAATTGAAAGTCATTGGCTACATCCATTGCTCATGCCCTAGAACAAACACTCTGTAGGCAAATCACTCCCTGCGTGGAATCCCAAATTATTTTCATAAAGAGAACTGGAACTTCGTTGCATCCTTAAACTTTTGTTTTAGGTAGGAACCAACTACTTTCCTCTTTCAGGAGCTCTAGGTCTGGCAACTAGTTCCACCTGTTGACAATTACTTTGAGAGAACAGACCTCTAATTTACAACTAGGTGGTACCTTTGTTTGAGTTAGAATCCCAATAACCTTAAACAAACTAGAAACAATTCCCAAACTCTCTGACTTTTGGCCTCTTTGGTCCTCCAAACTCATGTAATTAGGACTCAGTTTGTTTCCCATATTCTGAGTGCCTACCTTGGTACTTTGTTGGTTTTCTCACTCTCAGTCCAAAGTTGTTAGACTCCCATTAGCTCAGTTAAACTGTTTCAATGGTCATTCCCATTATAGACTTGATCTCTTTGCATGTATTCTCACTCCTCCTGCACTTCAACTAGACATTGGGAGATAAGCCCTGTGATGGACTGTGGATCTCTGCCTCTGCTTCCATCATTTGCTGAATGCTGGCTACATGATAAACATCAATGTGGCTAAAAGACAAAGGCTGTTCAAGCACCCACTCCGATATTGCAAATGGACTTCACTAGGGTAGTCCTTGTGAATTTCTGCTATTACAGGTTTTGTGAATTCCTGGAAATTTCTCCAATTACAGGTTTTTGCAGGTCCCCTATTAGCTCCCTCAATAAAGGTACCTTTTTCCTTATGCTACATCTATGTCCCCACCTAGAAAATCCTGTTCTTTCAAGTTATACTCCCTGTCTTTTCTGTAGCACCTTCTCCATTTATTACTTTCATTCTCCATTTACCATAGTTTCTCAATTTTCTCAGGAGATCTTGTGTGTTTCCCCTTTCCAGTGGTATCAATGTTTGTTTATATGTAATACATATTATTTGTATTACATGTAAATTATGTATTATATTTATATATAATACATATTATTTGTATTATCATTTGACTGCATAAAAAACACACTTCCATTGTGTAAGTTGCATATATAATTATTCAAATACAAAATAAAGACAATGTTCTACTGTATTCTGAGGAACCATTATGAATTGCATTATCAGAATGGCTTATATTAAGAAGATGATTAAAATGGAAATACAGTTTTTTTTGAGGATTGCTAGCTTCATAGTGATATCCATGTGCTCTTAAAATGCCCTATAACCAAATACATGCACATACATACACACACACACACACACACACACACACACACACTGAAACATGCTTTCCCTTAATTTAGATTTTACTGAAAAGATAGAAGAGGTATATGACCTAAGTAAAGAGTACTGGTATAGCTTATTGTAAAACTAGTGATGGCAATGCAGTGAATTTTATTCAAATTTTAATATTCATGTAGTAATATTGAAAAATATTTAATGAATATTCATTGAGTATCAATCTGAAAGAAATATCAGAAAACATGTACACATGTGAAACACTAATAAAAGAATATAAGCAAAGGTGAAATTGTTGAAATAATATATATAGAATTTTTTCTAAATGAAAGCCTCAATCTATTGCTAAATTTTCATGGAATTTTAGATATCAGAAGCAATTTGTGTATGCTCAGAGCTGGATTTAAAAAGAACAATTCAGAATTTTTTAAGTAAACACACACACAAATATATATATATTATATTAGAATATATATTTTATAATTCATGTACTTAATCATTGAAGTTATTGAATCTGACATGATCTACTAGAAAATGCTAGCAACATGCGTCAATGAGCAGCCCAGAATCACGGTGAGATATTTGCATCCAGAATGGAAGGCTTTCATGCTGATGTATTAGATATAGACCCAAATAGTAACTATATCATCACTAGTACGTTTTATGGGCTTTTTTTTTCCTTTAGTAAGTGGAAATAGTGTCAGTAGTAAATGAATATTTATCCTCTTGTTCACCTTTAGTTTGGCTGATAGTACTACAAAACAAATTTAAGATGGAGTGAAAAATAAATCAGCAGCTATGATTGAGTTCTCCAAGATTACTGCAGGATTTGCCTAAGCTGTTGGAAGTGAGGTCTCTTTCCTTGTTGGATCTTATTTCCTATTTCAGGCTAAGGTTGAATGAACACACTCCTACAATCAGAGACCAGGAATGCATATAATAATGTTAGCAATGCCTGGGTGTGGTGGCTCACTTCACTTAATCCCAGCACTCGGGAGGCAGAGGCTGGTGAATCTCTGCGAGTTAGATGACAATATGATTTATACGATCTACAAGATCTCCAAGAGCTACTTCTGTGACAGGCACCAAACTACAGAAAAACCTTGTCAAAAAAAATCAAGCTCTGTCTATATCTAGGTCTCCGAAGGACCTGGGAATAGCCAATACTGACGGTTTAATTGTCTACACAAGGCAGGGTACTCCTCACATGTACAGGAGTCAGAGTCCATGGAAATTAGCAAAATCATAACTTACATTCGCAATAACTATTCTCACTGTTTTGAAAATTTTGGCCAATGTATTCTATTATCTACCTTACCTCGGTGCTTACCAAGGTTTGTGCCAAAATCACATTCTATGTAAACTTGTATTACAAATATAAAAATCTTTTCAGTCCTTAAATTATTTATTCAGTTAAACATGGTAGTGTTTTATATATTTTAAGCTTTTTCAATATTACATCTCTCTTATGACTTTTTAAAACTTAGTAGCAAGTATATCTGTAAAACTGTAAGTATCTAGTCTTCAAACCTTTCAAAATACTGAGCAGGAGGATATATTACCTGAGTAAACAGCAAGTGAAGAAAAAATATATTAAACCTATAGAATTTTAGGAAACTGTAGGTTGCAGGAACAGACACACTAATATCTTCTGCAACATTGATGCATCTGTCTTTAGCTTACTGGCCTAAAATATCTTACAGATGTTGCTGTAAGAACAGACCTATTTCATCTTGACAAATTTCAGCAGTCCGCATATTTTGTGTCCTTCTTGTCAACTGTGTACAACATACTGTTTGCAGTTGAGACAAAGACAGTTTCTTGCCTGGTGTCTAACTTTGCCACTTAGAAATCAAATTCCATATGGAGAATATTTGATGCCCATAGGCTTCTCTGTAGTATATTGGCACTTACAAGATATATATAAAAGAAGACATTTGCCCATTTATTGACATTATCATCTACTATTCAGAAAGGATAATATATATGCATATATATATATATATATATCAGTGTCATAAAAATTCTTGTGCAAGTAAAATATTTTACATTCTATATTCTTTACATCTCTGATCTATCTACCAAAATTCATCTCTTACTTACCTAGTAATCAATCTAACTTGACTGCTATTTTATTGTTAGCGGTGATTAACAGTTGTTTGATTTCCAATTTTCTGAGAAACTGCCATACTGAACTCCAGAGTTTTGTACAAGTTTTAATCCCTTCCTTAATTCTGTGTCTGAGATGAAATATATGGGAGAGTCCTCCATGCTGATCTTATTACATTATATGCATGAGGACAATAAGAAAAGAAGACATTTGCCCATTTATTGACATTATCATCTACTATTCAGAAAGGATAATTTAACATTGGCATTTACAGAGGACCATATCACATTTAGGGAGTAAGTAGAATACAACAATCTTTTAGTGTGGTCTATGGGTTATAGTCAATATCTTATACTTTTGCTTTTCTGCTTACACCGTAATCTGAAAGAGTCAAGTAGCAGTCTCAGTCAGCAAGAAGTCCCTTTTGAAATTTGCAATCCTGGAAGACAATTTTAGAATACTCCTTTTCTAAAGCAGGCATGCTAGTATAATACAATTTCAGGACATAGAGAAGTCTGGTAACAGGAAGTATTCTGAGTATTTATGGCCAGCTAGGCTAGAATGGCTAATTTCATTCCAAGGAGAAAACATATCTCAAATCTGCTAAATATTTGCATCAAACCAGTATTTGATTATTATGTAAGCATATTTTCCCTAATTAATTTTCAAAAACTGGATATAAATGCATAATTCTTACAGTATATCCACTGCTCAAAAATCCCAGTGCGCCTATTGTCAGGACAAATGAAGGAAAACCCTTATTAGAGAGACTCTCTGTTGTCTTGAAATAATAATTAAGGAAATTTAGATTTATTTTTAGGGTAGCTTGCCATGAAGTGCAATCATGTACCAATTGATGGCTTCAAATTAATAGACATAAAACTTCCTTAAATAAATTCTGTTTTTTTAAGAAAGAAAAATATACTTTATTTAATAGTAATTGTGGAATTTGGAAAAATTCCTGTATTTGGAATCTAGTGGAATTCGTAGTAAATATTTTAAAATATTACTTATAGTGTAATTTATGTATATTAGTTGCATGTGAGAAACAAAAATATGAAGAACACTTCTGCTCTTAAGAACTGTCATATAGCCAGGCAATGGTGGCGCACGCCTTTAATTCCAGCACTTGGGAGGCAGAGGCAGGTGGATCTCTGTGAGTATGAGACCAGCCTGGTCTACAGAGCTAGTTCCAGAACAGGCTCCAATGCCACAGAGAAACCTTGTCTAGAAAAAAACAAAAAACAAAACAAAATTTAAAAAAAAATGACTGTCATATTGTCATATTAGCCAGTTTTGTGTGCTGTTAACAGGAGGCAAAAACAGGAAAAATTACGTTTTATCCTCTGTTCCCATTTCAATCTCTCTGCTTCATTTTACAACACTCAGGGAGGAGGGAGACACAGATGAGTCATCAGCTGGATGAGATCATCTGGTAAAATTCAGTCCTGTGCTCCTTCAGAATCCTTGGCTTGAGAGCTCTCTCCTTATTGGTTGAGAGATGGCATAAAAATGTCCGCACTGCAGGGTTTTACCAGTCGGGCTTCTGACTAAAGTCCGGTCGACTTTAGTCAGAAGCCCGATTGTAAACAACCACAGAGAAAAAAAAATCCGTTCCGAGTCCGAGAGACATACAGGAGACAGAAGCAATAGAAACCTAGGGAAAAACGGATTTTGTGTGATTTCCCACGTTCCTGCTAAGAAGCACCTGTTTCTGACCGCAGTGCAGGAAATGTGCTCGAGTCTCTGAAGCCAGTGCTTCAGCCGTAATAGCTGTGATTACTGAGTTAGTGTTGAATTCTGCATTTGCTGTAATCAAAATTTACGTTCGTGGTCAAGCAGGATGTACTGATCTTATATGTCATTGGATGCCCGAGTAAGATAATTGCAATATTGGGAAATATCCTCTGGCACCTAGAAATCTTAAAATTTCAAATGGTAGATTCAATAATAAGCGTGTTTAGAGACTCTGACACGGCATTTCTGAATGTGATACCAGTAAATTGCAATTGGCAGCACAGAATCACAATTAGCTGTCAGCAGGGACAAATGAGAAATTTCAGGTAGATGGCAGGATACAGACTGAAAGAGTGGACGTATAATCATTTCCTAGTTACCTGTGATGTTTTCCATTTTTGATAATTAGGTTTGGTGCTAGGTAAACTACATTTTTTTTTGTCATCCACTTTCATTTTTATATTTTCTGCTGGACCAAACCGTTAGAGGAGAGAGAGAAGTGAGTCTGCAGCTCTGATGGCAATCTCCAAGGTTACCACAGGATTTGTTCTTATTGGTGGGCTTGAGGACATTCTTTTCATTATTCTGGAAAACATTTGAATGCACAAACTTCTTCACTCAAAGGCAGGGAGAGCTAATTATATTTTAGGAATAGCAGGTCTTTAATAGTGAAGCTCTGGCTATGCCAGCTCTCAGCTGCTCATGTTTATACCAGAAACCAAATGTACATTGACACAGAGATGGCAGAATGCTATTGACTTGTATATGAAAATAAGTGCAGGAGAATTAGCAAAGTCAGGTACCAGGTTATTACCAGTGTTACAGTCTTGAGTTACCTGCTGTGGTTTTCTGTGCAGCAAATCAATTCTTGCTTTGGAAACTTCTGCTACTCTAAACTTTTGTAACCACTGCCTCAGTCTTGAAACAATGCAATATCTGTAAGGAAATAATTCACTTCAGGTTTTAGCGTCTGACAGAGTAAAGGGGAGTCATGATCTTTCCTCTTTTCTCTGAGATCCTCTGTGGGAATGGTTATGACACTGTATGTTTCCTTTTCATGAAAACTTAGAGTCATTGAAAATATTATGCAGTGACACATGAATGCCCAACCATCCCTGGCACCAATGACTCTCGTGTTACAGTAAGTTATAGAAGAGGAAACATACGTCTTATCCTTCTATTGCCTTTTAGGTTCTCACAGGATCAACGTTGCTGTTTTGGTTGGCATAGTTTTGTGTTCTGGCATACAAAAATTCTTGTACTTCATTTTTCTCACTTGTATTCACATTTCTATTTAGGAATTCAGACAGCATGAGCTTTGTTGCAAATCAACTATTTATTTATCTTGGCATCAAAGTATAACATACTACCCTTTAAAATAGTTAACATATCAGCTTTATTTGTTACTGTGTGTGTTGTTTTCGTGTGCTTTGAAAAAGTACATATCATATCTTGTGTCTTCCATCTGAGACTCTGAATTCCTATGTCTGCTGGTTATGTTGAGACTGGAAAACACTAGTACTTAGGAATCAACAACCTCTATTTGAATCTGTTGCGATATTTTTGCCACTTATTCAATATAAATGGCCTTCAAGTAGGTTTTATAGTCATGAAACATCACACCATAGTGCAATAAAGTCTCCTATGTTCTAATTAAAGTTCTTCTCTTCACATAGTTCTGTTGTTTTCCCATAGTGCCAATTGAACATCTCTGATGTGGTCAAAAGATGCTCAGGTACATGAGTATATAATTATTTCATTTAGACTCAGGATTTTTTTCTATTTTCTAGAAGCACAAAAGCAATTATTTTCATGTAGTTCTGTCATCATTTTATTTATAGATTCCTAGCCATAAAGGCAGTGTGTGCTATACCTTTTTTTCACATAGTCTTAATATGCATATTTACTAGACCCAAGCCAAGTTCCCAGTTTTTTCCTGGCAATCATGTCTACTTCCCATATCCAGGCGGATGACTATATGTTTTTCTTTGGGTTCACCTACTTATTTAGCTTCTCTAGGATCACAAATTATCTATATGCACAATGTCCTTTATTTATGGCTAGAAAGCAATTATGAGTGAGTACATCCCATGTTCATCTTTTTGGGTCTGGAATACCTTACTCAGGATAGTGTTTTCTATTTCCATCCATTTGCATGCAAAATTCAAGAAGTCATTGTTTTTTACCGCTGAGTAGTACTCTAATATGTATATATTCCACACTTTCTTCATCCATTCTTCCATTGAAGGGCATCTAGGTTGTTTCCAGGTTCTGGCTATTACAAATAATGCTGCTATGAACATAGTTGAATAAATGCTTTTGTCATATGATAGGGCATCTCTTGGGTATATTCCCAAAAGTGGTATTACTGGATCTTGGGGTAGGTTGATCCTGAATTTCCTGAGAAATCGACAAACTGATTTCCAAAGTGGTTGCACAAGTTTGCATTCCCACCAGCTGTGGATGAGTATGCCCCTTACTCCACAACCTCTCCAGGAAAGGCTATCATTGCGTTTTTTATTTTAGCCATTAGAGGGGCTCGCAGGTGTCCAGGGAGATGTTCCCAGATAGTACCTTGGGCAACTGAGGAGAGGGAACCTGAAATGACCCTATCCTATAGCCATACTGATGAATATCTTGCATATCATCTTAGAACCTTCATCTGACAATGGATCGAGATAGAGATAGAGACCCAAATTGGAGCACCAGACTGAGCCCTTAAGATTCAAATGAGGAGCAGAAGGAGGGAGAACATGAGCAAGGAAGTCAGGACCTCGAGGGGTGCACCCACCCACTGTGTGAGTGGAACTGATCTATTGGGAGCTCACCAAGGCCAGCGGGACTGAGACTGAATAAGCATGGGATTAAACCGAACTTTCTGAACATGGAGGACAATGAAGGCTGATGAGAAGCCAAGGACAATGTCACTAGGTTTCAATCCTAATACATGAACTGGCTTTGTGGGAGCCTAGCCTGTTTGGATGCTCACCTTCCTGGACCTGGATAGAAGTGGGAGGACCTTGAACTTCCAGGAGGACAGGGAATCTGGACTGCTCTTCATTCTCGAGAGGGAGGGGAATGGAGTGGGGGGAGGGGGAGAGGGGGAGGGGAATGGGGGGAAGGGGCACTGTGTGGGAGGAGGTTGAGGGAAATGGGGAGGAGGCGCAAATTTTTTTTTCAACAACAAAAAAATAAACAAAAAAATAAAGGAAAAAAAATACTAGAAATTTTCATGATTTTTATAACTATACAAAAATATATCTGAATACTTCTTACTTTTTTGGTCATGGAGCAAATGAGAGTGGAGATTTTGTCATGATCACTTAAGGATTAATCTGCAATTGTAGCACAAGTAGTCAATCCCATTAAAATTCTAAATATTAGCAGATGGATTCCCAATCTATGATGATGAAAGTATGTAGGAACATTCAAAACAGGTTCTTTCCACCATATTGGCAGTTGTAAGCATATTTTCGATATGGTTTGTTAATCTCAAGTTTTTCACTTAAAGACAAGGCTTTGGACATCAAACAAATGAAATAATACACTACTTAGACCTGAGTGAGAAAAAGCTGATATCCCTTCATAGTATAAAGAGTTCAGTTTTACAATAAGTCTCCAAATATATCATGAAGCATCTCAATTACATTCAAATATTCATATAAGTATACATATGTGTACATGTATGAGATTGAGTAGGCATAATCATATTTATACACTTATGCATGCATGTATATACTTTCATAATGTAGTTTAGAATTTTATACATGAGTATTGTATTTGTGTTATTTCGCACTCATTTCTGCTCCCTCCTTTAAAATAATATCTATACTAAAAATGTCAAATAAATCCATCTACATAATATAATTATTATATTATTGTATAGATACAACTGTATTCATTCATAATTCCACAATGTATACAAACTGTTGTGATTTTTACATAACCAATTTTGCATTGACTTTTTCTAAAACAAAATCCTATCAATATTACTGTATAACAGAAAATTATCCTCTCGTAGCCTCCAAATTATTCAGTTGCTTTCCTGCTAATTGTGTAAATTTTTGAGAATTTTTATTTCTGTTAACATTTCAAAATTGGACTCCATTGTGGTAAACATGTTTTTGTTGTTTCTTTGCTTTTATTTAATTTTAATTGCTTTCCCAATTTCTCAAATTTTGCTTTTTATTACCCTATTTTTATTAGAAGACACTGTCTTCCCAGCACATATCCTGTTCCTTGGTTCAACAAATTCTGTCTGGACATTGCATGAAATATTTTCTTTCTTTTTTTTTTTTTTTTAGTGTTTCTCTTCCTTAAACAATTTTATTTATTTTTTTCTTTTTTAAATTTATTTGTTTATTAAATATATCTGCCTCCTCCTCTCCACCGCCTCCCATTTCCCTCCTCCTCCTCCATCAAGTCCCCCTCCCTCGTCAGCCCAAAGAGCAATCAGGGTTCCCTGACCTATGGGAAGTCCAGGACCACCCACCTCCATCCAGGTCTAGTAAGGTGAGCATCCAAACTGCCTAGGCTCCCACAAAGCCAATATGTGCAGTAGGATCAAAATCAGGAGCAGATGGAGAGAGAGCACAGCACGAGCAAGGAACTCAGGACCGCGAGGGGTGCACCCACACACTGAGACAATGGGGGTGTCCTATTGGGAACTCACCAAGGCCAGCTGGCCTGGGTCTGAAAAAGCCTGGGATAAAACCGGACTCGCTGAACATAGTGGACAATGAGGACTACTGAGAACTCAAGAACAATGGCAATGTGTTTTTGATTCTACTGCATGAAATATTTTCTAAGCCAATAATAGTGGCAATCTTTTAGATTTATCAACTTGTCTCTGACCAAACATTGTATGTTATTTGTAACATGAGAGGCTTGTAACATGGAGGGTCCTGTTTGTTATTGGGTTTTTCTGTCCTGCCACAACTGTTTAGCCCCCAAAGAAAATCACACATAGGTCTCCATAAATTATAAACTAATTGGCCCATTAGCTTCTAGTTTCTCACTGGCTAACTCTCACATCTTGATTAACCCATTTTTGTGATCTATGTTAGCCATGTGGCTCAGTTCCTTTTTCAGTGGGGTAGATCACATCCTGCTGCTTATGTGGACTGGGCAGGAGTGGGACTACTCAACTTCCTCTTTTCCAGAATTGTCCTGTTCTCATTCTTTCATTTCTATTTCCTGTCTGGTTTTCCCACCTGTACTTCCTGCCTGGCCAATCAGTGTTTATTTAAAACATGATTGACAGATTACAGACAATTCTCCTGCACCAGTTATTTGATATTTGAGTTGTTGAATTGTGTAGCATTGTTGTTTTCTGTTTCCAGGAAGTAAGAACTATTGTTTCTTCTGTATATTTAGGGATAAATATTTAGGACACAGTTCAAAATTATATTTGTTCAATGTAGGTGTAGATAAAGTTTCTGTTTATGTAACTACTATTTCCCTAACCATTTGGAGTAAGCTAGAATATTGGATTTTGCAAAAAAAGTTATTCACGTCAATGATATCTGTACTAGTGAAAAAATGGTAGAATATAAATTTAAACATGTCGATTGTTACCAACCCAGTACTACCCTCTAAATGGCTAACTGTTGGTAAATTATGACACTTAAAATACATGGTGAAATCATGCATTTTACCTTGATATGTTGTATCCCTGTTAGTTTTGATTTTGACCTTAACATATAAGATGATAAAAAGTAGAAATTATAGCTATTCTAATTATTTAAAAGATTGACTCCCAGATCTTAATTTTATAGAAATAGATAAAAGGCCTTATTTTTTGTTTTCTTTTATTTATTTATTTATTAAAAATTTCCACCTCCTCCCATCCTCCCATTTCCCTCCCACTCTCTCCCTCCCCTTCCCCCTTGCTCTCCAGTCCTAAGAGAAGTCAGGGTGCTCTGCCCTGTGGGAAGTCCAAGGTCCTCCCCCTTTCATCCAGGTCTAGGAAAGTGTGAGACCAAACAAACTAGGTTCCCCAAAAGACAGTACATGCAGTAGAATCAAAACTCAGTGCGATTATCAATGGCTTCTCAGTCCACCCTCATTGTAAGCCACATTCAGAGAGTCTGGTTTGATCACATGCTCATTCAGTCCCATTCCAGCTTGCCCTGGTGAGCTCCCATTAGATCAGTCCCACCATCTCAGTGGGTGGACACAACCCTCGAGGTCCTGACTACCTTGCTCATGTTTTCCCTCCTTCTGCTCTTCATCTGGGCCTTGGGGGCCCAGTCCAGTTCTCCAATGTGGGTCTCTCCCCAACTCCCCTTCCCCCAACCCACCCTCACCCCTGCTCCCAACATTTGCCTGGCAATCTTGTCTACTTTCAATATCTCCATCCATCGCCAGATGAAGGTTCTATGGTGATATGCAAGATATTCATCAGTGTGGTTAAGGGGAAGGTCAGTTCAGGCACCTTCTTCTCTGCTGCCCAAGGACCTAGCTGGGGAAATCCCCTTGGACACCTGGGAACCCCTTTAGAGCCAAGTCTCTTGCCAACCCTAAAATGGCTCCCTTAGTTAAGATATCTTCTTCACAGTTCCCATATCCAACCTTCCTCCATCTCAACCATCCCATTCCCCAAGCATTCCCCAATCCTCCCCTTTCCCTTCTCTCTCCCCATCTCCCCTTCCCCCAACCCACCCTCACCCCTGCTCCCAACGTTTGCCTGGCAATCTTGTCTACTTTCAATATCCAGAATGATAAATATATGTTTTTCTTGGGGTTCCCCTTCTTATTTTTCTTCTCTATGATCACAAACATTAGGCTCAATGTCCTTTGGTTATGGCAAGAATCCACACATGAGTGAGTACATACCATATTCCTCTTTTTGGGTCTGGGTTATCTCGCTTAGTAAAGTGTTTTCTATTTCCATCCATTTGCATGCAATATTCAAGATGTCATTGTTTTTAAAGGAAACGTAAACCCTATTTTTATTTAATTTTGAGTAATTAATATGGGAGATTCCTAAATGTTGCTCTTAAGTGATGTATGTGTGGATTACATAAAAATAACAAAGACAATGTAAGTGATCCTACTGTTTTATTTCAGGAGGCAGACAAAAATTTTTGAAAGTTTGGGAATGCCAGAAATAAAAACAGAAGAAAGAACCTAGTAAAATAGTTAGTTACATAAAAGAAACATCTGTATCTGTAAAGAAGTACACCTATTCTGTGATCTATGTGCTCTGCATATAGTATGTATGGTTCACATGCTGGGAAAGAGGCTGAAGATTGAAATACACACATACACAAAGAGACAGAACACTGGTCATCCTCAATACAAGAATGCCAAGAATGCTAACTTGACCCAAGAACGTCAACTTTATTTTGTCCCAGGGCATTTTATATAGTGCCTTCGCTGGCCAATATCCATTCGCTAGCTCTCAGGATTTTTAGCTACAAATCCAGGATAAAACACTCCCAAGCATTAGGAACTCCTGAGGGTTTTTTGCTTAGAACAGCTGTAAACACTGGAAACAAAGTTGCCTTGCTCACAACAGCTGCAAGCACAGGAAAAGCAAGCTGTTTACAGGAAATTCAGGGCCTGGGAGTTCACCGTCCACAACATCTGACTACTTTATTTTATGATTTTTGTCTCCGGGTCTGGAACAGCTTGTGGAGAGGCATGCTGGTCCTGGCAATAGTGAGGTTCCCTGACCAGGAGATCCACACAGATCCAGCCATGTGGCCAGAAGCTGGGCAGGCAACAGTGAGTCCCTGGAAGGTGCAGGTTTCTAGCAGCAGGTAGGTGGGCAGGCAAGCGGGTGGGAGACAAGTGTGCAGACACATTGTATGCATCAGAATTGGATATTTATTAATTAGAGGAGGGGGGAAGGAGAAGAAGAGGACACACAGAGAGAGAGAGAGAGAGAGAGAGAGAGAGAGAGAGAGAGAGAGAGAGAGAGAGAGAGGAGAAGGCAGGAGAGAGGCAGAAGCAAAGCTGCCTCTCCAAGAAGAAGACAGAAGAGAGAGAGAGAGCTCAGGCCAGAAGCAGAAGATCAGCCCAGCTCAGCCAGCGGATGGGGGAGGGAGTGGGTGTGGCTTGTCTCTTAAAGAGACAAAACTATAACATTCCAAGCACTTCTTTATAATAAAAAGTGAGAGACTAGACTCCACAGTTTGACGGAATTGGGGCTACGGGTTCTCAAGACTGCTTCTGGGCATCGTCTTTGTGGGGATCCTGAGAAGTCTGGATGCTGGTCACATCCTGGCATAGCTGGTCTCTTTGCTCCCGACCGGTGTCTGTGGCATTGAAATGTCTGATGTGTCTTATCCTGTTTAAGGTATTGGCAGAGCAAAGAACATAGTTAAATTAAGGGAAAAAAATTAAGACCAGGGGATTGAGGGGGATATATCTGACCTGTTTAAGGTGGATCATTTAATTCAGCTCCCTGGAACTCACAAGAATTCCTTGGGTTTGTGAAAACAGAAGTTTTAGACACATAATGACTGTGGCATATTTTTGTACAATGAAAAGTATTTTTAAGATTATGGAAGGCAGCATAAGAGAGAAATTTGATCTATCAAACTGTATCAGAGATCTTTGAGAATGATAAGATATTCTTGAGTTACTGATTTAAAAAAATGACAGAGAACTTACTTGGCACCCAGAGCTACTCTCTTTTGGGTCCTCCATGGTTGCTGAAGGTTGCACTTGACCTTTTGAAGTTTAGCGCAGGGCCTGTCAGGTCTAGGGAGATCCTGTGGTCTAAGAAATCTGTAGGAAAACAAGCATACCTTCACCTGAGCTACTAGGTTGTCGATTTCAGCGATTCTGTTCACATCTGGAGAGCTTCAGTTTAGAAAAAAAGGCAGATTTCCCAATGGTCAGCGCATGGCAGTTGAAGCGAACTGTAGATGGATGATGTTTTGTGCCCATTTGTCTTCTGTCTTCTTTGGAGGAAGCAGTGTGCTGTTGCTAAGAGCCAACCTGTCTCTTTTTATTATGAAAAAAATTAATAATTAAATATTTAAATATCACATTTCCCAGATCTCTGAGCAGTTGAGGGCTGTTTATTAAGTATAGCTACAGTATAGAATCTGCTTGGAAGGCTGGGTCTGAGTTGACTGTACTGGCTCTTAACAGGTAAGATTTACACTCGTAAAGAGACAGAAAGAAGAAACTGCTTGCAATAGAAGGTTAATAGCAGAACTGACAATAGTAGAGAGCAGGTCTATAGAGAACAGAATATATTTTAAATGAGGGTTAGATTAAATATAAGGCGTTTTTGTAAGAGACATAAAGGTACATACCAGTTTAAAATATGAGACTTATGCTTTTGTAGTCTGAAATGAGATATAATGAACAATTATTATACACAGAAAGAACAGGAATTGGGCAAAGTGATACTTTTGATGGGCTCTATCAAAGGCATGCCCCTGCGCAAAACACATGTAACAGAGTCAACAAGAGGATTTTAGTGAAAACTGGGGGGAGGGCAGGGCAGGGTATACTTAAGTAAAAATGGGAGAGCTTGGTCACCTGACCTGGCTCTCAGCCAAGATGGCAGTAAGGTCACCCATGTAATAACGTTATTACTGGGGAACCTGGCAGGTAATACCTCAGTAAAGATGGCAGAATTTGGTCACCTGACCTGGCCCTCAGTAGATGGTGATAGTCACCTGACCCCAGTCAAAATGGCAGCAGTCACGTGTTGTATGAAAAAAAGTCACAATTTTTGAGCTGTAAGGATTTTAAGTTTAATGAGAGGGACCTAAAGGCGTGATCTGCCCTGTTGCTGAGCAGCCATGCCATAACACAAGCCGCAGAGGGGAGCAAAAGGCTGGAACAAAAAAAAAAAAAAAAAAACCTACACCATGCCACGGCTGGAATTGAAAAAGCCGGCTAGAATTTTAAAAAAGCCGGGGAGCCAGTTGTTATCTAGAGCCATAATCGTGAAAACCTGCAAAACAGCAGCACCCAATGCCTATAATGAGAATGTCTTCCCCTTCAGGCAGGATGCAGATCGGTGGGAATGCTCAGGACTTGAGGACAAGTGTCCTCTGACCACGAGTGGAGTGCTATGGCCTAGCCGGATCTGGTCGGGTGACTCAGAAACCAGAGAGGCTGGGGCAGCTCTGAGTGGCATTACGACAAGGGAAAAAAAAAAAATAGAAGAGAAGAAATGGGAAAAAAAAAAGATGAAACTGCGGGACCCCTGGTCTCCAGTCGAATGCACTGTATGGGGCGTGTACAGTGGTAAAATGCGGGATTGCTGACCCAGGGTCAGTCCAAACATGGTTCTGTCAAAGGGAAGCAACTGTAGCAGAATAGGGAAAGACTCACCAATTGAAGCTGGGAAGCTGGTGGTGGGAATGGAAAAAGAACCCCGTTCAAGATCCTGACCCTGGGAGAGGAGTTTCGGGCAGGAGCAACATTCCGAGTAATGGCACCAATTTTATGATTTTTGTCTCTGGTCCGGAACAGCTTGCCGAGAGGCAGGCTGGTCCTGGTAACAGTGAGGTTCCCTGACTAGGAGAGCCACACAGACCCAGCCATGTGGCCAGTGGCTGGGCAGGCGACAGTGAGTCACAGGAAGGTGCAGGTTCCCAGTGGCAGGTGGGTGGGCAGATAGGCAAGCTGGTGGGAAACATGTGGTCAGACACATTGTATGGGTCAGAATTGTATATTTATTACTTAGAGGAGGGGGGAAGGAGAAGAAAGGGAGAGAGAGAGAGAGAGAGAGAGAAGTGGAGAAGTGGGGAGAGAGGCAGAAGCAAAGCTGCTTCTTAGAGAGGAAGACAGAAGAAAGAGAGAGCTCAGGCAGGAAGCTGAAGATCAGCTGGCTCAGTGGATGGGGGAGGAAGTGGGTGTGGCTTGTCTCTTAAAGAGACACAAACCATAACACTTGAAAGAATATTCCTTTTGTTATTTTCTGCTTTTATATTTATAAAATTCACCGACTCATAGAGGGTTCTGTCCAAAGAGCTGATAATTTGAAATATTAAATCTGAATCTATTTCTAGTTTATACATATGAAAAAAACTGGTATTCTAACTTATCATGCAGTTCCAGGACATGAAGCATATGAAGTAAGTTCAGGAGCTCTGAGATTTACTGGCCTGTTTTTACACCACAAGTGGCAAATTCCAAGGTTGTGGCATGATATTATACTAATGCATATAACTAGTATTTGATGAAGATATATATATATATATATATGTAAACTTGTATTATTTAAGTTCTATTGTGTAAGTTTGCATATATAATTGTTCCACTACAAAATACAGACAATGATCTACTATATTCTAAGGAAGCATTTTGAATTGCATCTATTATCATAATGGCTTATATTATTTATTGAGATGATTCTCTCGGGTTTTCTAGCTTTGTAATGATACTTATGAGCTCTTATAAAGCCCCATATCCAGAGAGCATGGACGGACACACACACACGCAATTTATGGTTTTGCTGAGATTTCTTAGAACAGTATTTTTATACTGCTGGGAATCTTTTTGAAGATCTGATTGATGAATTGTAATGTAAAAACAGTCTATAATGTGGATATGCTATGTTGAAGTGAGAATAGAGATCACAAATGAGAAAGTGGCGAAATGAGTTACTAGGAATCAATGGTGGCAATATTTGAGTGGAGCTTCAGTCATTGCAAATAAAATATTGAAATAAACACATCTTTGGTGTTGATGCTATTTTAACAGGATTTAAAGACTTCTAGGAATTTCAAAGAATAAATACATCATAAAGCATTCTAGGGGAAGACAAGTTTATGTACCGCGTGGGCAAATATCCACTGCAACTTTTCAGTATGCTGCCCATTATAACATGAACAGCCTAGCATTCCTTATTGCATTATTTGAAACAAACAAGAGAGAAAGAAATAAAGCTTTGTATAAGTAGGGCCTATGTAGAAAAGAGGTAGATTTAAAGAATATGAGACCTAAAGTCACCGTGAGCTTTTATTGAGTATCTTAAAACTAATAGGAAAAGATTAGTAACACAAAAAGTGATGGAATATAATTATATCACATACTGATCTTTTAAATGTAGAGACTCCTCAACTTTACTTCTTTTCAATGTTTGTGATACTGCAAAGGAAAAGCACAGGTGTGTACTGGTCTATAGACACTCTAATAAGTCTAGAGGATTTTTTTTTCTCTACAGATATTTTTTTTTATTCAAATTCGAGAATGAGACAAATTTTCAACTGCTATGTTACTTACAATTTAACATAGTTCAGATTAGTACATGTTTTGGTGCGTGAAAATGGTGTCTGGATGCTCCCTCTTGATTCCCTGAGAGACTTGGTCATGGATGAAGAATCACAAAACCATGATTGCTACCTCACCTCTGAGATGATTCAGTCCCCACTGACACTGAGCAGCATATTGCTCACTTATCATGAATTCCATTTAACTCTGGTTGGAGGACATCTTTAAAGAACCATACCCCTGTCATGGTTTCCATTGTTAAGTCAGGTGTAATACTCTGCTTCATTTTCCAACGTTCAGGGAGGGGGGAGACACAGATGAATCATCAGCTCTTGATGAGATCATCGGGTAAACTTCAGTCCTGTGCTCCTTCAGAATCCTTGGCTTGAGAGCTCTCTCCTTATTGGTTGAGAGATGGCATAAAAATGTCCGCACTGCAGGGTTTTACCAGTCGGGCTTCTGACTAAAGTCCGGTCGACTTTAGTCAGAAGCCCGATTGTAAACAACCACAGAGAAAAAAAATCCGTTCCGAGTCCGAGAGACATACAGGAGACAGAAGCAATAGAAACCTAGGGAAAAACGGATTTGGTGTGATTTCCCATGTTCCTGCTAAGAAGCCCCTGTTTCTGCTCGCAGTGCAGGAAATGTGCTCGAGTCTCTGAAGCCAGCGCTTCAGCCTTAATATCTGTGATTCCTGAGTTAGTCTTGAATTCTGCATTTTCTGTAATCAAAATTTACCTTTGTGGTTAATACCTGACAACAACTGGGATGTACTGATCTTATGTGCCATTGGATGCCCGAGTAACATAATTGCAATATCGGGATATATCCTCAGGTACGTGGGAATCTCGACATTTCAAGCAGTAGATCCCACAACCTGTGCGTGTATGGACTCTGACGTGGCATTTCTGAATGTGATACCAGTAAGCTGCAATCGGCAGCACAGAATCACAATCAGCCATCAGCAAGCAGAAATGGGAAATTTCAGGTAGATGGGCAGGGTACAGCCTGAAAGAATGAGATGTATAATCATCTCCTAGTTAACTGTGATGTTTTCCATTTTTGATAATTGGATTCTGGTCCTAGGTAAACTACATTTTTTTTTCTGACATCCACTTTCACTTTTTTTTTTCCTTCTGGACCACACAGTTAGATGGGAGGCAGAAATGAGTCTGCAGCTCTGATGCAGATCTCCAAGGTTACCACAGGATTTGTTTCTATTGGTCGAATTGAGATCATTCTCCTCATTGTCCTGGAAACAATTTCAATGCCCACACTCCTTCAGTCACAGAACAAAAGTGCTAATTATATTTTAAGCATAGCAGGTCTTTTCTAGTGTGAATCTGGCTACATGCTATTCCTCAGCTGCTCATGTTTATGCCTGAAACCCGAATGTACATAAACACAGACAATGCAGGCTGCTATTGACCTCTATATGAAACTAAGTCTAGGGAAATTAGCAAAGTCGGTTACTGGTATATTTATTCCCAGTATTACAGTTTTGAGTCACCTGCTATGGTCTCCTGTAGAGCAAATCGAATTCTCTTTCAGAAACTTTTGCTACTCTTTAAACTTTTGGAACCACTGCCTCAATCTTGAAACACTGCAATATCTGAAAGGAAACAATTCACTTCAGGTTTTAGCGTCTGACAGAGTGAAGGGGAGTCATGATCTTTCCTCTTTTCTCTGATATCCTCTGTGGGAATGGTTATGACATTGTAAGTTTACTTTTCATGAAAACGTAGAGTTATTGAAAAGATTATACAATAACACATACAGGCCATGGTCTGTATTTTTTATCATTCAATTGCCTTTTAGTTTCTCACAGGCTCAAATTTGCTGTTTTTGGTGATGTATCCTTTGGCATATAAAATCTCTTCAACATAATTCTTGTCACTTTAATGCCCTTTCTATTTAGGAAATTAGTTGGAGCTTTGTTGGCAATCAACTATTTTATTGATCATGGCAGCAAGGTATTACATACTGTTATTAAAAATAATTAACAAAAGATTTCTTTATTATTGTATGTGTTGCCTTTGTGTTCTTTGAACAATATCATATCTTATCTTGTATCTTCCATCTCAGATTCTGAATTTCTATGTCTGATATTAACGTTGATACTGGAAAATACTGGTACTTTGGAATCAATATCCTCCATTCGAATCTGTTGAAATATCACTGCCAAATGTTCAATATAAACGTACATGGCTTTCAAGTAGGTTTTAAAGACATGAAACATCATAACATAGTACCACAAAGCCTCTTATTTTCTATTGAAAGATTTTCTCTGCACATAATTCTGTTATTTTCCAAGTAGTGCCAATGGAACATTTCTAATATGGGTCAAGTGATATATGAGTATATTAATATCTCATTTGGATTCAGTTTTTTTTTCTATTTGAGTCTGGAAGAATCAAAGCAATTATTTTTATGTAGGTTTGTCATCATTTTATTATTATAATCCTAGCCATAAAGGCATAATCTGCCTTCCATCACAATGTCTTAATAACAATATTTACTTGAATATTCCTCTAACTATTGGCCACTATACAAAAATATATCTGAGCATTTCTCACTTTTTTTCTCTTTTTGGTCATGGAGCTAATGAGAGTGAAGAATTTTGGTCATGCTAACTTGAGGATTAACCTGCAATTATAGCACAAGTAATCAATCCTATTTAAATTCTAAATATTAACAATGTATTCCCATTCTATGATGATAAAAGTATGCAGGAACTTCCAAAACAGGTTCTTTCCACCATATTGGCAGTTGTAAGCATATTTTTATATGGTCTGTGAATCTCAAATTTTGCACTTACGACATGATTTTGGACATTAAACAAATGAAATAATATACTAATTAGACTTGAGTAAGAAAAAGCAGATATCCCTTCAGAGTATAAGGAGTTCAGTTTTATAGTATCTCTTCTAATATACTATGAAGCATCTAAATCACTTTCAAATATTCATTTAAGTTTTCATATGTGTACATGTATGAGATTGAATAGGCATAAATATATTTATTCATATATATGCATGCATGTATATACTTTCAAATGTAGTTTAGAATTTTATACATGAGTACTGTATTTGTGTTACTTCACACTCATTTCTGCTCCCTCCTTTAAAATAATATGAGTATGAAAAAATGTCAAATACATCCAACTCCATAATAAAATTATTATATTTTATTGTACAGATACAATTGTATACTTCAGTTTTCCACACTGTATACACACTAATGTGATTTTATTTATCCAATTTCGCATTGACCTTTTCTAAAACAAAATCATATCAATGATACTTTACGTTAGAAAATTATCCTTTCTATCCTTGCCTCCAAATATTTCAGCTGCTTTTTTGCTAATTGTGTCAATTTTGGAGAGTTTTCCATTTCTGTTAACATTTCAACACGGGATTGCATCCTGGTAAGCATTTTGTTGTTGTTGTTGTTTTGCTTTTATTTAATTTTAATTGGCTTTCCCAATTTCTAAAATTTTGCTTTTAATTTCCCTGTCTTTATTAGAAGACACTGTCTCCCCAGCAGATAGCCTGTTCCTTGGTAGAATAAATTCTGTCTGGATATTGCATGAAATATGTTATAGGCCAAGAAGAGTGGCGATCTTTTAGATTCATCAGCTTATCACTGATCAAACATTGTAAATTATTTGATATTTGAGTTGTTGTCGAATTGCATAGTAATGTTGTAAAGTCATGTTTTCTGATTCCGGTGATAAGAACTATTGTTTCCTATGTGTTTCGGGATAAATATTTAGGGTACATTTATAAATTATATTAGTTCAAAGCAGGTGTAGATGAAGTTTCTGTTTATGTTACCACTATCTCCTTTACTTTTTGAGTGGTCTAAAAGTTTGGATTTTGCAAAATTTCCTTCCTGTCAATGATATCAGTATTAGTAATAATAAAAAAAAGAGTAAAACTTCACACATCAATTGATACTAACCCAGTAAAATCCTCTGAATAGCTAAATGTTGGTAGATTATGACATTTGAATTACATGGTGAATCATGCATTTTACCATGTAATGTTGTGGCCCTGTTAGTTTGATTTTTCCCTTAACATATTAAGATAATAAAAGTAGAAATTATAGCTATTCTCATGGTTTAAGATACTGACTCTCAGATCCTAATTTTATAGAAATTTTTAAAAGACCTTATTTTTAGGAGGAACAGTAAAACATATTTTTTATTTAATTCTGAGTTGTTATGGATGGGAGACACCTGGATGTTGCTCTTAGTTGATGTATGTGAGGATTACATAGAAACAGCAAAGACACTGTAGTGATCCGAACTCTTTTATTTCACAAGGCAGGCAACAAATGTTGAAAGTGTGGAAAAGCATAGAAAGAGAGGGAAGAACCTAGTAGAATAGTTAGTTACATATAAGAAACATCTGTGTCTGTAAAGAAGTACACCTGTTCGGTGATCTATGTGCTATGCACTACTGTATGGTTCACATGCTATGAAAGAGGCTGGAGATTGAAATACACACATACACATAGAGACAAAAACAAAGGGTATCCTTAAAACAAGAATGCCAAGAATGCTAATTTGAATCAAGAATGTCAACTTTATTGTGTTCCAGGGCATTTTATTGGTGCCTTCCTTTACCAATATCTATGCCCTAGCTCTCAGGATTTTCAGCTAAAAAAATCCAGAATAAAACACTCCCCTAACATCAGTAACAGCTGAGGGTCTTGTGCTCAGCGCAGATGAAAACACAGGAAAAACCAGTTGCCTTGCTCAGAGAAGCTGCAAGCACAGGAAAAGAAAGCAATTTACAGGAAATTCAGGGTCTGGAGTCCACAGAACCCCACATGTGTCTACACTAAAGAATTTTCCTTATGTTATTTTCTGCTTTTATCATTATAAAATCCACAGAATCATTAGGGTTTTGTCCATGTACTGATAATTTGAAATATTAAAAAGTGAATCTATTTCTAATTTGTATGTATGAAAAAAACAGGTATTCTAACATTATCATGCGGGTCCAGGACATGATTCATATGAAGTGAGTGCAGGAGCTCTGGATTTAATGGCCTGTTTTCATACCACAAGTGCCAAATTCCTAGGTTGTGACATATTATACTAATGTACATAGCTAGTATTTGATGAATATATATATATATGTAAACTGGTGTGATTTAATTTCCAGTTTGTAATTTGCATATATAATTGTTCAACTACAAAATACAGCCAATGTTCTACTGTATTCTGAGGAACTATTATTAATTCCATTATCAGAAATGCTTATATTATTTAATAAGTTGATAAAAAAGGGAAATGTCATTTTTTCTCAGGTTTGCTAGCTTCATAATGATATCCATGTGCTCTTAAAATGCCCTATAACCAAATACATGCACACACACAGACACACACCACATGCTTTCCCTTAATCAAGATGTCACTGAATACATAGTAGAGATATATGACTTAAGTAAAGAGTACTGGTATAGTTGATTGTAGAGACTTATGATGGCAATGCAGTGAATTTTATTAAAATTTTGATATTCCTGTAGTTATACTGAAAAGTATTTAATAAATATTCAATAAGAATATCAATCTGAAAGAAATATCTCACCTTCCTAGACCTGGATGGAGGTGGGAGAACCTTGGAATGCCCATAGGGCAGGGACCCTGACTGCTCTTTGGACTGGAGAGGGAGGGGAAGGGGAGTAGAGTGTGGGGAGGGGGGGAGGGGGAGGGAAAAGGGAGGTGAAGAGGAGGCAGAAATTTTTAATAAAAAATAAATAAATAATATTTAAAAAAGAAAAGAAATATCAGAAAACATGTACACATGTGAAATACTAATAAAAGAATATATACAAAGGTGAAATTTTTGAAATAATATATATTGTAATATTTTTTCTAAATGAAAACCTCAATCTATTGCAAAATTATCATCACTAGTAGTTATCATGTTTTTCTTTTTCAGTTAGTAAGTGGAAAAAGTGTAAGTAGTAAATTAATATTTGTCCTCTTGTTCATCTTTAGTTTGGCTGATAGTACTACAAAACAAATTTAAGATGGAGTGAGAAATAAATCAGCAGCTATGATTGAGCTCTCTAAGATTACTGCAGGATTTGCCAAAAATGTTGTAAGTGAGGTTTCTTTCCTTGTTGTGTCTTATTTCGCATTTCATGCACAGTTGGAATGCACACACTCCTACAATCAGAGACCAGGAATGCATATAATAGTATTAGCAATGCTGAGCGGTGGAGCTGGAATCAAAGGCAAGTGAATCTCTGGGAGTTCGAGGACAACCTGATCTACAAGATCTAGAAGAGCTACTTCTGTGACAGGCACCAAAGCGACACAAAAATCTTGTCAAAAAGAGAGAGAGAGAGAGAGAGAGAGAGAGAGTCAAGGTCTGTCTATATCCAGGTCTCAGTTGGACCTTGAAATAATCAATACTGACTGTTTATTTGTCTACACAAGGCAGACTACTCACATGTACAGGAGTCAGAGTCCTTGGAAATTGGCAAAATCAGAACTTACATTTACAATAACTGTTCCAACTGTTTTGAAAATTTTGACCAATGTATTCTATTATCTACCTTGTCACAGTTCTTACAAAGTTTTGTGCCAGAATCACATTCTATGTATAATTGTAGTACTAATATAAAAATATCTTTTCAGTCCTTAACTTATTTTCTTAGTTAAATATGGTAGTGTTTTATATATTTCAAACTTTTTTTAGCTCTTAATTATTATTATTACAAATTTTCACCTCCTCCCCTCCTCCCAATTTCCTCTCCCCCTCCCTCACCAGTCCAAAAGACAGACAGGGTTCCCTGCCCTGTGGTAAGTCCACAGGACTTACCCCCCTCCATCCAAGTCTAGGAACTTGCATATCACCATAGAACTTTCTTTTTTTTTATTTTTCATTTATTTATTTATTAAAGATTTCTGTCTCTTCCTCGCCGCCGCCTCCCATTTCCCTCTTCCTCCCCCAATCAAGTCACCCTCCCTCGTCAGCCCAAAGAGCAATCAGGGTTCCCTGCCCTGTGGGAAGTCCAAGGACCACCCACCTCCATCCAGGTCTAGTAAGGTGAGCATCCGAACTTTCTTGGCTCCCACAAAGCCAGTACATGCAGTAGGATCAAAAATCCACTGCCATTGTTCTTGAGTTCTCAGTAGTCCTCAATTGTCCGCTATGTTCAGCGAATCCGGTTTTATCCCAGGATTTTTCAGGATCAGGCCAGCTGGCCTTGGTGAGTTCCCAATAGGACATCCCCATTGTCTCAGTGTGTGGGTGCACAACTTGCGGTCCTAAGTTCCTTGCTCGTGCTTTCTCTCCTGCTCCTGATTTGGACCTTGAGATTTCAGTCTGGTGCTCCAATGTGGGTCTCTGTCTCTGTCTCCTTTCATCGCCTGATGAAGGTTAATATTCAGGAGGATGCCTATATGTTTTTCTTTGGGTTCACCTTCTTATTTAGCTTCTCTGGGATCACTGATTATAGGCTCAATGCCCTTTATTTATGGCTGGAAACCAAATATGAGTGAGTACATTCCATGTTCCTCTTTTTGGGTCTGGCTTACCTCACTTAGGATAGTGTTTTCAAAGCAGTGTGGGGGTTTCTCGGGAAATTGGGGATCAACCTACCCCTGGACCCAGCAATACCACTCTTGGGAATATATCCAAGTGATGCCCTATCATACAACAAAAGTATATGCTCAACGATGTTATAGCAGCATTATTTGTAATAGCCAGAACCTGGAAACAACCTAGATTCCCTTCAATGGAAGAATGGATGAAGAAAGTATGGAATATATACATATTAGAGTACTACTCAGCGGTAAAAAAACAAGGACTTCTTGAATTTTGCATGCAAATGTATGGAAATAGAAAACACCATAGAACTTTCAACTGGTGATGGACGGAGATAGAGACAGAGACCCACATTGGAGCACTGGACTGAGCTCCCAAAGTCCAAATGAGCAGCAGAAGGACAGAGAACATGAACAAGGAAATCAGGACCTCGAGGGGTGCGCCCACCCACTGTGAAGGTAGAGCTGATCTAATGGGAGCTCACCAAGGCCAGCTTGGACTTGGGACTAATGGAGCATGTGATCAAACCGGACTCTCTGAACTTGGCTGACAATGAGTGCTGACTGAGAAGCCAAGGGCAAGATTTCAAGCTTTTTAAATATCACATCTCTCTTATGATTTTTTTTAATTTAGTAGCAAGGAAATCTGTAAAACTGTAAATATATAGTCTTAAAAAAAACTTTCAAAATTCTGAGCACGAGGATATATTACCTGAGTAAACAGCAAGTGAAAAACAAATAATTCTTAAACCTATAGAATTTAAGGAGACTGTGCGTTGCAGGAACAGACACACTAATATCTTCTGCAACATTGATGCATCTGTCTTTAGTTTACTGGCCTAAAATATCTCACAGATGTGGCTGTAAGAACAGGCCTATTTCATCTTGACAAATTTCAGCAGTCCACATCTTTTGTGTCCTTCTTTTCAACTGTGTACAATATAGTGTTTGCAGTTGAGACAAAGGCAGTTTCTTGCCTGATGTCTAACTTTGCCACTTAGAAATCAAATTCCATATGGAGATTCCCTGATGCCCATCAGCTTCTCTCTAGTAGATTGGCGCTTACAAGAGCAGATATATATCCTGGTCATAAAAATTCTTGTGCAAGTAAAATATTTTACATTCTATATTCTTTACATCTCTGATCTATCTACCTAAATTCATCTCTTACTTACCTAGTAATCAATCTAACTTGACTGCTATTTTATTGTTAGTGGTGATTAACAGTTGTTTGATTTCCAATTTTCTGAGAAACTGCCATACTGAACTCCAGCGTTTTGTGCGAGTTTTAATCCCTTATTCATTCTGTGTCTGAGATGAAATATATGGGAGAGTCCTCCATGCTGATCTTATACAATTCTAGGATATTAGGGAAGTGTGGAATCAGGACGTATCCTGAGTATTCATGGCCACAAGGCTAGAATGACGAATTTCATTCCAAGGAGAAAACATATCTCAAATCTGCATCAAACCAATACTTGATTAATATGTAAGCATATTTTCTTTAATTAATTTTAAAAACGGGATAAGATTGCATAATTCTTATAGTACATCCACTGCTCAGAAATCCCAGTATGCCTAGTGCCAGAACAAATGAAATAAAACCCTTATTAGAGAGGCTCTCTTATCTTGAACTAATAATGAAGGAAATTTAGATTATTTTTAGGGTAGTTTGCCATGAAGTAAACTTATGTACCAACTGATGGCTTCAAATTAAAAGATATAAAACTTCCTTAAATAAATTTTGCTTTTTTAAGAAGGAAAAAATATACTTAATTTAAAACTGATTGTAGAATTTGGAGAGAAATTCTTGTATATGGAATCTAGTGGAAATCAAAGTAAATATTTTAAGGTAATATTTATAGCATAAATTATGTATATTAGTTGCATGTGAGAAACAAAAATATGAAGGCAACTTCTTGCAAACATATGTGTGCAAACACTTATAACGCCTTAAAACAGGAGAACACAAATGTTAAGAATATAAATATTTAAATGTTCCTGAATAAATTAGTCTGAATTTATTTCTTTTTCATTAAGACATTGTGGGATACCACATTATAGCTGTTTCCATTCATAAGAGTGCTTGAAATCTACATTTTTCTCTAGAAACCACCCATATCCTTACAATGCTCCAATAAACTTAAATTTATTGTGTATTAAGATTCAACTAAACGGAAATTTTTATTATGCATATTTGTATATAATACATATTATTTGTATTATATGTAACATATGTATTAATAATTTGCATAAAAAAACCACAAAATAGCAGAAAGAAACAGATCACTAAGAATCAGAAGCCAGATGCATTCAGCCACACAGACTGACAATCAGGAATATCCAGACAGAAATGGAGGCTTCCAGGTTTATGGGTAGATCGAGGCTAAAGCAGACGCAAGGTCGCACAGACAGCCTGTCATATTAGCCAGTTTTGTCTGCTGTTAACAGGAGGCAAAACATAGGAAAAATTACGTTTTATCCTCTGTTCCCATTTCAATTTCTCTGCTTCATTTTACAACACTCAGGGAGGAGGGAGACACAGATGAATCATCAGCTCTTGATGAGATCATCTGGTAAACTTCAGTCCTGTGCTCCTTCAGAATCCTTGGCTTGAGAGCTCTCTCCTTATTGGTTGAGAGATGGCATAAAAATGTCCGCACTGCAGGGTTTTACCAGTCGGGCTTCTGACTAAAGTCCGGTCGACTTTAGTCAGAAGCCCGATTGTAAACAACCACAGAGAAAAAAAATCCGTTCCGAGTCCGAGAGACATACAGGAGACAGAAGCAATAGAAACCTAGGGAAAAACGGATTTTGTGTGATTTCCCACATTCCTGCTAAGAGTCACCTGTTTCTGCTTGCAGTGCAGGAAATGTGCTCGAGTCTCTGAAGCCAGTGCTTCAGCCTTAATATCTGTGATTCCTGAGTTAGTCTTGAATTCTGCATTTTCTGTAATCAAAATTTACTTTCGTGGTCAATACCTGACAACAACCGGGACGTACTAATCTTACGTGCCATTGGATGCCGAGTAAGATAATTGCAATATCGGGAGACATCCTCAGGTACCGGGAATCTCAAAATTTCAAGTGGTCGATTTCATAATCAGTCTTTTTAGGGACTCTGACACTGCATTTCTGAATGTGATACCAGTAAGCTGCAATCGGCAGCACAGAATCACAATCAGCCGTCAATAGGGAGAAATGTGAAATTTCAGGTAGATAGGCAGGATACAGACACAAAGAGTGGGATGTATAATCTTCCAGTTACCTGCGATGTTTTTCATTTTTGATAATTGGATTCTGGTCCTAGATAAAGTACATTTTTTTTTCCTGTCATCCACTTTCACTTTCTTTTTTTTTTTTTTTTTTCCTGCTGGACCACACAGTTAGATGGGAGGGAGAAATGAGTCAGAGGCTCTGATGGAAATCTCCAAGGTTACCACAGGATTTGTTCCTATTGGTGGACTTGAGATTACTCTTCTCATTATTCCGGAAACAATTTGAATGCCCACACTCCTTCAGTCACAGACAAGGTGAGCTAATTATATTTCAAGCATAGCAAGTCCTTACTAGTGAGGCTATTGCTGTGACAGCTCTCAGCTGCTCAGGTTTTTGCCAGAAACCAAAATGTACATTGACACAGACATGACAGAATGCTATTGACTTCTATATGAGACTATGCCAAGGGAAATTAACAAAGTCAGGTACTGGTTGATTCCTAGTATTATAGTTCTGAGACCTGCAATGGTCTCCTGTGCAGCAATTCAATTCCTGCTTTAGAAACCTCTGCTACTCTTTAAACTTTTGGACCCACAGGCTCAGTCTGAAACACTGCAAAATCTGCAGGGAAATAATTCCCTTCAGGTTTTAGCATCTTGCAGAGTAAAGGGGATTCATGATCTTTACTCTTTTGTCTGAGATCTTCTGGGGGAATGGATATAACATTGTAGGTTTCATTTTCATGAAAACTTAGACTCATTGAAAAGATTACACATTGAAAAGTTACACATGAAGTCCCAACCCTACCTGGCACCAAAACTCTCATGGTACAATACGTTATAGAAGAGAAAATGCTTCTTACTATTCTGTTACCTTTTAGGTTCTCCCAGGCTCAACTTTGCTGTTTTGGTTGGCTTAGTTGTGTACTGGCATATTAATCTTGTATGTGATTTTTCTCACTTGTATTCCTTTTCTATTTAGAAAATCAGACACCTTGAGCCTTCTTGGAAATCAACTATTTATTGATCATGACAGCAAGGTATAACATACTACCCTTTAAAATAATTAACATATCAGATTTATTTGTTACTGTGTGTGTTGTTTTTTGTGCATTGACAAGTGTGTGTCTTATCTTCTATCTTCCATCTCAGACTCTGAATTCCTATGCCTGCTAGTAATATTGAAACTAGAAAACACTAGTACTTTGGAATTAACAACCTCCATTTAAATATAAATATGTTACAGTATTTCTGCCAGCTTTTCAATATAAATGTATGTGGCCTTCAAGTAGGTTTTATAGACATCACACATCATACCAAAGTACAATAAAGTTTCTTATTTTCTATTTAAAATTCTTCTCTTCATATAGTTCTGTTTTTTTCCCAGTAGTGCCAATTGAACATCTCTGATGTGAGTCAAGAGATTTTCATGTATATGAGGATATCAATATTTCATTTGGATTCAGGATTTTTCTATTTGATTCTGGAAGCACAAAAGCAATTATTTTCATGTAAGTCTGTCATCATTTTATTTTTTGATTCCTAGCCATAAAGGCAGTGTGTGTTATGCTTTCCATCACATAGTCTTAATAACAATATTTACTAGAAATTTCCCTTTATTTTTATCACCATACAAAAATATGTCTGAACAATTCTCACATTTTTTTTGGTCATGGAGCAAATGAGAGTGAAGATTTTGTCATGATCACTTAAGGACTAATCTGCAGTTATAGGACAAGTGGCCAATCCCATTTAAATTCTAAATATTAGCAGATGGATTCCCATTCTATGATGATGAAAGTATGTAGGAACATTCAAAACAGGTTCTTTCCACCATATTGGCATTTGTAAGCATATTTTGGAAATGGTCTGTTAATCTCAAGGTTTGCACTTAATGACATGACATTGGACATCAAACAAATTAAATAATACACTACTTAAACCTGAGTGAGAAAAAGCTGATATCCCTTCATAGTATAAAGAGTTCAGTTTTACAATAACTCTCCAAATAATTTATGAAGCATATCAATTACTTTTGAATATTCATATAGTTTACTTATGTGTACATGTATGATATTGAAAAGCCATAATTATATTATACCAAAATATGCATACATGTATATACTTTCATAAAGTAGTTTAATATTTTATACATGAGTACTGTAATTGTGTTATTTCACACTCATTTCTGCTCCCTCCTTTAAAATAATATCTATACTAAAAATGTCAAATAAATCATCTACATAATAAAATTATTACATTTTTGTATAGATATAATTGTATACATCCATAATTCCACACTTTATACCCACTGTTGTGATTTTACATAACCAATTTTGCATTGACCTTTTCTAAAACAATATCCTATCTATGTTACTCTATAGCAGAAAATTATCCTCTCTATCTTAACCTCCAAATTATTCAGTTGTTTTTCTGCTAATGGTCTTAATTTTCATGAATTTTCCATTTTGGTTAACATTTCAAATGAGATTGCATTGTGGTAATAATAAAATTATTAATTTTAATTGGTTCTCCCAATTTCTCAAATTTTGCTTTTTATTACCCTATCTTTATTAAAAGACACTGTTTGTCCAGCAGATATCCTATTTCTTGGTACAATAAATTCTGTCTGGACATTGCATGAAATATTTTCTAAGCCAATAATAGTGGAGATCTTTTGGATTTATCAGCTGGTCTCTGACCAAACATTGTTATATGATATTTGAGTTGCCAAATAATATAGCAACGTTGTAAAACCATGTTTTATGTTTCCCTGGAAGTAAGAGCATTGTTTCCTGTGTGTTTAGAGTTAATATTTAGGACACAGTTAGAAATTATGTTTGTGCAATGAAAGTTTCTGTTTATGTAACTACTACCTCCTTAACATTTTGGATTAGGCTAGAATATTGGATTTTGCAAAGATTTCTTCCTGTCAGTGATATCTGCATTAGTAAAATATGATAGAATAAAAATTAAGACATTTCTATTGGTGCTAACCCAGTAATACCCTCTGAATAGCTAAATGTTGGTAAATTAAGACATTTTAATTACATGGAGAAATTATGTGTTTTACCTTGAAATGTTGTATTCCTGTTAGTTTTGATTTTGACGTTAACATATAAAATGAACAAAGTAGAAATTATAGCTATTCTAATGGTTTAAGAGACTGGCTATCAGATCCTAATTTTATAATAATTATTAAAAGACTTTATTTTGAAGAGTATAACCTATTTTTATTTAATTCTGAGTCATTAATATAGGAGATTCCTGAATGTTGCTCTTAGTTCATGTATGTGTGGATTACATAAAATGTGTAAAAACAATGTTGATCGGACTGTTTGATTTCAGGAGGCAAACAACAAATGTTGAAAGGTATGTAAATGCAAAAAATAGAAACAGAGGAGAGAATCTAGTAGAATAGTTAGTAACATAAAAGAAGCACATGTTCTGTGATCTAAGTGCTACACAATACTGTATCATTCACACTCTGGGATAGAGACTGGAGACTGAAATATACATATACACACAGAGACAAATACATTGGACATCCTTAAAATAAGAACACCAAGAATGCTAACTTGCATCAACTACGTCAACTTTATTGTGTTCCAGGGCATCTTATATAGTGCCTTCCCTTACCAATATCAGTTATATATCCAGAATAAAACACTCCCCTACCATCAGGAATCCCTGAGGGTCTTGTTTCAGAGCAGCTGTAAACACAGGAACCCAAGTTGCCTTGCTCAGAGCAGCTGCAAATACAGGAAAACCAAGCTGTTTACAGGAAATTCAGGGTTTGGGCTCCACAGACCCCAACATGTGTCTACACTAAAAAATATTGTTTATGTTATTTTCTGCTTTTTATTATATAAAATGCTCAGACTCATAGAGGGTTCTTTCCATGAATTGATAATTTGATATATTAAAAACTAATCTAGTATATATGTATGAAAAATCCTGGTATTCTAACATTATCATGCAGCTCCAGGACATGAAGCATATGAAGTGAGTGCAGGAACTCTGAGATTTACTGGCCCTCTTTTCATACCACAAGTGGCAAATTCCTAGGTTGTGACATGATATTATACTAATGTACATAACTAGTGTTTGATGGATATATCTATACACACACACACACACACATATATATGTGTGTGTTATTTAATTTCCATGATGTAATATTGCATATAAAATTGTTCCATAACAAAATCCAGACAATGTTCTACTGTATTTTGAGGAACCATTATAAATTCCATCTATTATCAGAATTTCCAATATTATTTAATAAGATGATAAAACAAGAAATATAGATTTTCTCAGATTTACTAGCTTTGTAATGATATCCATGTTCTCTTAATATACCCCATATCCAAACACACACACACACACACACACACACACACACACCACATTCAAATATACTTTCCCTGAATTCAGCTGTCACTGAAAACATAGAAGAGGCATATGACCTAAGGAAGGAGTACTGGTATAAGTGATTGAAGAGACTAGTGATGGCAATGCAGTGAATTTTATCAAAATTTCAATAATCATGTTGTTATTCTGAAAAATATTTAATAAGTATTCATTAAGAATATCAATCTGAAATAAATATTAGAATACATGTACACATTTGAAACACTAATAAAAGCATATATACAAAGATGAAATTGTTGAAATAATACATATACTATAATATTTTTCCTAAATGAAAACATCAATCTATTGATAAATTATCATGGCATTTTTAGATACCAGAAGCAATTTGTGCATGCTCAGAACTGGATTTATGAATAACATTTCAGAATTTTACATGTAAACACACACACACACACACACACACATATATATATATATATATTAGAATGTATATTCTATAATTTGTGTATTTAATCATTGCATTTATCGAATCTGACATGGTCTGCTAAAAAATGCTAGCAACATACTCCAATGCATAGCCCAGAATCACGGTGAGATATTTGCATCCAGAATGGGAGGCTTTCATGCTGATGTATTAGATGTAGACCCAAATTGTAAATATGTCATCACTAATACTTATCATGGGCTTTTATTTTTTTTTAGCAAGTGGAAACAGTGTCAGTAGTAAATTAATATTTTATCCTCTTGTTCATCTTTACTTTGGCTGATAGTACTACAATATACATGTAAGATGGAGTTAGAGATAAATCAGCAGCTATGATTAAGCTCTCCCAGATTACCACAAGATTTGCCTAAACTGTTGGAAGTGAGATCACTTTTCTTGTTGGGTCTTATTTCATGCTCAGTTTGAATGCACATTCCTACAATCAGAGACCAGGAATGTGTATAATAGTGTGGGCAATGCTAGGCAGTGGTGGCTCACGCCTTTAATCCCAGCACTGGGGAGGCAGAGGCGCGTGGATCTCTGGTAGTTCCAAACCAGTCTGGTCTACAAGAGCTCATTTGATGACAGGCACCAAAACTACCTTGTCTCAAAAAAAATGTTAGCAATGCTGGTTCTTACAAGCCAAGCTCTGTCTATGTCCAGGTCTCAGTTGGACCTGGGAAGAACCAATACTGACTGTTTATTTATCTACACCTTACATATACAGGAGTCAGAGTCTATGGAAATTAGCAAAATCAGAACGTACATTCACAATAATTATTCCTACTGTTTTGAAAATTTTGGCTAGTGTCTTCTATTATCTACCCTTTCTCGGTGCTTACAAAGTTTTGTGCCAAAAATCACATTCTATGTAAAATTTTATTACAAATATAAAAATAACTTTTCAGTCCTTGAATTATTTTCAAAGCATATCTAACATGACTGCATTTTTTTATTATTAGTGGTGATTAACTACTACCTACATTTGTTAGTTTTCCCAAACAGTTTGTAATAGTAGCTTTCATGGTGTAGCATTTTGTGTTATATTTTTCAAGGAATGCGTGAAAAAAATAATCCAAACCAGTATGGAAATCTACATACAGTATTTTTCAGTAAAAACCTTGAACTTATATCACTACACAATAATTTATAGCAATATAAAAAATTTCTGATGAGTATGTCTGATAGTATAAATGAAGACTATGTAATCTAACCTTTTATCCTGTCATTCCTATATCACCAACCCCAGCATGAATGCTGTTGAAATAGAGAATCTGGACAATATCCACAGTAGTCACTGATATAGAAATATTGAAATTCTTTAGGTACAGCAGTAGTAATCAGTCAATGTTGGACTACTACACATCAGCCATTGGACATGTGTGGGAAGAATCACTGATATGTGGACTGTTTGTGTAAGAGAAGGAGGTGTGAACAGAAATATATGGAATGCCTGGGCCACTTGGGATTATAGTATAAAATAAGCAGAGATTTGAGAAAAACCCAGACACTTTCTGCATCTTTAGAATGGCATGGAGAATGTATTGTTTTGCTGAGATTTCTTTGAATGGTATATTTATACAATTGGGATGCTTTTAGAAGATCTAATTGATGAATTATGATGTGAAAACAGTCTATACCATGGACATGCAATGTTGAAGAGAGAAGAGAGAGCACAAAAAAGAAAGTGGTGAAACTTAGTTACTAGGAAGCAATGGTGGCAATATTTGAGTGGAGCCTCAGTAATTGCAAATAAATTTTTGAAAGAAAGACAGCTTTTGTGTTGATGCTTTTGTAACAGGATTTAAAGACTTCTAGGAAGTTCAAAGAATGAATACATCATAAAGCATTCTAGGGGAAGACAAGCTTATGCCTTGTGTGAGCAAATATCCATTACAACTTTTCAGTGTGCTGCCCATTTTAACATGAACAGCCTAACATTTCTTATTACATTATTTGAAACAACCAAGAGACAAAAACTAAAGTTTTATACAAGTAGGGCCTATGTAGAAAACAGGTAGATTTCAAGAATGTGAGACCTAAAGTCACCATGAGTTCTGATTGAGTATCTTAAAGCTAGAGAGACTAATAGTAATTTTATGGCTCATTCAGGTAGACAGGTTTATGACCGAACTGTAGCCATTCTTCAGGTTATTCTCTGTAATAGGGTAACTATTACGTCTAAGATTCACAAAATTCAAAGTATATAAATCAGACTAGAGGTAAGCTGAGGGATCTAAGCCTTATGTGCAAATGTAAATAAAGGTAGAGGAGAGCAGGAGGATCCAAATCTCTAAACTCATGCATTGGTGGGGGAAATAAGGAGTTCCATTGAAGAGATCTAGGTGATGGAAAGGCAGTTATTAAAAAGCACCATCTGGCTCCATGCTTATTGCTTAGTCAATTTTTTAAGCATTTTTTGGTCTTTGTTAAAATTCTGGCCTGCAATATGAATGCCAGCAAATAGGCTATTTGTGTGTCCCTGCAGATAGTTCAGAAATAACCATACACATATCTATTACTAAGTAATAGATACCCATCCATGTCTCAGGATTATTACAAGATAGCTCTTACATATTAAATTAAGTAGTATTTCTTCTCTCTCCTCTGTTTTGTGGATTATTACCTTTTCTTACTATATCAATTTCATCTTCTTCTCCCTGTTTCCCTCATGATTCTGAGACTCCTCTTTGTTCTTCCTAGCAACCTCCAAGTATGGTTCTCCTGCCTAAGTTTATACTCTCTGCCTATGATCCAGTCAGCTCCTTTTATAAACAATTAACTCTGACATTTATTCACCCTGTGTAAAGGAATATTCCATATACTTTTCCTGACCATTTTCAACACACACCTACTTTGTTTTATATTTGTTTATATGCTAATGGTGACATATATTTCCATCATTTCCATCCTCTTATAAGGTTTTATGGTTAAATTCTATTCAGGAAAATATTTGGGATATATTTTACATGTATATTCAGTCTAAAATATCTATATTTTTCTTACATTTTTCAATTATTAAGCAGGTATTTTATTAATCTTGAATGCTCAGGGCTAGAAGATGAAGAATAACCACATGAAGATGTAAAATAAACCTACTCAGGTTTTGCTTAACTCTATCAAACAGTATTGGCTGTGACCTACAGCTGCCTTAATGTATTGGATAATCCTTTGAATAGGCTCCTTTTCATAGTCACACTGTGCCCACTTTATTTGATATGATGTAATCACAGCAACACAATTTCAAAGAACTCAAGTACTTTGGCTGTAAATATTTCCATGACATAAAGAAAACCTCATAAATGGAAGTGTTCCTGTACATAATTTTTCTTTCTACTTTTGTAATTATGCAAATGCAAAATCACAGTTAACACATTAAGTTATTTGTAAAAGTTTTCTTTTGCCTGTTGTATGGTAGCCTTGTAGCATCAAAGGGCAAAGTGATTAACACAGATAAATTCATTATACACTAATTTTATTTCAAATGTGTGCAGTGTAGGTTCATTGATTTAATCTGAAATTCTTTCGACTAATGCATGGAATATACAGAAGTAAACAAAATTCTGTTTTTTTTTATTGTTTATGGGGGATATTATAGATATAGGCCAAGGAATTGCCAAAGTCCTCACTTTAATTTTCACTATTCAGAAAATAGAAATAAAAACTGAAGGAAACTAAAGCACTAAATGTTTATTAAGGTGCATGTAGAACATAATGACCTATAGAGCAGCAGGCCATGTGTTCTTTAGTTATATTCAGATTGCTGTTTTATTGTGCTATTGTTTTGTGGCTAATCTGTGAACAGATGGGTAGACATTTCATTGAAAGATCAGCTCATTTGAAAAGTTGGAAACCTAGAATATATTTTAAAATACTCATATTCAAATTCTCACAATTGTATTAAAAATTTCAGGATATCTGGGAAGTGTTAGAAAAGGATTTTATCTGAGTATTCTTGGCCTGCTAGGCTAGACTGGCAAATTTCGTGTCCATGGAGAAAATCTGCCTCAAGTCAGCAAATTCTAATAAACATCTGCATCAAATCAGTATTTGATTGATATTTAGCACATTTTTAATCATGAATTTTCAGCAATTAGAACTAAATATGAAATTCCTATAGTGCCTCTAGTGCTCAAAAATCCCATTATTCCTAGTGATATAAAGAAAATCTAGGAAAAAAAATATTTTAGTCTTCATTTTTTTGTCTATGACTTGCAATTACTCAATAGCAAAATCACATCAAAGTACCACTAAGTTATATGTAAACATTCTCTTTTGTTTATTTATGCTTCACTGATACCTAAAAAAGACACATCACTAAGACAGGTAAATTCATTAGTTTTTTTTTTAAATTTCATATGTGGATTCTATAGTTCCATTTTTTAAATGTTCATTTTATTATCACTATATCTAAGCTGATCTAGGTAGCCTTTCAAGGAATGAATCCCTAAAGCCAGGACAAGCAGTAGGGATAAATCCTGCTCCCCCTGCCAGTGGCCCCACAGTATGCCATAGCCCATACAACAGTCTCCCACATTCTGAACACCTAGTTTGGTACTTTTCTGGTTCTCTCACTGTCAGGCCAGCGTTGTTAGGCTCCCATTAGCTCAGTTAAGCTGTTCCAATAACCATTCCCATTACAGCCTTGATCTCTTGGCATGTATATTCAATTTTCCCGTTTTGCAACTTGACTTTGGCAGCTCAGCCTCGTAATGGACTGTAGATCTCTGCTTCTGCTCCATCAGTTGCTTAATGTTGGTTCTATGATGACATTTAAGATAGACATTAATCTGGCTACGAGACATTTATTTTCAATTCTCCGGTTCTTCAATGGGACTTCGGGAGCTCAGCCTCATGACTGACTCTGGATCTCTGCATCTGCTCCACCAGTTGCTGAATGTAGGTTCTAAGATGACATTTAAGATAGATATCAATCTGGCTACAGACACAGACTGTTCAAACACCAACTCCCCTATTGCTCAGGGTCTTCACTGGGGTCATCATTGTGGATCTTGGAATTTCCCCTATTCCAGTTTTTTGCAGGTCCCCTAACAGCTCCCTAAATAAAAGTTTTTTTTTTTCTCCTTGCTCTCCATCTCTGTCCATTCCCCTTCTGGAAAATCCTATTCTTTCAAGTCTTATTCCCTCTCCTTTTATAGCACCTCCTTTGTTTCTGCCTTTCATTCTCCCTATACCCATAGTTTCACAATTTTCTCAGGAGATATTCGCTCTTTCCCCTTCCCAGTGAGATCAATGTTTGTTTCTTTGAATATTCTCCTTGTTAACTTAGCTTCTCTGAGGTCGTGGAACACAGGTTCCCTAGTTTTGCTTTATAGCTGGTATTCTCACCTATGATTGGATATAAACCATAGTCAATATTCTGGGTCTGGTTTATGTCACACAGGATGATTTTTTTTTCTAGTTTCACATATTTTCTTGCATATATGAAGATTCCATTGTTTTTTTTTTCCACTGAGTAGTAGTACTCCATTTTGTAAATGAAACATATTTCCTTTATTTATTCTTTGGTCGATGGGCATCTAGGTTGTTTCCATGTTCTGCCAATTACAAGAAATGCTGCTTTCAACAAAGTTGAACATATGTTTTGTAACTGACTGAGCAAGCATTGTATATAACTCTAATAGTGTATTGATGAGTCTTAGAGTAGATTGATTTCTAATATCCTGAGACACTGCCATCCTGAACTCCAGAGTTTTGTCCAAATTTTACTTCCATCTTCATTCTGTGTCTGAGATGGAATATACAGGAGACTCCTCCATGGTGCTCTTCTTACATTATATGCATGAGGACAATAATGAAAAAAGCCAGACATTTGCCCATTTTATGACATTATCATCTACTATTCAGAAAGGAAAATTTAACATTTGCATATACAGAGGACCATATCATATTTGGTGAGTAAGTAGAATACAATGATCTTTTAGAGTGGTCTATGAGTTATAGTCATTATCTTATACTTTTGCTCTTATAGTTACATTGTAACCTGAGAATATCAAGTAGCAGTCTCAGTCAGCAACGAGTTCATTCAGGAATGTGCAATGCTAGCACAGAATTTTAGAACACGCCCTTTCTAAATCAGGCATGCTAGGATAATATGATTACAGTATATTAGAGAAGTGTGGAATCAGGAATATTTCTTAGTATTCATGGACAGTAAGTCTAGAATGGAGAATTTCATTCCAAGGAGAAAACAAAACTCAAATCTGTTAAATACTTGCACCAAACTAGTATTTGATTAACATATAAGCATATTTGTCCCAATTAATTTTCAAAAACTGGATATAAATGCATACTTTTTAATGCTTTATAAATAATACCTTTTAAAATTTCCCCTTTCTCCCTTCATCCCATTTCCCTCTCGTGCCCCCACTTACCCTCCACCTCCAGTCCTAAGAGATGGCATGGTACACTGCACTGAGGGAAGTCCAAGGACCTCCCCCCTCCATCCAGACTTAGGGAGATATGCATGCAAATAGACTAGGATCTCAAACAGCCAATACATGCAGTAGAGATAAATCCCAGTGCCATTATCATTGGCTTCTCAGTCTGCCCCAATTGTCAGCCACATTCAAAGGGTCCAGTTTGATTCCATGCTTGTTCAGTCCTAGTCCACCAAGCTTTATGGGGCCTTCATTACATCAAGCATCTAAGTGGGTGGACCAACCCCTCGTGGTCCTGACTTCCTTGCTCATCTTCGTTCTACTTCTGCTCTTCAAATGAACCTTGGGAGCTCAGTCCAGTTCTCCAATGTGGGTCTCTGTCTTTCTCTCCATCTGTCGCAGTATGAAGGTTTTATGGTGATATTCAAGATAGTCTTCAGTCTGACTATGGCACAAGGCCAGTTCAGGCACCTTCTCCTCCACTGACCAAGGTCCTATCTGGAGACATCTCCAAGAACACCTGGGTACCCCTCTAGAAACAAGACTCTTTCCAACCCCAAAATGGCTCCCTTAACTAAGATATCTTCTTCCCTGCTCCCATATCATCCGTCCTCCATCTCAACCATTCCACTTACCTCAGCTCTCCCCAAATATTCACTTCTCCCTTCTCTCTCCCCCTCTACCCTTTCCCATATCCAACCCCACCCCAAATGCTACATACTTTTACCTGACAATCTTGTCTGCTTCCAATTTCCAGGAGGATCTATATATGTTTTTCTCTGCATTAATTTTATTACTCAGCTTCCTAGGATCACAAAAATAAATGCATAATTTTTATAGTATATCCAATGCTCAAAAATCCCAGTATGCCTAATGTCAGCACAAATGTATGAAAACCGTTATTAGGGAGACTCTCTGTTGTCTTGAACTAATTGAGAAAGAAATTTATAATTGATTTCAGGGTAATTTCCCATGAAGTACACTCATGTAGCAAATGACAGTTTCAAATTAAAAGATATAAAACTTTCTTAAATAAATTCTGCTTTTATTAAAGATAGAAAAATATATCAGATTTAATAGTGATTGTGGAATTTGGAGATAAATTCTTATATTTGGAATCTAATGGATTTTAAAGTAAATATTTTAAAGTATTATTTAGAGGATAATGTATGTATATTAATTGCATGTGAGAAACAAAAATATGAAGGCCACATCTTGTAAATGTAGTGTGCAAACACTTCTAATGCCTTAAAACACGAAAACACAAGTGTTAATAATATAAATATTTAAATGTTCTTAAATAATTTATCTGAATTCAGTTCTTTTAATTAAGACATTCTGGGATACTATATTATAGCTGTTTCTACTCATAAGAGGGCTTGAAATCTACATTTTTTATAGAATCCATCTTGCACAACAATCCAATGGACTTAGATATAGTATGTATCACGATTCAAGTAAATAGAAATTTTAATTATGTATTATATATAATACATTTATTTGTATTATATGTAATGTAACATATGTATTTATAATTTGACTGCATAAAAAAACTACACACAATAGCATACAAAAACAGATGACAAAGAATCAGAAGCCAGATGTACTTGGCTGCAGAGACTCACAATCAGGAATCTCCAGAAAGGAATCTAGGGTTACACGTATATTGTTAGATTAGAAGCAAAAGCAGACGCAAGGTCGCACAGGCAACCTGTCATACCTAGCCAGTTTTGTCTGCTAATACCAGGAGACAAAACAGGAAAAAATATGTTTTATTCTGTGTTCTCATTTCAATTGCTCTGCTAAATTTAACAACACTCAGGCAGGAGGGAGACAGAGATGAATCATCAGCTCTGGATGAGATCATCGGGTAAACTTCAGTCCTGTGCTCCTTCAGAATCCTTGGCTTGAGAGCTCTCTCCTTATTGGTTGAGAGATGGCATAAAAATGTCCGCACTGCAGGGTTTTACCAGTCGGGCTTCTGACTAAAGTCCGGTCGACTTTAGTCAGAAGCCCGATTGTAAACAACCACAGAGAAAAAAAATCCGTTCCGAGTCTGAGAGACATACAGGAGACAGAAGCAATAGAAACTTATTGATAAACGGATTTTGTGTGTTTTCCAACGCTCCTGTTAAGAGGCACCTGTTTCTGCTTGCAGTGCTCGAGTCTCTGAAGCCAGTGCTTCAGCCTTAATATCTGTGATTCCTGAGGTAGTTTTTAATTCTGCGTTTTCTGTAATCAAATTGACTTTCGCGGTCATTACCTGATAACAACCTGAGTGTGCTGATCTTTCGTGCCATTGGATGCCCGAGTAAGATAATTGCAATATCGGGAGATATCCTCAGGTACCTGAGAATCTCAATATTTCAAGTGGTAGCTTCCGCAATCAGTGTGTTTAGGGACTCTGATATGGCATTTCTGAATGTGATACCAGTAAGCTTCAGTCTGCAGCATAGAATCCCAATCAGCCGTCAGAATGCAGAAATGGGAAATTACAGGTACATAGTCAGGGTACCGACCCAAAGAGTGGGATGCATAATCATCTTTTAGTTACCTGCGATGTTTTCCTTTTTTGATAATTGGATTCTGGTCCTAGGTAAACTACATTTTTTTTCCCTGTCATCCACTTTCACTTTCATTTTTTTTTTCCCTGCTGGACCACACAGTTAGATGGGAGGGAGAAATGAGTCAGAGGCTCTGATGGAAATCTCCAAGGTTACCACAGGATTTGTCCCTATTGGTTGAATTGATATCATTCTTCTCTTTGTTCCGGACACAATTTGAATGCACACACTTCTTCAGTCACAAAGGAGAGCTAATTATATTTTAAGTATAGCAGGTCTTTTCTAGTGCAGCTCTGACTATGCCAGCTCTCTGCCTCTCATGTCTATACCAGGAACCCAAATGTACATTGACACAGATATGGCAGACTGCTATTAAATTCTATATGAAACTTCAAGGGAAATTAGAAAAGTCAGGTACTGGTTTATTCCCAGTATTACAGTGTTAAGTCCCCTGCTATGGTCTCCTGTAGAGCAAATAGAATCTTGCTTCACAAACTTCTACTGCTTTTTAAACTTCAGTAACGACTGCCTCAGTCTTGAAACACTACAATATCTGCAAGGAAATAATTCACTTCAGGTTTTAGCATCTGACAGAGTAAAGAGGAGTCATGATCTTTCCTCTTTTCTCTGAGATCCTCTGTGAGATCCGTTTTGACATTGTAGGTTTCCTCTTGATGAAAACTTAGAGTCATTGAAAATATTACGCGATAACATATGAATGCCAAACCCCACCTGGCCCCCAAAACACTCCTGGTACAACAAGTTATAGAAGAGGAACCATACATCTTATCATTCTATTGCTTTTTAGGTTCTCACAGCCACAACTTTGCTGTCTCTGGTGCTGTATTCTATGGCATATAAAAACTCTTGTACTTAATTTTTCTCATTTGTATGCCTCTTTTGTGTTTAGGAAATCAGACAGCATGAGCTTTGTTGGAAATCAACCACTTATTGATCATGGCAGCAAGGTATTACTACCCTTTAAAATAATTAACACAACAGATTGCTTCGTTTTTGTGTGTGTTGTCTTTGTGCTTTGAACAAGTGCGTAACTTATCTTGTATCTTCCATCTTAGACTCTGAATTCCTGTGTCTGCTAGTAATGTTGATACTGGAAAACACTGGAACATTGGAATCAACAACCTCCATGTGAATCTGTTGTAATATTCTGCCATCTTTTCAATATAAATGTACGTGGCTTTCAACTAGGTTTTATAGATATGAAACTCTATAACATGGTTCCACAAAGCCTCTTATTTTCTATTGAATGGTCTTTTCTGCATATAGTTCTGCAATTTTCCAAGAAGTGCCAATGGAACATCTCTGATGTGGATCAAGACATGCTCAGATATATGAGTATGTCAATATTTCATTGGGTCTCAGGTATTTTTATTTGACTCTGGAATAATAAAAGCAATTATTTTTATGTAAGTCTGTAATTATTTTATTATTAGATTTTTAGCCATAAAGGCAGTGTGTGTGACGCCTTCCATCAAAATATCTTAATAAAAATATTTACTTGAATTTTCCCTTGAGATTTTTAGCCACTATCCAAAAACATATCTGAACACTTCTCACTTTTTCTCTTTTCAATCATGGAACTAATGAGAATGAAGATTTTTCTACATGGTAACTTGAGGGTTAACCTGCAATTATAGCACAAGTAGTCAATCCCTTTGAAATTCTAAGTATTAGCAGATGGACTCCCATTCTATGATGATGAATTTATACAGGAAATTCCAAAACATGTTCTTTCCACCATATTGGCAGTAGTAAGCATATTTTGATATGGTCTGTGAATCTCCAGTTTTGCACTTAAAGACATGACTTTGGATATTAAGCAAATGAAAAAATACACTACTTAGACCTCAGTGAGAAAAAGTTGATATCCCTTCATGGTATAAGTTCAGTTTTACATTAGCTCTCCTAATATACTATGAAGCATCTCAATTACATTCAAATATTCAAATAACTTTACATATGTGTCCATGTTTGAGACTGAATAGGCATAATTATATTTATACATACATATGCATACATGTGTTTACTTTCAAATGTAGTATAGAATTTCATACATGAGTACTGTATTTGTGTTACTTCACAATCATTTCTGCTCCCTCCTTTAAAATAATATCAAAACTAAAAATGTCAAATAAATCCAACTACATAATGAAATTATTATATTTTTGTACAGATACAATAGTAAACATAAGTATTCCACAATGTATAAACACTGTTGTGATTTCACATAACTAATTTGGCATTGATATTTTTTTAAAAAATCCTATCAATGTTACTGTACAGTATAAAATTATACATTCATTCTTAGCCTCCAAATTTTTCAGTTGCTTTTGTGCTAATTGTGTTAAAATTTCAACATGGGATTATGTTGTGGTAACCATATTTTGTTGTTTCTATGCTTTTATTTAATTTAATTGGCTTTCCCAATTCCTAAAATTTTGCTTTTTATTACCCTATCTTTATTAGAAGACACCGTCTTCCCAGCCGATATCTTGTTCCTTGATACAATAAATTCTGTCTGTACATTGCTTAAAATATTTTCTAAGCCAAGAATAGTGGTGATCTTTTGGATTTATTAGCTTGTCTCTGACCAAACATTGTAAGTTATTTGACATTTGAGTTGTTGAATTATGTATCAATGTTGTAAAATTGTGTTTTCTGTTTTACTGAAAGTAACAGCTATTGTTTCCCGTGTGTTTAGGAATAATATTTAGGACACAGCTAGAAATTATATTTGTCCAAAAAAGGTGCAGATGAAGTTTCTGTTTCTGTTACCACCATCCACCTTACTATTTGGAGTAAGCTAGAAATTTGGATTTTGCAAAATTGCCTTCCTGTCAATAATATCCACTTTAGTAAAAAAGAGTTAGAGTAAAAATTCCAACATGTCTTTTTGCACCAACCCAGTAATACCCTCTGAATGGCTAATTGATGGTAAATTATGACATTTGAAGTACATGGTAAAGTCATACATTTTACTCTGAGATATTGTAGTCCTGTTAGTTTTGATTTTGCCCTTAACATATTAAGATGATAAAAAGTGAAAATTATAGCTATATTAACAGTGTAAGAGACTGACTCTCAGATTCGAATATTATATATTGTCAAATGATTTTAATTTTAAGAGGAACAGTAAAACGTATTATAGTTTAATTCTAAGTCATTATGCATGGGACACTACTGAATGTTGCTCTTAGTTGATGTATGTTTAGATTACATAAAACAGTGATACTACTGTTTTATTTCAGGAGGCAGACAACAAATGTTGAAAGTGTGGGATGAAAAAAATAGAAACAGAGGGGATAACCTCGTAGAATAGTTAGTTACATAAATGAAACGCCTGTGTCTGTAAAGCACTACACATGTTCTGTGATCTATGTGCTAGACTACTGTATGGTTCTCACGCTGGTAAAGGGTCTGTGAATTGAAATACACACATAGATGAAGACACAGGGTATCCTTAAAACAAGAAGCCAAGAATGCTACCTTGAATTAAGAATGTCAACTTTATTGTTTTCCAAAGCATCTTATATAGTGTCTTCACTGGCCAATATCCATGCCCTAGCTCTCAGAATTATCTGCTACAAATCCAGATTAAAACACTCCCCTACCATCAGGAACTCCTCAGGGTCTTGTGCTCAGAGCAGCTGCAAACACAGGAAAGCAAGTTTCCCTGCTCAGATCAGCTGCTAGTACAGGAAAAGCAAGCTGTTTACCTGAAATTCAGGGTCTAGGGTCCACAGACCCTAACATGTATCTACATTAAAGAATATTCCATATATTATTTTCTGCTTTTAATATTATAAAATGCACAGACTCATAGAGTGTTCTTTCCATGAACTGATAATTTCAAAAATTAAAAACTATATCTATTTCTAGTATTACATATATATGGAAAAAACCTAGTATTCTATCATTGTCATGCAGTTGAGGACATGAAGCCTATGTAGTGAATGTAGGAGCTCTGAGATTTACTGGCCTGTTTTCATACCACCAGTTGTAAATTCCATGGTTGTGGCATGGTATTATACTAATGCATATAACTAGTTTTTGATGGCTATATATGTATATATATATACATATATATATATGTATATATGTGTGTGTGTGTGTATGTGTGTGTAAACTTGTATTATTTATTTTCCATTGTGTAAGTTGCATATATAATTGTTCAATGACAAAATACGGAAAATGTTCTACTGTATTCTGAGGTACATTATGAATTCCATTACCAGAATGCCTTATATTATTTAATAAGATGATAAAAAGGGAAATATAGATTTTTCACAGGTTTGCTAGCTTTGTAATGATATCCATGAACTCTTAAAGTGACCTGTATCGAAACACATGTGCACACACACGCACACACACACACACACACACAACACTCAAACATGCTTTTCCTAAAGTCAGCTGTCACTGAAAAGAGAGAAGAGGCATATGACCTAAGGAAGGAGTACTGGTATAGATGATTGTAGAGACTAGTGATGGCAATGCAGTGACTTTTATTAAAATTTTAATATTCTTGTAGTAATACTGAAAAATATTTAATAAATATTCATTGAGAATATCAATCTGAAATAAACATCAGAAAACATGTACAAATATGAGACACAAATAAAAGCATATGAACAAAGGTGAAATTGTTGAAATAATTCATCTATTATACTATTTTTTCTTAATGGAATCCTCAGTCTATTGATAAATTATCATGGCATTTTTAGATACCAGAAGCAATTTGTGCATGTTCAGAAGTGGGTTTAAAAGTAACATTTCAAAATTTGTATGTAAAAACACATAAATATTGGAATATAGATTCTATAATTCATGTATTTAATCATTGCAGTTATTGAATATGACATGGTTTACTAGAAAATGCTAGCAACATACTTCAATTATCAATCCAGATTCAAATTGATATATTTGCATCCAGAATGGGAGGTTTTCGTGCTGATGTATTAGATGTAGACCTACATACTAAATATATCATCACTATTAGTTATCATGGGCTTTTTTTTTATTTTAAGAAGTGGAAACTGTGTCAGTAGTAAATTAGTATTTTATCTTGTTCACCTTTAGTTTGTCTGATAGTACTACAAAATACATTAAAGACGGTGTGAGAAATAAGTCAGCATCTATGATTGAGTTCTCCAAGATTACTGCAGGATTTGTCTAAACTGTTGGAAGTGAGATCACTTTCCTTGTTGGGTCTTATTTCATGCTCAGTTTGAATGCACATTCCTACAATCAGAGACCAGGAATGCATATAATAGTGTTAGCAATGCTGTGCAGTGGTGGCTCATGTATTTAATCCCAGCACTCAGGAGGCAGAGGCACTTGGCCACACAGACTCATAATCAGGAATCTCCAGACAGGAATGGAGGCTTCCAGGTATATTGGTAGATCGAGGCTAAAGCAGACACAAGGTCGCACAGACAACCTGTCATATTAGCCAATTTTGTCTGCTGTTAACAGGAGGCAAAACATAGGAAAAATTACGTTTTATCCTCTGTTCCCATTTCAATTTCTCTGCTTCGTTTTACAACACTCAGGAAGGAAGGAGACACAGATGAATCATCAGCTTGTGATGAGATCATCGGGTAAACTTCAGTCCTGTGCTGCTTCAGAATCCTTGGCTTGAGAGCTCTCTCCTTATTGGTTGAGAGATGGCATAAAAATGTCCGCACTGCAGGGTTTTACCAGTCGGGCTTCTGACTAAAGTCCGGTCGACTTTAGTCAGAAGCCCGATTGTAAACAACCACAGAGAAAAAAAATCCGTTCCGAGTCCGTGAGACATACAGGAGACAGAAGCAATAGAAACCTAGGGAAAAACGGATTTTGTGTGTTTTCCAACGCTCCTGCTAAGAGTCACCTGTTTCTGCTTGCAGTGCAGGAAATGTGCTCGAGTCTCTGAAGCCAGTGCTTCAGCCTTGATATCTGTGATTTCTGAGTTAGTGTTGAATTCTGCTTTTTCTGTAATCAAAATTTACTTTCGTGGTCAATACCTGATAACAACCGGGATGTACCAATCTTACGTGCCTTTAAATGCCCGAGTAAGATAATTGCAATATCGGGAGACATCTCAGGTACCGGGAATCTCAAAATTTCAAGTGGTCGATTTCATAATCAGTCTTTTTAGGGACTCTGACACGGCATTTCTGAATGTGATACCAGTAAACTGCAATCGGCAGCACAGAATCACAATCTAGTGTAAGCAAACAGAAATGGAAAATTTCAGGTAGATAGGCAGGATACAGACACAAAGAGTGGGATGTATAATCATCTTTTAGTTACCTGCGATGTTTTCCATTTTTGATAATTGGATTCTGGTCCTAGACAGACTACATTTTTTCCTGTCATCCACTTTTACTTTTATTCTTTTTCTGCTGGACCACACAGATAGATAGGAGGGAGAAATGAGTCTGCAGCTCTGATGGAAATCTCCAAGGTTACCACGGGATTTGTTCCTATTGGTGGCTTTGAGATCATTCTTCTCATTATTCCGGAAACAATTTGAATGCCCACACTCCTTCAGTCAGAGGCAAGGTGAGCTAATTATATTTTAACCATAGCAGGTCCTTACTAGTGAAACTCTTGCTATGACAGCTCTCAGCTGCTCAGGTTTTTATCAGAAACCAAAACATACATTGACACAGACATGACAGAATGCTATTGACTTTTATATAAGACTAATTCCAGAGAAATTAGCAAAGTCAGGTACTGGTTTATTCCCAGTATTTCAGTTCTGAGTCACCTGCAATGGTCTCCTGTGCAACAAATCAATTCCTGCTTCAGAAGCCTCTGCTACACTTTTAATTTTTGGAATCACTGCCTCAGTCTTGAAATACTGCAATATCTGTAAAGAAATAATTCACTTCAGGTTTTAGCGTCTGACAGAGTAAAGGGGAGTCATGATCTTTCCTCTTTTCTCTGAGATCCTCTGTGGGAATTATTATGACCTTGTAGGTTTCCTTTTCATGAAAACTTAGAGTCATTGAAAATATTATGCAGTGACACATGAAAGCACAACCCTACCTGGTACCAAAGACTCTCATGGTACAATAAGTTATAGAAGACGAAACTTACTTCTTATCATTCTACTGCCTTTTAGGTTCTTACAAACTCAACTTTGCTGTCTTGGCTGGCATAGTTTTTTGTTTTGGCATATAAAAATTTTTGTACATAATTTTTCTTACTTGTATTCCTTTTTCTATTCAGGAAATCAGACAGCATGAGGGGGAGTGGAAATGTGGGAGAGGGAGGGAGTTGGGAGGAGGGGAAAGTTTGTAATAATAATAATAATAATAATAATAATAATAATAATAATAATAATAAGCTAGTTTATAAAAAGGCTACAAAGCTACAGTAAAATCCTCTGTTAAAAAAAAAATCAAAAAAGAAAGAAATGTCCTTAGACTCAAATTTTGAAGCCTTTAAATCATATGTTTTTGTTTAGCTAAGCAGCCCCCAAAATCAAATGTCTCACTGTCATCAAAAAAATTCAAAGAAATCATAATAATATAATCTGACTTTCTGTTTATGTTCCATCTTTACGTGGCTTGCTTTTTTTTACTATATTACAGATATCATTTATTATCTTTACTCCTTTAATTTATGAATGTCCGTACTTTTATGTTATTTTTACTGTCTCTTTAAATACTTTGTTTTATTTTACAAAACTATTCCAGTCTATTCCTGCCTATATCCATTTTATTCTTTTTTTCCATTTTTTTTTATTGAAAAAAAATTTCCACCTCCTCCCCGCCTCCCATTTCCCTCCCCGTCTCCTTTTTCCCTCCCCCTCCTCCCGCTCTTCTCCCCCTCCCCTTACTCCTCTCCCTCTCCCTCTCCCTCTCTAGTCTGAAGAGCAGTCAGGGTTCCCTGCCCTGTGGAAAGTCCAAAATCCTCCCCCCTCCATCCTGGTCTAGGAAGGTGAACATCCAAACTGGCTAGGCTCCCACAAAGCCAGAACATGAAGTAGGATCAAAACCCAGTGCCATTGTCCTTGGCTTCTCAGCAGCCCTCATTGTCCGCCATATTCAGAGTCCGGTTTTATCCCATGCTTTTTCAGTCACAGTCCAGCTGGCCTTGGTGAGCTCCCAATAGATCAGCCCCACTGTCTCAGTGGGTAGGTGCACCCCTTGTGGTCCTGACTTCTTTGCTCATATTCTCCCTCCTTCTGCTCCTCCTTGGGACATTGGGAGCTCAGTCCGGTGCTCCAGTGTGGGTCACTGTCTCTATCTCCATCCATCTCCAGATGAAGGTTCTATGGTGATATGCAAGATATTCATCAGTATGGCTATAGGATAGGGTCATTTCAGGTTCCCTATCCTCAGCTGCCCCAGGAACTAACTGGGGACATCGTCCTATTCTTAAGCCAAAAACATTTTTTAAAAAACTATGACTTGTTTAGAGGTTTATTTTTGAATGAACCTATCCTTATTGCATATGTGTAAATAATTTTCTGACAGGATAATTTTTTCTATTTAATGATTTTCAGGCATGGCAGAGATTATCCCTATGCTTTTGCCTGTTGAATTCACCCAGTCTAACTTTGCAGAAGTATGTTCATGACCTCTTTAAGCACAGATAACTCCTCAACCTCTAGGGATGCAGTGGGCCTTTTTCACTTTGCAACATAAAGCTCACAAACACCATTTATGTGCACTGTAAGAGGACCATCGAAAAGATCAAGAGCCATTTTGGCTTCCAGTATGAACCAGAAAGCTGTCTCTTTTAGAATTCATACTTCTACTCACTGCCAACAAATAAAGACTTTCTGAAAAACATGACTATCAAGAAGTTGCAATTGACCCCCCTTTATGTGATCCTAGAAGTGCTTTTTTAAGGCTTTATTAGGCTTTATGTTGATGCACATTGCCAAATGTTGAGCACCATGAGACTCTGCTTTTTTGTTTCTCATGTACCCAGATCCAAATAATCACACAGAATTTCTAATCTTTACAAGACTTCAGCTAATGTCTTAGGTATATTTTTAGCTAGCTCTTACATCTTAAATTAACCCAAATCTGATAAACTGTGTATAGCCACAAGATTAAGGATTACTGGCATATTTCTCCTTCAGTAGCTACCTGGTATCACCTTGACTCTGCTTCCTCTTTCTCTATTTCTCTGGATGGATTTCCTGCCTGGGTATAATCTGCACTGCCATAAATCAAACCACGTCATTTGTTAACCAATGGTTATAAAACAAATTCACTTAATACAGATGGAATCCCACATCATGACATGACAGCAATTCTAAAGGAGATCACAAAGTTACCACAGCATTTGTTTCCATTGGTGGAATTGAGATCACTCTCTTTATTGGTTCATATTCTAAGCACAACCTGAATGCACACATTCCTTCAATCAGTTACAAGGAGAGCTAATACAGTTGATAGCAGAGTGTCTTCCTACCAGTCAGGCTTTGGTGATGTTTCAATTCTCAGCTGTTCATTATTATAACCAAAACTCGAATGTCCAGTGTCCCAGGCAAGGAAGATTGTTCCTTTCATCTGTATGAGTAGAGCCCTTGGAAATTACCAAAATCAAGTATTTAAAATCAGTGTTCAAAAGGTTTAAACAATGTAAACTTATGGTTAATATGTTTTGTTTTGGTCATCCTTTAATTATTGTCATTTTCCTTAGTAGTTGGTTTTTGCCTTCCTATTTTATATTTTTCTATGTTGTGTAGAATCTTTTTGACTCTTTTTAAAAAAGAACCCCAAATACAAAGCAGCAAGATCTCTTCTGAAACCTGATCACTGATTGTATACAACTTGATGCTAAATCTCTGGCTGAATTAGCTTATAGGATGTAACAGATTTCCTATGCATTTCTTTTAGACAGTGAGCATATACTCACAAAGTCAGATGCCTGCCACCAGGATGCTGAACACCTGACTGGGAAGTCCAGTGTGACAGAGAGCAGGTATCTGGAAGAAAGAGAACACTTTTGTAAATTGCAATGCATGGGAAGTAATCTGAAATTTTCGAATTCCATGAAGACTATGTCTTAGAGAATGTCTAGCAGAATCTTTTATGAAACAAGAACACCAAAGGATCGTTTTATCTTTAGGCAAGTTCAGCAGTCATTTCTTTGTGGGTCCTGCAGGTCCATTTTATCAAGCAGTCCTGGCAAGAGCAGTGTCTTGCCATAATGGCTAACCTACTCCATAAGGAGCCTCTTTGATGCCTACCTACCTTTGGAAGTAATTGGGGCTGCCAAAATCAAATGTCTCAAGTTATAAAAAGTCCTAAGTTATTAAAACATTTTAAATTATAAATGTCATATTCTATAGTCTTTGAAAGAATATCTATCCATCTGAAATTCATCTCTTTACAACTAGAAAATCTAACTAACATGACTATAAGCTTGACTATTATATGTAACTTTCTGTTTACCTATATTTCTTAATTATATGTTACGTTTTTAAATGAGCTGCACAATCACAATACCTTAATCAAGATCAGAAATATACATGCACAATATAAGTGGATTGACCTTAAATTTGTATCAGTAAACTGAGATCTATATCAAAACAAATTATTCATCTCTATAGTATATCTCCCTTTAAATGTAAATAAATAATTATAAACAATATTTGAGAATATGGAGGTAGTTCTCTTCAAACTGCTTCTTGCTGTTTATTACTCAAAGTAATTTAAAAGGATGTTCAAGGCAACCTTTCAGGGGTTCTTTGACCTTCAAACCACAGTAGTTTGGAAAGATTCCACAGGTTTTCATCCCTTGTGGAAACAAAAGAAGAACCTCTTTTCCAAAATAACATATCCTTAGACTCAAATTGTGAAGTCAAGATACTTTTATTTTGGTTTAACTTAGCAGTCCATACAATGAAATGTCTCTCTGTACTTAGCTCCTTTAAAACACAAAAATTCTAAGAAAACATAATAATATACACAATTCAGACTCTGTAAATTTTCCATCTTTACAGAACTTTTCTTACTCTATTACTTTTTAAATTTTTTTATTCTCTTTATTCCTTTAATATGTGACTGTCTATACTCTGATATTTTAAAGACTTTGTTTTACTTAAACCATTTATTTCTTTTTAGATCTTTCTATACTCTTTTTCTTTTCTCTCCCAAGTGTAAATATAGTTATCCAATAGTGTGACCTATTTAGCAGTCTTTTTTTGTCTGAATCTTTCCTATTTTGTATCTATAATTCTTTACTTTCTAGGGGTGCTTCTTAAAATGTTAAACACTTCATGACTAGGTTTTATACAGTAGTCTGCTTACTCCGCACAGTCCACCATGGTGGAAGTCCATTCTCTGCCTCTGAAAGCTGTGCACATTACCCCATGTATATTACACGTGTTACATGAAATATACATATAGTGTTTTACAATTATAATTCAGCTCCATAAAAAATACATAGACAAACTAAAAAAAGATCAAAAACAGTCAGCAACCAGAGGTACTCAACAGTCACAATCAGATAAGTCCAGACAGTAATGGAGGCTTTCATGTATACAGCTTGAATATAGGCAAAGGCAGCCTTAAACTCACTCAGCCAACCAACAGTATTAGGCAGTTTTCTTTACTAATCACTGGAAGCAGATTCCAGGTTAAAATATATTTCCTCATGTGTTCTACTTTCAATTACCTTTCTTATTTTAACATTCACAGAGAGGAGGGAGACAAACATAAATCATCAGTCATGGTGGAGATCTCTACGTATACTTCAGACCTGTGCTTTCCATTCCTTGGTTTGGCATCTCTGTACTTATTGGTTCCTACTGCATCTGTACATGGAGTCACATGTTCCAACAGGAGACAATCCGATCAAATAAAAATTTTGTACTGAAGCATTTTTCAAGTCAGGTTGCTGGCTAAACTCCAGCTTTAGCTGGCTTTTAGTCAAAGCTTGGCTATAAGCAACCCCAGACAAGGAAATCTGGCCCACAGAACTGCAGGAGACAGAGCCAATAGAAACTCAGTCAGGCCGGGCGATGGTGGATTATGCCTTTAATCCCAGCACTCGGGAGGCAGAGGCAGGCAGCTCTCTGTGAGTTTGAGACCAGCCTGGTCTACAGAGCTAGTTCCAGGACAGGCTCCAAAGCCACAGAGAAACACTAACTCGAAAAAAAAAATGAAAAGAAAAAGAAAGAAAGAAAGGAAGGAAGGAAGGAAGGAAGGAAGGAAGAAAGAAAGAAAGAAAGAAAGAAAGAAAGAAAGAAAGAGCAAAGAATTTGTAGGATTTTTTTCATTTTTCTGCTAAAAGTCACCTGCTCCTGTTTGCAGTACAAGATATGTATTTTTGTCTCTAAAACTGCTTCAGGCTTTATAGCAATGATTTCAGGCTCAATCTTGATTCTACAATAAAGGCAAGAAAGGTTAACTTTGGGAATCAATATCTTACAGAATCCACAGGTGTACTGATCAAATGCACAATTGGAGGTCCCCCTCAGATAATGGTTATGTTGATCAGTAGTCTAACATAGCCACCTGGGACTTACTGAAAATTTCAAGTGCTATATCCCTAATCAGTTTGTTATGGAATCTGGTATGAGATTTCTGAAAGTCATACCAACAAACCACAACTGTACTCACAGACACACTCAGCCATAGCAGGCACAGAGAGATATTTTTATGTAAATATGTAAATAACCAGGATAGAGCGATATGTAGCTGTATATAGGATCGCCCCCTAGTTTCCACAGGATGGTTCTCTCTTTCAGAAATGGAAATAAGTGCCTAAATTACATAGATGTTTTCCTGCAGTCCACTTACAATTTTGTTTCTTTCTGCCACAACACAAAATTAGACAGGAGGGAGAAATGATCGGCAGCTCTGAAGGAGATGTGATGGAGTGACATAAGCCCTTGCTGCTCAGTCTTTCTGCCAGGCAGATGGAATCACTGACATCTGCAGGCTAATGCAGTTATTACACCTACTCCAGCTCACTGTAATTGTCCAGAACAGGTAAGTAAACGGTAAAATTTGAATGATATGAACACTGACAATATTAACATTCTAGAATTTAATAACCAGTATGCTTATGCTATAGATGGTATTCTGCAAGGTTTATGTGAATTTTCTTATACAGACATTTATTTGTTTTGGGGAATTAGCTATGTTCTTTATTTTTTATTTCTTTTTATTAAAAATTTCCGCTTCCTCCCCGCCTCCCTTTTCCCTCCCTCTTCCCTCACTCCCCTCCCCCTCCCTCTCCAAGAAGGAGCAGTCAGGTTTCCCTGCCCTGAGGGAAGTCCAAGGTCCTCCCCCCTCCATCCATGTCTAGGAAGGTGAGCATCCAAACAGGCTAGGCTCTCACAAAGCCAGTACATGCAATAGGATCAAAACCCAATGCCATTGTTTTTGGCTTCTCAGCAGCCCTCATTGTCCGCCGTGTTCAGAGAGTCCGGTTTTATCCCATGCTTTTTCAGTCTCAGTCCAGCTGGCCTTGGTGAGCACCAAGGCTAGCTATGTTCTTTAAATGATATCTTAAGAAAATGTTTTGATAACAGGGCTAAGCATGAGTCACTTTTAGAAATAACACAGTCTTTACAGACTAATTATGAACAGATAGCTGAAAATATTAATACTATTGAAAAGGCTAACATTAGTTTAGCATACAAAATACAACCTAAGCTGAAGGGTACTGATAAATTATCTGAAAGTATTCATACTGTTGAACTTACTAGTCAGAAACTGTTAGAAAGTTATGATAGAGCCGGGCAATGGTGGCACATACCTTTAATCCCAGCACTCGAGAGGCAGAGGCAGGAGGATCTCTGTGAGTTCGAGACCAGCCTGGTCTACAGAGCTAGTTCCAGGACAGGCTCCAAAGCCACAGAGAAACCCTGTCTTGAAAAACCAAAAAAAAAAAAATTATGATAGGTTATCAGATAAACTATCTCTCCACAAGGCAACATGCACTGCCTCAAAATGATATCAAAGAATGAGGCAGTATCTTTACTCCAAAAATTTCATACTTTGGAATCGTATGGCAGAATAATGACCAGTAGCTAAATGAATCAATGGGTGCACTAGAACAGCACAGAAGACTGGAGATTCAGACTTTGCAAAAGTCAGTGGTCAAAGGATTTGAAATGATTGAGGAAATAATTGGAACTGATGGGCAGGAAGCCACGGTACAACAACAGGATTTAGACAAACCAGTATTAGACAAATTCACAGAAAACTTACACTGAGTATTAACTGCTTATCTGGTTATCTCCTTTAACAGCATTCTGGTCCAAAGTAGTTTAAGGTAGTCAAATAATATGGATGCCTACCTATAGGTATGAGTAATCTTAAGAAAATTAAGTAAGCAATAGTATCTTATGGATTGCACAAATTATTTGTTAGGGAGAGGATTTAGGAACTGTCAAGAGACTTGAATCAAATACCAGTCCTGAACAGAGCAAGAGAGAATAATTTAGTGACTTTTGACAAAAAACTAACTAAGGCTGTACAAGTAGGAGTAACAGACCCAGAAGACAGACGTGTACTTTTAGAATCTCTGGCTTTTGAAAATGCCAACATAGATTGCCAAAAGATATGTGTGCCTCTAAATGTCAGATCAGCACCAATAGATGAATGGATCTTTCAAATAATGAATTTTGAGACCTTTGAATATAGTACTGACGCTAAGGTAAGAGAAGCAATCTTCAATGGTATGAGGTGACACCAAAATGTAAAATGAGGAGGGATTTTATGAGCAAGGGAGGTTCAAGATCCTGAGAAGCAAACATACAGAGAATAGTACCAAGATTGTGGGAAATCATAAACTCTTTACCAACACCTATGAAGTCTGTATTCCCCTGATCTAGGCCATCTTCCTGTGGGAGACATCTGTGTATCTTGGTCTAATTGAGGGGCCTATGGAGGATGGACAAGGATTTATTTCTGGTACAAGTTCTAACTTTTTGGAGCAAAGTCAATAAGTTGGGATGTCTAACTCAACGTTGATTTGGTAGGGTTTTGGATCTTCCTCAGATTCATGTGCTAGGCTATGTTGACTTTCCATGGGAGGCCTTGCCTTTGGGAGGAATTGATAGAGGATGGGATATAGGGAGGCAAGCATGTGGTAAGAGGAGTAGGGTAAAAAACTGTGTTTAGAATATAAAGATAATAAAAAATAAATAAAAAGAAAGGAATTGCATAAACCTCAACTTATAAGTGACAAAAAAATATCTCTTTTAATTTCATAATAAACTTATAAAAAAACAAAAAAGGTTGCAGAGACACTGGTATGTGCATATTTATAAACATACAGCAGTCTATCTAGAGTTTTTTGTCCTGATCTTTCTTTTAGATGTGTTGTTGCATGGCATTTGTGGCTGGCACCACACCATTGGTTCCCTGAGAGACTAGCTTTATGGCTGAGATCTAAGGGAGCCATAATTACCACTGCACCTCTGGGATATTATTGGGTCCATGCTTACAATGATTAGCATACAGCCCATTGTTAATAAACTGTATTAAATATTTAGACAGAGGGCCACTTAATAGAGCCATACTCCTGTACTCACCAACAACCAGCCCAGAAGCCTTCTCTTAAAATCTATTCTTCTTTGCTACTAGCACTGATCTTAGCTGAGCAATGACAGCTATTCAGAAGCCTTGTTTGATTCCAGTTTTGATTCCTTAGAATCTTTTGGATAAATATTTTAATTGTTATGAAGTAATTAGTGCCCCAAGAAAGAATACCATTAGTAGGCAGACTTTTCTGTCCTACCACATAGTTCCCGAATAACCACAGAAAAAAAAATATTATGAATTTTAAACAATTAGCCAATAACTTAGGCTTATTACTAGCTAACTTGTACATTTTAAATTAATCATATTTCTTATGTGTGCTCTCATGTGGATTGGTAAATTTTCTCAGAATAGCAAGTACAGTTTCTTCCCACTGTTTCTCATGATTCTGAGATGTCTCCCATTTTCCCAACTTCTTCTTTCTCTGGTTCTTAAGCTTAACTTATTCCTCCTAGATATAATCAAGCCAGGACTTTTATTGAATCAATCACAATGACATATATTCACATAATGTAAAGAATGTTCTATATCCTGTTCTTCATTATTTAATACACACACCTTTTCATTAGATTTACTTGATTTGCTGATGGAGACATAAATTTCCATCCTTGCTCTTCGCTTGACAAGACTTAAGATTAAAGTCTATTCAGAAAAAAATGGGCATATATTATTTCAAATGTATATTTAGTCTAAGTTATCTATGTTTATTCCTTACATATTTCATTTGGTGAGCAGTGATTTCATCCTGAATGCTCATGTCTAGAAACTGAAGAACAACCATATGGACATGAAAGTTGAACCTTCCCAGCTGATGCTCAGTATCTTACCACAGGCTGCGATGCGATCTAAAACTGCCGTAAAGTATGGGATTAATGACCAGGCCCATTTATTTTGTCAGGCTGCTCCTCCCATTCTGTGACATGTAGTAATTGCAACAACAGAATTGTAAAAAGTAAATAACACTGATTTTAACCGTTTCCCATGAAACAAAGAAAACCTAGTAAAAAGAAATATTCCAGTCCTCATTTTTTGTGACTACGACTTGAAATTATTCAAAAGCAAAATCACATTTAACTACCATTAGTTTATATGCAAAGACTCTCTATTGTTTATGTAAGGTTCACCTGGTACCTTAAAAAGAAACATCACTAACACAGGTAATTTTATTTGGTACGTTTTTATTTCACATGAGCATACTATAGTTTCATTATTTTATGTTTATTTTGTTTTCACTATATCTAGACTGAACTAGGTACCCTTTCAGGGATGGGTTCCTAAAGCCAGAACAAGCAGTAGGAATAAATCCTGCTTCCATTGCCAGTGGCTTCACTGTCTGTCCTAGCGATAAAATTGTCACCCATATTCTGAGCACCTAATTTGATATATTGCTGGTTCTCTCAGAGTCAGGCCAGAGTTGTTAGGCTCTCATTATCTCAGGCAAGCTGTTTCAGTGGGTAGTCTTATTACAGACTTAATCTCTTTGCATGTATTCTCACTCCTCCCAGTATTCAACTGGACTTTGGGCACTCAGCCCTATGTTTGACTGTGTATCTCGACATCTGTTTCCAGCAATTGCTATTCCAGCACCCACTCCATTATTGCTTAGGATCTTAACTGGGGTCATCCTTCCCGATTCCTGGGAATTTCTCCTATTCCAGGTGTTTGCAGGTCCCCTAATGGTTCCCACAGTCAAAATACCTTTTTCCTTACTTTCCATCACTGTTCATTCTTCATCGGGACAATCCTGTTCTTTCAAGTTCTCCTCCCTCTCCTTTTCAATGCACCTCCTCCCTTCTGCCTTTTTTTTTTCTCCCTGTGCCCAATACTTTACCATTCTTCTTGGGAGATCTTGTCTATTTTCCCTTTCCAGGGGGATCAATGTGTGTTTCCCTTAATGTTCTCCTTGTTACTTAGCTTCTCTGAGGTCTTGGACTACAGTTTCACTATTTATTGCATTATAGCTGGTATTCTCATCTATGATTGGGTACATACCATCTTCATTATTCTGGGTCTGAGTTACCTCACTCAGGATGTTTTTTTTTTTTTCTAGTTTCATCCATTTGCTTGCGCATTTCAAGATGTCATGGTATTTTACCACTGAATAGTACCCAATTATGCAAATGTACCACATTTCCTTTATCCATTCTTGGTCGATGGGCATCTAGGTTGTTTCTAGGTTCTGGCAATTACAAATAATGTTGCTTTGAGCATAGTGGAACAAATTTCCTTTCAACATGATTGAAAAAAAAAACTTTGTATATAACTCTAAAAGTGGTATTGATGGATCTCAGAGTTGGTTCATTTCCAATTTTCTGAGAAACTGCCATACTGAACTCAAGATTGTTGTACAAATTTAAAAACCATTGTAACTCTGAGTCTGAGATGGACTATACAAGAAATTTATTTATGGTGCGCTTATTACATTATATGCATGAGGACAATAAGAGAAGAATCCAGACTTTTGCCCATTTCTTGACAACATCATCTACTATTCAGAAAAGTTAATTTAACATTGCTATTTACAGAGGACCGTACCATATTTGGTGAATAAGTAGAATACAATAATCTTTAGAGTGGTTAACAGTGTTGTCTGTGATTTATAGTCATTATCTTATTCTTTTCCTTTTATGGTTATGTTGTAACCTGAGAGAGTCAAGTAGCAGTCTCTGTCAGCAACAAGCCCATTTGGAAATTTGCAAACCCAGAAGACAATTTTAGAATACTCCTTTTCTAAAGCATGCATGCTCATCGTATACAATTCCAGGAAATTAGAGAAGTGTGGTCACAGGAAATTTTCTGAGTATTCATGGTTAGAATGGCCCATTTCATTCCAAGGATCAAATCAGCTAATTTAATAAATATTTGTATCAAATCAGTATTTGATTAATATGTACGCATATTTGTCCTAATAATCTTTCAAATGCTGTTAATAAATGCATAATTCTTGTAATATCTACTGCTCAAAAATCTCAGTATGCCTTATATCAGGACAACTGAAGCCAAACCCTTATCAAAGTATCTATTTGTTAAATTGAATTAATTGAGAAGAAAATTAGAATTATTTTCAGGGTAGCTTGCCATGAAGTGCACTCATGTACCAACAAATGGTTTCAAATTGAATCAGAGTCCAGATGCACTTGTCTATACAGAATCACAATTATATATCTCCAAAGAGGAATGGAGGCTTCTGTGTATATTGGTATATTCGAGGCAAAAGCAGATGCAAGGTCACACTGACAACCTGTCATACTTAGCCTGTTTTGTCTTCTGTAACAGGAGGCAAAACACATGAAAAATTAAATTTTATCTTTGGTACCCATTTCAGTTTCTCTGCTTCTTTTTACAACACACAGGGAGGAGGGAGAGACTGATGAATCATCAGCTCTGGATGACATCATCAAGTTAAATGCAGTCCTTACTTTCCAATCTCTCTCCTTATTGTTTCCTCGGTGTTATAAAAATATCTGCACTGTGGGATTTTACCAGTCAGGTTCCTGACTAAAGTCCAGCTAGACTTTAGTCAGGCTCCTGACGGTAAAAACCACAGAGAAGAAAATCCGTCTCAGATACCTACAGGAGACCAAAGCAATAGGAACCTAGAAAAACAAGGATTTGGTGAGATTTCGCATACTCCTACTAAAAGGCACCTGTTCCTGTTTGCTGTGCAGAAAATGTGCTTGAGTCTCTGAAGCCACTGCTTCAGCCTTAATATCTGTGATTCCTGGGCTAGTCTTGGATTCTGCATTTTCTGTACGGCAGGTTTACTGTGGGAGTCAATACCTGACAATACACGGGGATGTACTGGTTATATGCGTCACTGGACGTTCCAGTAAGATAATTGCGATCTCGGGAAATATCCTCAGGCACCTGGGAATCTCAGTATTTTAAGTGGTATATTCCCAATTAGTGTGTTTAGGGACTCTGACACGGCATTTCTGAATGTGATACCAATAAGCTGCAATCGGCAGCACAGAATCACAATCAGCCCTCAGCAGGCAGAAATGGGAAATTTCAGGTAGATAGGCAGGATACAGACCCAAAGTGTGGGATGTATGCTCATTGCTCATTTCCTAGTTACCTGGGATGTTTTTTCTTTCTTTCTTTCTTTCTTTCTTTCTTTCTTTCTTTCTTTCTTTCTTTCTTTCTTTCTTTCTTTCTTCCTTCCTTCCTTTTTTTGTGATAATTTGATTCTGGTCCTAGGTAAACTACATTTTCTTTTTCCTGTCATCCCCTTTCACTTCCATTTTTTTCTGCTGGACCACACAGTTAGTTGGGATGGAGAAATGAGTCAGCAGTTCCGATCGAGATCTCCAAGGTAACCACAGGATTTGTTCCTATTGGTGGAATTGAGATCATTCTTCTCATTGTTCCGGTTAACTATTTGAATGCACACACTCCTTCAGTGAGAAACAATACGAGCTAATTTCACTTTCAGCATAATGGGTCCTTACTAGTCAGGCTCTGGCTATATGCCATCTCTCAGCTACTCATGTTTATACCCAAAACCCGAATGTACACAGATGCAGACAATGCAGACTGCTATTGATTTTTATATAAGATTAAGCCCAGGGAAATTATCAAAGTCAGGTATTGGTTTATTCCCAGTATTACACTTGATTCTGAAACCTTTGCTTCCCTCTAAACTTGTGCCACCACTGTCTCATCTTGAGCACTACAGTACCTTCAAGAAAATAATTCACTTCAGGTTTTAGCATCTGACAAAGCCAAGAAGACTCATGCTGCCTTTCCTCTGTGCACTGAGTTCCTTTGTACGTATGGGTATGACACTGTAGTTTTTATTATTTTCATTACATATTGTGCAGTAACATATGTAGACACTACCCTACCTGTCACCAAAGACTCTGAAGGTAGAATAAGGTATGGAAGGGGAAACATACTTCTTTTTTATTAGATTTTTTTTAATTACCAACCCAAATTTCCACTCCCTCTCCTCCTTCCATTCACTGCACACTTCCTCCCACTCCACCCCTATCTAATCTTAAGATATAGTAAGGCAATTTGCTTTATGGAAAGTCCAAGGCCCTAACTACTACATCTAGGCTGAACAAAGTATACATTCACACAGAATAAGATAACAAAAAGCCAGTTCATGCACTAGAGATGAATCCTAGTGCCACTGCCAGTGGCTCCTCAGTGCGGCCTAGCCATACAACTGTCAACCACATTCAGAGGGTCTAGTTGAGTCCTATGCTTGTTCCTTCCCAGTCCAGCTAGTGCTTGTGAGTTCCCATTAGCTCAGGTGTAAAGTGTTTCAGTGGATGAACCCTTCATGGTCTTGACTTCTTTGCTCATATTCTCATTCTTTTCACTCCTCAACTGGACCTGGGAGCTCAGTCTAGTGCTCCAATGCGGTTCTCTGTCTCTGTTCAATCTTTTGTTAAATGATGGTTCTATGGTATAGAAGAGTAAACATTCTTATCATCCTATTGCCTTTTTCAATCTCACAGGTTCTACATTGCTGTCTCGCTTGGCATCATCTTTCTGTTTTGGCATATAAATCTATTGTACATGACTCTTTCTCTCTTGTATGCCCATTCCTAATTAGGAAATCAGATAGCATGAGCTTTGTTGGAAATCAACTATTTATTCATGATGGCAGCAAGGTATTACATACTACCCTTTAAAATAATTAACACACCAGATTTCTTTGTTATTGTGTGTGTTGTGTATGAACGCTTTGAACAAGTGACTATCTTATCTTGTATCCTCCATCTCGGACTCTGAATTCCTCTGTCTGCTATTAATGTTGAGACTCGAAAATCTTGGTACACTGGAATTAACAGCATTCATTTGAATCTGTTGCAATACTTTTCCCATTTTTTCAATATAAATATACATGGTTTTCAAGTTAGTTGCTGAAATTTCTTAGAACAGTGTATTTATACAGATGGAAACTTTTGGAAGATATAATTGATTAACTACAATGCAAAAACTGTCTATGATGTGGGCATGCAATGTTGAAGAGAAAAGAGAAAGAAAATGTACGATGTCTGTACTGGACAAGCAAGATAAAAGAAAAAGACTGCCAAAACATGCAAAGATAGATAAGTAAGATGGTTTCAAATTTTTTCCTGCCTCTCGAAAACAGTATGTCAGTTACTCTAGGCCATAGCCAAAGTTGGTAGCTTCAAAACTGCAAATGAGATTTTGGGTAATTTCCCAGGTAGCCATGTGTCTCTCTCATTTATTGCACATTATATAAGTTGCTTGATTGCACTTACTATTTATTAAAGTAATATTATATCCCTTCTCAGGTCTTTTATGGGGTTGAAGAATAGATAATCATAGTTACTTTCCTCTCATAACTTTGCCAAGAAAATTCTAACAATGACATTTTTAGTTAACGTTGCCCATGGGTATAAGTTATTCCAGTAACAGAATATGATTCTCTATTGTTTATGTATGGTTCAGCTGATGCCTTAAAAATACATCACTAACACAGGTAATTTCATTAACTATTTTTATTTCATATGAGCATACTATTGGTCCATTATTTTTATTTTGTGTTTATTTTTTTCTCCCTATCTTTGGGCTGAACTAGGTATACTTCCAGAGAATGGATCCCTAAAGCCAGAATAAGCAGTATGGATAAATCCTGCTCCCACTGCTAGTAGTGATCCACTCTCTGCCCTAGCCATACACCGTCACCCACATTCTGAGTATCTAGTTTGGTACTTTGCTGGTTCTTTCACAGTCAGGCCAGAGTTGTTAGGTTCCCATTGGCTCAAATTAGCTGTTTCAGTGTGTATTCCCATTACATCCTTGATCTCTTTGCATGTATTCTCACTCCTCCAAGTCTTCAACTGGACTATGGGAGCTCAGCACTGTGACTGTCTGTGGATCTCTGCATCTGCTTCCATCAGTTGCTGAATAATTACTCTATAATGACATTTAAGGTATACATACATACATGTGTGTATATATATATAATTCCAAGGCAATGCTTATTCAAGCACCAAATCCATTATTGCTTAGGATCTTCACTGGGGTCATCCTAGTGGATTCCTGGTAATTTCTCCTATTCCAAGTTATTGCAGGTCCTCCAGTGTCTCCCACAATCAAAATACATTTTTACTTGATCTCCGTCTCTGTCTTTTCCTCATCTCAGCAATCCTGTTCTTTCAAGTTGTCCTACCTTTCCTATTTCCACACCTCCTCCCTTTCCGCCATTACCTCTCACTGTGGCCATACTTTCCCAATTTTCTTAGGAGATTTTGTCTGTGTCTCCTTCACAAAGGGATTAATATTTGTTCCCCTTAGTGTTCTCCTTGTTCCTTAGCTTCTCTGAAATAGTGGGATATAGCTTCATTATTTTTTAATTTATAGCTGGTATTCTCACCTATAATTGGGTACCTAACATCGTTGTAATTCTTGATCTGGGTTACCTCACTCAAGATGTTATTTTTTTTTCTCATTTAATCCATTTCCTTACACAATTCAAGATATCATTGTATTTTTACTGTTGCATAGTACTTCATCATGTAAACGTACCATGTTTCCTTTATCCATTCTTTGGTCAAAGGGCATCTAGGTTGTTTCCAGGTTTGGCAATTAGAAACAATGCAGCTATGAACATAGTTGAACAAGTTTTCTTGTTTTATGATTGAGCAAATTTTTTTATATATCATTAAGAGTGGTATTGATGCGTCTTTCAGTTGGTTGATATCTAATTTTCTGAGAAACCGCCATTCTGAACTCGAATGTTGTATAAATTTTAATCCCATCGACATTCTGTGTCTGAGATGGAATATACAGTTTTCTCCATGCTGCTCTTATTACATTATATGCATGAGGACAGTAAGAGAAGGACCCAGACATTTTCCCATTTCTTAACATTACCATCTACTATTCAGGAAAGATAATTTAAAATTGGGATTTACAGATGACCACAGAGTGGTCTGTGGTTTATAGTCATTATCTTATTCTTTGCTTTTATGGTTACATTGTAACCCGAGACAGTCTAGTAGCAATCACAGTCAGCAAAAAACGTATTTGGAAAGTTGCAGAACTAGAAAACAATTTTAGAATACTCCTTTTCCAAAGCAGGCATGCTAGAATAACACGACATTAGAGAAGTCTGGTAACAGGAAATTTTCTGAATATTCATTGACAGAAAGGCTAGAATGATCCATTTCAATCCAAGGAGTAAATGTATCTCAAATCTGCTAGTTTTAATAAGTATTTGCATGAAACCAGTATTTGATTAATATGTAATTATATTTTTCTTTTTTTAATTTATTTATTTCTTTATTAATTAATTAAAGATTTCTGTCTCTTCCCCACCGCCGCCTCCCCTTTCCCTCCCCCTCCCCCAGTCAAGTCCCCCTCCCTAGTCAGCCCAAAGAGCAATCAGGGTTCCCTGCCCTGTGGGAAGTCCAAGGACCACCCACCTCCATCCAGGTCTAGTAAGGTGAGCATCCAAACTGCCTAGGCTCCCACAAAACCAATAGGTGCAGTAGGATCAAAAACCCATTGCCATTGTTCTTGGGGTCTCAGTAGTCCTCATTGTCCGCTATGTTCAGCGAGACCGGTTTTAACCCAGGCTTTTTCAGACCCAGGCCAGCTGGCCTTGATGAGTTCACAATAGAACATCCCCATTGTCTCAGTGTGTGGGTGCCCCCCTCGCGGTCCTGAGTTCCTTGCTCGTGCTCCTCTCTCCTGGTGCTCCTGATTTGGACCTTGAGATTCCAGTCCGGTGCTCCAATGTGGGTCTCTGTCTCTGTCTCCTTTCATCGAGAGTACTACTCAGCAGTAAAAAAAAGGACTTCTTGAAGTTTGCAGGCAAATGGATGGAAATAGTAAACACTATCCTGAGTGAGGTAAGCCAGACCCAAAAAGAGGAACATGGGATGTACTCACTCGTATTTGGGTCTAGCCATAAATAAAGGACATTGAGCCTATAATTCGGGTTCTTAGAGAAGCTAAATAAGAAGGAGAACCCAAAGAAAAACATATAGGCATCCTCCTGAATATATTTTTCTTAATGAATTTTCAAAAACTGGAAATAAATGCATAATCCTTGTAGCATACTCACTGCTCAAAAAAAAAAAAATCACAGTATGCCTAATGTCAGGACAAATGAATCCAAACCCATTAGAACGCTATTTGTTGTATTGAACTAATTGAGAAAAAAATGTAGAATTATTTTCAGGGTAGCTTGACATGAAGTTCACTCATGTACCAACAGATGGCATCCAACTGATGGGAATGCAACATACTTAACTGAATTCTGTTTTTACTAAAGATAGAAAAAAATGTATTTCAGATTTAACAGTGATTATGGAATTTGTAGAGATACTGCTGCATTTAGAATCTAGTAAATTTTTTAAATGCCAGGCCAGCCTGGACTACATGGTGAGACACTGTCAAAATAAAAGAATTGATGAGAATAAAAAAAATATTTACACAGTACTTAATGTATATTAATTGCATGTGAGAAACAAAAATATAAATGCCATTTCTTGCAAAGGTAAGTGTACAAACACCTATAAGGCCTTAAACAAAAAAATGTTTAGAATATAAATATTTAAACCTTTCCTGAACTCTATTAATCTGAATGTACTTCTTTATCATTAAGACACAGTGGGATACTATATTATATTTGGGTCTATTTGTAACAGGGCTTGAAATCAACATTTCTTTCTACAATTCACCCATCTCCTTGTACAACAGTCCTATGAACTTAGGTATATTATGTATTATAATTCAACTAAATGGATATTTTAATCATGTATTATATTTACATATAATACATATATATGTATTATGTATAATATTTATGATTTAACTGCATAAAGCACACACACACACAAACAGACAAAAATAGATCACATAGAATCAGAAGACAGATGCACTTTGCTGCACAGAGTCACGATCAGGAAGCTCCAGACAGGAATGGAGGCTTCTGTGTATGCTGGTAGATTCGAGGAAAAGGCAGAAGCAATGTCGCTCGCTCAGACAACCTGTCATACTTAGTTTTGTCTGCTATTAACTAGAGGCAAAACACAGGAACAAATAAATTTTATCCTGAGTTCCCATTTGACTTGCTCTGCTTCTTTTACCACAGAGGGAGGAAGGAGCGCAGATGAATCAACAGCTCTCGATGACATCACCAAATTGAATGCAGTCCTTGCCTTTCAATCCTTATATGAGATCTCTCTCCTTATTGGTTGATAGATTGCATAAAAATGTCTGCACTGAGGGATTTTTACCAGTCAGGTTCCTGACTAAAGTCCAGCTGGATTTTAGTCAGGCTCCTGACGGTTAACACCCACAGAAGAAAATCTGTCTCAGAGAACTACAGGAGACAGACACAATCCAAACCTAGGAAAACAAGGATGCAGCGTGATTCCCATGCTCCTGCTAAGAGTCACCTGTTTCTGTTACAGTGCAGGAAATGTGCTCGAGTCTCTGAAGCAAACGCTTCAGCCTTAAAATCTGTGATTCTACCGTTAGTCTTGGATTCAGCATTTCATGTAATGAAGACTTAGTTTGGAAGTCAATACCTGACAGCACCCATAGATGATGTACTGATTATATGCGCCACTGGACACATTTGTAAAATAATTGCGATGTTGGAAAATGTCCTCAGACACCTGGAAACCTGAAAATTTTTAGTTCCGGATTCCCCAGTCTTGTGTTTAGGGACTCTGACATGGCATTTCTGAATGTGATAACAGCAAGCTCTAATCGGCAGCACAGAATCACAATCAGCTGTCAGCAGGCAAAACCGGGAAATTTCAGGTAGATAGGCAGGATACAGACCAAAAGAGTGCGATGTATGATCATCTCTTAGTTATCTGCAATGTTTTCCTTTTTTGAAAATTGGATTCTGGTCCTAGGTAAGCAACATTTTTTCCTGTCATCCACTTTCACTTTCATTTTTTTCTGCTGGACCACACAGTTAGATGGGAGGGAGAAATGAGTCAGCAGTTCCGATCGAGATCTCCAAGGTAACCACAGGATTTGTTCCTATTGGTGGAATTGAGATCATTTTTCTCATTTTCCGGGAACATTTGAATGCACACACTCCTTCAGTAAGAGACAATGAGAGCTAGTTACATTTTCAGAATAACGGGTCCTTACTAGTCAAGCTCTGGGTATATGCAATCTCTCAGCTGCTCATGTGTATAACCAAAACCCAAATTTACATACATGCAGACAAGGCAGGCTGCTATTGCCTTCTTCTAAATGAGACTAAGCCCAGGGAAATTAGCAAAATCAGGTAATGGTTTATTCTCATTATTATACTTCTGAGTCACTTGCCATCGTCTCCTGTGCAGCAAGTCGATTCCTGCTTCTGAAAACTCTGCTTCTCTTTAAACTTGTGGCACCACTGTCTTATCTTGAGCACTACAGTATTCTCAAGAAAATAATTCACTTCAGGTTTTAGCATTTGACAAATTCAAGGTGACTCATGCCCTTTCCTCTTTGCACTGAATTCCTTTGTGCATATGGATATGACATTGTAGTTTTATTTTCATGAAAAATTAGACTTAGTAAAAATTATGCAGTAACATATGAAGGCACTACATAATCTGTCACCAAAGACTCTGAAGATAGAATAATGTATAGAAGTAGAAACATACTTCTTTTTATTAGATATTTTTTTAAAAAAAATTCCCAATCCAAATTTCTACTCCTTCTCCTCTTCCCATTCCCTCCACACATCCTCCCACCCCACCACCATCTAATCCTAAGATATGGTAAGGCAATTTGCTTTATGGAAGTTCCAAACCCCCTCCCTCCACTACTTCTAGGCTGAGCAAGGTATACATCCATACAGAATAAGATACCAAAAAGCCAGTACATGCACCAGAGATAAATTCCAGTGCCACTGCCAGTGGCCCCTCAGTGTGGCCCAACTGTCATCCACATACAGGGGTCTAGTTTGGTCCTATGCTTGTTCCTTCCCAGTCCAGCTAGTGTTGGTGAGCTTCCAATAGCTTAGGTAAATTGTTTCATGGACCATTCAGGCTCTTGACCCCTTTGCTCATTTTCTCATTCCTTCTACTCTTCAACTGGACATTTGGAGCTCAGTCCAGTGCTCCAATGTGGGTCTCTATAATATATTTTCTAAATGAAAACCTCCAACCATTTTAAATTATCATGACATTGTTAGATACCAGGAGCAATTTACATATGCTCAGAAATGTGTTAAAAGTAACATTTCAGAATTATTTTTATTTAAAAACACATATGTTAGAAATACATTCTATAATTCATGTATTTATTTATTGCGTTTATCAAATCTGACATGGTCTATTAGAAAATGCCAGCAACAAGGTCCAGTGAGCAGTCCAGAATCACATCAGATTTCTGAAGTGAGAATTGAGGCTTTCATGTTGATATCCCAGATATATCCAAATAGTAAATATTTCATCATTAGTAGTTAGCATGAGTTTTTTTTTTCCTTTCACTAAGTGGTCACAGTATCTGTAGTAAATATTTTCTCCTCTAGTCCACCTTTGATTTGGTTGATAGTGCTACAAAACATATTTAAGAATGTGTGAAAAATAAATTATCAGCTATGATTGAACTCTTTCAGATTAACACAAGATTTGTCTCCACTGTTAAAGCTGTGATTGCCTTCCATTTTGGGTGTTATTTCATGCTCGGTTTGAATGCACACACTCCTTCAATCAGAAAACAGGAATACTTATAAAACTGTTAGCAGTGCTGGCTCTTACAAGTGAGGCTCTGCCTATATGACAGGTGTCAGTTAAACCTGGGTATAACCAAAACCCTGCTGTTTATTTATATAGACAACATAGGCTGTTCCTGGCATGTAAAGGAGTCAGAGTCCATAGAAATTAGCAAAATCAGAAAGTGCATTCACAGTAACTATTCCAACTGTTTTGAAATTTTTGCAGTACGAATTCTATTATCTACCCTATCTCGGTGCTTACAAAGTTTTGTGCCAAAATCACCTCTTACGTTAACTTGTATTACAAATCTAAAAATATCTTCTCAATCATGAAATTATTTTTTCAATTAAACATGGTAGTGTCTCATATCTCTCAAGCTTTTTAAACATACATTTCCCTTATGAAAAATTTTTGTTAGCATGTAATCAGTAAAATCATAACTATATAGTCTTCAAACATGTTAATCTACTGAGCAGGAGAATATATTACCTGAGTAAACAGCAAGTGCAAAACAAATGATTTTTAAAACTATAGAATTTAAGAGATTGTGGGTTGCAAGAATAGACACACTAGCTTCTTCTGCGACACTGAGGCATCTGTCTTTTGATGTTGCTAAAAGGCATTATATTGCAGGACAGGCCTATTTCATCTTGACAAATTTCAGTAGCCCATATCTTTTGTGTTCTTCTTGGCAAATGTGGACACCATACTTTCTATAGTTGAGACAAAGGCAGTTTCTTGTCTAGTGTCTAACTTTGCTACTTTGAAATCATATTCTATATGGAGATTAATTGAAGGCCATTAGCTTTTCTGTAGTAGATTGTTGCTTGCAGAAGCAGATGTACATAGCTGTCATAAAAATTCTTGTGCTATTAAAATATCTAACATTCTACATTATTTAGATCTCTGATGTGTTTGGATTACTTATCTATGAAAATTCATCATTGATTTACTTAGAAAACATATCTGACATTACAGCATTTTTTTATTGTTAGCAGTGATTAACTAATACCTATAATAGTTATTCTAAACAGTTTGCAATAGTTGCTTTCATGGTGTAGCATTTTGTGTTACATTTTACAATGAGTGCATGGAAAAAAATAATCCAAACAAGAATAGAAATCTATGTATGTTATGTTTCAAAAATAACATTGAATATCTGTCAATAAACCACAATTCATAGCAATGTAAAATATTTCTGATGAGTATCTCTTCTTAATTTAGCTAAGACTAAATAATCTAACCTTTTATGCTCTCATTCCTATATCATTAACTCCAGCATGAATACTGTTAAAACAGAGAAACTGAGCAATCAATCCACAGTAATCACTGTGTTAGGAATATTGATTTCCTTAGGTATAGGAATAGGAATCATTCAATGTTTGAATTTTACACATCAACCATTAGACATGTGTAAGAGGAGTCACTGATATGCAGACTGGTTTGTGTAAGAGAAGGAAATGTGAGAAGAAATATTTGCAATGCCTGTGTCACTTGGGATTATAGTATATAGTAAGCAGAGATTTGAGAAAGACCTTAATATTTCCTGCACCTTTAGAATGCCTTGGAGAATACATGGTTTTGCTGATATTTCTTTGAGCAGTATATTTATACAGTTGGGAATCTTTTGGAAGATCTAATTGACTAATTATAATACCAAAACAGTTTATAACGGAACATGCTATATTTTGGAGATAAGAGGGAGTATAAGAAAAGAAAGTGGTGAAAATGAGTTACTAGAAAGCAATGGTGGTAGATTTGAGTGGAGCCTCAGTCATTCCAGGTAAATTTTTGAAAGACAGCTTTTGTGTTAATGCTATTGTAACAGGATTTGAAGACTTCCAGGACGTATAAGGAATAATTTATAAAGCATTAAGACAAGCTTATGCCTTGGGTGGGCAAACAGCCATTGTAACTTGTCACTATGCTGCCAATTTTATCATGAACAGCCTAGCAATCCTTATTCCATTTTTTTTGAAACAACTAAGAGACAAAGAAATAAAGTTTTAAACAAGTAGGACTAATGTTGAAAAGAGGTAGATTTTAAGAATGTGAGACCTAAAGTCACCCCTAGTGTTGATTGAGTATCAACAAAGCTAGAGAGAATAGTTGTACTTTTATAGCTCATTCAGGTAGACAGGTTTATGGCATAGCTGTAGGCATTCTCAAGGTTACCCTCTAATAGGATAACTATTATGTCTAAGATTTACAGAATTCAAAATATATAAAACAGACTAGAGGTAAGTTGAGGGATTTAAGCCTGATGTGCAAATGTGGTTAAAGCAAGAGGAGGGCAGCAAGATCCAAATCTCTCAACTCATGCATTGTTCGGGGAGATAAAAGTTCCATTGATGAGATCTAAGTGATGGAATCTGTTAGACTCAGCAAACATTAATGTGAATTTTGCACATCCAAAATATTTAGTTCATCATATGTTTCATTTGTATATGAAACTTATATGTCTCAAATAATAAATGGTACTAATACATATGAACTACACATACTCCAGAAGACCATGCCTTTATATTACTTAGTTTATCATTAATTTTGAATATTCTGACACTTTCTCTGAACAGGAGACAATGATATTCACAAATATTCACCTTCTTTTGTATCACTGCAGACTTGTTTTTAAAGTTTTATAAAATTTTATGTGCATTGTTGTTTTACCATGGGTGACCTTCCCTTCACATCACTGAGTTTTTTCCAAACTATTGCTAGAAGTAACATTTATGATGAGTGTCTGGATATGCAGAGATATATAGGTATATGAATATATCATTAGGAATCAGTTTATTTCTATATTATTTCGCAGAAATAAGAAAACTTTCTGTATAATTGTCATCATTTTACTCTCTGTTTCCAGTGCATTAAAGAAGTATGGGGTATCTTGCCTGGCGGTGGTGGCTCACGCATTTAGTCCCAGCACTTGGGAAGCAGAGGCAGGTGGATCTCTGTGAGTTCAAGGTCAGGCTGGCCCATAAGAGCTAGTTCCAGGACAGGCTCCGAAAACCACAGAGATACCCTGTTTCAAAAAAAAAAATCGGAAGAAAGAAAGAAGGGAGGGAGGGAGGGAGGGAGGGAGGGAGGGAAGAAGGAAGCAAAGAAAGAAAGAAGCAAGTGTGTGGTATCCTTTAAAAGTACGGCTCTTAATCATAATCCTGTTAATTACTTAATTTCTCCAATGGTTTTAGGGCCACATTGACCAAAAGATATCTGAAGATTTTTCATGATTTTCACTTTTATGTCATATATCTCATGAGAGTGAGGAATTTTTTTCTGCTAATTTAAGCCACTATCATGTAGAGTCAATTTTAGTCAAGTCTCAAGTAGTCCATTCCTGTGAAGCTTCTAATAGCAATGGAGGTATTTCTATTCTATGGGGAAATAAGTTTGTAGGAACTTTAAAGACAGATGTTTTGCATCATACTGGGAGATGCAGACATATTTTTGAAATGGTCTTTTAGCTTCAGTGTAGCAATATAGGAATGCCCTTGTCCAAGAAGCAAATTAGATAACAATGTATTGGCTGATTTGTTAGACTATTCTCATATCCTTTCATAGTATAAGAGGTTCAGTTTTCATAATCTCTCTCCAAGTGTACCATGACACATTTTAGTTACTTTCAAATATCATACACTGATTAAGAAAATACTAAAACTTCTCTCCAGAGTCTTCTGATAACATGAAGATATTTTCTTAATAAGTTCTACTGATCTCAGATAAATTTAGCTTTTGCCAAGTTGATATAAACCTGTCCAGTTCACTATTATAGGTTATTGCTCCATGCAATGTACATTAATAAAGTTTTCCATTGTTAATTTTCATCCCTTTCCTCACTTGTCGTGCTTAGTGGAACACAATGGCATTTGTAGTTAATGGTGGGTATAAGGTGTTCCAGCAATAGAATATGAACAGTAGCCTCAGTGTTCATTAACCTGCTTGAGGTGGATGAGTCAGATATTTATCCCCTCCCTCCAAATCTCAGGGACTCTTAGGCAATAAGGAGATGGAAAGAATTGAAGAGTTCTATGCATATTTAATTATATTACATATTATCCCCTGCTTATTTTCTCAGATTCTGTATTCATATGCCTGATAATGAATTTGATACTGAAAAATATTGGTACTTTGGAATCATCTGCCACCTCTTAATCTGATGTAATCTTTCTGCATCTTTTCAATACTAAAATACACAGCTTTTGGGTAGGGATTTGATGAAGACTGCAATATCAGAAAATAGTCCCCCAAAGCATCTTATATTGTAAAACAACACCTTTCCTGCATATCCTTGTGTTATGTGCTAATTATTGCCTGAAGATGCATCTATCTCTGGTAAGGGTCAAATGATGCATAGGTATATGCATATAACTGAATGCAATTAGGACTCAGTTTTTTTTTTTTTTTGAGTCAAGCAAATTGAAAGAAATTGCTTTTGTATAAGTCTATTCACATATTAGTATCATGCTCCTGGTCATTAGAGAAAACTTGGAAATTTCGTTCCCAGTCTCAATCATAATTCTTACAATTAGTTGATTTTCCCATTGATTTTTTTCAGATGCTATTACAAAAATATATCAGAAGACTGCTCACTATTTTTTTTTCTTTTAGGTCATGTAGCTCATGAGAGTGGAGGATTTTTTAATTGCAAACTTTACTCCATCAACGAGATCATTATTTTTACTAGATTATCATTCTGTTATACCACACGTCATCAATCCCAGTAAGGCTTCTAAATAGCAACAGATTGATTTCTAGTCTATGATGACATAATTATGTAAGAAATTCATAATTACCATAAAAACATGTTCTTTCTATCAAATTTGGAGGTGTAAGAATATTTTTCACGTAGTCTGTGAAGCTCCACTGTGGTACTATAAGCATTCTTTTGACCAAGAAGCGAGTCAAATAGTGCATTACTAGTAATACCTGAGCGAGAAAGTTCTGATAACACTTTATCAGTTTACACAATAATCTCTTCAAAGATACCATGATGCATTTCATGCGCTTTCAAATATTTATATAAGATCATGTATGTCTGTCTGAGTTTCCATACACATACACATATAGAAACATACATAAAATGCATGTGTTCACTTTCGTGACATAGGATAGAATTTCATACATGATCAGTATATTTGTATGATTTCAGAGTTTTTGCTTACTCCTTAAATAAAATATCGGCACTACAAAGTCAAAAATAAATACAAGTAAATACTAAAATTATTTTATTTTATTGTACATGAGCAAATGTATAAATAACCAACTCAGGCTATGTACAGAATGTGATGATCATATAACCACTTTTAGCAATGACATTTGTGAATTTGAGTAGTCTTTTGATGTTAGTGTACTGCAGAAATGGAACTATTTTTTGTTAGTTTTTTAGCTATTTTTTTTTTTGGTAAATATATTTGTATTGTATGCTGGACAGGATGTGGGGTAAGGGGAACACTCATCTATTGCTGGTAGGAATGTAAACTTGTACAGCCAGTTTGGAAATTAGTATGGCTGTTTCTCAGAAAATTTGGAATCAAAGTACATCAGGATCCAGCAATACCACTCTTGGACATATACCCAAAAGATGCTCAACAAACAATACTACGAAAAATTGTTGAACTATGTTCTTAGCTGTTGGGAGCAGTGAGACCCCAGATCCTGAATTTCTTGTAATCCCCTGATCTGAGTGCCTACAGCTGTTCTGAGCAGGAGACCTTCAGGAGTTCCTGATGGCAGGAGAATGGTTTCTGGTGGGTTTGGCTGGGGTGTGGCTATCTCTATATAATCTGTCCCTGACCACAATAAAGGGGGCATTCTTAGAGAATTCAAGGATGACTCGTGTCGTTCTCTCTGTCAGTGTGTGTCTGTGTATTTTAACCTCCAGCCCCTTGCCCGAAGCTCGCAAACTGGGTTCAAGCTCTCAGAGCACAGACACGAGGGCACAGTGTGCGGCAATTAGAGGTCCCAGTCGTGATATCGGGAACTAGGGAACGCTGAGAGGTCGCCCTCTGAAGGTGAGGGTGGATTGGGGTGTATGGCTAATCCTGACGTCCTTCGCTCGGTTTGGCAGCAAATGAAAGTCCAACCAAGAAAGAGGGGTAAACAAACAGGGTTGTTCCCGGCCGGAGGGGACGTATGTATTGGGAAAAGATAGAATGTATATAGCTAAAAAGATAAATGTGTACAGATATATGATATGTTGATTGTGTTGTCTTTTGTATTTTGGACTAGAGAAAGACATTTGATTCTAGGAACTGCTAAGAAAGGTATTTCGACTTTAAAATATGGGCTTAAGAATTTGATGTTTTGGAAAGAAGGTTCTGTTTTTGTCTCCACAGACGATGAGATCCTAAGGATTTATTCGAGATTCATGTGGTATGAATTACAGAGACCTCCTTAAATGTTGCATTGGAGAGTAGTGGCCAGCGAGGAGGCGTCAAGGTGGATGACAGCATTAGGCTGTGACGTGCTCCCAGCTAGGCAGCGGTGGTAGCTGCAGCAGCAGTCCCAGAGGCAGCCCGAGCGGCAGCCATTCGACTTGGCTGCTTCCAAGAGCCACCGGTGGTAGGGAAGGAAACAAGCAGGGCCAGTCGGGGCCGTGCTCTCCCAGCTCAACCCCCCCCCCCCCTGCCACGACCCATGACTGAGCACGACTGGAAAATGGCAGTAAATTGTAGTAAATACCCCTCAGAATGCTGAGTCCCCGCTCAGCAGGAAGTAGCCAGACAGATTGACAATGCCCAAATTCCCTAAAAGAAAGTTTCAGTGGGGCCCCTTTAGTGGTTGCAGAGCAGCAAGGCTGCTTTCCTGAGTTCCCCTCCACTTCATGCACCAGTTTGGACCCAGATTGAATGCAGCTGGGGCTAGAAGGCAACTGGAGCAGAGCTTGGCTAGGTGGCTGTGGTGGAAGGCACATTGCCTCAGCCCAGTTGGTGCCTAGTCTGGCTGATGCCACAGCAGTGCCAGGAGGATGCAAAAAGTGCTGGAGCTAAGACAAGCTGGAGCACAGACCTCACTGGGCTGCCAGAGAATGCAGCAACTGGGCAAGGAAAAGTCAGTGGCAATTCCAGGCTCTGCACACCAAAGAGTCTGCGGCAGAGCGAATTTAAATCAAGAGACTGTCCTATTGTAAGAGCAGGTGGACTTATGGCTAGTACAACAAATGTCTTGTTCATTATTCCATTTGTATGACATCTGTTAAATATTGCCTCTTATGTGGTGAAACAACTCAATGGTTACTTGAATAACCCTTGAAATGTTACAATTAGCACACCGGATTGTAACTGTTTTAGCCAAAGAGTTCCTTAGCAGAAGCAGGATCAGCTGGGCTGCTAGGGAAGCCAAAAAGGTGCACGAGTGAGAAGGTGTCTTCCATGCACTCAGCTGACAAGAATGAATGTGCCATGGGGGTATAACCTCCAGCCCCCTTGCGAACTGGGTGCCAGTGCACAGAGCACAGACATGGGGCTGCGGTGCGCGGCAATAGCAGCATTATTTGTCATAGCAAAAGCCTGGAAATCACCTAGATGCTCCTCAACTGAAGAATGCATATAGAAAAGTAGCACATTTACCCATTAGAGTACTATTCAGTGTTAAAAAAAAATGACATCTTGAATTTTGCATACAAATGAATTGAATTAATAAACACTAATCTGAGTGAGGTAACCCAGACCCCCCAAAAAAATGAATATGGTATGTACTAACTCATAAGTGGATACTATCTATAAACAAAGGACGTTGAACCAATAGTTCATGATCCTAGACAAGCTAGGTAATAAGGTGAACGCAAAGAAAAACATATATCCACCTGCATATTGGAACCAGACAAGAACACCTGATAAAAATGGGAGCATGAGGATGAGGGAAAGTAGGGTGAAAGGAGAAGAGGAGAGGAGAAAGGGAGGCATGAAGAGAACTTGAGGGAAAGGGATAGTCTAGATGGAAAAAGGACAGAGATGAGAGTAATGAAAGAGATATCTTGATTGAGGGAGCAATTATAGGGTTAGCAGAAATCAGGCTCTAAGAAAACTCTCAGGAATTCATAAGGATGACCCATCTAAGACCCTAAGCAATACGGAGAGGGGTCCCTGATTTTGACTTGTGTTGTAGTCAAACAGATGCATATCTTAAATACTACTATAGAACCTTCCAGCAACTGATGAAAAAAAAAAGGCAGAGACTCACACTGGAGCACTGTACTGAGCTGCCAAAGTTTAGGTGAAGATTGGGAGGAATAAGAATATGAGCAAAGAGGTCAAGACCATGGTGTGTTCGCCCACTGAAACAGTCTATCTGTGCTAATGGAAGATGAACAACTTCAGCTGGAATGGGAAGGAACAAGAATAGGGCCAAACTAGTACATCTGAATGTGGTTGACAGTTTCCTGGATAGCCACACGGACGGGCCACTAGTAGTGGCACCAGAAGTCATCCCTACTGCACACACTGGCTTTTAAGAATCCTATTCTGTTTAGATGTATACCTTGCTCAGCCTCGATCCAGTATGGAGGGCCTTGGACCTTCCATAAAGCAATGTGCCTTACCCTCTCTGAGGATTGGATGGGGGTGGGGTGGGGGCATAAGTGGAGAGAATGGGAGGAGGGCAGGGAGTTGGAACTTGGATTGGTATTTTTAAAAACCTAATAATTAAAAAAAAACTCATGAAGGGAACTATTCTAGGACACATTTTCTTCTGTCTTATTACTTGTAATTACTCAAAAGTAAAATCACATTTAAAACACTTAGTTATATATAAATGTTCTCTTTTGTTTGATGTATTGTTGCCTTGTACCATAAAAGGGTGGAAACATTGACACATGTAAGTTTATCATACATTAATTTTATTTCAGACATGTGCAGAGTAGGTATATTGTTTTAATCTGAAATTCTCACTTTTGCATGGAATGTTCAAGAATATCTTCTATGCTGTTCTTTGTTTATTGTATGTGTAGAGATAATAAGGATATGGACAAGGGACTTGCTGATTTCCTGACATTAATATTCACTATTCAGAAAATAGAGTTCAAACCTGAAAGAAACCAGGGCACTAAATGATGACTAGGAATCAAGTAGAACATGTTGACATATATAGTGGTCAGAAGTGTATCCTTTGAGTTATATTCACTTTGTTGTTTTATTTTGTTATTGTTTGATGGCTACTCTGTGAACTGATAGGGAGAAGGTGTAAACCTAGAATATATTTTTAGAACATTCATATTCAATTGCTCATTTCCAGGATATTTGAGAAGTGTTGGAAAATGATGGTATCTGAATAAACTTGGACACCTAGGCTAGCCTGGCAAATTTCATGTCCAAAGAGAAAGCCTACCTTAAATCAGCTAATTTTAATAAACATCTGCACCAGTATTTGATTGATGTGTAGCATAATTGTACTCTTGAATTTCCAACAATTAGAACTAATGCACAATTCTTGTAGTACATCTAGTGCTCAAAAATCCCAGTATTCCTAGTGGGAGAACTAATGAATCCCTACACTCATGAGAGTCACTATTTGATTTAATGAACTAATTCAGAAGGAAAGCTAGGCTTCTCTTTTAGGAATGTCTGTCATGAGAAATTATTTTTGTTCCAGCAGATGGCTCCATACTCATGGACAGAAAATTATCTTAAATGAACTCAGTGTTATTAGAGGGTGAAAAAATATATATTTCAGATTCTAGAGTGGTATTTGAAACTGGAGTAGAATTTAGTGTTGAGAATGTGGTGGAATTTTTCAAAACAATGTATGTTTATATTAATATAAAGAAGATATACTATGGATATTAATTCCATGTGAGAAACAAAAAGTGTAATGACAACATTCAAAGTTATCTGTGCAATGAGAAATAATTCCATAAAAATGTCAATGATAATTTCTAACATTATACATATATTTGATGTATTTTTATTGGGATCAATTGACCTTAATTTATTTCTTTATAAATAATACACTCTGAGATTTTATATTTCCTTTGGATCAATTTGGAAGAGGACTTGAATCCCACATTCTGTTCTTCAATTCAAATAGCACTTTGGTAGCAAAATATAATGGATATAAGTGTATTATATTTTATATTTCAACTATATGAATGTTTATGATTAAATGTTACAAATGTATAAAATATAAATTAGTATTTTATATAACTCATTATAATATTAACTTAGTTTCATTAAAAAGCTACAAGAATCAACTGATTTAAACTGATCCCAAAGATTCAGCAGCATGATTTGCTTTGCAGACCAGAGTCACAATCATAAATGATAAATGTCCTGATATAAATGGGGGATTTACTACAGATAAATAGATTCTATTCAAAAGAAGCTGCCAACTTTCTCATGTGACCTACACAATTAGCCAATTTCGACAAGGGGTGCCCTGCTACTACCTCCCCCCAACCTACAGGCCCATGGTATATGGCAGACTTCCATGAAGCAGAAAATTTGAACGACTTTTTCACCTACACTGGCAGTTTAACAGTCACTTTCTTCTGTGTCCTGCAGAGTAACTGGAGTCCTCATGAAGCAGGAATCCTGAAGTATTGTTTCACCTTCGTTTGGCAAGTTGAGTAGTCATTTCTCTGTGGATTGTAAATGTATAATTTATACAGCATACCATTAAGCACTCAATAGAAGATCAGTTTCTTGCATTATGGCTAGCCTTGTCACATTGTTGGAAATTCCATGAATTTCTCCAATGTATATCATCTTCTTGGAGTAATTGGTGCTTCCAGAAGCAGACATGTCCCACTGTTGATTAAAGTCTAACTTCTCAAAACCTTTTAAATGTTATATCCTGTATATCTTTGAAATGTTGAAGATTATTTATCTAAGCAAATTATATCTCTGCTAATCTAGAGAACTTACATAACATGACTACAATTTTGATCATTACAGATGATATCTTTTAATCTATATTCCTTAACTTTATATTACATTTAAATTAGCTCCTAATACACAATATTTAAACAAGAACAGATGTACTTATATACAGTGTAATAAAATTAAACTTAAATTTGTATAAGTAGACTTTGGTCCTATCCAATGCAAAGTTTTATCTCTATATCATATCCCACTTTATTTTTTTGATTTTTTTTTAATTTTTATTGAGCTCTACCTTTTTTTTCTGCTCCTCTTCCTGCTTTTCCCTTCCTCTTCAACCCTCTCCCAAGGTCTCCATGCTCCAAATTACTCATAAGATCGTGTCTTTTTTGACTGCCCATGTAGATTAGATCTTTGTATGTCTCTCTTAGGGTCCTCATTGTTGTCTAGGTTCTCTAGGATTGTGCTGTGTGAGATGGTCTTCTTTGCTTTGTGTTTCGAAACCAATTATGGGTGAGTATATGTGATAATTGCCTTTCAGCATCTGGGTTACCTCACTCAAAATGTTTTCTTGCTTCATCCATTTGCCTGCAAAATTCAAGATGCCATTTTTTTTTCTGCTGTGTAGTACTCCTTTGTGTAAATGTACCACATTTTCCTTATCCATTCTTTGGTCGAAGGACATTCAGGTTGGTTTCCAGATTCTGGCTATGACAAACAATGCTTCTATGAACATAGCTGAGCACATAATATTCAATGAAAATGACCACAAACATACCAAAATTTATGGGACACAATGAAATCAGTGTTAAGAGGAAAGTTATAGCACTACATGCCTACATAAAAAAAGCTGGAATAATCCCACACTTGTGAATTAACAGAACATTTGAGAAGTTTAGAAGGAAAAGAAGCAAACTCACAAAAGAGAACTAGATGGCAGGAAATAATCAAATTGATACTTGAAATCAACAAAGAAAACAATATAAAAAATCAATGAGACAAAGAGTTAGTTCTTCAAGGGAATCAATATCCAAAATAACCAAAAGGCAGAGAAAGAATATCCAAATTAGCAAAATAAGAAATGAAAAGGGGTAAATAACAACAGACATGGAGAATTATCAGGTCATATTTCAAAAAAATGCACTCCACAAAAATAGAAAATTAAAAGGAAATGGACAACTTTCTGGATAAATATCACTTACCAAAATTAAATCAATATTAGATAAGCAAATTAAACAGAACTATAACTGCTGAAGAAACAGAGACTGAAAAAAAAAAAAAGGCCAGGACCAGATGATTTCAATTCAGAATTCTATAAATTTTCAAAGAAGGACATACCCCACTTTAAATGAAAACAAACAAACAAAGAGTAATTGTAAAAATTGGGTGTAGTTTTCTCTAAACTTCTTCCCGCAGTTGGTTGGTCAATTTTTTAGGGTTCATAGAGACCTTTAGGGGTATCTTGCTCCATTAACCCACAATATCCTGGAAATAATCCAATAGTTCTCATCTTCTGTGGAAACAAAAGCAGGACTTCTTTTGCAAAGTAACATATCCATCGTGGGATGTTGGTACACATATTTAATCCTAGCTCTCGGGAGGCAGAGGGAGACAGATTTCTACAAGAGCTAGTTCCAGGAAAGGCTGCAAAGCTACAGAGAAACCCTGTGTTGAAAAGTGATGGAGGAAGGTCATTGATTAAATAAAGAAACTGCCTTGGCCCTGATGTTTAAAATTTAGATAGGCAGAGTAAACAGAACAGAATGCCAGGAGGAAGAGGAAGTGAGCTCAGGCGCCATGCAGCTCTCTCCAGGGCAGACGTGATGCAGCCAGCCACCAGGTCAGCCATGCTGAATCTTTCCTGGTAAGGGCACCTCGTGGTGCTACATAGATTATTAGAAATGGGTTAAGAGGCTGAAACTAATGGGCCAGGCAGTGTTTAAAAGAATACAATTTGTGTGTTGTTATTTCTGGTGTAAAGCTAGCCGTGCGGAAGCTGGGCAGGATGAAAAGCAGGCCCACAGCTCCCACAAAAAAAAAATGTCCTTAGACTTTAATTTTGAAACCTTTAACATATATGTTTTTGTTTAGCCAAACAGTCATCAAAATCAAGTGTCTCTCTGCCATCAAAAACGTCAAAGAAATCACAATAATATACATAATCCAGACTCTCTGTGTATGTTCCATCTTTACATTGCTTAGAATTTTTTACTGTATTATTTTATCATTAATATATTATCTTTACTCCTTCAATTTATGAATGTCTGTATTTTATGCTATTTTTACTTTATTTTTAAAGACTTTTATTTTGTAAAACTATTTCATTTTATTACTACCTATAACCATTTTATTCTTAAGACATGAATATTTTTTAAACAACCATGACTTGTTCAGATGTTTATTTTTGAATGAATCTATATTTATTGTATATGTATAATCATTTTTGACAGGAGAGTTTTCTCTTCTTAATGTTTATCAGACATGGCAGAGATTATCTCTGTGCTTTTGCCTATTGAATTAACCCCGTCCAACATTAGAGAGGTATGTTCATCACTTCTTTAAGCAATGATATTGCCCCAGATCTAGGGACATAGTTGGCCTATATCACTATAAAGCTATTTGCAACCTGCTGCTCACAAACACCATTTACATGCATTGCAAGAAGACCATCCAAAAGATCCAAAGCAATTTTGGCTTCCAGTATGAACCAGAAAGCTGTCTCTTTAAGAATTCATACCTCTACTCACTGCTAACAAATAAAGCCTTTCTGAAAAATGTGGCTACCAAGAAGCCTCATGGAGCCACAGTGGTTGTTGGTATGTCCCCCAGAAATTCTGAAATTCATTCAAGTTTGCCATTTTCCTCTCACAATTTCCAATTTCTGAGGAATAATTTCTTTATGATACAACATGTATCCCAAATATTTGAAAGGTGGCTGTCTTTGTACTTTCTCTGGGGCTGTAACAAACCCTGCAAGGACAGGACTCTGCTGAAGCTGACCATATAATTCAAACAAACTTACTTCATTTGTATTGGTAAGCAAGACATTATCCTTTAATGGATATTATAAACTTGCCATATTCCTATTTGTCACCACCAAGCAGCCCATAAGCCATCTTGTAAATTGTCATTCCTCTGTTTGCCACTAGGATTGATCTTAGCTGAAAAAAGGAACTTATTCAAAAGAGACATTTGGGTTCTCCTTCTTATTTAGCTTCTCTAAGAACCCGAATTATAGGCTCAATGTCCTTAATTTATGGCTAGAAACCATATGAGTGAGTACATCCCATGTTCCTCTTTTTGGGCCTGGCTTACCTCACTCAGGATGGTGTTTTCTATTTCCATCCATTTGCCTGCAAACTTCAAGAAGTCCTTGTTTTTTACTGCTGAGTAGTACTCTAATATGTATATATTCCATACTTTCTTCATCCATTCTTCAATTGAAGGGCATCTAGGTTATTTCCAGGTTCTGGCTATTACAAACAATGCTGCTATGAACATAGTAGAGCATATACTTTTGTTGTGTGATAAGGCCTCTCTTGGGTATATTCCCTAAATAAGAAGGAGAACCCAAAGAAAACCATATAGGCATCCTCCTGAATATTAACCATCATCAGGCGATGAAAGGAGACAGAGACAGAGACCCACAATGGAGCACCGGACTGAAATCTCAAGGTCCAAATCAGAAGCAGAAGGAGAGAGAGCACAAGCAAGGAACTCAGGACTGCGAGGGGTGCACCCATACACTGAGACAAGGGGGATGTTCTATCGGGAACTCACCAAGGCCAGCGGGTCTGGGTCTGAAAAAGCCTGGGTTAAAACCGGTCTTGCTGAACATAGTAGACAATGAGGACTACTGAGACCTCAAGAACAATGGCAATGGGTTTTTGATCCTACTGTACCTATTGGTTTCGTGGGAGCCTAGGCAGTTTCGTGGATGCTCACCTTACTAGACCTGGATGGAGGTGGGTGGTCCTTGGACTTCCCACAGGGCAGGGAATCCTGATTGCTCTTTGGGCTGACTAGGGAGGGGGACTTGAAGGGGGAGGGGGAGGGAAAGGGGAGGCGGCGGTGGGGAAGAGACAGAAATCTTTAATAAATAAATAAATAAATAAATTAATTAATTAAAAAAAGACATTTGATTCAACTTTTTGATTGCTTAGAACCTTTTAAATATATTTTTTAGTTGTTATGTAGTAATTAGTAACCCATGTCAGAATGCCAGTAGTAGGCAGAGTTTGTGTCTCACATGACAGTTCTTGAAACATCGCAAAAAATTATTTATTATGCCGGGCGATGGTGGCGCACGCCTTTAATCCCAGCACTCGGGAGGCAGAGGCAGGTGGATCTCTGTGAGTTCGAGACCAGCCTTGTCTACAGAGATAGTGTCAGGACAGGCTCCAAAGCCACAGAGAAACCCTGTCTCAAAAAAAAAACAAAAAAAATATTTATTTATTTATATTAAATATTAGCAATATTGACGAATATCTTGCATATCACCATAGAACCTTCATCTAGTGATGTATGGAGATAGAGACAGAGACCCACACTGGAGCACTGGACTGAGCTCCCAAGGTCCCAATGAGGAGCAGATGGAGGGAGAACACAAGCAAGGATGTCAGGACCACGAGGGGTGCACCCACCCACTGAGACAGTGGGGCTGATCTATTGGGAGTTCACCAAGGCCATCTGGACTGTGACTGACAAAGCATGGGATAAAACCGGACTCTCTGATCATGGAGAACAATGAGGGCTGATGAGAAGCCAAGGACAATGGCAGGGGGTTTTGATCCTACTTCATGTTCTGGCTTTGTGGGAGCCTAGCCAGTTTGGATGTTCACCTTCCTAGACATGGACGGAGAGGGGAGGACCTTGGACTTTCCACAGGGCAGGGAACCCTGACTGCTCTTTGGACTGGAGAGGGAGGGGGAGAGGAGTGGGGGGAGGGGGAGAAGGGTGGGAGGAGGGGGAGGGAATTGGGAGGCTGAGAGGAGGCGGAAACTTTTTTTTTCCTTTTCTCAATAAAAAAAAATGGTTATCTGGAAGTATAGACATGTGAGCTGGTGAGCAGGTAGCTGGATAGATAGAAGGACAGATGGGAAGATGAAGACAGGACAAAGAAAACAAAGGAGAAAAGCAAACAGAAAAGTAGGAAAGGGGCAAAGAGTAAGAAAACATTAATGGAAATATGGAAACGCAAACATGTATATGCAAATTAGCAGGCATCTGTAACATCTGAATGGAAGGCGTATGAGAATTTTTTGTATTCTTTGAACTTTGCTGCAAGACTAAAGTTGCAAGTTGAGGACAGCCTAGCTCAGTCTCAAAGATAAATATATAGAATCACAAATTTAAAAAAATTTATTTATTTATACATTTATTATAAGCTTTCAGTAAAAGCACAGCTTATTACTGGCTAACTTGTAAATATTATATTAATTTTATTTCTTATGTCTTCTCTGTCGTGTGGACTGGTATGTTTTCTTAGTATAGCAAAAATCTCTCCTTCTCATTGCTTCTCATGATACTGAGACTCCTTCATTTTTCCCAACTACTTTTTTATGTGGTTATTCAGCCTAACCTTATACTGTCTAGATATAATCCAATAAGGATCCTTACTAAATCAATCAAAATGACATATATACGTACAGTATAAAGGAATATTCCATGCCCTGTTCTTGATCTTTTTTTATACATACAGCGTTATTATTACATTTTATTTATATGGAGTTGGAAACATAAATATTTATTTTTACTATCTTCTTGACAAGTTTTATGATTAAAATCTACTCATAAAAATGTTGGTATATAATATTTTATATGTATATTTACTCTAAACTATCAATGTTTATTCCTTACATATTTCACTTACTCAGCAGTGATTTCATCCTGAATGCTCATGTCTAGAAAAGGAAAAAGAACTACATGAACATGGAAGTTGAACCTGCCCAGCTGATGCTTAATATCTTACCACAGATTGGGCTGTGGTCTACAACTAAATTAAAATGTGGAATTAATGAACAGGCCCATTTTCTTGGTCAGGCTGCACCTCCCATTCTGTGACAAGAAGTAAGCACATAATACAATATCAAAGAGTAAAAGTACTGTGACTCTAATTATTTCCTATGAGATTGTTATGCCCAAATCTGCAATGTCCCCCAAAAGCCAACAAGGAGAGCGAGTCCCAAATGTAAAAGCCAAGAGCTTTATTTTGTGTAAGTTTGCAAACTCAGTCTCTCCGCATGACCAATGTATTGGAATAAACGGAGAGCCCGGAGCTCAGTTAGAGTTGGATTTTTATTGTAGTAAAGTTATGGGTAAGGGGTTTCTGAGGTTCCAGACCCCTGATTGCATGACATTTGTTTAGGGGTTTCCTAGTTACTGTGTGCTGGTAGGTGATCTTATCAATAGCAGTTGGCATCTTGGGCATTTCCTTTGGATGATAAATTCTTGGGTTGTGCTCAGGTAATCTTAGTTTATGGTCCTTCCTGCAACCAGGTGTTGCTTCAGGGTAAACTACTGAGACTTAGGCCTCTATTAAACTTATTGATAGCTGAGTCCTACACTATCAAGTGATAATGGTTGGAAGTAAAGAACTTCCTTTGGGTGATACTATTCATATTCAGATTATCATGGCTGGCTCCTATAGGGATAAAGAAAATATAGTAAAGGGAAAATTCCAGTATTCTTTTATTTCTGTATATGACTCAAAAGCAAAATCAAAGATAAATGACACTATATATTATATGTAAAAGTTCTCTTTTGCTTTATGTAGGTTTACCTGGTACCTTAAAAAGTCACATAATGCTGAGTGGTGGTGGCACACACCTTTATTCTAGCACCCAGGAGGCAGAGGCAGGAGGATCTCTGTGAGTTTGAGGCCAGCCTGTTCTACAAGAGCTAGTTCCAAAAGAGGCTCCAAAGCTGCAGAGAAACCCTGTCTTGAAAAAAACAAAACTAAACAAAAAAGACACATAAATTAAACAGATAATTTCTTTAGGTATTTATTTAATTTCATATAAGTCTATCACAGTTCCATTTTTTTAATTTTATTTTTATTTTATTTTATTTTTTGTAATATAATTTTTTATTGAAAAAAAATTTCCGCCTCCTCCCCGCCTCCCATTTCCCTCCCCGTCTCCCTTTTCCCTCCCCCTCCTCCCACTCCTCTCCCCCTCCCTCTCCACTCTGAAGGGCAGTCAGGGTTCCCTGCCCTGTGGAAAGTCCAAAATCCTCCCCCCTCCATCCTGGTCTAGGAAGGTGAACATCCAAACTGGCTAGGCTCCCACAAAGCCAGAACATGAAGTAGGATCAAAACCCAGTGCCATTGTCCTTGGCTTCTCATCAGCCCTCATTGTTCGCCATGTTCAGAGAGTCCGGTTTTATCCCATGCTTTGTCAGTCACAGTCCAGCTGGCCTTGGTGAGCTCCCAATAGATCAGCCCCACTGTCTCCGTGGGTGGGTGTACCCCTCGTGGTCCTGACTTCTTTGCTCATATTCTCCCTCCTTCTGCTCCTCCTTGGGACATTGGGATCTCAGTCCGGTGCTCCAGTGTGGGTCTCTGTCTCTATCTCCATCCATCTCCAGATGAAGGTTCTATGGTGATATGCAAGATATCCACTTGACAATCCTGTTCCTTCAAGCTCTCCTCCCATCTCCTTGTAACTAACTCCCCCTCCTCCCCTTCTGCATTACTTTCTCCCTGCAACCGTACTTTCCCAATTTCTCCGGAAATCCTGTCTTTTTCTTTGGTTTTTTTTTTTGTTTGTTTTTATTTTTTGGGGGGGGATTTTTTGTTTGTGTTTACCTCACCCAGGATGGATTTTTCTAATTTCATTCATTTGCCGGCAAATTTCAAAATGTTATTTTTTTTTTAAAGCTGAGATGTACTCAATGGTGTAATTGATTCTTCATTTTTTTATCCATTTTTTGGTCGATGGGCACAGATTTTCTTCCATGCTGCTCTTATTACATTAAGTGCATGCGGATGATAGAGGAAAAACCCAGACATTTGCCCATTTTGTTCACATTATCATCTACTATTCAGAAAAAGATAATGTAGCCGTGGATTTTAAAGAGGACCATATCATATTTGGTGAATAAGTAGATTACAATGATCTTTAGAATAGTTTACTGTGCAGTCTGTCAGTTATAGTTATTATCATACTTTTTTTTGTTTTTATGATTACATTGTAATCTGAGACAGTCAGGCAGCAGTCTCTGTCAGCAACTTGCACATTTGTAAATTTGCAAACCTAGAAGACATTTTTAGAGTGCACATATTTTAAAGAAGGCATGCTGGTATTATAAAATTCCAGGATATTCGAGAAGTGTGGTAAAAGGAAGTTTTCTGAGTATTTATGGCCAGCTATGATAGAATGCTATGTTTCAGTCCAAGGAGAAAACCTGTCTCAAATCTGATATTTTTAATAAATATCTGCATTAAAAAAGTATTTGATTAATTTGTAAACACATTTGAGTGAATGAATTTTCAAAAATTGTAACTAAATGCATAATCCTTGTAGTATATACAGTGCTCAAAAATCCCACTATGCCTAGTGGCAGGACAAATAAAACCAAATCCTTATTAGAGTGACTATTTGTTGTATTGAACTAATTGAGAAGACAACTTACAATTATTTTCAGGTTAGCTTGTCATGAAGTACACTCATATACCAACAGATGGCTTTAAATTGATGGACATACAATTTTCTTAAATAAATTATGTTTTTTATTAAATATAGAAAAAAAGACTTCAGATTTAATAGTGATTATGTAATTGGGAGAGACATGCTACTACTTGGAATCTAGTAGATTTTTAAAATAAATTCTTATAAATTATTATTTAGAGGCCATTTTGTATATATTGATTGCTTGCCAGAAACAAAAATTTGAAGGCTACTTCTTATAAAGTTAAGTGTGCAAACACCTATAAGGCCTTAAAACAAGCAAAAACTAATGTTAACAATACAAATATATTTATTTTTTCCTGAAATCAATTAAATTGGATTCGTTTCTTTTTCATTAAGACACTGTGGGATACTATATTACAGTCGAGTCTAATTGGAATTGAATTTCAAGTCTGCATTTCTTTCTTAAATCAACTCATTCCTTTGTACAACACTCTAATCAACTTATTTATATTATGTATTAAAATTCAACTACATTGAAAATTGTAATTGTATATTATATTTGTATATAATATATACTATTGTATTATATGTAACATATTTAATTAAAATTTTACTGCATAAAAACATAATTAAAAACAGACAAAAACAGATTACAAAAAATCAGAAGCCAGATACACTTGGCTGCACAGAGTCACAATCAGAAATCTCCAGACAGGAATGGAGGGTATATTGGAAGCAAAACAGCTGCAAGATCACTCAGACAACCTGTCATACATTGCCAGTTTTGTCTGCTGTTAACTGTAGGCAAAAAAAAAAAAAAAAAAAAAAACAGGGTAAATTGCATTTTATCCTGTGTTCTGTCAGTTGCCCTGCTTCTTTTCACAGCATGCAGGGCAGAGGGAGTCATGGATGACTCATCAGCTCTGGATGAGATCACCACGTTAATTGCAGTCCTGTGCTTTCCGGTCCTTGTTTTGCGAGCTCTCTCCTTATTGGTTCCTACATGACATAAAAAGGTCTGCACTGAGGGATTTTGCCAGTGAGGCTTTGACTAAAGTCCTGCTAAAAGCTGGACTTTAGTCAAAGCCTCACTGTAAACAACCCCAGAGAATAAAATCTGTCCAAGGGATCTGCAGGAGACAGAAGCAATACAAACATAGGAAAGCAAGGTTTGTTGAGAATCTCCATGTTCCTGCTAAGAGTCCCCTGTTCCTGTTTTCAGTGCAGAAAATGTGCTTGAGTCTCTGAAGCCATGGTTTCAGTGTTAATATCTGTGATTCCTTGGTTAGAATTGGATTCTGCATTTTCTGAAATGAAAATGTATTTAGAGAATCAATAACTGACAACAACTGCGATGTAATGATCTTATGCGCCATTCCAGGCCCCAGGAAGATAATTGCTACGTTGGGGAATAGCCTCAAGCACCTGGGAATCTGAAAGTTTTCAAGTGTCTGATTCCCCAATCGGCGTGTTTAGGGACTCTGACATGGCATTTCTGAATATGATACCAGTAAGCTGTAATCGGCAGTACTCTATTACAATCAGCCGTCAGCAGGCACAAATAGAAAATTTCAGGTAGACAGCAGGATACAGACCCAAGACATGGGATATATGATCACCTCCTACTTATCTCGCAATGCTTTCCTCTTTTGATACTTGCATTCAGTTCCGAATTAAACTGATTTTTTTTTTCTGTCATCCACTTTCTCTTTCACTTTTTTTTCTGCCGGACCACACATTTAGATGGGAGGGAGAAATGTGTCAGCGGCTCTGACAGAAATCTCCATGGTTACCACAGAATTTGTTTCTATTGGAGGAAATGGGATCTTCCTCCTTGGAGGTTTATATTCGGGGAACAGTTTGAAAGCACACACTCCTTCTGTCAGCGGAAAGGTGAGCTAATAACATTTTCAGAATAGCGGGTTTTTAATTGAAATGGTGAACAGATGCTTAAAAGAAATCTCACACTAGCTCAGAATTGAGAAATAAATAGTTATTTAGGGGTAAACTCACAAATCAGAATCCTCCGCTTGACTGGTTGAATCACATGATCCAAAGGAGCAGCCGACGGAAAGGGTGCAAGGGGAAGGAGAAAACTGACGGACCTGGATTTTTCAACTGCGTACATATAAGATACAAATTTAAAATTAATTATGTGATAGGAACATATGCTCTTGATTAATATATGCTCTTGTGTGAGAGGAATGTATGCTATTGATTAAGGTATTGTGTTGTGCAGCTAGTTTAAAATGGAATGTATGATTAAGAAACATAGGTTAATGGGAGTCATCTATAATAGTCACATTTGTAGTCATGTTATTTAGGTTTTCTTGATGTACAGAGATATATTTCTGATAGATAGGTATTCTTCAAACTTCTCAAAAACTAATAGAATATGATATTTAAAATGTTTAAAAAATGTAGGACTGTTTGTGACAATGAGACACACACCCATCTGCTCCTGGTAGCTCCAATTACTTCAAAAGAAGATGGGTATCGAGGAGGCTCCTTATGGAGTTTGCTAGCCATTTTGGCAAGTAACTGCTCTTGCCTGGACTGCTTGATGATATGCTGTATGAACTGGTCATAGGACCCACAGAAAAAATGACAGCTGTAGCTGCCTAAAGGTGAGGCAGTTCTTCAGTGTTCCTAATTCATGAAACAGTCTGCAAGGCATTCTGTAGGATACAGAAGAAAGTGACTGAAAATCTGCCAGTACAGGTGGAACTGTCTTTAAAATTTCCTGGAAAAGTCTGCCAGAAACTATGGTTCAGTAAGCTGAAATGGGTACCCACAAAGTTACAGAAGATCTTTGTGTGACTGTCCATGCAGTGAGATGTCTCTCTCAAATCTAGAGTTTTTGAGTTTGCTTACAATGTACTTTTTTTTAAAACTAGGCAATATTATATTTCTGGATACTTCGATGTAGTTGAAGAATAAAGTCATAATTATAGTTTTCCTTAGTTATGATAAAAAGTTATAATGTTCCTTTTAAATTAGAAAGAAATGGGGAGGTGCTGTGGGAGGTAATGTACGCTGTGAATATATTTTATTGCCATGCATTTATAAGGAAGCTGCTTTCAACTAATGGTTTAACAGAGTAAAGCCAGGCTGAAAGGGATATATGAAAATACAGGTGGAGTCACGGAGAAGCCATGTAACTCCTGTCAGAGACAGATGCCTTCACCGGAACCTACCAATACTTGCTAGTAGGTCAAGACCTCATGGGGATGCACAGAATAGTGGAGATAGATTAGTTTAGGATATAAGAACAAACTAGCAATACTTTTAAGTGTTTGGCCAAACAGTATTGTAAATAATATAGTTTCACAACAATTGTGATTTTGCAAAGAAGCAAAGTTCTTATTGGATTAAATGAATACTGCAGTAGAGAAATAGAAATATTTTGTGGAGCACTGCCATAAAATAGTTCCACATTACTCAGAATTCTCAGAATTGAGTATAATAAAGAGTTCTTTAATTAGGGGTATACCCTCAGATTATCAGTCTTCTGCATGAGCAGGAAACAGGAAAATAATCCAGCAGCCAAGAGGGAGAAAGAGCACATTTCTCCATGTGTTTTTATAGTACCCCAAGACCACGCCAAAGTGGCCCAGGATCTCAAAACCATTGTCTTAATCAGTTCCCAGAGCACCTCTCCCTTTTGTCTAAATAAGAGAATTTTAAACACAAAGTAAAATTATATACAATCATAACAGATACCACATATAACATTTATAGTAACGAACAGCATAAACAATGTCAAGCAAGAAATATATGCTAAATGTTTCAATAATTATCCTATCCTATGATGTCTAAGTCTTATATTACAAATGGCTTGGCCTAGTCATGAAAGGAAAGTAACCATGACTATCTAGTCTTCAATTCCATGAAAGACCTGAGAAGGGAAATAATATTACTTGAATAAATAGAAAAGGTGATCAAGCATCTTCCAAAATGTGCAATAAAAGACAGAGACATGTGGTTACCTGGCTAATCACACAGTCTCTTTGCAACTTTGGAACAACCAACTTTGGCTAAAGCTTAGAATAACTGAGAGACCATTTTCAGAGGAAGGAAAAAATTTAAAACCATCTTACTGATCTATCTTTGCATATTTTGGCAGTTCCATTATTTAAATTTATTTTTATTTTTTCTCACTCTATCTAGGATGAACTAGGTAGCCTTTCAGAAAATGGGTCCCTAAAGCCAAAAGAGGCAGAAGGGATATATTCTGCTCACACTGCCGGTGACCCCACTGTCTGCCCAAGCCATACAGCTGTCATCCATTCTGAGTACCTAGTTTGATACTTTGCTGGTTCTCTCACTGTCAGGCCAAAGTTGTTAGACTCCCATTAGCTCAGATAAGCTGTTTCAGTGGATATTCACAGTACAGCCTTGATCTCTTTGGATATATTCTCACTCATCCCAGTCTTCAACTCCACATTGGGAGCTCAGCCCTGTGATTGTCTGTGGATCTCTGCATCTTCTCTTTAAACTTTTGGCACCACTCAGTCTTGAAATACTGCAGTATCTGAAAGGGTGTAATTCACTTCAGGCTTTAGCCTCTGACAGAGTAAAGGAAGTCATTCCCTTTACTCTTTTCTCTGAGATCCATTGTGGGAATGGCTATGGCATTGTAGTTTTTTTTTCATGAAAACTTACAGTCATTGAAAATATTATGCAGTAACATGAAGGCACAACCCTATCTGTCACCAAAGACTCTCTTAGTACAATAAGGTTTAGAAGAGGAAACATACTTCTTTTATCCTATTGCCTTTTATGTTCTCACAGGCTCAACTCTGTTGTCTTGGTAGGCACAGACTTTGTGTTTTAGCTTATAAAACTCTTGTACATGATTTTTTTTCACTTGTATGCCCTTTTATATTTAGGAAATCAGATATCATAAGCTTTGCTGAAAATCGACTATATATTGTTCATGGCATCATGATCAATACTACCCTTTAAAATTATTAACACAACAGATATCTTTGTTATTGTATGTTGTCTTTGTGTGCTTTGAACAAGTACATATCTTATCTCGTATCTTCTGTTCTTCTTTTCCCCGAGTGTTCTTCTTCTTTTCCGTAGAGATGAAAGGAAGATGCGAGACACAACAAAACCCACATGGCAAGGTTTATTGCGGGGAGGGTGGAGCATGCTCGAGAGTGAAGGGAGGAAAGGGGAGAGAGGACTAACAAATGGCGTTTCAGCTTTTAAAGGGGACCCCCACACAGGTGCATCAAATGCCACGTTCTGTGCCTGCAGGCAGGGGCCTTTGCATTGGACACTAGGTGCGTGTGCTCCTGGGAAAAGTAGTTCACCAAGCGAGCGAAGCTGAGGGGCCTCTTGGGAAATGCAGTTCCCCGGAAGAACAACATTTCCAACTTTTTTGATTTATTAAAAATTTGGGGGGTTGAGGGTCTTAATGGGTAGGGAATGGGGGTGTAGCCCGGTCTCTCATAACTGCTTCCTGCTGGCTTTGTGGGCGTTGAGGGGTCCAGGGTGTCCGGTGTGTCCTGGTGATCGTGTCCTATTCGCTGGCATCCTGGGATGGCTGATTGAAATCGCATCAGTCTGTGTCTTGAGGAACTGGGTCATCGCATCTGTCTGGGGCTTGAGGAACTGGGTCATCATAAGATGTAAGATGCTGGAAAACAAAAGTCACGTTAGGAGAGGGAAAAAATGAAAAGGGAGATTTAAGGCAGGGGGGCTTCAGGGTTTGAGGTAGTGGGGGGCTTTAAGGTTTTTGAGGCCAACAATGATAAAAATTAAATGATACTTATTCCATTTGAGTACTTATTCCTTTCGAGACCGGTCCATTCAGGTGGGTCAAGCTGGCTCCCTGGAACTTAAAGAAAATGTCTTAAAAGAAATAAATTTTAACCATGTATGATGTTTTGGGCATTACCTTAACATCCAGGAGACACTGCCACAGTCAGTGGCGAACCTGTTGTGTCAAGGAACTTTGTTAAGAATTTGTTTACTACCTGAACCTTTGGCTCCGTGTCTGATGATGATTCCTGTAATGAGAGCTGAGTGGTTATTCAGAAATTTAGAAAAAGAGGAGAAAGGAAAATAAGTTGGCACAAGAGAGCTGAGTGAAGGAAAGGACCTCTACTTTCCTTGGACTGGAGTCCTCCGGAACTTAAGAGAGCAAGGTCCTCTCTGAGTTACCGTGTATGAGGGATTGTCTTGAGCTGGAGGAGTAAACGGTTTAAGATGTAACAGGTGAATCCAGTGAGCACCTGTCAGCTGTGGGAGTCAAAACAATTACTCTGAGGGGACCCTGGAATTTAGGGGAAAAGGTTAAGGGATGTTGACCTGGGGGGGGGGGAATAATACCTGATCTCCTATTTTAATCGGTGGTGGACATGGATTAGCACATGGTTGAGGTAATGAGTGGTCGGTAAAATCCCACAGTAGCAAGCATAGATAGGTTAGTAGTGGCATGAGCAGGTGATCAGGAAGGGGGTGGTTTTAGGTGGGAGGCCGGGGTTGGAACCGGCTGCCCATACATGAGTTCGAAAGGTGAGATGAAAGGGGGACTTTTTGGGAAGGCTCTAAGCCTGATGAGGGCCAGAGGTAGGAGTCTTACCCAGTCAAGGTGAAGTTCCTGGGACATTTTAATAAGGGCATCTTTTAAAGAATGGTTAGTCCGTTCTACCTTACCTGAAGACTGAGGGTGGTATGGGATATGGAAATGCCAGGGAATGTTAAGAGCCTTGAATAGGTTTTGAGAGATCTGGGAAGTGAACTCAGGGCCATTATCTGACTGAAGAGAGGTTGGAAATCGAAACTGGGGAATGATTTCTCAGAGAAGAAAATTGGAGACTGTCTGGGCTCTCTTTTTAGTGGCGGGGAAGGCTTCAACCCATCAAGACATTGTATATACCAAAACCAGGAGATATTTAATTCTTTTGACTGTGGGCATATGAGTAAAATCCAGCTGCCAATAAGTTCCCTGAAGGAAGCCCCTGGCCTGGTGAGTAGGAAAAGGGAAGCTATAGTATTTGGTCTTAGGATCTGACTTCTGGAAGATCTGACAGGAGGCAGTGATAGCCTTAAGGAACCTGATATCCTCAGGGGTGGGGAGGTGAGCCCTAACAAAATGAAGTAGAGCTTTGTTATTAGGATGAAAGAGCTGACATAGGTAGGACAAGATCTGTTGGGTGTCAGGAGGTGTCTGTGAGAGTGTGGGCTGCGCTGTAAGGACTCCCTGAGGTGACTGAGATAGATCTGGGCTCTGGATTGCTGCTGTCTTAGCTGCTCTGTCAGCCCAATTATTTCCCTTGGAAACAATGGAACTGTCGGACTAGTGAGTCTGACAGTGACTAATTCCTATAGCTTTAGGGAGATGGGAGGCTTTTAACAGGTTCATAACATAACCTGAGTTAGTTATGGATCCTCCTTTGGTTGTGAGAAGCCCGCGCTCCTTCCAGATAGCTGCGTGTGACAGGAGGATATGAAACACATACTTAGAGTCTATGTAAACATTTAAAGATTGTCCCTCTGCTAACTGAAAGGCACAGGTGAGAGCTATCAGCTCAGCCTGTTGGTTAGTAGTATGGGCAGGGTGTGCCCCAACCTTGACTATCTCTGTATCTGATACTATGGCATAGCCTGCTTTATGGGTCCTATCACATAAAAAGGAGCTGCCATCTGTGTACCAGGTGTAAGTGGCCTGGGACAGTTTGCCCTCCTGTATATGTGAGGGTTGGGGCAGTAGATCATCTAAGGTCTCTATGCAGGAATGGGATAGGGAATCATTAACATTAGGTCGAGGTAGCATATTTGAGATATTAAGGGGTGGGCAGCATTGAAAGGTGAGACTGGCATCTTCTACCAGTGCCACCTGGAGGGAACGGACTTGGGAAGGGAGTAGGGTTTGTAAGCCTTTGTAAGTTAAGAGGTTGGACAAATTATGGTGAGAGAAGACTATGGTGGGTGCCCCAAAGGTTTGTTTCTTTGCCACCAAAGCACATATGCAGGGTGACCAGCCGCAATTGGTGAGGTCCATCTTCCTTGACAGGTATGGTACAGGTGCAAGAAAAGGTCCCAATTGATGTCCTAAGACCCCAAGGGCATATCCCTCCTTTTCTGCTACATAAAGAGAAAAATGACAAGTTAAATCAGGAAGATGAAGAGCTGGAGTCTAGATAAGGGCCCATTGTAGTCTCTGGAAGGGTTTGGTAACAGAATGGAGAAGGGGCTCACACAGGGAGTCGAGAACTGCTTAATACAGGGGATGAGCAAGGAGAGAAAAGGAGGGGATCCAGGAATGCAGGAAACCAGCCACTCCCAGGAACAATAAGACCTCTTCTTTGGTGGAAGGAACTGCAAGAGATTGAATTATTTTTTTTCTGTCAAAAGTGAAAGCCTTTTGGTTTGGGGTTATGGCTAATCCCAAATATGTTACTTGAGTGGTGGACAATTGAGCTTTAGAAGGTGGGACTCTATAGCCCCTTTTGGATAGGAAATTTAATAGGGTGGCGGTGTCTGTCTTGCTGATCTCCAAAGACAGGCTGCATAGGAGAATGTCATCTACATATTGAATTAGTTTTGATAGATGGAGAGACAGTGAGAGCAGATCAGAGGCCAAAACCTGGCCAAAGAGGTGTGGGCTGTCCTGGAATCCCTGGGCAAGGACAGTCCAGGTGAGCTGTGTGGAAAAATTAGTGTCAGGATCAGTCCAGGTGAAGGCAAAGATGTTTTGAAATTGAGGGCTGCGGGGAATGGAGAAAAAAGCATCCTTGAATATATAGAACTGAGAAGTGAGAGATTCCTGGAGGAATGTTAGACAGAAGGGTGAGGGGATTAGGGACGACTGGGTAAGGAGGAACAACAGCAGAGTTAATGAGCTGGAAGTCCTGAATCAAACAATAAGTCCCATTAGATTTTTTAACAGCCAGTATAGGGGTATTAAAGGGGGAGGAGGTGGTGCAGAGCAGCCTTTTCCTCAAAAGGTCAGAGATAATAGGTTTAAGTCCTCTGAGTCTCTGGGAAGAGAGGGTGTACTGATCTTGAGTAATATACTTGGTGGGGTTTTATAACTGAATAACGATGGGAGAATGTTGTTTAGCTATGGTGGGATTTTGGGTGTCCCACACCAGAGGATCCACTTGGGAGGCTGGAAGAGGAAAAGACGTGTTAGTGTCAGAAGGTTGGGGGGCCAGGAGAAGAAGAAGCTCTGTCACCAACGAATCTGGAAAAAAAGTGAATGGGAGAAGTGAAAGAAATGGAGGCTCCCACCTTAGTTAAAAGGTCCCTCCCCATAAAGAGTACTGGACAAGTTGGCATAACTAGGAATGAATGAGTGAGAAAAATACCTCTAAACATGCAATTGAGTGGTGGAGTCTGTTGAGGTAAATAAGGCTGTCCCACTACCCCGACAATAGGGGAACTTGAAGGAGAGGTTGACCCCCAGAATTCCCTCAGAACCGAATATGTTGCTCTGGTATCCAAGAGGAACGAGATGAGCCATCCTGACACAGTGAGAAGTACCCGTGGCTCCTGATTGCAGATGACAGTGGCAGTCGGGTCATTAGGGGAGGAGCCCGGGCACCTTCAGTCATCCAGGGCCAAGCCCAATAGGTCAACTTGGAGATTTTTAGGGTCTGATGTCTCCATGCAACCAAGCACATGAGGAAAATCTACAGACCAGTGACCTTCCCTGTGACACCTTGGGCAAGGTCCCCTAGGACTACGATGGGGATTAGAGAAACCTCAGGCACAGTGACCCATCTTACCACACTTGAAGCATGGACCTGGTGGTTCACACACTCGGGGAGGCGGGGGAGCAGCACAAATGGGACAGTCGCAGCTATCACGTGGTAGTGATTGCGAACTTTGACATGTTGTACATGGTACACTTTGAAAGCTGTCTCCAGGACTTTTGCCTGTGGGGTTAAAGTGCCCTTCTCCAAACACCTGAGCTTGGCCTTGATGTCTGAATAACATTGATTACAAAAGTGAGTCATTAGTAGCTGTCTGCCCTCTGGGGATTCTGGGTTCAAGTTCGTGAAGTGCAACAGGGCTTTCGTAAGGCGTTCCAAAAATGCAGAAGGATTTTACTTCATATACTGGATATTCTCTGAAAGTTTAGAATAATTTACTGGCTTAAGGGCAGCCTTATGGAGGACTGCCTCTGTCCCCGGATGGCAGGAGGCTAGAGTTTGGTAAACTTTGTCCATGTGCTGTCTGACCTGCTCCCAGACCTGCCTGCACTCCTTGGGAAGTAAGTTATTAGTCAGGATCATAAAAATGTCATGGAAAGTAAGGTTGTAGGATTGGGTAATATATTGAAATTCTTTTATAAAAGTGTTAAGATTAGATGTATAGGACCCAAGTAATTTTGCTATATGGGAAAGTTCCGACAGGGAAAATGGAACATGAACCCTAACCAATCCATCTGCACCAGCCACCAACCACAGTGGCAGGATGGCAGCAGGCTTGGCTTGGTTAGGATTAGGCTCCGTGGCGGCACATGAATATGTGAGCAGAGGAGTGAAGGAAGGTGCTTACACGGCCGATTGGAGAGGAAGGGGAACTCAGCAGGGCTTTGGAAGACTGAGGAGGTGGAGTAGGGCAGGAGGGAGATGGGGAGGATGAATCCGAAGAGGCTTCTGAGACCTGCATGGCCTGCAAGGAGAAGAGTGGGAGTGGGAGGAAGCATAGCCTGAGGAGCTGGGTGGAGATATGCTGCCAGAAGAAGGGTGATTAAGTGAGACTCTTTTAGATCTAGAATAGGATTTGGGTGGGGTCTCCAGGGACCTAGAAGAAGAAAGGTTAGGTGAGGATTCCTTATGCCTGGACCTGGCAGAAGATTTACATGGGATTTCCAGAGACCTAGAACTGGAAGGTTTACGTGAGGGTCATGAAAAGAAAACTCACATGAGGGTTTTTTATGCCTAGAAGAAACTTTGGAAGAAGAAGACTTAGGTGAGGTGTCGCTTGATGCAGCAGAGTGGTAGGAGGTGGCTCTCTGAGACCGGAGGCAGGGTGGGGGGGGGAGGTTCATCAGTTGGGTCCATGGCAGGAGCAGAGACAGATGAGTGTGGATAACTGTAAGGAAGGCATTAAAGAATAAGGTTGAAGGGCCTCCAAAATGCATCCCAGTGGGGACAATGGAGGGATAGATTTAGATGGCTTGCTACCTATGGCTAAGGCCGTGAAAACATCTGCTAAAAAACGTGCACCTCAAGCCTCCAGAAGACGGCTCCCCGATAAAGTGAGATACAGATGGCACGAATACTCAGGACTTGTGAGCAGGCGTCCGAGCTTACAAGTGGAGTGCTAGGCAACTTTGCTGAATACCTCAAGCCCACGATGGGGACGGCTCCCTGGGCAGGAGGAATGCAGCAAAGGCCAAGCCGCACTGTAGCCGCTGTATGGAGAGGACAGGAAAGGAATGAAAAAGAGAGAGAGAGAGAGAAAGAAAGCTGGGGACCCTGGGCCCCCAGGGACAGGTGGACTGAGGGACTGGCTAAGGCCGAGCCATCCCTGACATGGATTTAGCCAAGGATGTAAGCCGGGAGAGAATGCTAGTGAAGGGGACAATCGGGGAGGTCTCCCCCAACCCCAAAGAACACCGGAGGTTGCCAGGAGCTCAGTGGTCAATTCTTGGGTTCAAAAGGGCGATTAAGCTAGCCAGAAGGGAAAAACTCACTATTAGGAGTCAATGTTGTTCAGGGAGCAATGTCTGGGCAGATGGAACACGTGGGTCTGCTTGTGGAGCGGGTCCTTGGTCCTGATCATGCCCCGGGAGGCTTTGGAGCTCTGGGGGGTGCCTAAAGCCAAGGCTCCAGCCTCAGGTGGAAATTCGGGGTGAGCAGATCTCCTGGGTTTCACAGCACCAAATCTTCTTCTTTTCCCCAAGTGTTCTTCTTTTCTGCAGAGATGAAAGGAAGACGTGAGACACAACAAAACCCATGTGGTGAGGTTTATTGCAGGGATGGTGGAGTGTGCTCGACAGTGAAGGGAGGAAGGGGGAAAGAGTACTGACGAACGGTATTCCAGCTTTTAAAGGGGACCCCCCCCACACATGTGTCAAATGCCACATTCTGCACCACCTGCACGCAGGGGCCTTTGCGTTGGATGCTGGGTGTGTGCACTCATGAGAAAAGTAGTTCCCCAGGCGAGTGACGCTCAGGGGCCTCCTGGGAAATGCAGTTCCCAGGGAGAACAACATCTTCCATCTCAGTCTCTGAATTCCTATATCTGCTAGTAATGTTGAGACTGGGAAACACTGGTACTTTTGGAATCAATAGCATCCATTTGAGTCAGTTGCAATATTTCTGCCATATTTTTCAATATAAATGTATGTGGCTTTCAAGTAGGCTTTAAAGACATGTGAACATCAGACATAATACAACAAAGCGTCTTATTTTCTATAGAAAGACCTTCCCCCACATCATTATGTTATTTTCCAACATGTGCCAAAGGAATATCTTTAATGTGGGTCACATGATGCTCAGATATGTTAGGATATCAATATTGCATTTGGACTCAAGTTTTTTTTGTTTGTTTGTTTGACTCTAGAAGAATTAAAGCAATTATTTTTATGTAAGTCTGCCAGCATTTTATTATTTTATTTCTAGCCATAAATGCAGTGTGTTATGCTTTCATCACATAGTCTTAACAACAATATTTACATGATTTTTTCCACTTATATCGAAGGCAGAGATATTGGGCGCTTAAAAGAAATCTCACACTGGCTCAGAACTGAGAGATAGACAGTTATTTATTTAGGGGAAAAACTTACAAATCAGGATTCTCTGCTTGGATTGTGGATGGAGATGAGATAAAAACAATCTGAAGGAACAAAACAGGAACTGGGGGGAGGGCTTGGCTTCCAGGTAAATAGTCTGTGAGGCCACACCCCAGTAGGTGGGCAAATCTTCCTGCAGCACCTCCCCGTTTTGTTTTAATAAACCTAATACAAAATTATATACAGTAAGAAAAATAACTTATTCTAACTAGTTTAAGTCTTGTATAATAAATAACTTGTCCAAGTCATGAGAGGAAAGTAACTACACTTCTCTAGTCTTGAATCCCATCGAAGATCCAAGAAGGAAATAATGTTACTTGAGTGAGTAGGAAGTTCAATCTAGCAACTTCCAAAATGTGCAACAAATGACAGAGACAACTAACTGGCCCCCTGGAAAATCACCCAAAGTCTCATTTGCAACATTGAGGCAACCAACTTTGGCTAAGGACTAGAATAATTCATAGACTAATTTCAAAGCAAGAAATTTTTCAAAACTGTCTTACCCTTGTTGAAATAGCAGTGGCGATGGGGCTGCGTCCCCAGCACCCCAGCCGCCTGGCTAGCTTATGCCTGAAATAACAACACACAAACTGTATTCATTTAAACACTGCTTGCCCATTATATCCAGCCTCTTCTCGGCTAACTCTCACACCTGGACTAGCCCATTTCTAATAATTGTTTGAAAGCACCCCAAGGTGCGCTTACCAGGAAGATTCTAGCCTACATCCATCCTGGGTTGGAGCTGCCTGGGAGAGCGGAGCATGGCGTCTGTGCTCCAGGGCAGAGCTGTCGGGTCTACTGGAGAGAGCTAAGCATGGCGTCTCTACTCCAGAGAGCAGAGCTGTCGGGTCTCTCCGGGAGCAGAGCAGAGTCTGACCTCACTTCCTCTTCCTCCCAGAATTCTATTCTGTTTACTCCATCCACCTATGTTCTAACCAATAAAATGGGCCAAGCCAGTTTCTTTATTAGCCAATGACCTTCCTCCATCATACCCTGTCTAGGCAAGATTTGACAGTCCTGCTTATTCATTTTCGGATACTATGTATTTTGTCGGTGGTTGAGGTGTGGGCAGTTCCTTGCCCAAAAGACCAGTTTTGCCAAGAAGAAAACAAGCTCCAAGTGGAGTGTCTTCAGTGCTCAACATTTTTTCAGGAATAGATTGGTGATGCCAGGAGCAACTGTGTCTCACTTCAACTGAACTCTAAGTTATTTAAATGCCATTTTCTACAGATCGCTTATTGTAAATGAACAAATGCATACCTAACTATCCCAAACTATGTACATTATGTGGTGGTTATAGAACCATTTTTAGCAAAGACATTTTATAATTGAGTAGTTTATCAATGTTAGTGTACTGCAGAAATGGATCTAACGTTTTTATTACTTCACTTCTGTGATGATTCAGTCTCTGTTGACACTAAGCAGCTTACTGCTCCCTCATCATAAACCCCATTTAATGATTTTTTTTTCTTCCCAGCAACATTGAAGTATGGTTCTCCTGTCTAAGTTTATACTGACTAGCTATAATCTATTAAACTTCTTTATTAAACAATTCACAGTGATATTTATTCACAATGTGAACCACATTGGCTCTTAACAGGTAAGATTTATACTCGTAAAAAGGCAGGAAGAAGAAAAAACTGCTTGAAATATAAGGTTAATGGCAGAACTGACAAGAAGAGAACAGCTTAATATATTTTAAAGGAGGGTTGAGTTAAATATAAGGTATTTTTGTAAGAGACTTAAAAGTACATACCAGTTTAAAACATGAGACTTTACTGTTTTTGTAATCTGAAATAAGATGTAATGAACAATTATAACATTAAGCATAGGTGTATTTAAGTTACATGTATGATTATACACAGAGAGAGTGAACAGTAATTGGGCAAAGGGGATGCTCTTGATGGGCCTACCAAAGGCATGCCACTGTGCAAAACACATGTAACAGAGTCAACAAGAGCAATTTAACGAAAAAAATATATAAGTAAACCGTAGAACAAGACAGGGCATGCTTTAGTAAGGATGGGAGAACTTGGTCACCTGACCCGGCTCTCAGTTAAGATGGTGGTAAGGTCACCCATGCAATGAAGTTAACACTGGGGAACCAGGCAGGGCATACCTCAGTAAAGATGGCGGAACTTGGTCACCTGACCTTGCTCTCATCCAAGATGGTGGTGAAGTCACCTGACCCTAGTCAAAATGGCAGCAGCCAAATGTTGCATGAAAAAGTCAAAATTTTTGAGCTGCAGCAATTTTAAGCTTAATAAGAGAGACCTAGAGGCATGATCTGCCCTGTCGCTGAGCCACCATGCCGCAACACAAGCTGTAGAAGGGAACAAAATGCTGGAAATGAAAAAGCTGCACCACACCACAGCTGGAATTGAAAAAAAAAAAGCTGGAATTTTAAAAAAGCTGGGAGCCTGACATGGATAGCTCGCTACCCACAGCTAAAATTATGAAAACCCATAAAACGGCAATACCATAAGGCCTATAATGGTAATGTCTCCCCCCATAGGCGGGGTGCAAATCAGAGTGAACCCCACAGGACCCGTGAGCTGGGTATCCCCTGACCCCTTGTGGGGTGCTATGGCCTGGCTAGATCCGGTTGGGGTGACTCGGAAGCCAGAGAGGCAGAAGGTCATTCCGAGCGGCCTTTTAAGGCAAAGGGAAAAAAAAAAAAGAAAAGAAATAGGAAAAAAAGGAAAGAAGAATCTGTCAGATACAGTGCACAGAATATACAGTGTTATGGGCTTACTGACCCTGGGTCAGTCCAAACACGATTTTAGCTGAGGGAAAGAACCATAGCAGAATAGGGGAGACTTACTAATGGAAGTTGGTGGTGGGAGTAGAAAAATAAACCCTGGTTCAGGATCCCAATCTCTGTAGAGAAACTGGAGCAGGAAGGCCTATCCGAGTCATGGTACCAAACGTTTTGGATTTGCTGCAGGTCCCCAGCAGCTTGCTGTGGGGTTGAGATCAGCAGTAGGTTCACAAACCAAGGTGGCTGGTCCCCTGGGTGGCCCTAGTTGCTAGCCATGTGGGCTGCAGGCAGGCAAGGGGCAGACAGATAGGCATGCCATGCAGATGGTTTTGCTGCAAGCTGCTGGGTCCCAACAGCAGCCAGTCTTAAGCAGGGATGGCCACGAGACCACATGGCAAATCTCCATGTGACTTCGGCAGGTAGGCGAGAGAGAGATAGGCACACCATGTATAGTAAAGGGGAGAAGGAGGGAGAAAGGGGGGGAGATAGATAGCCAAAGATGGTGAGGGAGGGAGAGAAGCTGCTGGGAATGGATGTGGCTTGTCTCTTAAAGAGGCAGCATTACCGTTTCTCTATTTTTTGCTTTATACCTGGTATCTCACCTATGATTGGGTACATACCATCCTCATTATTCTGGGTCTGGGTTACCTCACTAAGGATGTTTTATCTTTCTAGTGTCCTCCATTTGCTTGCACATTTCAAGATATCATTGTTTTTTAATGCTGAATCCACTATGTAAATGTACCTCGTTTTCTTTATCCATAATTTGGTCGAAGGGCATCTAGGTTCTGGAAATTGCAAATAATGCTTCTATGAACATAGTGGAACAAATTTCCTTGTAGCATGATTGATAAAATTTTGTATATACCTCTAAGAGTGGTATTGATGGGTCTTACAGTTGGTTGATTTCTAATTTTCTGAGAAACCGCCGTACTGAACTCCAGAGTGTTGCACAAGTTTTAATACCATTGTTATTCTGTGTCTGAGATGGAATATACAGGAGTCTACTCCATACTGCTCTTGTTACATTATATGCATGAGGACAATAAGGGATGAACCCAGACATTTTCTCATTTCTTGACATTATCATCTACTATTCAGAAAAGATAATTTAACATTGGTGTTTACAGAGGACCATATAGTATTTGGTGAGTAAGTGGAATACAATGCAATGATCTTTTAGAGTGGTTTGTTAGTTATAGTCATTATCTTATTCTTTTGCTTTCATGGTTACATTGTTACATGAGACAGTGAAGTAGCAGTCTCAGTCAGCAAAAAAACCCATTTGGAAATTTGAAAATCTAGGAGACAATTTTAGAATACTTGTGTTCTAAAGCAGGCATACTAGTATAATACAATTCCTGGACATTAGAGAAGTGTGGTAACAGGAAGTTTTCTGAGTATCTGTGGCCAGCTAGGCTAGAATGGCCCACTTCATTCCAAGGAGAAAATGTATCTCAAATTTTCTCAGTTTAATAAATATTTGCATCAAACCAGTATTTGATAAAAATGTAAGCATATTCACCCTAATAAATTTTCAAAAACTGGAAATAAGTGCATAATTCTTGTGGTATATCAACTGCTCAAAAATCCCAGTGGGCTTAGTTTCAGGAGAAATGAAGCTAAACCATTATTAGAGTGGCTATTTGTTGTATTGAACTAATTCAGAAGGAAATTGAGATTTATTTTCATGTACCAACAGATGGTTTCATATTCATGAACATACAACCTCCTTAAATGTATTCTGTTATTATTAAATAATTAATATACCTCAGATTTAATATTTATTATGGTATTTGGAGAGGAATTTTTGTATTTGAAATCTAGTGAATATTTATAGTAAATAAGTACATAAATATTTAGACAGTACTTTATGTATATTAATTGCATGTGAGAAACAAAAATATGAAGGCCATTTTTTGAAAAGGTAACTGTGCAAACACCTATAAGGCATTAAACAGAAATCACAAATGTTAAGAATATAAATATCTGAACTTTTTTTTCCTGCACTCAATTAAGTTGAATTCATTTCTTTATCACTAAGACACTGTGGAATAATATATTATAGTTGGTTCTATTCAGAAGAGGGCGTGAAATCAACATTTCTATCTACAATCCACCCATCTGCTTGTACAACACTCCTATGGACTTAAATATATTATGTAATCATGATTCGAGTAAATGGAAATTTTTAATTATATGTTATATTTATATGCAATGCATATTAATTGTATTATATGTAACATTTATTTATAATTTGACTACATAAAAAACACACATAAAAACAAACAAAAACAAATCCCAAAGAATCAGAAGCACTTAGATGAAGAGTAACAATCAGGAATCTCCAGACAGGAATGGAGGCTTCAGTGTATATTGGTAGATTCGAGGCAAAAGCAGACGCAAGGTCGCTCAGACAACCTGTCATACTTAGAGAGTTTTGTCTGCTGTTAACTAGAGGCAAAACACAGGGAAAATTGAATTTTATCCGGCATACCCATTTCAATGGCTCTGCTTCTTTTTACAACACACAGGAAGGAGGGGGAGACACAGATGAATCATCAGCTCTTGATGACATCATCGAGTTAAATGCGGTTCTTGCTTTCCAATTCTTGATATGAGATCTCTCTCCTTATTGGTTCGTAGGTAGCATAAAAATGTCTGCACAGACGGATTTTACTTGTCAGGCTCCTGACTAAAGTCAGCTAGACTTTAGTCAGGCTCCTGACGGTAAAAAAAAAAACAGAGAAGAAAATCTGTCCCAGAGACCTAAAGGAGACAGAAGCAAAAGGAACCTCGGGGGGGGGGGGGGGGGGGATACGTTTTGATTTTCCATGCTTCTGCTAAGAGTCACCTGTTCCTTTTCGCAGTGCAGAAAATGTGCTTGAGTTTCTTAAGCTACCGCTTCCTCCTTAATATCTGTGATTCTTGGGTTAGTCTTGAATGCTGCATTTTCTGTACGGCAGATTTACTGTGGGAGTCAATACCGGATAACACACGGGGATGTACTGGTTATATGAGTCACTGGACGCCCCAGTAAGATAATTGCAATGTCAGGAAATATCCTCAGGCACCTGGGAATCTTAAAATTTCAAGTGGCAGAATCCCCAATCAGTGTATTTAGGGACTCTGATATTGCATTTCTGAATGTGATACCAGTAAGCTGCAATCGGCAGCACAGAATCCCAGTCAGCCATCGGCAGGCAGAAATGGGAAATTTCAGGCAAATAAGCAGGATACAGACCCAAAGAGTGAGATGTATGATCATCTCCCAGTTACCTGCGATGTTTTCCTTTTTTGATGATTGGATTCTGGTCCCAGGTAAACTACATTTTTATTTTCCTTCATTTTTTTCTGCTAGACCAAACGCAGTTAGATGGGATGGAGAAATGAGTCAGCAGTTCCGATCAAGATCACCAAGGTAACTGCAGGATTTGTTCCTATTAGTGGAATTGAGATCATTCTTCTCATTGTTCCGGGAGCAATTTGAATGCACACACTCTTTCATTCAGAGACAAGCAGAACTAATTACACTTTGAGCATAGCGGGTCCTTACTAGTGAGGCTCTGGCTATATGCCAGGTATCTGCTGCTCATGTTTATAAGCGAAATGCGAATTACATTGACCCAGACATGGCAGACTGCTATTGACTTCTATATGAGACTAAGCCCACGAAAATTAGCAAAGTCAGGTACTGGTTTATTCCCTGTATTACAGTTCTGAGTCACCTGCTATGGTTTCCTGTGCAGCAAGTTGATTGCTGCTTCTGAACCCTCTGCTTCTCTTTAAACTTTTGACACCACTGTCTCAGTCTTGAAACACTGCAGTATCTGCAAGGAAATGCTTCACTTCAAGTTTCAGCATCTGCCATTCTCTTTCCTCTTTTCTCTGCAATCCATTGTGGAAATGGTTATGACATTGTAGTTTTTTTCATGAAAAAGTAGAGTCATTGATAATATTATGCAGTAATATATGAAGGCACAATCCTACCTGCCACCAAAGACTCATGATTGAATAATATATAGAATAGGAAAGATACTTCTTTTCATCCTATTACCTTTTAGGATCTCACAGGTTCTATAATCTTTTTGTTTTGGCATATAAAACTCTTGTACATGATTTTTTTCCCCTAGTATGCTCTTTTTTATTTAGGAAACAGACAGCTTGACCTTTGTTGGAAATCAACCACTTATTGATCATGGCAGCAAGGTATTACATACTACCTTTAAAAATAATTAACACAACAGATTTCTTCGTTATTGTGTGTGTTGTCTTTGTGTCCTTTGAACGAGTGCGTATCTTATCTTGTATTTTCAATCTCAGACTCTGAATTCCCATGTCTGCTAGTAATGTTGAGACTGGAAAACACTGGTACTTTGGAACCAACAGCCTCCATTTGAATCAGTTGCAATATTTCTGTCATCCTTTCAATATAAATGTACGTGGATTTCATGCAGGTTTTAAAGACATGAAACATCAGAATATAATACCACAGAGCCTTTATTTTCTATAAAAAGACCTTCACATCCTTATGTTATTTTTATTATGTTATTCTCTAACTAGTGCCAAAGGAATATCTTTGATGTGGGTCAAATGTTGCTCAGATATGAGTGTATCAATATTTAATCTGGAATCAGGGTTTTTTTTCTATTTTACTCTGAAGAATAAAATTAATTATTTATGTAAGTCTGTCATCATTTTATTATTAGTTTCCTAGCCATAAAGGCAGTATGTGTTATGCCTTTCATCACATAGTATTAATAAAAATATTTACTTGATTTTCCCGCTGATTTATTGACCACTATGACAAAAATATATCTAAAGACTTCTCACTGTTTTCTCTTTTGAGCATGTATCTAATGAGACTGAAAATTTTTGGTCATGCTAATTTGAGGATTAACCTGCGATTATAGCACAAGTCGTCAATCCCCCTTTTTTTAAAAAAAAGTTTTATTTATTTATTTATTTATTTATTTATTTATTTATTAAAGATTTCTGTCTCTTCCCCACCGCCGCCTCCCCTTTCCCTCCCCCTCCCCCAATCAAGTCCCCCTCCCTCGTCAGCCCAAAGAGCAATCAGGGTTCCCTGCCCTGTGGGAGGTCCAAGGGCTACCCACCTCCATTAAGGTCTAGTAAGGTGAGCATCCACGAAACTGCCTAGGCTCCCACGAAACCAATAGGTACAGTAGGATCAAAAACCCATTGCCATTGTTCTTGAGGTCTCAGTAGTCCTCATTGTCCACTATGTTCAGCGAGACCAGTTTGAAGAAAGAAATAGAAGAGGATACCAGAAAATGGAAGGATCTCCCTTGCTCTTGGATTGGGAGGATCAACATAGTAAAAATGGCAATTCTACCAAAAGCAATCTATAGATTCAATGCAATCCCCATCAAAATCCCATCAAAATTCTTCGCAGATCTGGAGAAGACAATAATCAACTTTATATGGAACAACAAAAAACCCAGGATAGCCAAAACAATCTTATACAATAAAGGAACGTCTGGAGGCATTACCATCCCTGACTTCAAACTCTATTACAGAGCTACAGTATTGAAAACAGCTTGGTATTGGCAGAAAAACAGAGAAGTCGACCAATGGAATCGAATAGAAGACCCTGACTTTAACCCACAAACCTATGAACACGTTATTTTCGATAAAGGAGCTAAAAGTATACAATGGAAAAAAGAGAGCATCTTCAACAAATTGTGCTGGCAAAACTGGATGTCAATCTGTAGAAGAATGAAAATAGACCCATATCTTTCACCATGCACAAAACTCAAGTCCAAGTGGATTAAAGACGTCAATCCCTTTTTAATTCTAAATATTAGCAGACAAATTCCCATTCTTTCACGATGAATGTATTTAGGAACTTCCAAAACAGGTTTTTTCCCATCATATTGGCAGTTGTAAGCATATTTTTGAGATGGTCTATGAATCTCCAGTTTTTAACATAAAGCCATGTTTTGGCCAATAAACAAATGTAATAACACACTACTTAGACCTGAATGGCAATAATCTGATATCCCTTCATAGTATAAGGAGTTCAGTTTTATAATATCTCTCCTAATATACAATGAAGCATCTCAATTACTTTCAAATATTCATATAAGTTTACATATGTGTATATGTATGAGATTGAGTATGCATAGTTATATTTATACATACGTATCCATGCATGTATACACTTTCTTAATATTGTTTAGAATTTTATACATTTCCATTATTGTATTATTGTAAGGTATTTCCATTATTTCACACTTATTTCTCCTCCTTCCTTTAAAACAATATCTATACTAAAAAATGTCAAAATAAATTCAACTGCATAATAAAATTATTCTATTTAATTTTTCACATGCAATTGTGTACGTCAGTATTCCACACTGTATACACATTGTTGTGATTTTGTATAACCAATTTTCCATTGACCTTTTCTAAAACAAAATCCTACTGTACAGTAGAAATTGATTCTTTCTATCTTAGCCTTCATTCAGTATTTGACAGTGGCTTTTCTGCTAATTGTGTTAATTTTAGAAAGTCTTCCATTTCTATTAACATTTCAATATAGGATGGTGTTTTTGCTAGGCAGTTTTCATTGTTTCTTTGCTTTTATTGAATTTTAATTGACTTTTAGATTTATAAAATTCTGCTTCTTATTACCTTATCCTAATTAAAAGACACTGTCTTCCCAGAAGATATGCTGTCCTTGGTATGTAAATTCTGTGTGGACATTGCATCAAAAATTTTCTAAGCGATGCATAGTGGAGAGCTTTTGGATTTATCAGCTACTCTCTGACCAAACATGTAAGTTTTTTTGATATTTAAGCAGTTGTGGAAATGTATAGAAATGCTGTATAATCATGTTTTCTCTTTTTCTGTAAGTTAGAGCCATTGTCTCCTGTGGGTTTAGGAATAGATATTTAGAACACTGTTAGAAATTATATTTGTTCAGAGAAGGTGCAGATCTGTTACCACTATCTTCCTAACAATTTGGAGTAGGCTTGAAGGTTGGATTTGGCAAATTTTTCTTCCTGTCAATGATATATCTGCATTATTGAAAAATGTTAGAGTGAGTTCAGACATGCCTATTGGTACCAAACCTGTAATAAAATCTAAGGGCTAAATGTTGGTAAATTATGACATTTGAAGTACATGGAGAAATCATGCATTTTACCTTCATACGTTGTAGTCCTATTAGTTGTGATTTTGACCTTAACATATTAAGATGATCAAAAGTAGAAGGTATAGCTATAGTAATGGTTTAAGAGACTGACTCTCAGATCCTAAGATTATAGAAATTTTTAAAAGATTTTTTAAGAGGAACAGTAAATCCTAATTTTATTTAATTTTGAGGTGTTATGTATGGGAGACTCCTAAATGTTGCTCTTATTTCATGTACATGTGGATTACATAAAAGCAGCAAAGACAGTGTAGTGATCTAATGTTTTGTTTCAACAGGCAGACAGCAAATTTTGAAACTGTGGGAATGCAAAAAATAAAATCAAAGGAAAGAAAGTAGAAAATAGTTACATAAAAGAAACATCTCTGCCTGTAAAGCACTGTGCCTGTTCTGTGCTCTACATGCTATATGCTACTGTACAGTTCAAACGCTGGAAAATGCGCTGGAGATTGAAATGCACACATACACACAGAGACAGAGACATGGGTCATCGGTGAAACAAGAATGCCAAGAATACCAACTTGAATCAAGAACACCAAACTTACTGTCTTCCAGGGGAGCTTATACAGTACATTCCCTGACCAATATCCATGCCATAACTCTCAGAATTTTATTCTACAACCCCAGCAGAAACCCACTACCCTGCCATCAGAAACTCCTGATGATCTCATGCTCGGAGCAGCTGCAAATATAGGAAATATGGTTGCCTTGCTCAAAACAGCTGCAAACACAGGAAAAACAAGCTGCTTACAGGAAATTCAGACATTGGGGGTCCACAGTCACCCAACATGTGTCTACTCTAAAAAATATCCCATATGTTATCATCTGCTTTTATGTTTATAAAATGCACAGATTCATAGAGGGCTCTGTCCATGAACTTACAATTTGAATATCAAAAATTGAATCTATTTCTAGTATATATGTATGAAAAAACCTGGTATTCTAACAGTATCATACAATCCTAGGACATGAATCATATGTAGTGAATGCAGGAGCTCTGAGATTTAGTTTTCCACAATAGATAGTCTATTTCGACAGGCAAGCTTTGTACATCTGTTTTCATTCCCCTAGAATCAAGGCTTCTAAAATACTATACTCTAGCAGCATTTGCATAACAGGACATTTGGGCCATACTAAACTCAGTTTGCATTTAATTCTTTGAGTTGTTTGAATGGGCTTAGGGTACCTAATCTATTATTTATCCTGAGCATCCTTTTTTTTTCTAATACTAATAATATTTCGAAGCATTGTGCTTCTTCTTCTCTTATTGTCCCTTACTGAAACTAGCTTTCTTGAGAGATACACAAAATTCTGAGTGCTTGCAACACTTCAGGAGGTCTCTTCACCATGGGGGGATCTAAACCAGCCCTTGTGGAGGAAGAGGAGTGCTTTTCTGATAAGAGGAGATGTACAGAGTTTCCTAATTCTGTGATGGTGATATTGCTAAATCCCTCAAACTTTCGAGCTCCTGCTTAATTTCTCCACCAGGTCTTTAACTTTCATTCCACACCATAAGCAAAGGACTTGAAAACTCCTAATTGTGGTACTTAGCAGCTTCTTCCTATAACTCACCAGGCTCAGGATCATAATCACACAGTCCTTGTAATGCTTCCTCATCTAGCAGCTTCTGTGGAGAATTGGAGTAACTTGTCTCACTTCTAACCATTTCAGGGATAACAACCTTTTGCCTTTCATGGTTCCAATCCAAACTCTCCCTCATAATCACTCACAAATTAAAAGAATCTTTTGTGATCCTTCCAGGCTTATATTTATTATTATCATCTTGGTATTTCACCTCAGTTTTTCTGCGTCCAAGGTACCATGCTTGGGAACTCAAGGGAGAGGTGCTTTACAAATTCTAAAAATTTCTGTTCTTGCCACTACTCCAACTTAGCTCCTCTATCACTGAAAATATCTCCAAGCAAATGCAAGTCAGTTGATTATTGATTTTCAGCCCCGATATTTACAAATTTATTTACAATTATCATTCCATGTTATTCAATCCATGTTCATTTTTACATACTTCCAAAGTGCTTATTCTTTACTTACACCTGTGGTATTCTTGACTTGTGGCATCCATCAGGCTATACCTCCATACAGAAGCTTCACTTCCAAACAGCCATTATTTAGGGTACTGACCAACCGATTTGTCCATAGGGATTAGGATTACGATGGACTTTTCAAGAGAAAATTTATACATTTTGAAGAGCATCCATTGAATACTATTATATGACCCAAGTTTCTTATTCAAAGTTTTTAAGTACCTCAGTCCAAAATGTTGGGGGAAGGCAAGACTTCTTTTCCATGATACAAAGACCAAACAAAGTAATTTCCTCCACAAATCTCCAATCAAGAAGTAACCACACCCTAGGTAATAATACATTTTTGCCTTGACAAAATGTCCTGTAACCACACCTTATGTCAAAATATCCTAGCTTATACCCTTGAAAAATATAAGACTAGGTGGAACAGATTCATTTCTCTGCTTTCTTCAATATAAGCACATGCGAACTTGTGAATTTCAATTGATAGAAGAAAATGTTCAATTCTTATAATATATCAAGATTCAGAAACCTCATCATGCCTAATGGCAGGACAAATGAGACCCCCCGGTCTTATAGAGTGGTTCTTTGATTTAATGAGATCAGTGAAAAGAACATCAGAGATCTTTTCAAAGGAATTTGCCAAAAGGAACTACTAAGGTTCTACTAGGTGGATTCATACCGAATGACAGACAAATGCCATAAATGAACTCAGTTGTTATTAAAGAGAGAAAAAGGAAATCATCTTTAGGTGTAATAGTGATTTTGGAAATTGGAGAATAGTTTGAGAATTGGGAATGTGGTGGATTTTTCCCAGAAGTATTTGTAGAATAATTTAAAGAATGTATTATATGAATAGGAATTACATCTGAGAAAGAAAAACAAATAGAGCAAATGCAAAGTAACCCTGAAATTGGATATAAGACCTTAACACATAATTGTTGATAACATGAATATATATACATGTATATATAAAACTTTCCTAATGAAATCATTTGATCTTATTTTATTTCTTTATCTTTAGCACACTAAGTTATTATATTCCAGTTGGGTCTATTTGGAAAAAGGCTTGAAATCCGTATTTCTTTCTTTAGTCCTATCAATTTTTAGACATGATTTTGTAAATATGAATATATTATACATTATATTCAACTAAATAGATATAATTATATATTATACATAAATATATTTGTTTTATTATTATACATATAGTGTTTTATAATAATAATTCAGCTAAATAAAAAACACACAGAAGAACTGACAAAAACAGATAAAAAACAGTCATCAGTCTGATGTAATTGACAGCCCAGAGTCATAATCAGAAAAGTTCAGACAGGAATGCACACTTTCATGTATACAGCTAGAATATAGGAAAAAGCAGCCTGAAACTCACTCAGCCAACCAGGAATATTAGAGAGTGTTCTCTAGTGATCACTGTAGGCAGAGATCAGGTTAAAAATAATTTCTCCTTATTTCCACTTAATTACCCTGCTTATTGAGGGATCAAAAACTCAGGCGAACTGAGAAGGAACAAGCACAGGACCAAACTAGTCCCTCTGATTGTGGTTGACAGTTGCATGACTGAGGTGGACTGAGGAGCCACTGTAGTGGCACCAGGATTTATTCCTATTGCATGTCAACCTATTCCTTTGGATGGATACCTTAATCAACCTAGAGATAATAGGGAGGGTCTTGGATCTTCCCCAAAGCAATGTGCCTTACCCTATTTAAGGATTGGATGGGGGTGGAGCAGATTTTGAGGGAATGGGAGGAGAAGAGGGAGTGGGAACATGGATAGGTATGTATAAAGAAAAAAAGATCTTCTCATGTGTTCCACTTTCAATTACCCTGAATATTTTACAGCACACAGGGTAGGGAGACACAGATGAATCAGCAGCTCTGGTGGAGATCTCTATGTAAATTGCAGACTAATGCTTCCCATTCCTTGGTTTTAGATCACGGTCCTTAGTGGTTCCTAATACATCTCCACTTGAATGCATGTTTACCTCCAATTAGAGGCCTTCAGATAAAATAAAAATGTCTGTACAATCTTAGTGTCCACCCTAAACTCTTCCTCGAAGCCTCCGTGATTGCTTTCAACAGAAATTGACCAAACTACAACACTACAACCAAGCTTCTCTATTGGATAGTTAAATAAATCAAACATATTCTAGGCAGTTTGCATGCCTCCATCCCTTAAAAAGTCACTCTTTTTTTTTCTTTTTTATTTTTATTGAGAATAAGAAAAAAAAGTTTCCGCCTCCTCCCAGCCTCCCATTTCCTCCCCCTCCCCCCACTCTTCTCCCCCTCCCCCCACTCTTCTCCCCCTCCCCCCACTCCTCTCCCCCTCCCTCTCCAATCCAAAGAGTAGTCATGGTTCCCTGCCCTGTGGAAAGTCCACTAAGATTGTATAAGCGCTACCCCCAGTACCCCAAAAAGGTAACAGCCTAGGCAGAAATCCCTTGAAGAGAATTCTAACAAACTGTGCTAAGAATGCCGAAGTGTAGCTCTCCACAGCTGATCGCTTCCATTCCTCAAGGGTATGAGTGGTGAAGGACTCAATTGTCTTCAAGGGACTGGCCCCTGACAGTGTGACCATGCTCCAGGGAGTGTATGGACAACATAAATTGGACTTATTCCTCCTTCTTTTCTTTTGTGAAGGGTAAGTCACAAAAGTGGAAGGTGCAAACCTGGGAGGACGGGGAAATGAGTGTGATTGGGATGCATGATGTGAAATTCACAAATAATAAAAATATTATGTCGGAGGAAAGAAGTTGCATATCCAGTTGGGTCTTAAAGGCAAAGATTTGACAATGGCATGGAACAGAACAAGCGTGTAGAAGAAAAACCCAGGACAGGAAAGCTGTTGTAGAGTAGAGTGAGATAAAGAGATAAGAAAGGAAAAGCCATGTCATTTGAGTTATGCCTGAAAAAGAGGGCAGCCCCATGGAGGGCTGTCACGAGCCATTTCCCCCCTAAAAATCATTACAGGAACCATCACCCTGGGGAGTCTGCAGAGAACCTCACACCCATAATTATGTTCTATTGAGAACCTGCCTCACATCCAATTAACCGTTATCTGTTAGCAGAACACGCCTCACATTCCAGCTATCCAGGGAACCAGGTGTGGCAACTTGTAACCTCTTGGCCTACGTGATGAACCTGAACCACGTGACCGGGACCACGCGGCGAGATCCCGTGCCCTGCCCACCAAGTCCTCATGCAGGGCCTATATAAACAGCAACCATGATCCTAATAAACGCTGGCTTTGACAAAAAATAAATAAATAAATAAATAAATAAATAAATAAAAATAAATAAAAAAAATAAAAATGTCTGTACTGAGGATTGGGGGAACTTGGGGAAACAGGAAGATTGGGATAAAGGAAGGTTGGATAGGGGAGCAGGGAAGCACATAATCTTAGTTAAGGGAGCCACCTTAGTGTTGACAAGAGACTTGAACCTAGAGGGGCTCCCAGGAGCCCAAGGCGATGTCCCCAGTTAGTCCCTTGGGAAGCTGAGGATAGGGAACCTGAAATGACCCTATCCTATAGCAATACTGACGAATATCTTTCATATCACCATAGAACCTTCATCTGGTGATGGATAGAGATAGAGACAGAGACCCACACTGGAGCACTGGACCGAGCTCCCAAGGTCCCAATGAGGAGCAGATGGAGGGAGAACACGAGCAAGGATGTCAGGACCACGGGGGGTGCACCCACCCACTGAGACAGTGGGGCTGATCTATTGGGAGCTCACCAAGGCCAGCTGGACTGTGACTGACAAAGCATGGGATAAAACCGGACTCTCTGATCATGGCAAACAATGAGGACTGATGAGAAGCCAAGGTCAAAGGCAAGGGGTTTTGATCCTACTTCATGTTCTGGCTTGGTGGGAGCCTAGCCAGTTTGGATGTTCACCTTCCTAGACATGGACGGAGCGGGGAGGACTTTGGACTTTCCACAGGGCAGGGAACCCTGACTGCTCTTTGGATTGGAGAGGGAGGGGGAGAGGAGTGGGGGGAGGGGGAGAAGAGTGGGAGGAGGGGGAAAAGAGTGGGGGGAGGGGGAGGGAAATGGGAGGCTGGGAGGAGGCGGAAACTTTTTTTTCTTTATTCTCAATAAAAAAAAAGAAAAAAAACACACAAAAATATATGGGTTAATTTAAAGTGTAAGAACTAAATAAAAACGATATGAGACATTGAAAAAAAAATGTCTGTACTGAAGCATTCTGCCAGTTAGGCTGATGGCTAACTTCCAGCTTTTAGTGTATTTATTAAAAGCTTGTCTATAAACAACTGTAGACAAGGAATTCTGCTTCAGACACCTGCAGGAGACAGAGGGAATAGAAACCTAGGAAAGGCAAGGAATTTTTGGGATTTTTCATTTTTCTGCTAAGAGTCGCCTGCTCCTGTTTATAATACAGGGAATGTATTTGTGTCTCTAAAGCCACTGCTTCAGGCTTATATCTGCAGTTTCTGACTCAATCTTGGTTGTGCAAAAACTGCAAGGAAGATTTACCTTGTGAATCAACACCTGTCAGAATTCGCAGATGTACTGATCAACTTACAATTCGAGATTCTTCTGAGATAATGGTTATATCAGGCAGTATTCTCACATAGCCACCTGGCTCCTTGAAAATTTCAAGGTCATATTCTCTATTCATTCTGTTTATGGAATCTGGCATGGAATTTCTGAATGTCATACCAACAAAAGGCAACCCTAAGCACAGAATCACAATCAGTCATAGCAGGCAGAAAGGGAGGCTTCCATGTAAATAGCCAGGACAGAGGGATAAGTAGCTGAATATAGGATCGCACCCTAGTTACCACAGAATGGTTCTCTCTTTTGATAATGAAAATAAATGCCTAAATTAAATAACATTTTTTTCTGTCATCCACTTAAAATTTTGTTGTTTCTGTCACAGCACATATTTAGATGTGAGGGAGAAATGAATCAGTAGCTCCGAAAGAGCACTGAAGGAATCACAGGAGCTCTAGCTGCTCAGTCTGCCTGCTAAGGTGCTGCAACTGTGGACACCTGCTGGCTAATAAAGATTATTACACCTACTTCAATTCATCTTAGTTCAGGTTAGCAAATTGTAAAATTTGAAAGTTATATACATATTAACAATATTACTATTCTGGAATTTAATAACCAGTATGCTTATGCTAGAGATGGTATTCTGCAAGGTGTATGCGATTTTTCTTATACATCCATTTATTTGGTTTTGGGAATTAGCTATGTTTTTTCAAATTATATCTCTAAGAAAATGTTTTGAAAACAGGGCCAAGGATGAGTCATTTTTATCCATGATGCATTCTTTATAGACTAATAATGAAGAGGTAGTTGAAAACATTAACATTAGTGAAAATGATAACATTCTCTAAGCAGACAAAGTCCAATCTGTGGTACTGAGAAATTATCTGAAAGAATTCATACTGTTGAACTTCACAATCAAAATTTGCTGAAAACTTATGATAGGTTATCAGATAAACTATCTCTTTTTGAAGGCAATATGCACTGCATCAAAATAATATCCAAAGATGAAACAGTATCCTTACTGGATAAATTTCATACCTTGCAGTCATATGCACAGGATAAGGACCAAGAGCTAAATGAAAAAATGAGGGGACTAGAATAGCACCGAACACTAGAGATTCAGACTCTGAATACCTGGAGTTTTAACTGCCTAGCCAGTTATCTCCTCTAAGAAGCCATCTGACACAAAATATCCTATGATAGTCAAATAATATAATTGGCAACCTATAGGTATGAGTGATCTAAAGGAAACTATGCAAGCAATAGTATATTATGTCTTGTGCTCACCATTTATTAGGATTCAGTAACCAGGAAAGAATTGAGTCACATACCAGGGTTAAGCAGGGCAAGAGAGAACACTTTTGTAACTTTTTACAAAGACTAAGTCTGTACAAATAGGAGTAACAAACCCAGAAGCTAGACGTGTACTGTTTGATTTTCTGCATTTTGAAAATGCCATCATCAAGTGCAATAATATACTTGGGCTTTTAAAAGTCAGGTCAGAACAATACATGAGTAGATCTTGCATACAATGATATGAGACATTTGCACATAGTACTTATGCTAGGGTACGAGAAGCAGTTTTCAATGATATGAGGAAACACCGAAATGCCAAATGAGGAGGGCATGAGATGAAAACCTACAGAGAGCAGAACCAAGTTTATGGGAAATCATGAACAGTACAGTAACAGCTGGGAAACCTGTATTCTACTGGTCTAATCCATCTCCATGTAGAAAGATAGCTGTGTAGCTTATTATCTTTGAGGGGTCCATAGCAGGTGGACTAGGAATTATTTCTGGTGTTAGATCTAAATGTTGGAGATAATTTCATAATTTCGCATGGCTAACGCAGCCTTCATTTGATAGGGACTTGGAAATGCCTAACCTCAATGTTCCAGGTTATGTTAACTGGCAATGGGAGGCCTTACCTTTGGTAGGAATTGATGGAGGATAGGCTGTGGGGAGGCAAGCCTGTGGTAAGAGAAGTGGGTAAGGAACTGTGTTTAGAATGTAAAATGAACAAAAAATAAATAAAAGTAAGCAATTACATGAATCCCAACTTTTCAATGACTCAAATATTATCTCATTTAATTTAATAATAAACATAAAGAACTAAAAAAAAGAGAAATGTAAAGACACTGGTACATGCATATTTATAAACACATAGCTGTCTGTTTAGAGGTTTTTTTTTTCCGGATCTTCCTTATTAAATGCCTGATTGGTTCTTTAATCAATGAGACCAGTCTTAAACTACTGTGTTAGTTGCAGTTTACCACTGCTCAGAATACAGCATGTGTTGTTGCAAGGCATTGGTGACTGGTTCCTTGCCCTTGGTTTCCTGAGAGACTAGATTCATAGCTGAAGTATCAGGGAGCCATAATTACTACTGTACCTCTGGAACATTATTGTGTCTATGCTTACACTGAGCAGCATATAGTCCTCAGTTAAGAAATCTTATTCAGTATTTGAATGGAGGGCCACTTAAGAGAACCATACTCCTGGTAGTCACCAGCAACCAGCCCGGAATCCTTTTCTTAAAGAGCTATTCCTCTCTTTGACATGAGCATTGATCTTAGATGAGAAAATGTAGTTATTCAGAAGCCATGTTTGACTCCATTTTTTGATTGCTTATAATCTTTTGAGTATATTTTTACTTGTTATGTAGTAATTAGTGGTCCAAGTAAGAATGCCATTAGAAGGCAGAAATTTATATACCAAAATACAGTTTCATAATAACCACATTGAAAATTATCATTAATTACAAACATTCAGCCAATAACTCAGGCTTTTTAAATTAATCATACATCTTATGTGTGCTATCATATTAATTGGTAACTTTTCTCAGTATAGAAAGTACATTTTCTTCCCACTGCTTCTCATAATAATGAGATTCCTATCATTTTTTTCCAAATACTTCTTTTTCTGGTTCTTCAGCTTAACTTTATCCTGCTTATATATAATCCTTTCAGGATCTTTATTAAATCAGTCACAATGACATTTATTTACATAGTATAAAGGAATATTTCATACCCTGTACTTGAGTTTTTAATACACACAGTCATTTAATTATATTTTATTGATTTGATTATAGAGACATAAATTGCCATCCTTGATCTCTGCTTGACAAGCTTTATGATTAAAATCTATTCAGGAAAAGGTTGATATATATATATATATATATATATATATATATATATATGTATATTAATTTATATGTTTATTTAGTCTATATTATCTAAGTTTAATCCTTACATTTTTCATGTGCTGAGTAGTGATTTCATCCTGAATGTTCATCTCTAGAAACTGAAGAACAACCAGCTAATTCTTAATATCTTAATACAGGCTGGGCTATGATCTACAATTGCCTTAAAATATGGTATAGATGAACAGGCCCATTTTCTTAGTCATCCAACCCCTCTCATTCCTTGACATGAACTATTAACAGCAACACAATTACAAAGAGTAAAAACTATGTAACTTTAATCATTTCCCATGGCAGAAAGAAAATCTAGTAAAAATTAAAATTCTTAGACTCATTTTTTTCTGTCTACAACTTGCACTTACTCAAAAGCAAAATCACATTTAACTTACAATAAGTTACATGTAAAGGTTCTCCTTTGCTTAAAGTATGCTTCACCTGGTATATTAAAAGACTCACCAATAACACAAGCAATTTTATTAGGTATACATTTTTTCACATGAGCATACTATAGTTTCATTGTATTGTTTTATGTTTATTTTGTTCCTACTATGTCTACTTAGCCTTCCAGAGAATGGGTTCACAAAAGCCAAAACAAACACTAGGATTTAATCTTATTCCACTGACAGTGGTCCACAGTCTGTCCCAGCCAAACACTGTCACCCATATTCTGAGCGCCTACTTGGTACTATGTTGGTTCTCTCACTGTCATGCCAGAGTCGTTAGGCTCCCATTAGCTAAGGTAAGCTGTTCCAGTGGGTAGTCCCATTACAGCCTTGGTCTCCTTGCATGTATTCTCACTCCTCCAAAACTTCAAGTTTGCACTGGGTGTAAACTTGTATGGCACTCTTGTACCAATAGATTGTTTCTAGTTGATGGACATACTATTTTATTGGACAATTATATTTTTATTAAACATCGAAAAATATACTTCAGATTTAATAGTGATTATGGAATTTAGAGAGAAATTCTTGCATTTGGAATCTAGAGAATATTTAATGAAAAATCATTAAATTAATATTTAGAGGATACTTTATGTATATTAATTGCATGTTAGAAACAAAAATATTTAGGCCTCTTCTTACATGGGTGTGTATGCAAACACTTAGGAAGTTTAAAAACAGGCAAACCTAAATGTTAAGAATATAAATATATTCATTTTTCTTGATTTCAATTAAACTGTATTCATTTCTTTGTCTTTAAGACACTATGGGCTATTATATTACAGTTGGATCTATTTGGAAGAGGGTTTCAAGTCTACATGTCTTTTTACAATCCAACTATTTCCTTGTACAACACTCTAATCAACTTAAAAATATTATGTATTATAATTTAACTACATGAAAATTTTAAGTTATATATTATATTCATAAATAATACATATTATTTATTATATGAGACATATTTAATTATAATATGACTGCATAGAAAAACATACATAAAAATAGATCACAAAGAATTAGAAACCTGATACACTTGGCGGCACATAGTCACAATCAGAAATCTCCAGACAGGAATGGAGGATTCCATGTATACACATAGAATTTAGCCAAAAGCAGATATAAGCTTGCTCAACCTGTCATATTTTGCTAGTATTGTCAGCTGTTAACCAGAGGAAAACGCAGGGTAAATTACATTTTATCCTGTGTTCCCATGTCAATTGCTCTGCTTCTTTTTACAGCACATAGGGAGGAAGTAGACACTGATGAATAATCGGCTCTTGATGAGATCATGGGGTTAAATGCACTCCTACGCTTTCCAATCCTTGGTTTGTGTTCTCTCTCCTCATTGGTTCCCAGATGGCATAAAAAGGTCTGCACTGAAGGATTTTACCAGTCAGGCTCCTGACTAAATTCCAGCTGTTAGCTGGTATTTAGTCAGGTAGACTGGCTATAAACAACCACAGAAAAGGAAATCTTTCCCGGAGACCTACGGGAAACAGAAGCGATACAAACCTAGGAAAGCAAGTATTTGGTGAGAATTCTCATGTTCTTGCTAAGATCACCTATTTCTATTTGCGGTGCAGGAAATGTGCTCGAGTCTCTGAAGCCACTGTTTCAGCGTTAAAAATCTGTGATTCCTGGGTTGGTTTTGGATTCTGCGTTTTCTGAAATCAATGTTTATTTAGAAAGTCAATACCTGAAATCAACCGGGATGTACTGATCTTATTGGACATACCAGTAAGATAATTGCAACGTCTGAGAATAGCCTCACGCACCTGAGAATCTGAAAATTCCAAGTGTCTGATTCCCCAATCAGTGTGTTAGGGACTCCGACACGGCATTTCTGAATGTGATACGAGTAAGTTGCAACTGGCAGCAGAGAATCACAATCAACTATCAGCAGGGAGAAATGAAGGATTTTTGAGCAGGCAGAAGTGGATGATTTTAGGTAAATAAGCAGGATACAGACCCGATAAGTAGGATGTGTGATTACCTTCTAGTTACCTCACAATGCTTTCCCCTTTTGATAATTGAATTCTGGTCCTAGGAAACTACATTTTTATTTTTGCTGGAGCACACATTTAGATGTGAGGGAGAAGGGAGAAATGAGTCAGCAACTCTGATGGAGATTGCCAAGGTAACCACAGGATTTGTTGCTATTGGTGGAATTGAGATCCTCCTCCTCATTGGTTCATATTCCAGGAACATTTTGAATGCACACTGTCCTTTAGACAGAGGCAAAGAGAGATATTTTTTACCTTTTCAGCTTAGCTGGTCCTTACTAGTTAGGCTCTGTCCATATGCTAGCTCTCAGGTGCTCATGTTTATAACCAAAACCTGAATATACATTGGCCCCGACAAGGAAGACTGTTCTTGACATCTATATGAGAAAAAGTCCAGGGAAATTAGCAAAGTCGGGTATTGGGTTATTCCCAGTATTAAAGTTGTAAATCGCCTGTTATTGTCTCCTGTGCAGCAAGTCGATTCCTGTTTCTGAATCCTATGCTTCTCTTTAAACTTGTGGCACCACTGTCTCTATATGAAACACTGCAAGAAGCTGTGTTAAACTCTGTATTTTTGTATCTAGACTTAAGCTTTCTCAGGTTTTCAAGTAGATTTTAGTTTGCCAGTTTGGCACCACTTTGTTGGAGGGAGTAAGCAACTTGTTGTTTCCCAGCTGCTCAACCCCAAAATAATAACACAAAAATTGTATTAATTCAATCACTGCTTACCCATTATCTCCGGCCTCTTATTGACTAACTCTTACATTTTAATTTACCACATTTTTTATTAATCTCTGTATCACCACTTTGCAGTGGCTTACTGGCAAATTTTCAGAATGTTTGACTCTGCCGGAGGCCCCATGGCTTCTCTCTGACTCTGCCTTTCTTTCTCCCAGCATTCAGTTTCGTGTTCCCTTCCTACCTAAATTCTTCCTTGCTATAGGTCCAAAACAGTTTTGATATTCATTAGTGGCAATTACAGCATACAGAGGAAATCCCACATCATTGATGCTTCCCTGTGTTGACATATATCACTCTCATAAATAGTTTTATGATAATAAAATATCTTAAATTCCATACACTTTAGAGTACTGATGTGTTATAGATCACCTTTGTACTAAAATTCATCCCTGATTTACCTAGAACATGTATCTAACAAATACCTTTTTGATTGTCAGAGGTGATTATCTACTACCTACCTTTGTTAGTTTTCAAGTTGCAGCACTTTAGGATACAGTTTTTCAATGAGTGCATTGAAAATATAACCCATATTAAATAGAATATACAGTATTTTGCAAAATATAAAAATTAATTTATATCAATAAACAAAAATACATAACAATGTATAATGTTACTGAAATGTACATCCTTTTTAGTTTAAGTGAAGACTAAATAATACAACCTTTGTCCTCTCAGTTATATATTATCAACCCCATCATAAATTTTGTGGAAACAGAGAAACTGAGCAATCTATCTATACTAGTCACTGAGAGAGGAATGCTGAAATTATTTAGGTACAGCAATAAGAATCAGTCAATTTTGGACTATTACATATCAGTCAAGAGATATATGTGGGCCTCACCAGAGATGGTGCCCTTGGATGTCATAGATATGGGTCCTGGATGTGTAAAATTGAAAATAAATTTATATAATGCCTAGGTCATTTGAGTTTATTGTATACAATTAGCAGAGATTTAAGAAAGACACAAATAATTCCAAATCTTTAGACTTGCATGGAGAAGTCATTGTTTTTCTAAGACTATTAGAAAAGAATATATACACAGTTGTACATCTTTTTGAAAATCTGACTAATTATAGTGCAAAAACTGTCTAAAATATAGACATGCAATGTTGAAGAGATAAGAGAAAGACAAGAAAAAAATGGTGAAACTGAGCTACTAGAATGAAATGGTAGCAAGATTTGAGTGAAGAATTAATCACTGCAAAAAATTAATGAAAAAAGATAACATTTATGTTGATGGTATTGTGACAGAATTTAAAGAAGACTAGGAAGTTCATAGAAGGAATCCATCATGGAGCACTCTAGGAGAAGCCAAGTTTATGTCTTGTGTGGACAAATATCCTATGCAACATTTCACTATGCTGTCCATTTTAACATCAACAGCCTAGGAATAACCACATTCCTTATTCCATTCTATAAAACTAAAGTTTATATAATTATGACCTATGTAGAAAACAGGAAGATATTTAAGATGTAGAAACCTAAAATAATCCCAAGTGTGGATTTAGTGTCTTAAAGCTAGAGAAAATAATAGTACCTTCATGGCTCATCCAGATAGATACATTTATGGCATAGCTGTAGGCATTCTCAAAGTTACTCCCTCTGAACAAAGATAACAATTTTTTCTAAGATTTACAAAAGTCATACTTTATAAAACAGACTAGAGGTAAGCTGAGGGATCTAAGCCATATGTGCAAAAGTGGTTAAAGAATGAGGAGAACAGTTAGATCCAAATCTCTCAATTTATACCTTGGTGGGGGAAATAAGAAGTTCCTTTGAAGATATTTGAAGCCATTTAGCCCACCAGAAACAGAAGCAGGATTGAACATTTCCCTGTAATCCACAGCTTTATGGCTCTGCACAAATTAATGGAGATGGGTTAATTCTTGATGTAAGAGTTAGCTAGAAATATGTTTAAGCTATTGGCTAAATTGTATCATAAATAAAATAGATTCTGTATGATTATTTTACTACAGAGCAGCTGAGAACAAAGAAACATCCTCCTTACAAGAATTTTTGCTTTTGTGCCATGTAGCACATGAGAGTGAGGAATTTTGTTCCTGCTAATTTAAGCCATAATATCATGCAGATTCAACTTCAATCATATCTTAGGTATTCTATTCCCGTGAAGCTTCTAAAATAACAATAGAGGGATTTCTGTTATATGATTATATGAATGTGTAGGATCTTCAAAATTTGATGCTTTGCCTCATATTCATAGTTATGAACACATTTTTGAAATGGTTTTATGCTTGAATGTCGAATTATAGAAATTCCACTGTCCAAAGAGCAAATCGTATGACAATGTATTAGCATACTTGACAGAATATTCTCCTATTCCTCCATATGACAAGGTGTTCTGTTCTCATAATACCTCACCAAGTGTACCACTACACATTTCATTTACTTTCAAATATTATGTAAGTTAATGTATTGCACACACACACATATAAAATTTCTGAATATGTACAATTGCTTGATATAGTTTATAATTTCATATGTAAGTGTTGTATTTATATTACTGCATCATTCTTTCGGCTACCTTCAATACAATGTCTGCATTAGAGAATATCAAAACAAATACAATAATTAGTAAAGTTATTTTACATTTTTGTGCATACAGAAATGTATACTTAACTATCACACACTAAATAAAAAATGGGGTGATTATATGTAATCATTTTAGCTTGTCCATTTGAAATTTAAAGAACAATCAATATTATTGTACAGTAAAAGCAGATGTGTTTGTAATGTCTTAGCATGGAATTTTTGTTTGTGACTTTTCTGCTCTGTGTGGGAATTTGAGATATTTCCCATTTGTGTTGTCATTACAATTTTTGATGGCATTGTGCTTACTTTAGTTTTCATTTTTAATTGTTATCATTTAGTATTTTGTTGAAATTCACATTTTATATATTTTTCTTTTAATATGCTTTCCTTATGTAGGAGGTTATGTATGCTGTAAGTAGCTTTTTAATTCGCTTGGCTAAATAAGGAGATGATTTCAACCAATGGCTTAACAAAGTAAAGCCAGGCTAAAAGAGATATATATAGAGAGAGTAGGCATAGTTGGGGAGAAGTCATGTAGCTGCCTCCAGAGACATACATCTCCACTTCAGCCAACCTAAATTTTGCCTGTAGGCCATGACCTCATGGTGATGCACAGATTAGTGGAGATGGGGTAGTATAAGATATAAGAGCTAGCTAGCAATATGCTTAAGCTATTGGCCAAAGAGTATTGCAAATAATATACTTTCTTAGTTACTATTTCGAGTCAGAGCAGTTGTGAAATGAACCAGCAGCATGTTCAACTATATCCATGTAAACCTGACAAAGTTTAAAAAGGAATTCTAGACACACAGGACAGAGTTAATCATGCCTTTTTGGTAACAGCATTTTCTCAGGTGAGCTTTGTTTGCTAGAAGCAAGCAGTGGCACAATTCTTTTAAGAGAAGGCTTTCTGATTCAGTGGTAGCAGCAAAAAACTGTGAGACTCCTTTATGAAGGCTTCCTGGTCCATGCTAGTTGCATGAACATCTCTGACTCTTTCTGATGGTCTTGCTATGTGTGTGTGTGTGTGTGTGTGTGTGTGTGAATATATATATATATAGTTCCTGCATCATGAAAGAGTTTGCAAGCCATTTTGTAAAACATAGAAGAAAGTGACTAATAAACTGCCAGTACAGGTGGAACTGTCTTTGACATTTTGGAAAAGTCTCCAGTTAGTAATTGCCTGTAGGCTGAAGATGGGTACCCACAAAATACAGAAGAACTTTGATGACCATCCAGGCAGTGAGCTTTCTCTCTCAATTCTAGAGTTGTGGAAGTTGCTCAATCTTGGTTTTGCAATAACTTCAGGGAATGGACTTGAGGAATCAATATGTGACGGAATCCACAGATGTACTGATCAATTTCACAATATGGGTCCCCCTGAGGCAATGGCCATGTCAGGCAGTAGTCTCACATAGCCACCTGTGTCTTCTTGAAAATTTCAAGTGTCATATTCCCTAATCAGTTCATTTATGGAATCTGGCGTGAAATTTCTGAATGTTATACTAACAAACCGCAATTAGAAGCACAGAATTAAAATCAGTCATAGCAGCCATAGGGGGTCGTTTTCATGTAGATAACCAGGACAGAAAGACTCATAGCTAGATATAAGATTGCCCCCTTGTTCCCAAGGATGTTTCTACCTTTTGATAATGGGATTCAGTGCCTAAGTTAAATAATATTTTTTCCTGTCATCCACTTACCATTATGCTTTTTCTGCTACAGTTAACACTTAGATGGGAGGGAGGAATGAATCAACAGCTCGGAAGGAGCTCTGAAGATGCAGGAGCCCTGGCTGTTCAGTTTTTCTGCCAAGCAGCTACACTAATGACACCTGCTGTCCAATAAAAATTATTACACCTACTCCAATTCATTGTAATTGCCTAGTGCAGATAATTTGTAAAATCTAAAGTTTATGATTACTGACAATATTACAGTTCAAAAATATAATAACCAGTTTGCTAACACTATACATGGTATTCTGCAAGGTTTATGTGATTTTCCTTATACATTAATTTATTTGGTTTGGGAATTATCTTTGTTTTTCTTATTATATCTCTAAGAAAATGGTTTAATATCAGAGCCAAGGATGAGCTACTTTTAGAAATAATACAATCCTTACAGACCAATAATAAACAGCTTGCTGAAAACATTAATACGATGTTTTGTATTAACATAAAAGGATAGCATTAATTTAGCAGACAAAATCCAATCTATGTTGAAGGGTGCTGAGAAATTATCTGAAAGAATTTGTACTGTTGAAATTAACAATCAGAATCTATTGAAAAATTATAAAGAGTTATCAGATGAAATATTTCTAGGAAGGCAATATGTACTCTATTCAAATAATATTCAAGGATGAGCCATTATGTTTATTATAGAAGTTTTTTAACTTGAAATCATATGTGCAAAATAAGGACCAGAAGGTAAATGACTCAATGAGGGCAGTAGAACACCCCACAGGACTAGAGATTTATACTTAATAAAAGTCAGTGGTAAAAAGAGTTGGAACAATTATGAAATTATTAGAACTGATAGGCAGGGAGAGAAGGTACAATAACAGTATTTAGACATTCAGTATGGGTCAAAGTCAAGGATGACTTACCCAGAGGTTTACGTGCTTATTCAGTTATTTCCTCTGAGAAGTGGGGTCTGGTATAAAATAACCTAAGGTAGTCAATTATTATAAATGGCAGCTTATAGGTGTGAGTGATCGAAAGGAAATTACTCAAGCATTAGTATCTAATGGATTGTTCTCACTCACTATTTGTTAGGGTCAGGATTCAAGAACCAGGGCAGAGAATTTAATGTTATACCAGAGTTAAACAGGACAAGAGAAAACCCTCTAGTGACTTTTTACAAAGACTAACTAAGGCTCTACACGTTGGAGTAACAGACCCAGAAGATAGATGAGTCCTTACAGAATCTTTGAAAATGCCAACTTAGAATGCAAAAAAAGATACTTGGGCCTTTAATGTTCAGACAACACCAATAGATTATTAGATCTTCCATAAATCAATTTTGAGACATTTGAATGTAGTACTGAAGCTTGGGTAGGAGAGGCAATTTTCAATGGTAAGAGGAGAAATGAAAATGCCATATGAGCAAGGAAGGGTCAAGATCATAAGAGGGAAAGATACAGAGATAAGAACCAAGCTCATGGAAAATCATGAAATCTACAACAGCTGTGAAGCCTATATTCTACTGATCTAAGCCATCTGCTTTTGGGTACAGATTTGTAGCTACCTCTATTTGAGAGGCACATTGTTTGGGACCAGGATTTATTTCTGTTAAAAGATAACTTTTTGGAGACAGTTCCATAAGTTTGGATTCTATCTCAGCCTTTATACGGTAGGGTTTTGAAACTGCTGCAGCTTAATGTACCAGATTATGTTGCTTATAAATGGGAGGCCTTGTATTTGGCAGGAGATGATGTGGGATGGGCTTTGGTGAGGAAAGCGTGTGGAAAGAGGAGAGGGTGGGAGAACTTTGTTTAAAAGTAAAATGAATAAAAAAAATGAATAAAGAGAAAGCAATTGTGTAAATCCCACCTTATCAGTGATTTGATATATATTGTCTCATTTAAATCCATAATACAATTATAGAGATCAAAAAAAGAGCTTCAGAAACACTGGCACATACATATTTATAAACACAGCAGTCTCTCTAGATTCTTTTTTCTATTGATTTTTTTTTTTTTGCTGAACATCTACATTGTTTTTTTTGATTAGATGAGAGAAATCTCAAGCTACTATGTTAGTTGAAGTCTATCACTGGTCATAGTACAGCATGTGTTGCTGTATGGCATTTGTGTCTGTCTCTCCACCCTTGGTTCCCTCAGAGATTAGCTTCATGAATGAGGTATCATGGGGCCATGATTACAACTGCACTTCTGGGATAATATTTGCTCCATGCTTATACTGAATAGCATACAGCTCTGAGTATATAAACCTTATTAAATATTTGGATGGAGGGCCACTTAATAGAGCCATCCTCCTACTTGACACCAGCTACCAGCCCAGAAGACATCTCTTAAAGAGCCATTCCTCTGTATGCCACTATAATTGATCTTAGCTGAACAAAGGTACTTTTTCAGAAGCCAAGTTTGGTTTAATTTTTTTGATTGCTTAGAATCTTTGGAACATGTATTTTAGTTTTTATATAGTAATTAGTGATTGCTTAGAATCTTTGGAACATGTATTTTAGTTTTTATATAGTAATTAGTGACCGACATCAGAATTCCATTAGTAGATAGAGATTTGTGTCCCACAAGACAGTACCTGCATATCAACAGCAAGAATTTATTATAAACACTCAGCAAATAGTGTGGTTTATTACTATCTAATTTGTAAATTTTAAATTAATTATATTTCTTGTGTTCTACCATGAGGAATGGTAACTTTTCTCAGTATAGCAAGTACATCTTCTTCCCACTGCTTCTCATGATACTGGGAATCCTCCATTGTTCCCAACTACTTTTTGTCTGGTTAGTCAGCCTAATCTTATTCTGCACAGTCATAATCCAGTCCAGACTTTTATTAAATCAATCACAATAAAATATATTCCACACAGTATAAGGGAATATTTCATCTCTGGTTTTGATTTTTTTAAATATACACACACTTTTTATTACATTTTATTTATATGCTGATGGAGACGTAAAATTCTATCCTTGTTATCTGCTTGACAATTTTGATGATTAAAATCTATTAATGGAATGTTGGTATATATTATTTCATGTGTATATTTAGTCTAAAATATATGTGTTTATTCCTTACATATTTCACTTACTTTGCAGTGATTTCATCCTGAATGCTCATGTCTAGAAATAGAACAACCACATGAACATGAAAGTTCACCCTGCCCAGATGATGCTTAATATATTACCACAAGATGGGCTGTGATCTAAAACTGCCTTAAAATATGGAATTATTGAACAGGAACACTTTCTAGGTCAGGCTGCACGTCTGATTTTGTGACATTAAGTAAACATGCAGCACAATATCAAAGAGTTAATACACTATAACAGTGAATATTTCCCATGAGATAAAGAAAACCTAGTAAAGAAAAACATTCCAATTCTCATTCTTTTTCTGTCTACATTTTGCAATTACTCAAAGCAAGTCAGATATAAATAATACTGTGTTATATGCAAAGACTCTCTTTTGCTATATATATATATATATATACTACCTATATATATATTACCTAGTACCTTAAAAAGACACATCACAAACACAGGCAAATTCATTAGGCATTTATTTTATTTTATATGAGCATATACAAGTTTCATTACTTTATTTTATTTTTATTTGTCCCCAATATATCTAGGCTGAGCTAGGTAGACTTCCAGATAATGGGTTTCCTAAAGTCAGAACAAGCAGGATGGATAAATTCTCATTCCACTGCCCCTGGCACCACAATCTGACCCAGCCATAAAATTGTCCCACAATATCAAAGTGACTAGTTGTTACTATTCCTGCTCCTTCAATGTCAGGGCAGAGATACTAGGCTACCATTACCTCAGGTAGCTGTTTCAGTAGGTATTTCCATAATGGCCTATTTCTCTTAGCATGTATTCTCACTCCTCCCATTCTTCAACTGGAGTTTGGAAGCTCAGCCCTGTGATCAACTGGGGATCTCTGCATATTTCCATTTTTTTTTTGCTGTATGTAGGTTCTATGATGACATTTAATGATGTGGGAGGCCAATTGTTCATTTCACAACAGCGCAGATTCCAGGAATATTCACACAGAGACTATATTCTTTAAATCACTGTTTGACCCATTAGCTCTAGCTACTCATTGGCTAATGCTTACATCTTAATTTAATCTACTTATATTAATCTGTGTATCACCATGTGGCTGTGGCTTACCAGGTAAAGTTCCTGTGTCTGTCTGTTTGCATTTAAAGAGAGATATGCTACAGAGATTTGCATTCATAAGGATATTGGTATATAGATAGAAATTTAGGATCAATGTTGTTACATATATAATTCTGCTCTTGATAAAGGTATTTTGTTCGTGCAGCTAGCTTAATATGTAATACATAATTAAGAAATATAGGTTAATAGAGATTCATCTATAATAGTCGAATTTGTAGTCATGTGGTTTTGGTTTTCTAGAAGTACAGATATATTTCAGATGGACATTTATTCTTCAAAGCTTTCAAACACTAACAGAATATTCCATTTATAATGTTTTTAAATTTTAGGACTTTTTAGGGTAATGACACTCATGCACATCTGCTAAAGGTAGCACTAATTACTTTAAGAAGAAAATGGGTATCAACGAGTTGCTTTATGGAATTTGCTAGACTTGAAGAGAAGAAACTGCTCTTGTCTGGACTGTTTGATGGTATGCTATATTAACTGGATATGCAAGAACCATAGAAAAATTATTACAGAAGATGCCTAAAGAAGGTGAGACTGTCCTTCAGAGTTCAGGATAGCTTTTTCCTGCTAGGGCTGAAAACCAAAAAACACATGGTCAGATTTTCATCAACACCATTTAAGTGTTTTATGACAGGACCTCTTGAAAGTGCTGCAGGGTTTTGCAGCTAAAGCTGAGTCAGGAAGCCTGTCTTAAATGAGAGCACTTACCTCTAGCAAGCAGAGTAGATCCAAGAAATTGCTGCTACCATGAAGCCATGCTTTACTCTACTTTTTTTTTCTGTCTAGAATTATTTCCTAAGCTCTCTCAGATTTTATGTGGATGCAGTTGTCCATGTGGGCACCATTTATAATACTAGCTCTGTCAGTAGAGCATGAGACTCTTAATCTCGGGGTCATGGGTTCAAGCCCCATGTTGGGCACCATTCTCTTGTTGTGAGGGTTTCTGTCCTGCCCAGTTCCCACAGCCAGAGGGCCCCAAAGAAAATCACACAGGGGTCTACATAAGTTATAAACTGATTGGCCCATTAGCTCAGGCTTCTTATTAACACTTGGAACTTGTATTAACCCATTATTCTTATCTATGTTAGCTACATGGCTCAGTACCTTTTTCAGTGGGGCAGGTCACATCCTGCTTCTTCAGTGTCTGGACAGGATTGCAGAAAAAGCTTCCTTCTTCCCAGAATACTCCTGTTCTCTTTGCCCCCCTCCCCCTCTAATTCCTGTCTGGTTGTCCCCGCTTTACTTCCTTCCTGGCTACTGAACAATCTGCACTTATTTAAAACATAATTGACAGAACACTGAACTGTCACACACCAGAGGAAGGCAGATTCAGAGAGAAGTTAGGTAGCTGCCACCAGAGAAAGACATGCCAAAACCTTGCTGGTAGGCCATGACCTTGTGATATATTGATTAATAGAAATTGGTTAAATTAATATGTAAGAAATTAGCCAATGAGAAGTTAGAGTTAATGGTCCAAGCAGTGATTTAATTAATACAGTTTCTGTGTGATTATTTTGGTTTGGGGAAGTCAGGACAAATAAACAGCCTCCTTACTATAAATTGGCCCCTCAAAGTGGTGGTCTAAATTCATGTAAAACCTTAGAAAGCTTAAAAAGAAATTCTAAACACAAAATACAGAGTTTAACACAGCTTCATACTGTTTGCTGATGGCATGCCACAGCTCCTTTAAGAGTGGTTTTCCTGATTCAGTTGAGTCAAAAGAAAAAAAAAAAAGTCATGACATTTTGAAATGGCAGCTTATAGGGCGATGCTGCCATCATAAACTCTGACTCTTTCAGGGAAAAGATCCAGCAACAGAGCATTTGAGTGGGGTGTGTCAGCAGACTGCTGCTACTTGCTTAATGGTTACATAGACCTGTTGATGCCTAAAACTAGGGCAATGTGCATGGCTTGCAGAGGCGGTGACTGGACTTCCACCATGTTGGACTCTGTGCAGCAAGCAGGTACTACCAAATTTATCATAGTAATGTCACCGCTTAAGTTTTAGACTAGGCAGGAAAACTGAAAATGCCATATATACCATAGTAATGGTGCACCATAAGTGTTAAAGAAGTGTTTAAATTTTAAAAAGTGCTCCTATACCATAAAAAACTTACAGATATGCAATAAAGACAAATATAGATGTGTCATAGTGTTGGATAAATGTACATTGGCTTTGAAGATAGAAGAAAAAACATTGGGATTTGTAAAATAAATTTAATGCTTTTAAAAAGGGTAAAAATCTTTAAAGCGACAGTACAGATAGTCAGAGTTTAAAAGGTGTATAGAACAATAAGCTACATAAAAATGGAAAATTCAGAGAGACTGGATTATGTATATTATTGTATTTTCTTTGAACTGTTTGACTGTGAAGGTGCTAGTACAGAGAGACATTTCATTGTATGTGCTGCTAAGCTAAAACAGCACATATGTTATACAGATAGTATGACTTCCAAATTAGGGTCTAAGAATATGTTGCTTTGGAAAAGAGGTTCTTCTTTTGTTTGCACAGAATATCAAAACCTGTGGATTCTTTCAAACCAATATAATTTGATGGAACCAGAACCCCTGAAAGGTTCCCTTGACCAACTCCCAGAAAATTACTTCACCAAACAAACTGCAGGACAAAATTTGAACAGAACTACGTCCATATTCCCAATTATTGTTTGTATATGTTTCTTTACATTTTAAGTGGTATAATATATATATATAGACATATACATATATGAATAATTTGCATATATGTATCTTGGTTTATTAATAAAATTCAATGTCAAATGTGTTATATGTGTAATTGTGCTCTTGATTAAGGTATTGTGTTTGTACAGCTCATTTAAAAACGTAATGTATAATTAAGAAATATAGTTTAATAGAGAGCCATCTATAACAGTCAAGATTGTAGTCATGTTAGTTAGACTTTTTTGATGTAAAGAGATGTATTTCAGATGGATAGGTATTCTTTCAGAGACCTTCAGAATATGGCAGTTAAAAGGTTTTAATAACTTAGAAGTTTTCATGACAATGAGACACATATGCACCTGGTAGCAGCAATTGCTTTAAGAGGTCATAGAAGAGGCTCCTCATGGAGTTTGCTAGTCTTTTGGGCAAGAAACTGTTCCTGTCTAGACTGCTGAACTGGCCATGCAGGATCCACAGAGAAATGACTGCTGAACTTGCCTAAAAGTGAGAAGATCCTTGAGGGTTCCTGCTTCATGAAAGAGGCTTCCAGACATTCTGTAGGACACAGAAGAAAGTGACTGAAAACTGACAATATAGACAAAACTGTATTTGAAGTTTCCTGCTTCGTGGAAAAGTCTGATGGACATTATGGCCAAAAATGGATACCCCAACAGTGTGGAAGAACTTTGGGTGACTGTCCAGGCAGTGAGATGACTCTGTCATTTCAAGAGTTTTGAAAATTGTTTACAATATGCTTCCTGTTTACTTAGGTAATATTATATTCTTCTGCAGTCTTTGATAGAGTTGAAGACTAGGTAGTTATTATTATAGTTTTCCTTAGTTATGATAAGTGATAAAGTATATATAAATATTGCAACTGTAATTCTTGCTTGATACCTGATTTTATATATAATTTTACCCTGTTAAAGTTAAAGCCTTCCTTTTTATTTAAACAGAAAAGAGAAAATGGTGTGGGAGGTCCTTCTGTCTATGTATTACTTTTATTGGTTAATGAATAAAGAAATTACTTGGCATATATCATGGCAGGAGGAAGGCAGAGTTGGAGAGAAGCTATGGAGCTACAGCCAGCGACAGACATACCAAAACTTTGCTAGTAGGCAATAACCTCATGGTGATATACAGATTAATAGAAATGGGTTAGATTAATATGAAAGAGTTAGCCAATAAGTAGTTAGATCTAATGGGCCAAGCAGTGGTTTAATTAACACATTTCCATATTATTATTTCAGTTCTGGATGGCTGGGATGAATAAGCAGCCTCCTTGCAACATTCCTAAAATCTTTTAAATGCCATATTCTGTAACTCTGTGAGGTGTTGAATATTATCTAACTAAACAATATTTCAGCACTTCTAGAAAACATAAATTACATGACTAAAAGTTTAATTATTATGGATTACTATGTATTAATCTATAATTCTTAACTATAGACTACATTAAGTGAGATACAAAAAAATAACTTAAACAGGATTACACATACAAATACACATTGTACCAAAATCAACCTTAAATTTTCACCAGTAAACTAAGGTCCATATGAATACAACGTTTCATATCTATATGATATTCCACTTTAAATAAAAACAAACAAAAATAGCCATTTGGAAATTTGCCTGCAGTTTTCTACAAACTACTTCCTGTAGCTTGGTGGGGAAACTTTATTTAGGGTTCAAGGAGACCTTTTTGGAGTTCTTGCTCAATCTAACAACATTTGCCTGGAAACAATCCATTAGTTCTCATCTTCTGTAGAAACAAATGTAGCATGCCTTTTCAAAAGTAACATATTTACCATAAGATGGTGACAAGATTTTTCCCTGTACTGATGTATCTATGTGAGTTTGAGGCCAGCGTGTTCTCCAAAAGCTAGTTCTAGGACAGACTACAAAGCTACAGAAAAACCCTGTCTTGAAAAATCAACAAAAGCCACATATTCTTAGACTCAGATTTTGATGTCTTTAAAATATATATTTTGATATAGCTTAGGATTCCCCAAATCAAATGTCTCTCTGCAGTAAGAATTTTCAAGAACACAGAAATAACATAATTCATATTATTTGTATACATTTCTTCTTGACATGGTTTACTTTTATGATGTTATCATTTATCATCTTTACTCCTTTAATCTATCACTGTCTGTACTGTTTTATGTTATTTTTACTGTCTCTTTAAAGACTTTAATTTTTATAAACTTATTCATTATATACCATCCTCTACCCGATGGTACCTCTAAGCTGAGCATAGGTTAAAAAATATTTTCTATTGTGTTCCACATTCAATTATCCTACTCATTTTTACCACACTCAGAGAGGAGGGAGTCAAAGATGAATTGGCAGCTCTGGTGAAGATCTCAATGTAAACTTCAGACCTGTGCTTTCTAATCCTTTGTTTGAGAACTCTGTTCTTTGTGGTTCCTAAAGCAACTGTATGTGAATGCATGTCCTCCTCCAATATAAGGAAATCAGATTTTAAAAAAAGTCTGTACTGTAGCATTTTGTCAGTCAGGCTGCTGGCTAAAATCCAGCTGTTAGCTGGATTTAGTCAAATCTTGGTTATAAGCAACCCTAGACAAGAAATTCTATCCCGGAGACCTGCAGGGGACAGAGGCAATAGAAATGTAGGGAAGGAAAGGAATATGTGGAATTTTTCGTTTTTCTGCTAATAGTAACCAGATTTTCTTTGCAGTAGAGGAAATGCATTTGTGTCTCTAAAGCAACTACTTCAGGATTTATATCTGCAATTTCTTGCCCAATTTTGGTTATGCAATAACTACAAGGAAGATTAATTTTGGGAATCAATACCTGACAGAATTAGTAGATGTACTGATAAAATATACAATCCGAGATTTTCTTGAGAAAATGGCTATGTTGCGCAGTAGTCTCACATAGCCACTGGGGTCTCCTTGAAAATTTCAAGTGTCATATTCCCTAATCAGTTTGTTTATGGAATATGTATGGAATTTCTGAATGTCATACCAACAACAAGCAACTGGAAGCACAAAATTACAATCAGCCATAGCAGGCAGAGTGGGAGGCTTCCACATAAATAGCCAGGATGGAGGGATAAGTAGCTGGATAGAGGATCACCCTCTAGTTTCCACAGGATGGTATTCTCTTCTGATAACTAGAATAGACGTTTAAGATAAATAAGATTTTACCTGTCATCTACTTGCCCTTTTGTTGTTTCTGCCACAGTACTCATTTAGATGGGAGGGAGAAATAAACCAGAAGCTCTGAAGAAGCTCTGAGAGAGCAGCCTGAGCCCTGGCTGCTCAGTCTGTCTGTCAGCTGGCTGCAACTGCCCACACCTCCTGGCCAATAAAGATTAGTTCACCACTTCAATTCACTCTAATTGCTTAGGGCAGGTAAGTAAAGTGTAAAACTTGAAAGTTATAGGATTACAGATAATAATGTTATTCAGGAATTTAATAACCAGTTCGCTTACACGATGGATGGTATTATGGATGGCTTATGTGATTTACCTTATGCATCCATTCACGTGGTTTTGGGAATTAGCTTTGTTTTTCATATTATATCTTTACGAAAATGATTTGATAACAGACTTACCCAGGGTTTTGACTGCCTACCCAATTATCTCCTCTGAGAAGCCATCTGGCAAAAATATCCTATGGTAGTGAAATGATATAATTGGCAACCCATAGGTATGAGTGATCTAAAGGAAACTATGCTAGCAATAGTATTTTATGTCTTGCACTCACCAATTATTAGGGATAGGATTCAGTAACCAGAAAAGAGGATTTAATCATATACCAGGGCTAAAGAGGGCAAGAGAAACTACTTCAGTGACTGTTTCCAGAGATTAACTAAGGCTGTGCAAATAAGAGTAACAAACCCAGAAGCTAGACATGCACTGTTTGAATTTCTAGATTTTGAAAATGCCAACCTCGATTGCAAAAGATACTTGGGCCTTTAAAGGTCAGATCAGCACCAATAAATGAATGCATCTTTCATACAATAATTTGAGACATTTGGATATAGTACTGATTCTAGGTAGGAGAAGCAATTTTCAATGGTATGAGGAGACACCTAAATGCCAAATGAGGAGGTATAGTATGAGCGAGGGAGTTTCAAGATCAAGAAAGGGAAACTACAGAGAAAAGAACCAAGTTTCTAGGAATCATGAACACTACAGCACCAGTTGAAATGCCTGCTTTCTATTGATCTAGGCAATCTGAATGTGACAAGAGGGCAGTATAGCTTGCTCTATTTGAGGGACCCATAACAGGTGTCCAGGATTTTTTTTTAGTGGTTTTAGATATAACATTTTGGAGACAATTCCATAAGTTGGCATGGCTAACTCAGCCTTCATTTGGTAAGGTTTTGGAAATGTCTCAGCTTAATATTCCAGGCTTTGTTGATTCTATATGAGAGGCACACTTTTGGGAGGAATTAGTGAAAGATGGGCTGTGGTGAGGCAAGCATATGGTAAGAAAAGTGGATAAAGTACTGTGTTTAGAATTTAAAATGAATAAGCAAAATAAAAATAAGCAATTACATAAATCCCAACTTATCAGTGACTCAAATATTATCTCATTTAATTTTATAATAAACTTACAAAGAACCTAGAAAAGATGCATGTATATTTATAAAGACACAGCAGTCTGTTTAGAGTATTTTTGTTGTCCTGACCTTTCTTTATTAAACATCTGCATGGTTCTTTGATCAGATGAGATCAATTTTAAACTCCTGTGTTAGTTGCAGTTTACCACTGCTCAGAGTACAGCATGTGTTGTTGCATGGCGTACGTGACTGGCTCCTTGCCCTTGGTTTCCTGAGCGCCTAGATTCATGGCTGAGGTATCAGGGAGCCATAATTACCACTGCACCTTTGGGACATTATTGGGTTCATGCTTACACTGAGCAGCATATAGTCCTCAGTTAATAAACCTTATTAAGTATTTGAATGGGGGACCACTTAATAGAGCCGTACTCCTGTTAGTCACCAGCAACCAGCTCATAAACTTTTCTTAACGAGATATTCCTCTCTTTGTCATGAGCATTGATCATAGATGAGCTAAGGTAAGTTATTCAGAAGCCATGTTTGACTCCATTTTTTGATTGCTTAGAATCTTTTAAATATATTTTTAGTTGTTATATGATAATTAGTGCCCCAAGTCCAAATGTCCTTAGTAGGCAGAGTTTTGTGTCCCAAAATTCAGTTTCATAATATAACCACTTTGAAAATTATTATTAATTACAAACTCTCAGCCAATAACTCAGGCTTATAACTACTTAACATGTACATTTTAAATTAATCATATGTCATATATGTGCAACTTTTCTCTGAATAGAAAGTACATTTCCTTCCCACTGATTCTCATGATACTGACACCCCTCTCATTTTTCCAAATACTTCTTTTTCTGGTTCTTCAACTTAACATTATCCTGCCTAGATATAATCCAGTCAGGATCTTTATTAAATCAATCACAATGACATTTATTTACACAGTATAAAGGCATATTACATATCTTGTACTTGAGTTTTTAATATACACAGCCTTTTATTTATATTTTATTGATTTGATTATAGAGACATAAATTGCCATCCTTGCTCTCTGCTTGAAAAGCTTTATGATTAAAATCTATTCAGGAAAAGATGGGTTTATATTAAATTATATATATATATATATACACTTAGCTTACAATTTCTATATTTAATACTTACTTTTTTCACTGCCTGAGTAGTAATTTCATCCTGAATGCTCATGTTTAAAAACTGAAGAACAACCACACAAACATGGAAGTATATCCTCACCAGCTAATTCTTAATATTTTACCTCAGTCTGGGCTGTGATTTACAATTGCCATAAAATATGGTTTTGATGAGCAGGCCCAATTTCTTATTCAGCCTGCCCCTTCCAGTCTGTGAAATGAAGTAATCACAGCAACAGTTTCAAAGAGTAAAAACACTGTGACTTTAATCATTCCCCATAAGATAGAGAAAACCTAGTAAAGAGTAGAATTCCTGTACTCATTTTTTTTCTGTTTACAGCTTGTAATTGCCCAAATGCAAAATCACATTTAACTAACCCTTAGTTATATGTAAATGTTATCTTTTACTTTATGTATGGTTCACCAGGTACCTTAAAAGACTCATCACTAACACAGGTAATTTTATTAGGTATTTATTTTATTTCATATGATATACTATAGTTTTATTATTTTATTTTATGTTAATTTTGTTCTAATGGTATCTATTTAGCCTTCCAGAGAATGGGTTCTCTAGGGCCAAAACAAACAATAGGGATCTTGTTCTACTGACAGTGGTCAAAAGTCTTTCCAAACCAAATAGCTGTCACCTGTATTCTGAGCTCTAGTTGGTCCTGTGTTGGTTCTCTCACTGTCAGGTCAGAGTTGCTGGGCTCCCATTAGCTCAGGTAAGGTGTTTCAGTGGATATTCCCATTACAGCCTCATCAATATAAATATATTTAATTTTTTTCCTAGTTTCAATTAAACTTAAATCATTTCTTTATCATTAAGACACTATGGGCTATTATATTACAGCTGGATCTATTTGGAAGAGCATTTCAAGTCTACAGTACTTTCAACAATCCACATATTTCCTTGTACAACACTCTAATCAACTTTATTATGCATTATAATTAAACTACATGGAAGACTTTAGTTATATATTATATTTATATATAAGACATTTTATTGTTTCATATGTAACATGTTTAAATGTAATTTGATGGCATAAAATATTTATATAAACATATCACAAAGATTTAGAAACCAGACATACTTGGGTGCACATAGTCATAATCAGAAATCTGCAGACAGGAATGGAGGGTTCCATGTGTACAGATAGAATCTAGGCAAAAAGCAGCTGCAAGCTCACTCAGACAACCTGTCATATTTGCCGGTTTACTGCTGTTAACTGGAGGAAAACCCAGGGTAAAATACATTTTATCCTGTGTTCCTCTGTCAATTGCTCTGCTTCTTTTTACAACGCACAGGGAGGAAGGAGACACTGATGAATAACCAGCTCTTGATGAGATCATGGGGTTAAATGCACTCCTACGCTTTCCAATCCTTGGTTTGTGTTCTCTTTCCTCATTGGTTACTAGAAAGCATAAAAAGGTCTGCACTGAAGGATTTTACCAGTCAGGCTCCTGACTAAATTCCAGCTGTTAGCTGGTATTTAGTCAGGGAGACTGGCTATAAACAATCACAGAAAAGAAAATCTTTGCCGAAGACCAACAGGAAACAGAAGCAATACAAACCTAGGAAAACAATTATTTGGTGAGACTTCTCATGCTCTGGTAGGATCGCCTGTTACTATTTGCAATGCAGGAAATATGCTGTAGTCTCTGAAGCCACTGCTTCAGCGTTAATATATGTTATTCTTGGGTTGGTCTTGGATTCTGCATTTTCTGAAATGAATGTTAACTTAGAAAGTCAATACCTGACAATAACCGGGATGTACTGATTTTATGCGCCATTGGAAGACCCAGTAAGATAATTGCAGTGTCGGGAAATAGCCCCTGGCACCTGGTTTCTGAAAAAAATTTCAAGTGTCTGATTCTCCAATCTGTGTGTTTAGGGAATCTGACATGGCATTTCTGAATGTGATACCAGTAAGCTGCAATCGGCAGCACAGTATGACAATCAGCTGTCAGCAGGCCGAAATGAAGCAATTCCAGTAGATAGGAAGGATACAGACCCAATAAGGGGGATATGTGATAATCTCCTAGTTACCTCACAATGATTTCTTCTTTTGATAATTGGATTCTGGTCCTAGGTAAACTGATTTTTTTCTGTCATCCATTTTCACTTTCATTTTTTTTCTGCCGGACCACAAAGATGGGAGGGAGAAATGAGTCAGCAGCTCTGATGCAGATCTCCAAGGTTACCACAGGATTTGTTCCTATTGGTGGAATTGAGATCATTCTCCTCATTGGTTCACATTCCAGGAACAATTGAATGCACACAGTCCTTCAGTCAGAGGCAAAGATGGCTAATTACATTTTCAGCATATCTGGTCCTTACTAATCAGGCTCTGGCTATATTCTAGCTCTCAGGTGCTCATGTTTATAACCAAAACCTGAATATACATTAGCCCCGACAAGGAAGACTGTTCATGAAAGGAGACAGAGACAGAGACCCACATTGGAGCACCGGACTGAAATCTCAAGGTCCAAATCAGGAGCAGAAGGAGAGAGAGCACGAGCAAGGAACTCAGGACCGCGAGGGGTGCACCCACACACTGAGACAATGGGGATGTTCTATTGGGAACTCACCAAGGCCAGCTGGCCTGGGTCTGAAAAAGCCTGGGTTAAAAACGGTCTCGCTGAACATAGCGGACAATGAGGACTACTGAGACCTCAAGAACAATGGCAATAGGTTTTTGAACCTACTGCATCTATTGGTTTTGTGGGAGCCTAGGCAGTTTGGATGCTCACCTTACTAGACCTGGATGGAGGTGGGTGGTCCTCGGACTTCCCACAGGGCAGGGAACCCTGATTGCTCTTTGGGCTGTTCTTGACATCTATATGAGAAAAAGCCCAGGGAAATCAGCAAAGTCAAGTACTGGTTTATTCCCCATATTACAGTTGTAAATCACCCTTCACTCTCTCCTGTGCTGCAAGTCAATTCTTGCTTCTGAACCATAAGATTCTCTTTAAACTTGTGGCTCCACTGTCTCAGTCTTGAACACTGCATTGTCTACAAGGAAATAATTCACTTCAGGTTTTAGTATCTGACAGAGTTAAGAGGAGTCATGCCCTTTCCTCCCTTCTCTGAGTTCCATTGTGGGAATGGGTATGACATTGCAGTTTTTTTTTTTTTCATGAAAACTAAGTAACTGAAAATATTATACAGTAATGTAGAAGGTGCTGCAGGCAGGCTTGCTTTTTGTCCCACCTGGCTCCCACATGGCTAGCTTAGCCTTGGAAATAATAACATGGAAACTGTATGCATTTAAACACTGCCTGGCCCATTATTTCTAGCCTCTTATTGGCTAACTCTCACAACTTGATTAACCCATTTCTAATAATCTGTGTAGCACCACCGGGAAGATTCTAACCACCATCCGTCTTGGGTAGGAGAAGCATGGCATCTGCCTGACTCTGCTTTCTCCCTCCAACAATTCTGTTCTGTCTTCCCCACCTACCTATGTTCTGACCTATCAGGCCAAGCAGTTTTCTTTATTAATTAACCAATGAAAGCAACAGATAGATAGAAGACCCTCCTACACCATTTAGCAGGAAAAAAGCTGTGCTGCTTTAAAATGCCAGCTTTCTGGACCATCCTGCCAGGGCAAACTCTAACTCTTTCAGGCAGGCAGTCTGACTACCAGAGCATTTTTATTGTGGTTTCTGAGTGCACTGCTACAGCTCGCTTGCTGGCAGGGACCTTGCAATGCCATAGAGTTGTGACAATAAAGATGGCGAGACCAGTACCTGTGCCATGATCCTGGAAAGCTAGGGAATGGGCTGGATCCAGCCGTCAAAACCACAGCTTTAATCCTACCCATATTGCCTGGTAAATTAAAGACTCACATCGTCACAAAAAGAGAGATAGATAAGAAAGATTCAAAGTTGAAGAAAACCTCTAAATGATTTACAGTTTGTTAAAAATATATGTAGGCTAAAGGTTAAAGTTCTTTTTTTATTTTTTATTTTATTGAGAAAAGGAAAAAAAATGTTTCCGCCTCCTCCCAGCCTCCCATTTCCCTCCCCCTCCTCCTACCCTTCCCCCTCTCCCCCCACTCCTCTCCCCCTCCCCTCACTCCTCTCCCCCTCCCTATCCAATCCAAAGAGCAGTCAGGGTTCTCTGCCCTGTGGAAAGTCCAAGGTCCTCCCCCCTCCGTCCATGTCTAGGAAGGTGAACATCCAAACTGGCTAGGCTCCCACCAAGCCAGAACATGAAGTAGGATCAAAACCCCGTGCCATTGTCCTTGGCTTCTTATCAGCCCTCATTGTTCGTCATGATCAGAGAGTCAGGTTTTATCCCATGCTTTTTCAGTCACAGTCCAGCTGGCCTTGGTGAGCTCCCAATAGATCAGCCCCATTGTCTTAGTGGGTGGGTGCACCCCTCGTGGTCCTGACATCCTTGCTTGTGTTCTCCCTCCATCTGCTCCTCATTGGGATCTTGGGAGCTCAGTCCAGTGCTTCAGTGTGGGTCTCTGTCTCTATCTCTATCCATCACCAGATGAAGGTTCTATGGTGATATGGAAGATATTCGTCAGTATTGCTATAGGATAGGGTCATTTCAGGTTCCCTATCCTCAGCTTCCCAAGGGACTAACTGGGGACATCGCCTTAAAGTTCTTAAAGTGAAAAAAATAGAGTAGTTGGGTGTGGTGGTACACACCTTAAATCCCAACACTTGAGAGGCAGAGGAAGATTAACCTCTGAGACTTCAAGGGGCAGAGGTAGATTGACCTCTATGACTTCAAGATGTGGCAGGACATACCCTTAATCCCAAGGCCTGGGAGGCAGCGACAGAGGGATCTCTGTGAGTTCAAGGACAACCTGGTCTACAGAGTTATTCCAGGACAAAGATATACAGAGAACCTCTCTCAAAAAGTAAAAGTAAAAATAAAAGAAATAGAGGTTAAAGTAAAGCCGTGTAAAGAAGAAAAATACATAGAGAATCTTAGTACTGTATGCTATTATGCTCTCTTTGAATTGTTTGAATGCTGACGAAGGAGCAACAGCTGCTAAAAGATATTTGCTTATAAATGCTGCTGAATTAATCCAAGAGAGGTATTCTGAAAATATTGAAGTCCAAAGGTATGTTACTTTGGAGAACATATTTTGCTTTTGTTTCTACAGAAAATGAGAGGCTGTGGATTCATTCTGAGTTAAGAAAAATCCAATTTGATCAAGGAATACCACCTGAGAAATCTCTGGTAGGAACAGATGTCCTAGATGTCTGAGGTCTACAACCAGAACAGATTCAAGACTGCTGCCTGAGGTGATCAAGACTCACAAGTTACTCCAGTCAGCACTTGATGATAATTATCTTTAGGTCCCCATAAGATTATCAGCGCCTCCAACCAGCAAAAAGTAGCTAGGAATACTATGCCCACATTCCCAAAAAATGGACTATGGGTATTTTCCTTTGTTTAAAAAAAAAAAAGAGGGGAAAGTGGTGCAGGAGAATTATCAGTATTCTGTCAATCATGTGTCTTAATAAAACGCTGATTGGCCAGGCAGGAAGTATAGACGGGTCAACCAGACAGGAAGTAGAAGCGGGGAGATGAGAACAGGATAATGCTGGAAAGGAGGAGGCCCATTCCCCCATTCCTGGCCAGAGTCCGAAGAAGTGACATGTGATCTACCCAGCTGTGAAAGGTACTGAGCCACATGGCTAACATAGATAAGAATATTGGGTTAATATAAGCTGCAAGAGCTAATAAGACTGAGCTAATGGGCCAATCAGTTTATAATTAATGCAGATTCTCTGCATGATTTTCTTTGGGGCTTGCCAGCTGTGGGTACCAGTTGGGATGGAAACCCCAACAAGCAGGCCCCTCATGTTACACAGTAACATATAAACACACAATCCTACCTGTCATCAAAAACTCTGAAGGTACAATAACCTATAGAAGAGGAAACATACACCTCATCATCCTACTGCCTTTAAGCTTCTCACAGGTTCAATGTTGCTCAATATTTCATTAGGACTCAGTTTCTTTTTAAATATGGCAATTTAAAATAATTTATTTTTATGTAAGTCTGGTCATCATTGTAGTCTTAGATTCCTAGCCATTAAGTTTGTTTGTATTATGCATATATCACATTGTCTGACTATGAATATTTACTTTATTTCTTCCCTGATTTTTGGCCACTAGGACAAAAATATATCTGAAGGTTTCTCAGTATTTTCTCTTTGTGGGCATGTGTCTAATGAGAATGAAGAATTTTATTCTGGCTAATTTGAGGATTAACCTGCAATTATAGCACAAGTTTTCAATCCCATATAAATTACAAAAATTAGCAGAAGGATTCCCATTATATGATTATAAATGCATGTAGAAACTTCCAAAACAGATTCTTTCCACCATATTGGCAACTGTAAACATATTTTGGAAATGGTCTGTGAATCTACAGTTTTGCACTTGAAGCTGTGACTTTGGCCAATAAACAAATGAAATAACACACTACTTGGATCTGAGTGAGAAAAAGCTGATATTCCTTCATAGTATAAGGAGTTCAATTTTACTATCTCTCTCCTAATATTCCATTAAGCAACTCAATTACTTACAAATATTTATATAAGTTAATGTATGTGTACATGTAATAAATAATAAATATAAACAACCAAACAAATGTAATTATTGATAACATGAGTATATATGTGTAATTTTTAATGTAATCATTTGATCTTATTTCTTTATTTTTATCACACTGTGTCTTATAATCAAGTAGGGTCTATTTAGAAGATGGTTTAAAATCAATATTTCTTCAAACCTATCATTTTAGAGGCATGATTATGTAAATATAACTAAACTGCAGACTTGTGCTTTCCATTCCCTGGTTTTTAGATCTCTGTACTTATGGTTCTTAATGCATATATAATTTAATGCATGATCTTTTCCAGTAGGAGGCAATGAGAACAAATAAAAATGCCTCTATTGAAGCATTTTGTCTGTCAGGCTGCTGGCTAAAATTTAACTTTTAGTTGGATCTAGTCAAACCTTGACTATAAGCAACCCTAGACAAAGAATTCTGTTGCAGAGATGTGCAGTTGACAGAGGCAATAGAAACTTCACTTTATTTACAGAATCTGTCATAGAATTTCTGAATGTCATACCAACAAATTGCAACAGGAAAGACATAATTAAAATCAGTCATAGCAGGCATAGAGGGACATTTTCATGTAAATAACCAGGACAGAAGTATATATAGCTAGATATCAGATTGCCCCCTAGTTACCAAGGATGTTTACACCTTTGATGATGGGAATCAGTGCCTAAGTTAAATAATATTTATCCTGTCATCCACTTATAATTTCGTTGTTTCTGCCAAAGTAAACACTTAGATGGGAGGGAGGAATGAATCAACAGCTTAGGATCCCTGGCTGCTCAGTTTTTCTGCCAAGCAGCTGCAACTGCTGACATCTACTGTCCAATAAAAATTATTACACATACTCCAATTCACTGTAAAAGTCTAGGGCAGATAAATAAATTGCAAAATTTAGAAGTTATATGATGACTAATAATATTACAATTCAGAAATTTAATAACCAGTTTACTTACACTATGTATCGTATTCTGCAAGGCTTATGTTATTTTCCTTATACATTCATTTATTTGTTTTTTTTTTTTTGAAATGAGCTTAGTTTTTCATATTATATCTCTAAGAAAACGGTTTGAAAACAGAGCCAGGAATGAGTAACTTTAAGAAATAATGCAGTCTTTACAGACTAATAATAAACAGCTAGCTAATATTATTAATTCAATTGAAAAGAATAACATCAATTTAATAGACAAAATCCAATCTATGTTGAGGTGTTCTGAGAAATTTTCTAAAGAATTCATAATGTTGAACTTAACAATCAGAATCTATTGAAAAATTATAATAGGTTATCAGATGACCTATCTCTCTTGGAAAGTAATATACACTCCATCAAATAATATTCAAGAATGAACCATTATCTTTACTGGAAAAATTCATACCTTAGAATAATATGTGCAGAAAAAGGACCCGAAGCTAAATGAATCAATGAGGGCAGTAGAACAGCACATAGGACTATAGATTCATACTTTAGAAAAGTAAGTGGTTAAAGGATTTGAAATGATTGAGGAAATTATTGAAACTGATGGGCATGGAGAGAAGGAACAAGAACAGAATTTATTCTCACCAGTATGGGCCAAAGTTATGGAAGACATACCCAGAGTTTTAACTGCTTATTTATTTATTTTTCCCCTGAGAAGAGATCTGGTAAAAAATACCCCAAGGAAGTCAAATAATATGAATGACACCCTATAGGTATGAGTGATCCAAAGGAAATAAAGCAAGCAATAATATTTTATGGCTTGCATTCACTCAACATTTGTTAGGATCTGGATTCAAGAATCAGGAAAAAGATTTTAATCATATACCAGGATTAAACAGGGCAGAAGAGAACCGTTTAGTGAGTTTTTACAAAGACTAACTGAGGCTCTATAAGTTGCAGTAAGAGACCCAGAAGATACGTGTGTACTTATAGAATCTCTGAAAATGCCAACTTAAAATGGAAACAGACACTTGGGCCTTTAAAATTCAGATCAATGTGCGACCGAGTTCAGAGGTTCTGCTCGGATGTTCCCCAAGACTAAATTAATAAATGTGGTTGCCTGGTTTATTTTTCTACTAAATGATATAAAACTCTAAAGATCATTTTGAAAACTTAGCAAATACCATTGCTTTTGGTAATTTAATATTTATAGAAATTGGCTGTAAAAAGAACTTGGGCTATTATTATAACTTATACATGCAAATAATAGTAATAAAAGAGACACATTTCTTACCTTTTTTTTAATAAAATAACTAGACAATAAATTGTCTTCTACAAGTAAAAAAAAAATTCAGATCAACTCCAACAGATTAATAGATCTTCCATACAATGAATTTTGAGATATTCAAATATAGTACTGAGGCTTAGGTAGGAGAGGCATTTTTCAGTGGTATGAGGAGAAGTGAAAATACCTAATGAGGAGGGATTATATGAGCAAGGAAAAGTAAAAATCATGAAAGGAAAAGCTACAGAGAACAGAACCAAACTCATAGGAAATCATGAAATCTACACCAATAGCTGTGAAGCCTATATTCTATTGATCTAGGGCATCTGCTTGTGGGAAACAGATGTGTAGCTACCTCTGTTTGAGAGGCCAGGATATTTATTTCTGTTAAAAGGTAACTTTTTGGAGACAGCTACATAAGTTGGGATTCTAACTCAGCTTTGATATGGTAAGGTTTTGGAACTGCCTCAGCTTAGTGTGCCAGGCCATGTTGCCTCCAATGGGAGGCCTTACGTTTGGGAGGAGATGAGGGGAGATGGGCTCCCCAAAGGGAGGCAAGCGTGTGGAAAAAGGAGAGTTTAGCAAAACTATGTTTAAATATAAAATGAAGGATGCCTATATGTTTTTCTTTGGGTTCTCCTTCTTATTTAGCTTCTCTAAGAACCCGAATTATAGGCTCAATGTCCTTTATTTATGGCTAGAAACCAAATATGAGTGAGTACATCCCATGTTCCTCTTTTTGGGTCTGGCTTACCTCATTCAGGATAGTGTTTTCGATTTCCATCCATTTGCCTGCAAACTTCAAGTAGTCCTTGTTTTTTGCTGCTGAGGTAGTACTCTAATATGTATATATTCCATACTTTCTTCATCCATTCTTCAATTGAAGGGCATCTAGGTTGTTTCCAGGTTCTGGCTATTACAAACAATGCTGCTATGAACATAGTAGAGCATATACTTTTGTTGTATGATAAGGCATCTCTTGGGTATATTCCCAAGAGTGGTATTGCTGGGTCCATGGGTAGGTTGATCCCGAATTTCCTGAGAAACCTCCACACTGCTTTCCAGAGTGGTTGCACAAGTTTGCATTCCCACCAGCAATGGATGAGTGTACCCCTTTCTCCACAACCTCTCCATCAAAGGCTATCATTGATGTTTTTGATTTTAGCCATTCTGACAGGTGTAAGATGGTATCTTAAAGTTTTCTTGATTTGCATTTCCCTGATCACTAAGGAAGTTGAGCATGGCCTTATTAACCTTCATCAGGCGATGAAAGGAGACAGAGACAGAGACCCACATTGGAGCACCGGACTGAAATCTCAAGGTCCAAACCAGGAGCACCAGGAGAGAGAGCATGAGCAAGGAACTCAGGACCGCGAGGGGTGCACCCACACACTGAGACAATGGGGATGTCCTATCGGGAACTCACCAAGGCTAGCTGGCCTGGGTCTGAAAAAGCCTGGGTTAAAACCGGTCTCGCTGAACATAGCAGACAATGAGGACTACTGAGACCCCAAGAACAATGGCAATGGGTTTTTTTTTTTAATTTTTATTTATTTATTTATTTATTAAAGATTTCTGTCTCTTCCCCACTGCCGCCTCCCCTTTCCCTCCCCCTCCCCCAATCAAGTCCCCCTCCCTTGTCAGCCCAAAGAGCAATCAGGGTTCCCTGCCCTGTGGGAAGTCCAAGGGCCACCCACCTCCATCCAGGTCTAGTAAGGTGAGCATCCACGAAACTGCCTAGGCTCCCACGAAACCAATAGGTACAGTAGGATCAAAAACCCATTGCCATTGTTCTTGAGGTCTCAGGAGAACCCAAAGAAAGTCATATAGGCTTCCTCCTGAATATTAACCTTCATCAGGCGATGAAAGGAGACAGAGACAGAGACCCACAATGGAGCACCGGACTGAAATCTCAAGGTCCAAATCAGAAGCAGAAGGAGAGAGAGCACAAGCAAGGAACTCAGGACCGTGAGGGGTGCACCCACACACTGAGACAATGGGGATGTTCTATTGGGAACTCACCAAGGCCAGCTGGCCTGGGTCTGAAAAAGCCCGGGTTAAAACCGGTCTCGCTGAACATAGTGGACAATGAGGACTACTGAGACCTCAAGAACAATGGCAATGGGTTTTTGATCCTACTGCACGTATTGGTTTTGTGGGAGCCTAGGCAGTTTGGATGCTCACCTTACTAGACCAGGATGGAGGTGGGTGGTCCTTGGACTTCCCACAAGGCAGGGAACCCTGATTGCTCTTTGGGCTGACGAGGGACGGGGACTTGATTGGGGGAGGGGGAGGGAAAGGGGAGGCGGCGGTGGGGAAGAGACAGAAATCTTTAATTAATTAATAAAGAAATAAATAAATTAAAAAAATAAAATGAATAAAAATTAAATAAAAAGTAAGCAATTGTGTAAATCCCACCTCATCAGTGATTGATAAATATTATCTCATTTAATCCATAATGCAATTATGATATCCAAAAAAGAGCTGCAGAGACACTGGCACAAGCATATTTATAAAAACACAGAAGTCTCTCTAGAGTTTTTTGCTGAACATTTGCATTGTTCTTTTATCAGATAAGACAAATCTCTAACCACTCTGTTAGTTGCAGTTTAGCTCTTCTCAGAGAACAACATGTCTTGTTGCATGGCATTTGTTGCTGGCTCCTTGCCCTTGGTTCCCAACAGAGACTAGCTTCATGAATGAGGTATCAGGGAGCCATGATTACCACTACACCTCTGGGATATTATTGGCTTCTTGCTTATACTGAGTAGCATACAGCCCAGAGTATATAAGCCTTATTAAGTATTTGGATGGAGGGCCACTTAATATAGCCATACTCCAGTTTGTCACCAACTACCAGCCCAGAAGACATCTCTTAAAGAGCCATTCCTCTGTTTGCCACTAGCATTGATTTTCGCTGAACAAGGGCACATTTTCAGAAGTCCACGTTTGGTTTAATTTTTTGATTGCTTAGAATCTTTTAAATATATATTTTATTTTTTATGAAGTAATTAGGAACCCATGTCAAAATGCCATTAAAGGGCAGAGTTTCGTGTCCCATCAGACAATTAATGCTCATCAGGCATGGTAAAGATTATCCCTATGACTTTGCCTCTTGTACTCCCCAACAAGACCAACATGACAGAGGTATGTTCATACTGCTCTAAGCATTGATAACTGCTCCAGTTCTAGAGATAAAGTGGGCCTATGTCACTAGAAATCAATTTATAACATACTGCTCACAAACACCATTTATGTAAGAGTACTGTCCAAAAGATCCAGAGCCCCTTATTTCTTCCAGTAAGAACCAGAAATCCATCACTTAAGGAAGTCACATTTCTATCACTGTAAACAAAAAAAGCCTTTATGAAAATGTGACTACCAAGAAGCTGCAATTGACTCCTCTATATATGAGCTTATAAGTGCTTTGTAAAGCTTTTTTTTTTTTGGCTTTATGTTGCTGTACACTGCCATAGGTCAGTCAGCATTTATATGCAGAGACTCTTATCATTTTTCATGCACACAGACCCACATAATCACACAGAAACTATAATCCTTACTATACTCTTTGGACAACAGATCAGGTGTATTTACAGCTAGATCTTACATCTTAAATTAAGCCATTTCTGTTAATCTGTATATAGCCTGACGACTGGCTTACTGACATATTTCCTCTTCAGCAGCAACCTTGATTTTCCTTGAATCTGCTTACTCTTTCTCTATATCTCTGTTTGATAACTTGTCTGTATATAATCTGCCCTGCCTTAGGCCAAAGTAGGTTGTTTATTAAACAATGATAAGAAAACATATTCACTGCCTATAGAGAGGACTCCAACATAAGGACATGAGTTAGCAACTCTGAAGGAGATTGCAAAGTTAACACAGGATTTATTTATATTGGTAGAATTTATATCACACTTTTAATTGGTTCATATTCCAAGCACATCTTGAATGCACACATTCCTAAAATCAGGTACAATACAGTTGTCAGCAGAGCATATACCTACCAGTCAGGCTTTGGCTATATCTCAGTTCTCGGCTGCACATGATTATAATCAAAATCTGAAAGTTTTTTGTTCCAGGCTAGGAAGACTGTTCGTGACATCTGTGTGAGACAGAGCCGTTGGAAATTAGAAAAGTCAGGCATTTAAAGTTAATAATCATTAGAGGGTTTAAGCAATGTAAACATATGCCATGTTTAGTATAGATTTTACATAGCCTGTTGCTTCCTCCTTACTTATAGGGTGGATCATGCCTCTAGGTCTCTGTTATTCTTAAGCTTAAAATCTCTGTAGCTCAAAAATTGTGGCTTTTCCTTACAACATGTGACCAATACCATTTTGACTGAGGTGAGGTGACCTTACTGTCATCTAAACTGAAAGCCAGTTCATATGACCAACTCCTGCCATCTTTACTTAAGTATATCCTGCCTGGTCCCCATATTTACTTTTTTTTTCCTCTAAATTATTCTAGCTGATTCTGTTGCGTGTGTGTTTTGCACAGTGGCATGACTTTGGTAGGGCCCAACAAGAGCATCCACTTCACCCAATTCCTGTTCACTCTCTGTGTGCATACTCATAAATGTAATTTAAACGCACCTATGCTTCATGTTATAATTGTTCATTGCATCTCATTTCAGACTACAAAAACAATAATTCTCATGTTTTAAATTGGTATGTACTTTTAAGTCTCTTACAACAATACAATGTATTTAATCCAACCCTAACTTAAAATATATTAAGATGTTCTATACTATTGTTAATTGTGCCATTAACCTTGTATTGGAAGCGGTCTTTTCTTCTTTCTACCTTTTTATGAGTGTAAATCTTACCTTTTAAGAGCTAGTACAGTCAAGGTCAGACCCAGCTCTCCAGGCAGATTCTAATACTGTAGTTTAACCTGATAAACAGTCCTCAAGGTCTCAGAGATCTGGGGAATGTGGAATTTAAATATTTAATTATTAAAAGACATTTTGTAACAAAAGAGACAGATTTGCTCCTAACATCAGTACTCTGTATCCTCCAAAGAAGACAGAAGACAAATGGCACAGAACAACGACCATCCATGATTAGCTTCAAATGTCAAGTGCTGACCACTGGGGGGGAAGAAAAAAACTGCCTTTCATCTAAACTACAGATCACCAGACGTGGACAGAAACACTTAAATTGACATCCTAACTGCACAGATCAAGATTGCCTTGTCTTTCTATAGGTTTCTTAGTCCACAGGATCTTCTGGAGCCTGGCGGGCCTTGTGCTAAACAGCCCAAGGCAAATAAACCCTCAGCGATCATGGAGAGCACTGAGTAGTAGCTCTAGGTTCCACCAAGTAAGTTCTCTGTCATTTTTTAATCAGTAACTCAAGTAAAATTTCATCCTTCTCAAAGATCTCTGATGCAGCTGAGAGGTTTTGTCAGTTTAGATGGAAAACCTTACCGAACAAGTATCGTTAAATTACAAATACAAGTTACTAAGGTGCATACCTGAAAGTTATAAAGGTGTGAGGACAAATACAAGTTAACAAAATTCTCTCTCATGCTGCCTTCCATAGTTTTAAAATACTTTTTATTGTTCAAACAATATTTGTCACAATAATTCTGAAATAAAGATGCTACTGTTTATACAATGTATACATCTAAAACTTCTGTTTTCTCAAACCCCTGAAATTCTTGTGAGTTCTAGGGAGCTGAAACAGTTCAGATACACCCTCTTCAATTCCCTGGTCCTAAAATTTATTTTCCTAAACTTAACTTTGTTCTCTGTTCTGCCAATGCCTTAAACAGGTGTAAGAGACATCAGCAATTTCAATACCACAAACACCAGATGGGATCAAACAGACCAGCTACACCAGGATGTAACCAGCACCCAGCTTTTCAGGCCCCCCCAAAGATGATTTCCCCCCCCCCAAAAAAAGAAGGATGAAGTCTTGAGAATTCACAGCCCCAATTCCTTTAATCTGTGGTGCCTTTTTATTTAAAAAAAAAAAAGAGATGGAAAACTGTCATCACTCAAGGACCTGCAGCGTTTCTGCTGCTGTAGCTTCTGGGGATCCAAAGCATTTTTAATTAATCCATTAAATTTGGTGCTGAGAGACTCAGGAGCCTCTCCCACCCTGAGACCCTCTCTTGGGATGGGATCCAGAACCGAGTATTTTTTTTCCACAATAACCACATTTTCCATATGCCTGTGTGTGATTTCTACAGCATGATTTCTATGCACCTAATTGGCTTCAGTTGGTGAGTTTTCCCCATTCTGGTCAGCTTAACCATTACTCCGAACCAGAGGAATTGACTGGTGAGCTTCTGGAAATTTTGTGGTGTTCCTAGAAACTGGGGACAGACTCCAACTATGGAAGGTTGAGCCATTCACTGACATTCATCTCTGGATTGCTTCTTTTAGCTAAACTCATGACTGGACTGAGCCCAGGGTCAGTCCTCTTGCACTAGCACTGGACACTCTGTGTGGTGCATTTGACTGGGGGCCCAGGGTTCCTCAGTTTTTCTTCCTCTTCTTTCTTTTTCTTTTATTTTATTTACCCTTACTGCAAAGGCCACTCAGAGCGGCCTCTGGCCTCTCTGGCTTTTGAGTCACCTTGACCAAATTCAGTCAGGCTGTAGCACCCCAACCCGGGGTGGAGGACACTCTCCCATGGGTCCTGTGATGTTCACAATGATTCACATCCCACCTATAATGGAGAGACATCTCACTTTGAGCCTTGGGGCATTGCCATTTTTTGTGGATTTTTTACAGTTTCAGCTATGCATACCAAGTCATCCATGCCCGTCCTCCCCTGGGATGGATGCCTTTTAGAGACCCTCACCAAACAAATTTCAGTAATACAAATACAAGTTATTAAGGTGTATACCTGAAAGTTATAAAGGTATGAGGACAAATACGAGTTATCAAATTTCTATCTCATGCTGCCTTGCATAGTTTTAAAAATACTTTTAATTGTGCAAAAATATCTGTCACAGTCATTCTGACATAAAGATGCTACTGTTTATACAAAGTATATGTCTAAAACTTCTGTTTTCCCAAACCATTCTTGTGAGTCCCAGGGAGCTGCATTGAAGGATCCACCTTAAAGAGGTATAAGAGACACCAGACATTTCCATACCAGAAACACTGGAAAGAAACAAAGGGACCAGTTATGCCAGGATGCGCACAGCACCCAGATTTCTTAGATCCCCTTCTGATAAAAATGACACCCATAAATAAGCAAGAAGTAGTCTGGTTACTTCAATTCCCTTAACCTGTGGTGCCTAACCTCCTGCCTTCTTATAAAAAAGAGACAGGAATGCAATGAACTCTTCTGTCTCTTTAAGAGACAAGCCATGCCTACTCCCTCCCCCATCCACTGAGGCAGGCAGATCTTCCTTCCAGCTTGCAGCTTGAGTCTATTCCTTTCTGTCTCTCCCCCAAAGATGCAGATTCTGTCTCTTTCCATTCTCCCCTTCCCCCTTTTGTTTCTTTTCTACCCCCCCTTTCTGTCTCTCTCCCTGTCTTTCTATCTGTCTCTGTCTCTCTCTGCTCTTCTTTCCTTCTCCCTTTCACCTTCACAACCCACTAAATAAATATCTAACCTCACTGTACAATCATGTTGATCCATGTCTCTGTCTCTCATTTGCTACTCTGTGTCTCTCTGCCTGGGACTAACCACCTTTGGAGACCTGTGGCATGGTCTCGTGGCATGCCCAGATATCTGTCTCTCCTCATGGCCTGCTGCGGCCACTCAGGGAACTGTGCTGTCCCTGCCTGGGACTGGCTGCTCTTGGGACCTGCTGCTCACTGCCTGTTGTCACATGCCCTGAGGCCGCTACTTAGGGACTGCAGCATTTCTGCTACAGCAGCCACTTGGGGATCCTCAGCATTTTTAATTAATCCATTTTAGCTTGAATCTCACATTCCATTCTTCAATCCAAACAGCATTTGGTAGCACAATCTAATGGATGTAAATATATTATATTATATATTTTAATTGCATGAAAGTTTATAATTATGTGTTACAAATATATAAAAATATATATTAGTATATTATAACATACAATATTAATTCAGTTTCATTAAAAAGACACATGAATCAATTGACATAAACTGATCAGAAAGATTCAGCAGCAAGATGGACTTGGAAGACCAGAGTCACAATCATAGAAGTCCTGATATCAATGTAACAGTTATTATAGATACAAAGATTCTGGGCAAAAGCAGGCAGCAACTCGCTCAGCTGACCCTACACAATTAGCCAGTTTTAATAATTCACAACCCTGTCACCTAAGGATTTTGATGGTCTTGAAATATAGCTTCTCTATGACAATTTATAGCCTTTCCATCACTTCTGTAGCAACATGGTGTCTCGTTAGCTCAGACTACTCTTTATATATTTGTTTGAATTTCCTGTCTGTCAGTATTCTCTCCTACCATAGACAAAAGCAGATTTTTATTATGCAATGATAATAAAACATATTCACAGCATACAGAGGGGAATACCATATCATTTCCACTTTTCTGTCTGAATAAAAAAATTTTTTACTTTAATATTGGAAAATTACATATAACAATACAAGGATAAAGCAAGAATTGTTCGCTATATTTAATCCTTTTACATATTGCAAATTAAGGAAAATACTTTATTATTCATCCTATCTTTATAAGACTATTACTTTATATGTAATTTATCTTTTATTGTAACAAAAAAAAATATAATTATAATTATATGTTTTCAATATTAGGCAAAGAGGAAATGCATTGTAAACAACTTCCAAAGCTCTAGAACTGATAGAGGCTGTCACTCCCTGGAGAGCTACCCAAAGTTTTTCCATAACATTGGGATTATCATCTATAACTTATAGGCCCATGGTATATGACAGACTTTTCTATGAAGCAGGAAATTTGAAGCACTGTTTTACTTTGGCAGTTTCTACTCATACTCTTCTGTGTCTTTCAGAATATCCAGAAGACTCATAAAACAGGAACCCTGAAGTATTCTTTCTCCCTCTTTTACTTTATGTATAATTCACCTGGTACCTTACATCACTAACATAGGTAATTGCATTAAATATTTATTTTATTTCATATGAGCATACTGTACTTCCATTATTTTATTTTCTGTTTATTTTGTTCCCACTATATCTAGGCTGAACTAGGTAGTCTTCCAGAGAATGGGTTCTTAAAGCCAGAACATGCAGTAGGGATAAGTCCTGTTCCCACTGTGAGTTATTTTAACAGAAGACTTCCTTACTCAGTGGTAGCAGCAAAACTTTGAGACTCCTTTAAGAAGACTTCCTGGTTCATGCTAGTTACATGAACAGCTCTGACTCTTTCTGGTGGTCTGGGTATGGAGCATTTAAATGGGGCTTGTGAGCAGAGTACTAAAACTTACTTTTAATTTACTTTAATTTTATTTTATTTTATGCATTATTTATTGATATTTATTGAGCTCTACATTTTTCTCTGCTCTCCTCCTTGCCTCCCCTCTCCCCTCTTCAATCCTCCCCCAAGTTCCCCATGCTCCCAATTTACTCAGGAGATCTTGTCTTTTTCTACTTTCTACTTCCCATGTAGATTAGATCTATGTAAGTCTCTCTTAGTGTCTGCATCGTTGTCTAAATTCTCTGGGATTGTGGTTTGTAGGCTGGCTTTCTCTTCTTTATGTTGTTTTGTTTGTTTGTTTGTTTGTTTTTTTATTGAGAAAAGGAAAAAAAAGTTTCCACCTCTTCCCAGCCTTCCATTTCACTCCCCCTCCTCCCACCCTTCTCCCCCTCCCTCCACTCCTTTCCTCCTTCCCCCACTCCTCTCCCCCTCCCTCTCCAGTCCAAAGAGCAGTCAGGGTGCCCTGCCCTGTGGAAAGTCCAAGGTCCTCCGGCCTCCGTCCATGTCTAGGAAGGTGAACTTCCAAACTGGCTAGGCTCCCACCAAGCCAGAACATGAAGTAGGATCAAAACCCCGTGCCATTGTCCTTGGCTTCTCATCAGCCCTCATTGTTCGCCATGATCAGAGAGTCCGGTTTTATCCCATGCTTTTTCAGTCACAGTCCAGCTGGCCTTGGTGAGCTCCCAATAGATCAGCCCCACTGTCTCAGTGGGTGGGTGCACCCCTCGTGGTCCTGACATCCTTGCTTGTGTTCTCCCTCCATCCGCTCCTCATTGGGACCCTGTGAGCTCAGTCCAGTGCTTCAGCGTGGGTCTCTGTCTCTATCTCCATCCATCACTAGATGAAGGTTCTATGGTGATATGGAAGATATTCGTCAGTATTGCTATAGGATAGGGTCATTTCAGGTTCCCTATCCTCAGCTTCCCAAGGGACTAACTGGGGACATCGCCTTGGGCTCCTGGGAGCCACTCTAGATTCAAGTCTCTTGCCAACCCTAAGGTGACTCCCTTAACTAAGATATGTGACTTCTCGAATTTTGCATGCAAATGGATGGAAATAGAAAACACTATCCTGAGCGAGGTAACCCAGACCCAAAAAGACGAACATGGGATTTACTCACTCATAATTGGTTTCTAGCCATAAATAAAGGTCACGGAGTGTATACCTGGTGAACCTAAAGAAGCTAAATAAGAAGGTGAACCCAAGGAAAATCATATAGTTATACTCTTGGCTATGGGAAGTAGACAAAATTGCCGGGGAGAAAATTGATTTCTTGGGGGTGGGGTGGGTTGGGGATAAGGGGGGACGGGGAGAGAAAAGTGAGAAGGGGAGGATTGGGGGAACTTGGGGAAATAGGAAGATTGGGATAAAGGAAGGTTGGATAGGGGAGCAGGGAAGCATATATCTCTGCTTTATGTTTAAAAACCACCTATGAGTGAGTACATGTGATAATTGTCTTTCTGGTTCTGGGTTACCTCACTCAAAATAATGCTTTCTAGCTCCATCCATTTTCCTGCAAAATTCAAGCTGTTGTTATTTTTTTTTCTGCTGTGTAGTACTCTATGGTGTAAATGTACCACATTTTCCTTATCCATTCTTTGATTGAGGAGCATTTAGGATGTTTACAAGCACTAGATATGACAAAGCTGCTATGACCATAGTTGAGCACATGTCCTTGTGGCACGATTGAGCATCCTTTGGATATATACCCAAAAGTAGTATTACTGGGTCTTGAGGAAGGTTCTTTTCTAATTTTCTGAGATATAGCCACACTGACATTCAAAGGGGTTTTACCAGCTTGCATTCCCACCAGCAATGCAGTAGTGTTCCCTTTCCCCTACAACCTTTCCAGCATAAGTTGTCATCGATGTTTTTGATTTTGGCCATTCTTACAGGTGTAAAATGGAATCTCAGAGTTGTTTTGATTTGCATTTCTCTGATAGCTAAGGATGTTGAACATTTCCTTAAGTGTCTTTCAGCCATTTTAGATTCCTCCATTGAGAGTTTCCTGTTTAGATGGTTACTCCATTTTTTTTATTTGACTATGTGATTTTTGGTGTCAAATTTTTTGACTTCTTTGCATATTTTGGAGATCAGACCTCTGTCTGATGTGGGGTTAGTGAATATCTTTTCCCATTCTGTGGGCTGTTGTTTTGTCTTGTTGACCATGTTCTTTGCTTTATAGAAGCTTTTCAGTTTCAGGAGGTCCCATTTATTAATTGTTTTTCTCAGTGTCAGTACTACTGGGGTTATATTTAGGAAGTGGTTCCCTGTGCCAATGTGTTCAAGTGTACTTCCCACTTTCTCTTCTATAAGGTTTAGTGTGGCTGGCTTTATGTTGAGGTCTTTGATCCATTTGGACTTGAGTTTTGTGCATGGTGATAGATATGGGTCTATTTTCATTTTCTACATGTTGATATCCAGTTATGCCAGCACCACTTGTTAAATATGATTTCTTTTTTTCCATCTGATATTTTTTTGCTTCTTTATCAAATATCAGGTGTTCAATGATGTGTGGATTGATATCCAGGTCTTCTATTCGGTTCCATTGTTCCTCCTGTCTGTTCTTATGCCGATACCAGGCTGTTTTCAGTACTGTAGCTCTGTAGTAGAGTTTGAAGTCAGGGATTGTGATGCCGTCAGAAGTTCTTTTATTGCCCAGGATTGTTTTGGCTATCCTGGGTTGTTTGAATTACCAAATGAAGTTGAGTACCGTTCCTTTGAGGTCTTTGAAGAATTTTTCTGGGATTTTGCTGGGTGCCACTAGGCCTAATAAGACCTTGTAAACAAATAAACATAATTGCTGATAACATGAATACACATAAAAATGAATTGGCAGCTCTGGTGGATATCTCCATGTAAACTTCGGACCCGTGCTTTCTAATCCTTGGTTTGAGATCTCTGTCCTTAGTGGTTCCTAATGCATCTGTATGTGAATGTATGACTGCCTCAAATAAAAGGCAATCAGATCATAAAGTTTGTCTGTACTGTAGCATTTTGTCAGTCAGGCTGCAGGCTATAATCCAGCTTTTAGCTGGATTTAGACAAAGATTAGCTATTAGCAACCTTAGACAAGGAATTCTGTCCCAGAGACCTGCAGGGTACAGGGGCAATAGAAATGTAGGTAAGGCAAGAAATTTTCAGGATTTTCCATTCTTCAGCTGAGACTCCCCTGCTCTTGTTTGCAGTAGAGGAAATGTATTTGTGTCTCTAAAGGCGCTGCTTCTGGCATTATATCTGCAACTTCTGGCTCAATGTTTGTTCTTCAATAACTGCAAGGAAGATTAACTTTAGGAATCAATACCTGTCGGAGTTCACAGACATACTGTTCAAATGCACAATTGGAGATTACCCCTAAGATAATGGCTATATCGGGGAGAATTCTCAAAGCCACCTGTGTCTCCTTGCAAATTTTAAGTGTCATATTTCCTAATCGGTTCATTTTTTGAATCTGATGTAGAATTTCTGAAGGTCATACAAAAAGAAAAACCCATAACTGAAGCACAAAATCATAAAATCACAATTGGCCATCAGCAGGCAGAAAGGGAGGCTTCCACATAAATATCTAGGACAGAGGGATAAGTAGCTGGATATAGGATCACGCCTCAGTTACCAGAGTGTTTATTTTTTTTCTCTTACAATTTCATTGTTTCTGTGAAACAAATCAGCAGCTTTGAAGGCGCTCTCAAGGAGAAGCAGAGACCTGGCTGCTAAGTCCATCCATAACACAGCTGCAACTGCAGACACCTACTGGCCAGTAAAGATGATTACACCTACTCCAATTCACCGTTATTGACTAGATCAGGAAAGTAAAGTGTAAAATTTGAAAGTTATATAATTACGGATAATATTACTATTCAGAAATTTAATAACCATTTTGCTAATGCTATGGATTGTATTAAGGAAGGCTTATGTGATTTTACTTATACATCCATTTACTTGGTTTTGGAAATTAGCTTTTTTTAAGATTATATCTCTAAGAAAATGGTTTGATAACAGAGCTGAGAATGAGTCACTTTTAGAAATGATACAGTCTTTACAGACTAATAATAAACAGATAACTAAAAATATTAATACTATCGAAAAGAATAACATTAATTTAACAGAGAAAATCCCATCTATATTGAAGGGTCCTGAGAAATTATCTGAAAGAATTCATATTGTTGAACTTAGCAATCATAGTCTATTGAAAAGTTATGATAGGTTATCAGATTAACTACCACTCTAGGAAGGCTGTATGCACTCCATCCAAATAATATCCAAGAAAGAGACATTATCATTACTGGAAAAATTTCATACCTTGAAATCATATGTGCAGAATAAGAAGCCAAAGCTACATGAATCACTGATGGCACTAGAGCAACACACAGGACCAGAGATTCAGACATATCAAAATTCAGTGTTAAAACATTTAAAACAGTTAAGGAAATTATTGGAACTGATGGGTAGGGAGAAATAATACATATCAGTGACAAGAAATATAAATAATAAATATAATTTTAATTGATCTACATGAAAACACTACACATACAACCTGAAACAAACATGCAGCAAGAATTAATCAGCCAGAATTCTTGGCAGCCTAGTATAACAATCAGAAAACTTCAGACAGTTATGAAGGTTTTCTTATGGATAGCTAGAATCTAGGCAAAATAATCTGGAATCTAATCCCACAAGCCACCATTCATCAGTTATATCTACTTTTAATTGAAGGAAGAGCTAGGGTAAATCACATTTTGTCAAGTGCTCCCCTGTCAAATACATTGTTTCTTTTACAATGCACAGGGAGGAGGGATCATCAGATCTGGTAGAGATCTCTATAATAACTGCAGTCATCTGTTTTTGAATCCTTGTTTTGAGATCTCTGTCCTTACAGGTTCCTAATGCATGTCTAATTGAATGTATACTCTCCTCCAGAATGAGACAATAAAATCTTATAAAAATATCTACAATGTGGGTCTCTGTCTCTATCGCCATTCATCACCAGAAGAACGTTTTATGATAATATGCAAGATATTCATCAGTATGGCTATAGGATAGGGACATTTCAGGTTCCCTCTCCTTAGCTGCCTGAGGAACTAACTGGGGACATCTCGCTGGACACCTGGGAGCCCCTCTAGAGTCAAGTCTCTTGCCAACCCTAAGATGGCTCCCTTAATTAGGATATATACTTCCCTGCTCCCATATCCACTCTTCCTTTATCCCAACCATCCCACTCCCCCAAGCTCCCTCCATCCTCCCCATCTCACTTTTCTCTCCCCATTTCCCCTTACCCCTACACCACCCCACCCCCAAGTTCCCAATTTTTGCCCCGCAATCTTGTCTACTTCCAATATCCAGGAGGATGACTATATGTTTTTTTGGCGGGGTTCACCTTCTTATTTAGCTTCTCTAGGACCAAAAATTATAGGCTCAATGTCCTTTATTTATGGCTAGAAACCAATTACGAGTGAGTACATCCCATGTTCATCTTTTTGGGTCTGGGTTACTTCCGGACTGAGCTCCCAAGATACAAATGAGAAGCAGAAGGAGGGAGAACATGAACAAGGAAGTCAGGACCTCGAGGGGTGCACCCACCCACTGACACAGTGGGGCTGATCTATTGGGAGATCACCAAGACCAGCTGGACTGGGACTGAAAAAGCACGGGATAAAACTAGACTCTCTGAACATGGTGGACAATGAGGGCTGATGAGAAGCCAAGAACAATAAGACCGGGGTTTTTTTTTTTTGTTTGTTTGTTTTAATTTTTTATTTATTTATTAAAGATTTCTGATTCTTCCCCGTCACTGCCTCCCATTTCCCTCCCCCTCCCCAATCAAGTCCCCCTCCCTCGTTAGCCCAAAGAGCAATCAGGGTTCCTTGCCCTGTGGGAAGTCCAAGGACCACCCAACCCCATCCAGGCCTAGTAAGGTGAGCATCCAAACTGCCTAGGCGCCCACAAAGCGAGTTCATGCAGTAGGAACAAAAATCCATTGCCATTGTTCTTGAGTTCTCAGTAGTCCTCCCTTTCCACTATGTTGAGTGAGTCCGGTTTTATCCCAGGCTTTTTCAGATCCAGGCCAGCTGGCCTTGGTGAGTTCCCGATAGAACATCCCCATTGTCTCAGTGTGTGGGTGCACCCCTCGCAGTCCTGAGTTCCTTGCTCGTGCTCTCTCTCTTTCTGCTCCTGATTTGGACCTTGAGATTTCTGTCCAGTGCTCCAATGTGGGTCTCTATCTCTGTCTCCTTTCATCGCCTGATGAAGGTTAATATTCCGGAGGATGCCTATATGTTTTTCTTTGGGTTCTCCTTATTTAGCTTCTCTAGGATCACAAATTATAGGCTCAATGTCCTTTGTTTATGGCTAGAAACCAAATATGAGTGAGTACATCCCATGTTGCTCTTTTTGGATCTGGCTTACCTCACTCAGTATAGTGTTTTCTGGGTTTTGATCCTACTTCATGAACTGGCTTTGTGGGAGCCTAGCCTATTTGGATGCTCACCTTCCTAGACCTGGATGAAGGGGGAGGACCTTGTACTTCCCACAGGGCAGGGAACACTGGCTGCTCTTTGGACTGGAGAGGGAGGCAGAAAGTAGTGGGGGGAGGGGGAGAGGAGTTGGGGGAAGGGGAAGAGAAGTGGGGGGAAGGGGAGGGAAATACGAGGCAGAAATTTTTTTTTCAATAAAAAAGAACGAATATACTGTAAGTGTTGGAAGCAACACATGGATATAAAATGATACATTCTGAAGTTTCTATTTATCCTGCAATCTCATATCTCCTTCAGATACATCTAAAGAAAATAAAATATGGGACAATAATATTGATGGAGGAAGGTCATTGGCTAATAAAGAAACTGGCTTGGCCCATTTTATTGGTTAGAACATAGGTGGGTGGAGTAAACAGAATAGAATTCTGGGAGGAAGAGGAAGTGAGGTCAGACCCAACAGCTCTGCTCTCTGGAGCAGAGATGCCATGCTCAGCTCTCCTGGGGAGACTCAACAGCTCTGCTCTCTGGAGCAGAGACGCCAGGCTCCGCTCTCCCAGGCAGCTCCAACCCAGGATGGACGGAGGCTAGAATCTTCCCGGTAAGCGCACCTTGGGGTGCTTACACACATTACTAGAAATGGGCTAGTCCAGGTGTGAGAGTTAGCCGAGAAGAGGCTAGATAGAAATGGGTCAAGCAATGTTTAAATGAATACAGTTTGTGTGTTGTTATTTCGGGCATAAGCTAGCAAGCGGCTTGGGTGCTGGGGACGCAGCCCCGCCGCCGCTCTTATTTCAACATAATATGGTGAAAAAATATCTAGAATGGTGGATATTACCAGTCAGTCTCCTGGCCAAGTCTCTCTCTTACCTGGACTCAGACAAATCCTGACTCTAAACAACTCAAGAGAAGGAAAAACTATCCCAGAAACTACAAGAGAAAGAGGCAGTAGAAGCCTAGGAGATCCAAAAATTTGGTGGGATTTTACACACTCCTGTTCTGGACCAGCTGTTCTAATTTGCTGTGCAGGAAATGTGCTTCTGTGTCTAAAGCTTGCTTCAGGCTCAATATCTGTAATCACTGGCTCAGACTTAGATCCTGCATTATCTGCAGTGAAGATTATTTCATGAGTCAATACATGACAGAAACCAGGGTGTTTTGTTCATAATCTCCTTCAGAGAACCTATTAAAAATGACTATGTCATGGAAAATTCTCACTTAGACACCTAGGAACCTTAACATTTCAATAGTCAAATTCCACAAAGAAGGGAATTTGGAAATGTGGCCAAGCATATGTCAAAAAAAAAAATGTTATCAGCAAGCTGTAATTGACAGCCCAGAATTACATCAAAATTAGTCATAAACAGGCAGAAATGGAGACTTAGCTGTAGAGATCTTACATATAGGCCAAAGTAATTGGATATATGAGAATTCCTGTTTAACATGGCATGGTTTTCTCTTTTGGTTTTAGCATTCAGGTTCTGGATAAATTTTATATATATATATATATATATATATATATATATATATATATATATATATATATATTGGTTTTTTGAGATGGGCTTTCTCTGTAGCATTGGAGCCTGTCCTGAAACTAGCTCTTGTAGACCAGGCCGATCTCGAACTCACAGAGATGTGCCTGCCTCTGCCTTCTACTTTCAATTTCATTCTTTCTGCTGCAGCACATGTTTAGGTGGGAGGGAGCCCATGGAAATCAGTCAAGTCAGAGATTGCTTGATTCTCATCATCAGAACACTGAGTCCTCTGCTGCTGTTAACTGAGTAGCAATTAAAATCCTGCTTCTGATGCTACTGACTAAGGGAGTCCTGTTCTTACCTCTTTCCTGGGAGATCCATTGTAGTAATGGCTATGGCATCATACAATTCCTTGTTGGTCCTTGAACAAAAACAAAACAGAACTGAAATCCTATCATAGCATTAAAAGTCAAGTTTTAATTATCTCTCCAAATATACTATGATACATTTCAATTACTTCCAATAATTTATATAAGATTGTGGAAATTTATATGCATGAGGTTTCTCATATATATATATATATATATATATATATATATATATATATATATTAGCTTTGTATACTATTTCTTGATATATTTAGAAAGAATTTCATATATAAGTACAGTATTTATTCTATTTCACACTTCTTTTGGCTTCCTCTTATTTTATATTATTGTGAATATTATCTCATTTAAAATCATACTACCCTTATAAAGAACCTTTAAAAGAAAGCTACAGAGACGCTGGCACAGGAATATTTATACACACACGGCGATCATTCTAGAGAGTTTTTTTGTCTCAGTATTTTTTTTACCTAGCATCTGCATTGTTCTTTGATCATATGAGAATCTTAAACTGCTATGTTACTTGCAGTTTAACACAGTTCAGAGTACAGCATGTGTTGTTGCATGGCGTTTGTGGTTGGTCCCCAACCTTGGCTTCCTCAGAAACTAGTTTCATGTCTGAAGTATCACGGAGCCTTGATTACCACTGCACCTCTAGGATATTATTGGGTCCATGCTTACACTGAGTAGGATACAACCCTCCATTAATAAACCTTATTAATTGTTAGGAATTTTTTTTAAGATGAGACTCTACACCGACACAAATAATTCCAATCAGACCGAATTGGACTGAATAAAAGATGCCTGTGTTTAATGCAGAGCTCCCAAATTGCACCAGGAAGGCATGGCCAGGGGAAGAGAGAGATGATGTTCATTCTCTAAGGGGCAGCTGAAATATCCTGTGGGAGTGTTCCTGATCCTCCCTGGGACAGGGTCATAGCTTGGCAGGTTTCGCTGAAGGTGGAGTCCAGACCAAGGCAACTTCCAGGGGAGGGGGCTTGAAATGGATCTTCCTGCTCCATTCCAAAAATGGGTACCACGGTCTGGGATGAGGCCTCAGAATATAATATTAATTGTTTGGATTGAGAGTCTCATAATAGAGCCATACTCCTGTTTGTCACCAGCAACCAGCCCAAAAGTTATCTTTTTTTCTTTATTACTTTATAAAATACCAATCAAAATTTTCACCCCCCCCTCCCACTTCCCTCTCACTCCCCCACTCATCTTCCCCCCTCCCCCTCCATTCCTGAGAAAGGACAAGGTACCTGCTCTGTGGTTAGCCCTCCTTCCTACATCCAGACTTTAGAAGGTATACATCCAAATAGAACAGGATCCCAAAAAGCCAGTACATACAGTGTAATCAAATCCCAGAGCCATTATCATTGGCTTCTATGTGGGCCCCAATTATCAGCCACATTCAGAGGGTTGAGTTTGAGCCCATGCTCGTTCAGTCCAGTCCAATTGGATTTGTTGACCTTCCATTAGCTCAGGTACACTGTCTCAGTCAGGGGACCAACCCCTCAGGTCCCTACTTCCTTGCTCATATTATCCCTCCTTCTGCTCTTCTACTGGACCTTGGGAGCTCAGTCCGGTGCTCCCATGTGGGTCTCTGTCTCTATCTCCATCCATCGCCTGACGAAGGTTCTATGGTCATATTCAAGACAGTCATCAGTCTGACTATGGGACAAGGCCAGTTCAGGCACACTCTCCTCCACTGCCCAAGGTCCTATCTGGGGTCACCCCCGTGGACTTCTGGGAACCCCTGTAGAGCCAAGCCTCTTGCCAACCCCAAAAGTGCTCAGTCAATTAAGATAGCTCCTTCCCTGCCCCCATATCCTTCCTTCCTCCGTCTCAACAATCCCGCTCCCCCAAGCTTTCCCCAACTCTCCCCTTCTCCCCTCTCTCTCCCCTTTTCTGCTTCCCCCCACCCCACCCCCACCCCCATGCTCCCAATGTTTGCCTAGAGAGCTTGTCTGCTTCCAATTTACAGGAGGATTGATATATGTTTTTCTTTGGATTCACCTAATTACTTATCTTCTCTAAGATCATGAACTATAGGCTCAATATCCTTTGTTTATGGCTAGAATCCACTGTTGAATGAGTACATACCATATTCATATTTTTGGGTCTGGGTTATCTCACTCAGGATAGTATTTTCTATTCATTTGCATGCAAAATTCACGATGTCATTGTTTTTTTTTTATTTATTTTATTTTTATTTTATTTTTTTACCACTGAGTAGTACTCTAATGTGTAAATGTGCCACACTTTCTTTATCCATTTTTCCATTGAGAGGCATCTAGGTTGTTTCCTGGTTCTGGCTATTACAAATAATGCTGATGATATGATAGTGTATATAAGTGACCCCAAAAAACTCTACCAGAGAACTCCTACAGCTGATAATTACCTTCAGTGAAGTGACAAGACACAAGATCAACTCAAAGAAATCAGTAGCCCTCCTATACACAAAGGATAAAGAAGCTGAGAGGGAAATCAGAGAAACATCACCTTTCATGATAGCCACAAATAGCATAAAGTATCTTGGGGTAACACTAACCAAGGAAGTGAAAGATCTATTTAACAAAAACTTTAACTCTTTGGGAAAAAAAATGAAGAGGATACCAGAAAATGGAAAGATCTCTCATGCTCTTGGATAGGTAGGATCAACATAGTAAAAATGACAATCCTACAAAAGGCAATCTGTAGAGGCAATGCAATCCTCATCAAAATCCCAACAAAATTCTACACAGACCTTGAGAGAACAATAATCAAATTTATATGGAAAAACAAAAAACAATCAGGATAGCCAAAACAATCCTGAACAATAAACAAAATGCTGGAGGTATTACTATCCCTGACATCAAACTCTATTACAGAGCTACAGTAATGAAAACAGCTTGGTATTGGCATAAAAACAGAGAAGTAAACCAATGGAATCAAATTGAAGACCTGGATATTAATCCAGAAGCTATCTCTTAAAGGAGCCATTCCTCTGTTGGCCACTAGCATTGAGCTTAGTTGAGTAAAGGCAGTTATTCAGAAGCCACATTTCACTCCATTTTTGGGTACTTAGAATCTTTTAGATACATTTTTAGTTGTTATGTAGTAATTAGGGACCCACATTGGGGTGCTATTAGTAGGCAGAGAATTGTGCCCCACAAGACTGTTCCTGAATAACCACAGGAAAAAAATGTTATTAATTATAAACACTCAGGTTTATTACTAGCTAACTTCTAGATTTTAAATTAACCATATTTCTTGTTTGTGCTCTGCCGTGTGGAATGGTACATTTTCTCAGTATAACAAGTATATCTCCTACCCACGGTTCCCCAAGATTCTGAGACACTGCCCTTCTCCCAGCTACTTCTTAGTCTGATTTTTCAGCCTACCCTTATCCTGTTTAGTTATAATTCAGTCAGGATCTTTATTAAATTAACCATAATGATGTAAATTCACTCAGTATAAATAAAATATGGAATAAAAGAACAGGCTGCTTTCTTAGACAAGGTGCCCCTCCCATTCTTGACATGAAGTAAGCAGGGCAACAAAATTTAAAAAAGTAAAACCACTGTGATTTAATTATTTATCATGAGATAAAGAGAATCTAGTAAAGGAAAATTTTCTAGTAAACTTTTTTTTTTGCCTATGACTTGTGATTACTCAAAAGCAAAATCACATTTTAATAACACTAAGTTATATGTAAAGGTTCTCTTGGACTATGTGTATGGTTCACCTGGTACCTTAAAAAGACACATCACTAACACAGGTAACTTCACTAGGTTTTTATTTTATTTCATATGAGCATACTATAGTTCTATTATTTAATTTTATTTTTATTGTGTTTCCCCTTTATCTAGGCTGAGCTAGGTATCCTTCTAGAGAGAATGAGCTCCATAATATCAGAACAAACAGTAGGTATAAATCCTGGTTCCTTCTCCAGTTTCTCCACATTCTGTCCCAGTCATACAACTGAAACCCACATGCAGAGAGGGCTTAGTTTGGTCCTATGCTTGTTCCCTTACTGTCAGGTTTGAGTTGTTATGCTCTCATTAGCTCAGGTGAGCTCATTCAGTGGGTATTCCCATCATGGTCTTGACACTTTTGCATATTTTCTCACTCCTCTCACTCTTTGACTGGACTTTAGGAACTCAGCCCTGTGATTAACAGTAGATTTCTGCATCTCCTTCCATCATTTGCTGTATGTAGATACCTTGATGACATTTAAGATAGTCATCAGTCTGACTACAGGGCAAGGGCTGTTCAGGCACCCTCTCCACTGTTGATTAGGGTTTAGCTGGTGTCATCTTTGTGGAATCCTGGGAATTTCTCCAATTCCAGGTTTTTGCTAGTCCCATAATGACTTTGTCATTCAACAGAACTTTTTTTTCATGCTCTCTTTCTCTTTCTATCCCTCATCTCGACAATCCTGTTCCTTCAAGTTGTCCTCCCTGCTCCTTCTTTTCCTTCTTCCTCCCCTTCTGTTTTCCTTTCTCCCTGAACCTCTGCATTCCCAATTTTCTCAGGAATTCTTGTCTATTTCCCCTTCCCTCTTTGATCAATGTATGTTTCTCTTAAGATTTTCCTTGTTATTTGGGATTTCTGAGTTCATGGGTTATAGGCTCCTTATTCTTTGCTTTATAGTGGGCACATAACATGCTTATCATAGTGGGTCTTTGTTACTTCACTCAGGATGGTGTTTTTCTAGCTCCATCCATTTGCTTGAAAATTCCAAGATTCATTGTTTTTTTTTTTTCTCTGATGGTTAGTACTCCACTGTATAAAAATACCACATTTTCTTTATCTATTCTTTGGTTGATGGACATCTAGGTTATTTCCAGGTTCTGGTAATTATAAATATGCTGCTATGAATACACGCAAACAAATGTCCTTGTAGTATGATTGAGCATCCTTTGGGTATAAGCCCAAGAGTGGTATAGGTAGGTCTTGCAACAGATTGATGCCCAATTTTCTCAGAAACCACCATACCGATTTCTAGAGTGGTTGTACAAGTTTTAATTCCATCTTCACTCTGTGTCTGAGATGGAATAAACACGGGTTTTCTCTATCTTGTTCTTATTACATTATATTTGTGAGGATGATAGAGGACATTTGCCTCTATCATCATATACACAGACATTTGCCCATTATTTGACATTATCTCCAACTATTTAGAAGGATAATTTAACATTGGTGTTTGCAAAGGACTATATCATATTTGGTTAGTAAGTAGAATGCAATGATCTTTTGAGTGGTTAACTGATGTGGGAGGGTCTTCTGTTTGTGTTGATTTCATTGGTTAATTAAAAAAAAAAACTGCCTTGGCCCATTTGATAGGCCAGCCCTTAGGTGGGTGGAGTAGACAGAACAGAATCCTGGGAAGAAGGGAAGTTAGGCAATTGCCATGCCTCTCCTCTCTGGGTCAGAGACGCCATGGATCCTGCCACCAGGTCAGACATGCTGAATCTTTCCTGGTAAGCTACCACCCTGTGGTGCTACACAGATTACTAAATATGGGTTAAGCAAGATATGAGAGTTAGCCAAGAAGAGGCTAGATATAATGGGCCAGGCAGTGTTTAAAAGAATAGAGTTTGTGTGTAATTATTTCGGGGCATAAGCTAGCCAGGAGGCCGGGAGCTGGGTGGCAGGAAGCGACCCACAGCTTCTTTTACAGTTAACAGTGTCGTCTGTGAGATATAGTCATTATATTATCTATTTTTGCCATTATGGCTATACTGTAACCTAAGACAGTCAGGTAGCAATCTCAGTCAGCAGCATGCCCATCTGGAAATTTACAAACCTAGAAGACATTTTTAAGAATATTCATTTTCTAAAGCAGGCATGCTGGTATTATACAATTTCATGACATTAGAAAATGTGGTAAGAGAAAATTTTCTGAATATTCATGGCCAGTTAGGATAGAATGTCATGTTTCAGTCCAAGGAGAAATCCTATCTCAAATCTGACAGTTTTAATAAATATGTGCATCAAAACAGTATTTGATTAATATATAAGCACAATTGCCTTAATAATCTTCCATCAACTGGAACTAAAGGCTTAATTTGTGTAGTATATCCACTGTTTCAAACCCCTGTATGCTTAGTGGAAGGACAAATGATGCCACACCACTATTAGAGATGCTATTTGTTATATTGAGCTAATTGAGAAAGAAATATATTCATGTTATTTTCCCATGTAGGGCACTCATGCACCAAGAGATATTTCTAACTGATGGATATATAACTTACTTAAATGGATACTGTTTTTATTAAAGATAGAAATAAATATCTCAGATTTAATAGTGATTATGAAATTTGGAGAATAGTTCTAGTATTTGGAATCTAGGGGATTATCAAAATAAATATTTAAAAGTTGATATTAAGAGGTTGTTTTATTTATATTAATTACATGTGAGAAACAAACAAGATGATGACTCTTTCTTGGAAAGGTAATTGTGGAAACACCTACAAGGGCTTAAATCTGGCAAATATAAATGTTAAGGATATAAATAAATATATTTTTTAATCAATTAATTTTAATTAATGTCTTTATCGTTAAGACTCTTTGGAATAATGTATTACAGTTGGGTCAATTTTCAAGAGGGCTAGATATCAACATTTCTATCTATATTCTACCCATCTACATGTTCAACACTCTAATGGACTTAAAAATATTATGTATTTTAATTCAACTACATGAAAAAACATAATTATATATTATTTAATATATATGTATTATATATAACATTTAATTATAATTTGACTGCAGAAAAAAACACAGCAAAACAAACAGACAAAAACAAACAACAAAGAATCAGAAGCCCGATGAACTTGACAACACAGAGTCACAAAAGAAAAAAAAAATCTCCAGACAGGAATGGAAGCTTCCAGGTCTACAGCTAAAGGCCACGCAAAAGCAACTGCAACCTTGCTGAGACAAGCAGTCATAATTAGCCATTCTGTCTGTGGTAAACTGGAGACATAAAACAGGGTTAGTTACATTTTATTCTGTGTTCCCGTTTCAATCGCTCTGCTTCTCTCTACAACAAAGAGAGAGGAGGGAGACACAGATGATTCGTCAGCACTAGGTGAAATCGTTGGGTTAAATGCAATCATGTGCTTTCCAATCCTTGGTTTGAGAGCTCTCTCCTTATTGGTTCCTAGACAGCATAAAAATATCTGCACTGAAGGATTTTTCTAGCCAGTCTCCTGACTGAAGTCCAGTCAGGAGCCTGGCTATACACAAACCCAGAGAAGAAAACCTATCAGAGAAGCTTGTAATAAACAGAAGCAGTAGAAACCTAGGAAAAGCAAGGAATTTGTGAGACTGCCCAAGCTTCTGCTAAAAGTCGCCTGTTCCTGTTTATAGTGCAAGAAATATGCTTGAGTCTCTGAAGCCACTGCTTCAGCCTTAATATCTGTGATTCCTGGGTAAGTCTTTGATTCTGTATTTTCTGTAATCAAAATTTACTTGGGGATTCATTACCTGACAGAAACCGGGGATGTAATGATCATTTGTGCCACTGGAGGACCCACTATGATAATTTCCATGTTGGGGAATAGCTTCAGGCATATCGGATTCTGAAAATTTCAAGAGGCAGGTTCCCGAATCAGAATGTTTAGAGAATCTGTCTCAGCATTTCTAAATGTGATACCAGTAAGCTGCAACTGGCAGCACAAATCACATTTAACCTTCCGCAGTCAGAAATGGAGGAGTTCTGGTAGAAAGGCAGGACGCAGATGCAAAAAGTGGGTTATATGATTACCTCCTAGTAACCTCACAATGGCTTCCTTTTTCATAATTGCATTCTGATCGGAGGTAAACTGCATTTTTTTCCTATCATCCACTTTGTCTTTCATTGTTTCTGCCAGACGACTCATTGAGATGGGAGGGGAAAATGATTCAGCAGCTGTGAGTCTCCAAGGTTACCACAGGATTTGTTTCTGTTGGTAGGATTTGGAGCATTATCCTCATTGCTAAATATTTCAGGAACAATTTGAATGCACACACTCCTTCAGTCCGAGGTTAGGCGAGCCATAACATTTTCAGCATAGTGGGTCCTTAATATTCAATCTCTGGCTGTATTCCAGTTCTTAGCTGTTCACGGTTATAACTGAAATTCGAATGTACATTTGCCTAGAAAAGGCAGACTGCTCTTGACAACCAAATGAACCAAACCCCATGAAAGTTAGCAAAGTCAGGTATTGATTTATTCCCACTATTACAGTTCTAGTCACCTGCTATTGTCTCTTGTGCAGCAAGTTGATTCCCGATTTTGAATCCCCTGCTTCTCTTTAAATTTGTGACACCACTGTCTCAGTCTTGAACACTGCAGTATCTTCAAGGAAATAAGACACTTCAGGTCTTAGCATCTGACAGATTCAAGGGGAGTCATGTCCTTTCCTCTCTGAAGTCTATTTTGGGAATGGGTATGGCTTTGTAGTTTTTTTTTTTTTCATGAAAACTTAGAGTCATTGAAAATACTATGCAGTAACATCTGAAGGCAACCCCCTACCTGTCACGGAAGACTCTCATGGCACAATAAGCTATATGAGAGGAAACATTCTTATTATCATTCTATTGCCATTTAGGTTCTCACAGGCTCATATTTGCCTTCTTTGTTGTCATAGTCTTTGTGTTTTGTCATAGAAAAACTCTTGTAAACAATTCTTTCTCACTTGTATTCCCATTCCTATTTATTAAATCAAGCATCATGAACTTTGTTGGAAATCAACTACTTATTGCTGATAGAAAAGAGGTATTGCATTACTACCCTTGAAAATAATTAGCATACCAGCTTTCTCTGTTATTGTGTGTGTTGCTATTGTATGCTTTGAAAAGTACAAACCTTTTCTTGTATCTTCTAGCTGAGACTCTGAATTGCTATGTTTGCTTGTAGTGTTGAGACGGGAAAACACTGGTACTTTGGAATCAACAACCACCATTTGAATGTGTTGGAGTATTTCTGTCAGATTTTCAATATGAATTTAATTGGCTTTCAAGTCGCTTTTTAAAGACATGAAACGTTAGAATGTAGTACCACAAAGTCTCTTATTTTCTGTAGAAAGACCTTCCCTGCACATCATAATGTTATTTTCAAACTAGTGCTGAAGGATCTCTGGTGAGAGTCAAGATGATCAGATATTTGGGCATATCAGTAATTCATTAGGACTCAGTTATTTTCCTATATGACTATGGAAGAATGAAATTTTATTTTTATGTAAATGTTTCATAATTTTAGTTGTAAATTCCTAGCCATTAAGGCAGTATCTGTTATGCCTTTCATCATATTGTCTTTATAATATTTACATGATTTCTGCCCAGATTTTTCGGCAACTATGACAAACATATATCTCAAGAGTTCTCACTATTTTCTTGTTTCAGGCATGTACCTAATGAGAGTGAAAGAATTTAGATCATGATAATTTATTCCAACAACAAGAAGATTAACCTGAGATTATAGCAGAAGTAGGTAATCTTAGTTTAGTTCTAAATAGCAGCAGATGGATTCCCATTCTATGATGATGAATGTATGTAGGAACTTCCAAAATTGGTTCTTTTCATCATACTGACAGTTGTAAGCATATATTGAAAAGTTCTTTGAATCTTCAGTTTTGCACCTATAACAATGCATTTAGCCAATAAATGAATGAAATAACACACTACTCGGTCCTGGGTAAGAAAAAGCTGATATCCCTTCATAGTATAAGGACTCCATTTACAATATATCTCCTAATATACTATGAAGCATTTCAACTATTTTCAAATATTTACATAAGTTTATGTAGGTGTACATATATGAGATTGAGTATGCATAATTATATTTATCCATACATATGCATGCATGTGTATTCTTTCTTAATGTAGTTTAGAATTTCATACATGAATACTGTATTTATGTTATTTCACACTCATTTCTGCTTCTTTCTTTAAAACTATATCTATACTAGAAATGTTAAAATCAATCCAACTGGACAATAACATTATCTCCTTTTATTATTCAGATACAAATGCTTACATAAGTGTTCCACACAGGACACACATTGTTGTGGTTTTACATACCTAACTTAGCATTGATCTTCTACAACAGGAAGGCCTACTGATGATACTTTATATTAGAAAATGATCCTTTCTTTCTAAGCCTTTAACATTTGTCAGTGGCTTTTCTGCTAATTGGATAAATTTTAGAGATTCTTTCATCTTCGTGACATTTCAATATGGGATGTCACTGTGCTAAATAGATTTAGTTGTTTTGTTGGTTTTTTTTTTTTGCTTTCATTAACTTAAATGGCCTTCAAGATTTGCTTTTTATTACTCTATGCTTGTTAGAGTGATAATCTTCACAGCAGATATACTGTTTTTTGGGATAATAAATTCTTTCTGGACATAGCATTAAATTATTCTCAATTATTTCATCACAATAGTGGTATGTTTTTGGAATATTTAGCTAGCATCTGTCCAAACACTAGGTTGTTTGATATTTGAGCCATTGTGGAATCATATAGCGATGCTGTAAAAATCATGTTTTCCATTTTTTTTCCCTGGAAGTTAGAGCTAATGTTTCCTATGTATCTAGGGATAAATATTTAGGACATAGTTAACAATTATATTTCTTCTGCAAATTTGCAGACCAAGTTTCTGTTTCTGGTCCCTCTATCTCATTAACCTTTGGGATAGGCTTGCTGTTTGCATTTGAAAATTTTCTTCCTGTAAATAATATATCTGCATTACTAAAACAAGTTAGAGTAAAAGTTCAGGCATGTCTGTGGCACCAAAACAGTAATACCTTCTGAGGGCTAAATGTCAGTAATTATAATATTTGTTATAGCGGGTGAAGTCATACATTTTACCGTGATATTATGTAGTCCAGCTAGTTGCAATTTTGAACTTAACACATTAGGATGATTATAAGTAGAAATTAAAACTACACTATTGTTTTAAGAGACTACCTCTCCAATCTTAATAGCATAAAAGATTGTTTAAGGACTTTTTTTTTTTTTTTAGTTTTTTGAGACAGGGTTTCTCTATAGCTTTGGAGCCTGTCCTGGCACTAGCTCTTGTAGACCAGGCTGGCCTCGAACTCACAGAGATCCGCCTGCCTCTGCCTCCCGAGTGCTGGGATTAAAGGCATGCGCCACCACCTGCTCGGCTAAGGACATTATTTTTAAGAGCAACAGTAAAACATAATTTTATTCATTTCTGAATGGTTATGTATGGAGATTCCTCAATGCTGCTTTTATCTGATGGATCTGTGGATTTCATAAAAACAGCAGAGTCTCTGGACTGATACTACTGTTTAATTCAGAAGGCAGATGACAAAGGTTGAAACTTCAGGAATGCAAAATTTAGAATCAAAGGCAAGAAAGTAGAAGAATAATTAGATACATAAAAGAACAACTGTGTCTACTCAAAATACTATAACTTATGTTATTTTCTGTTTTTATGTTCATAAAATGCACATACTTTTAGAGGACTCTTTCCATGGTCTGATAATTTGAAATATTAAGAACTTGGTCAATTTCTAGCATATACATATGAAAAAAACTGGTATTCTATGAAGCATATGTAGTGAATGTGGGAACTCTGAGATTTACTGGCCCGTATTCATACCATGTTTGGCAAGTTACATGGTTGTGTCATGCTCTTTCACTAATGCATACAAATAGCAATTGATTGGTATTAAAGTACACTTGTAATATTGAATTTCCATTGAATAAGTTTGCATATATAATTGTTTCACTATAAAGTCCAGACAACTTTTTGCTTTATTTTGAGGAAACACTATGAAGTCAAAATACTATTAGAATAATGTATATTATTTAATAAGGTGAAAAAAAGGGGGCAGATAGATTTTCTCAGTCATGCTAGCAATGAGAGGATGTCCATGTGCTAGAAGAAATCCCAGTATCCAAACACACACACACACACACACACACACACACACACACACACACACACACACACATATATGATTTCCCTGAAGGAAAATCAGATATCTGTAGCCAGAAATGGAGGTTTTCATGTTGGTAGCCAAGGATGTAGACCCAAAAAGTAAATCTATCATCACTCATCATTGTCATGGGCTGATTTATTTTCAGTAATAAATTAAAATTTTATCCTCTTTTCCACCTTTAGTTTGTCCACTAGTACTATAAAACACACTTAAGTTGGAAGGAGAAATGAATGAGCAGCTATGATGGAGCTCTCCAAGTTTACCACAGGATTTGTCACTACTGTTGCAGTTGAGACCACTGTCCTTGTTCGTTCTGATTTCATGCTCAATTTTAATTCACACATTGCTTCAATCAGAAGCCAAGAGTGGTTGAAAATGTGCTAGCAGAACAGGTTCTTATCATTCAAGTTCTGTCTATGAACAGAACCCTAAGTTATTTAAATCCAGATTCTATAGTTCTTTGAAATGGGTTGATGACTACTCATCTGCAGGGAAGACAATCTCTTCTCTATCTTTCTAAAGATTCTGATTAGTCTATATGCATGACAAGCCCAGATGAGTATTGACTTAAAATTTTAATATCTATATACCTTAAAGAGTAAGGTTTCATATTAAAATATTAGACAATCCTTAATCAACTCTGCTGCAAATGAGGACAATGACCTAAAATGTAAACAATGTATAGGTATCTTGATCAGAGTTAGAAATGTACAGTGCAATAGATAAATATATCCTAAATTTTACAGAGATAGAAACATGCATGCATACAATATGAAAAAATAATTTTGCATATGTATACAAATATTGTAAACATAAATAGGAGTATATTCTATTTAACAAATATAATTTGAATTTGTTTTGATATACAAAAACTATACCAATTGTAAATTGCCTATACATGATAGCTCACAGGTATTCACTCTGTTACTCACTGTTATTATTAGTGTGAGTAAGCTCACAGTAATCTAACTATTATCTCATTTTAAGGTGCTCCCATAGTAATACTTGATAAGTGTGATCAGAGAAGCAATATTGACAAGCTTTGCATTAATGAAGCTTTTGATCTTAATGGATTAACCATAGTACAAATTAAATTCCTCCCGTTCCTATTAAGCTTACTATGTGATGTAGTTAGTGTTACTGTTGCTCTTATTAAACTCACAGTGAAGAAGGTCAAGCTAAAGAAAAAAAATTTATTTGTCTTATAATTCTTCTGCACAGTTTATCATCAAAAGAAGTCAGGACAGGAATTTGAACAGAGAACAAATCTGGACTGGTGCTGATTAGACATCATGGAGCAGACCTGCTTAGAGTTCTACTTTTAAAGACTTGTTTACCCAGCTTTCCTCTGTAACCCGGTAACAGCAGCCTAGAGCTGACAATATCCTCATTTCTTGGGCTCTCTCACATAGTTCATCAATTAAGAAAATACTATACAAACTCCTCTACAGAATCTTCTACAACATGAAGATACTTTCTAAATTGAGATTTCCTGATCACAGATAACTTTAGCTTATTCCAAGTTGACATACACCTTTTTTGTGTAGTAATAAAATTTTCCATATCTTCAGTTTCATAATTTTCCTCGCTTGTCCTGCTTAGTGGAAAACAATGACAGTTAGAGTTAATGTTTTCTGTGTATATAAGTTGTTCCAGCAACAGAATTTGAAAAAAATATATGCCTCAGTATTCATTATCATGCTGGAGATGGATGATCCAAACATCTACTTATTTCCCTCCAAATCTCAGGGACTCTTGATAGGGAACTTCAGCCAATCACATTCCATTTAGGGTGTGTCCCCCTGGGGCCACACAAAACCAATAAAAACATCCAGGTGCTCTTGCTTCTTCCTCTTTGCCCTCTATGCTCCTGGATCACTGGAACCCTGGTTTATAAGTTTTCTTTCTTCTGTTTATTAAAGATGAATATTATTTTAAGTTGGTCTGGTTAATTACAAATTCCTATCGACCATGCCCATCAGACTCTCAAGCAGTAAGGAGACGGAAAGAACTGAATAGTTCAAGGCCTTTTTAATTATATTATATATCATCCTTTGTTTATTAATTTACGTTATGTATTCATATGTCTGATAGTAAAGTTGAGACTGGAAAACTTTGTTGGTAATCATCTGTCACCCCTGAATCTATTGGAACCTTTCTGCCATTTTCTCAATACAAATATATATTGCTTTCTGGTAGGGTTTTGTTGAAGACAAGAAACATCAGAACATAGTATCATAAAGCAGCTAAAATTCTATAGAATAATTTTATTGTAGAATTTTTCCCATCTAGTGACTTATAAGAATCTCATATGAGGGTCAAGTGATGGTCAGATATATGGATATATCAATATTTCATTAGGACTTAGTTCATTTCTACATGATGCTAGCAGAATGAATTAAATTATTTTTTGTGTGAATGTCATCACTTTAGTCTCAGTTTTCTACCTTCTGAAGCAGTGAAGGGTATTCCTTCCACATAACCACCTGAATAATAATCCTCTTAATTATTTGATTTTTATCCTGAATTTTTCACCACACATGTATGTATGTATGTATGTATGTATATATATATATATATATATATATATATGGATTTATCAACATTTTTCTTTTTCATGAATATTGCTCATGTGATTGAAGAACTTTGTTTCTGCTAATTTTAATCTATTAATATACAGACTACCTTTATTCATATCTTATGTATTCAACTATATTAAAGCTTAATAGCAGCAGATGAAGTTTTGTCCTGTGATGATATAAGTATGTACAAACTGCCAAATAGGATCTCTCTATCAAATTGTGAGTTGTAAGCATATTTTTGGAATACACAGGTGTTCTCTGTGTATCACCTCCCAATATTGAGATTCCTCCCCTTTTTCCCCAGAAGACTGTTAGTCTGGTTCTCCCAACTAAGTTTTCATGCCCAGGTATGAGCCAGCCAACTTATTTATTAAACCAGTTCATGCAATATATATTCATACGTCATAAAGAAATTTTGTTCACCATGGTCTTGACTTTTTCCATGCAAATACCTGTTTTGTTTTATTTATAAAATAATTTTATTACATTTAATTTATAAAATAATATTGAGATATAAATTTCCATTCTTGCAGCTTCTTAAGTTTTATAATGATAATATATTTATGAAAATATTTGGTAAATATTATTTTATGTGTATATTTAGTTTATAATATCTATAATTATTTTTAAATATTTCATTTATAAAGCAGCTGATATTAAATTTTACGCCACAGTTTTCGTCTTGATCTAGAGTCAGCATTTGTCTGGCAGCATCTATAAGGGACCTGAGGAACATAGGGTCACTATTCCCCTTAAGAATCACACTGTATAGCTCAAGATTTCCTGTAGACATTTTTCTTTATAAAAAAGACATAGTAACTGAATATATATCAATCATTTCTGAAAGTCATTCAAAGTTTGCAAGCTTTCTTTTCTAATTTCCAATTTCTGAGACTTAATTTCCCTATGATTCAACATTTGTCCCCAAATTGGGAAAGGCGACTGCATTTGAATTTTCTGGGGGGGAATTAACTAACCCTGCTTAGGCAAGGCTCTGCTGAGGCTGTCCAAATGTTGTAAACAAATGCCTTCATATTTTATGAAGACGCAAGATATAATCAATAGTGGATAATGTAAAAATGTGACAATTGATTTTGCATATTTTCTGTAACATTAGACACATACATCAGGTATAATATAGCACTGTTTGCTATACCCTGAGGCAACATTTACCAGTGATATCTCCTAAGTAGCTCTTTAATTTAACTGATGGCACACTAAATGAAAATCTTTGAAAGGCTTTTGGAGCTAAAGGGATGCTAAAAAATATCTATTAAACCTAAAACTATTTTATAGGTATCATTTGAGAAGATAATCCAGGTTCTAAAGCTCCATCTAGGTGCATGGTCTCATTAACTATTCATAATTCTTGTATCAGTCCCCATTTTCCCGATTTCCTTGTTGTGAGAGAACATATTTACCTGTTTTCCCCTGCAAAGCAGAAGCCATAACTAGACCTTGGGTGTATGTGGGTAAAGTTCGTCAATAATTTTAAATGGGATCACAGATGTCACCTTTCTGTCTAAAAATAATATCAAATCAGCCTGATATATTCTGTTGGCATTCTCACAGGCTAGCTGTTTAAAAATCAAAATTCTATCACCTGTATCTGCAATTAATCTGTTTGATGGCTACATCAGTGTTGGAACATTTTCCTGAATAAACGCTAAGGTCCCTGCATTATTTAAGATAAGTCCGCTATCTGCTCTCCTGTAGTTGAAGTTTATTGCAGACCTTCTTATTAGCAGTATTAATTTGGGCACAGGCTGCTACTTCAATATTTAAATGCTGATCAGTAACTCTATAAGGACTTTGACTGCCTAACTTATCATCAGAAATAAGAACTACCTGGGACAGATTACTCACAGCTGTGACTTGGGTTTGTTCTGAAACCTGAGTTTTCCATATCATATAGTTTTTTCCTGTCAGGCAAGCTTTCACCATCTCTTTCCAATCCCCAGAGTATGGCTTAAAAATCCATATACATTAGCAGCATGTGTAAAAGGAGAAATCGTGTCACACTGAGCTCAGATTGCTTTTAATACTTTGCCTCTTTTGAATGGTTTCAGGCTTTGTTGTCTGACTAGATTCCATGATCATCTCTGCTCGATTGCTAGAAACATTTGAAATACCTGAGCATCTTCTCATTGGCTCACTCTTTCTCTGAAAACTAGCTTGTATGAGAAATGCATAAGAAATGCTGAGTGTTTGCTTTGCTCCAGGAGGTCTCTGCACCATGTTATTTTTACTGTCTCTTTAAAGATTTTGTTTAATTTTTAAAAACTGTTCCATTATATACCTGTATATAACCACTCTATTATGAAGCCTATGCACATTTCTTAAACAACTATGACCTGTTCAGAGGTTTATTTTTTTTAATGAATCTACCTTTATTGCTTATGTGTAATAATCTTCTGACATGAGAGTTTTTTTCTTTAGTGTTTATCAGGTATGAAAATATTAACCCTGCTTCTTTGCCTCTTGAATCCACCCAGTCCAAGAGGCCAGAGGAATGTTCACCACCTCTACAGTCAGTGATAACTGTCCTAGCTCTAGGGATTTGGGTGTTCTATGTTAACATAAAGCAATTTGTAGCATGCAGTTCAAAAACCCCAATTAAATACTCTGTAGCAGGACTTACAAAAGATCCAGAGCTGGTTGTGCTTCCAGTCTGAACCCGGAAGCTGTCCCTACTCACTGCCAACATAAAAAGCCTTTCTGAAAATAATGTGACTACCTAGAAGCTGGAATTGACTCTCTTTTCACGGACCTAGAAGAGCTTTTTAAAGCGTTCTTAGGCTTTATGTTGATGAACATTGCGAAAATTGGACACTGTGATGAAAGCAGACACTATACTTTTTGTTTTCCATGTACCCAGACCTAAATAATCACACAGAATCTATAATAATTACAACAGTGTTTGGCTAATGGCTCAACTGTATTTTTTGCTAGCTCTAACATCTTCAGTTATAGCCACAACACTGCTTAATGCCACGTTTCTGCTTCAGTAGCTACATAGTGTCTCCTTGACTTTGCCTACTCTTTCTCTATATCTCTGTTCAGATTTCCTGCCTGGTTATGTTCATCCCTGCCATAGGCCAAAGCAAGTTTTCTATTAACCAATGGAAATAAAGCATACTCACTGCATACAGAGTAGAATCCCACATCAGGAGATGAGTCAGCAACTCTGAAGGAGATCACAAAGTTTACTGCAGGATTTGTTTCCAATGATAGAATTGAGAATACTCTATTTTTTATAGTCCAAGGAAAACTTGAATGCACACACTTCATCAATCAGATACAATTATAAACACTCAGCCATTAGCTCGGGCTTATTACTAGCTAACTTGTACATTTTAAATTAATCAATATCTTATGTGTGTTCTCATGTGGATTAGTTCTTTTACGCAGGTTAGTATCTATGTTTATTCCTTACATATTTTAATTAATCTGCAGTGATTTCATCCTGAATGCTCATGTCTAGAAACTGAAGAACAACCACATAAACATGAAAGTTGAACCGGCCCAGTTGATGCTTAATATCTTACCACAGGCTGCCTAAAAATATGGGATTAATGAACTGGCTGACCCTCCGATTCTGTGACATGAAATAAGCACAAAAAACAATTTCAAAGAGTAAAACCAAAACCACTCATTTTTTTTTCTGTCTATGTCGTGCCATTCATTACTCATAAACAAAATCACATTTAACTAAGTCATATGTAAAGGTTCTCTTTTTCTGAGTATATAGCTAACATGGTACCTTAAATAGACACACCACTTCCACAAGTAATTTCATTAGGTATTTATTTTATTTCCTATGAGCATACCATAGTTTCATTTTTTTTAATTTTATTTTTATTTTGTTCACAGTGTATCTAGGCTGAGCTAGGTTGTCATTCAGAGAATGGCTCCCTAAACTCAGAACAAGCAGGATGGATAAATCCTGGTCCCACTGACATTGGCCCCTCAGCCTTCCCCAGCCATAAAGGTCTCCCCCACATTCAGAGCGCTTAGTTTGGTACTATGCTGGTTCCCTCACTATCAGGCCAGAGGTGTTAGGCTACGATTAGCTCAGGTAAGCTGTTTCAGGGGTATTCTGATAATGGCCTTGATCTTTTTGCATGTATTCTTACTCCTTGCGTTCTTCAACTGGACTTTAGGAAGTCAGTCCTGTATTCAACTGTGAATTCCTGCATCTGCTTCCATCAGTTGCTGGATGTAGGTTTTGTGATGAGATTTAAAATAGTCTTCTGACTAATGTCAATGGCTGTTCATGCACCCTCTCAACTATTGCTTAAGGTCTTACCTGGGGTCATCCTTGTGAATTCCTGGGACTTTCTCAAATACCAGGTTTTTGCTAGTACCCTAATGGCTCCCTCAATCAAGATAACTTTTTCCTTGCTCTCTCTCTCTCTCTCTCTCTCTCTCTCTCTCTCTCTCTCTCTCTCTGTCAATCTCCATCTCATAAATTCCATTCTTTCAAATTATCCTCACCTCTCTTTTTCTCTCTACCTTCTTCTGCATTCCCTTCTCCTGCACCCATAATTTTTCATTTTCTCAGATCTTATGTTTTTTCACTTGCCCAGGGGATCAATGATTTTGTCCCTTAATGTTCCCCTTGTTACTTAGCTTGTCTAAGGTCATGGGCTATAGGTTCCCTATTCTTTTCTTCATAGTTGGTGTTCACTTATGATTGAGTATTATACCAACATCATCACTCTCACCTGGGTTACCACACTCAGTATGGATTTTTCTAGTTTCATTCATTTGCCTGCAAATTACAAGATGTCATTTTTTTTATACTGCTGAGAAGTACTTCGTTGTGTAAATGTATCCACATATTTTTATCCATTTTTGGTCAATAGGCATGGATTTTTCTCCATGCTGCTCTTTTTACATTATATGAATGAGGATGACTGAGGAAGAACCCAGTCATTTGTCCACTTCTTGACATTATTATCTAATATGCAGAAAAGATAATTTAACATTGGTGTTTACAGAGGACCATATATTATTTGGTGAGTAAGTAGAATACAAGAATATTTAGAGTGGTTAAAAATGTAGTCTGTGAGTTACAGTCATTATCTTCTTATTAATATTTTTGGTTACATTGAAACCAGAGACAGTCAGCTATCAGTCTCAGTCAGCAACATGCCCATTAGGAAGTTTGTAAACCTAAAAGACATTTTTAGAATACTTGTTTTCTAAAGTAGATATGCTGGTATTATACAATTCCAGGACATTAGAGAAGTGTAGTAAAGGAAAGTTTTCTGAGTATTTATGGCCATCTAGTCTAGAATGGCCCATTTCATTCCAAGAAGAAAATGTACCTCACATCTGCCAATTTAATAAATATCTGTATTAAACCCGTATTTAATTAATACATAAGCATATTTGCACTAATAAATTCTCAAAACTTGAAAAAATGCATAATACTTGAATATATTTAGTGTTAAAAAAATCACAGTATGCGTATTGTCAAGATAAATGAAGCCAACCCCTTCTTAGACTGGCTATTTGCTGTATTGAACTAATTCAGAAGGAAAATTACAATCATTTTTGTGGTAGATTGCCATAAAGTTCAGTCGGGTACCAATAGATAGCTTCAAATTGATTGACATGCAACTTCCTTAAATGAATTCTATTTTTAGTAAAGATAGAAAAATTACTTCAAATTTAATAGTGATTATAAAATCTGAAGAGAAATTCTAGAATATGGAATCTAGTTGATTATTGAAATAGGTACTTAAAGTTATTATTTAGAGGATATTATATATATATATTGATTTTATATAAGAAACAATACTATGAAGGCTACTTCTTGCAAAGGTAAATATGAAAACACCTATAAAGTCTTAAAACAGGCAAACACAAATGTTAACAATATTAATATATTTACATTTTTCCCCTGAAATCCATTAAAATGAATTCATTTCTTGAACATTAAGACTCTGTGGGCTACTATGTTAAGTGGGGTTTATTTGGAATAAGGTTGCACATCTAAATTTCTTTCTACGATCTATCTGTTTCTTGCACAACACTCTAATAAACTTAAATATGCTATGTATTATAATTCAACTACATTAAAATGGTAATTATATATTACATTTTTATATAATACATATTGTATTATACATAATGTATTTAATTATAATTCGACTGCATAAAGATCACACATAAAAACAGACAAAAACAGATCACAAAGAATCAGAAGCCAGATACACTTGGCTGCACAGAATCACAATCAGAAATCTCCAGACAGGAATGGAGGCTTCCATGTACATAGGTAGATTCAAGGCAAAAGCAGCTGCAAACTTGCTCAGACTGCCTGTCATACACTGCCAGGTTTGTCAACTGTTTACTGGAAGCAAAAACACAGGGTAAATTGCATTTTATCCTGTGTTCTGTCAATTGCTCTGCTTCTTTTCACAGCACACAGGGAGGAGGGAGTCACAGGTGACTCATCAGCTCTGGATGAGATCACCATGTTAACTGCTTTCTGGTCCTCGGTTTGAGAGCTCTCTCCTTATTGGTTCCTTGATGGCATAAAAAGGTCTGCACTGAGGGATTTTGCCAGTGGGGCTTTGACTAAAGTCCTGCTAAAAGCTGGACTTTAGTCAAAGCCTCATCATAAACCACCCCAGAAAAAAAAAATGTGTTGCAGAAAGCTGCAGGATACAGATTCAACAGAAACCTAGAAAAGCAAGGATTTGGTGAAAATTTCCATGCTCCTGCTAAGAGTCACCTGTTCCCGTTTGCAATACAGGAAAATGTTCGATTCTCAGAAGTCACTGCTTCAGCCTTAGTATCTGTGATTCCTGATTTAGTCTGAGATTCTGCATTTTCTGAAATGAAGATTTACTTAGTGAGTCAATACCTGACAACAACCGGGATGTCCTGATCTTATGAGCCATTGGAGACCCCACTAAGTTAATTACTGTGTCGGCAAATAACCTCAGGTATCTGGGAATCTGAAAATTTCAAGTGTCTGTTTCCTCAATCAGTGTGTTTAGCACCTCTGTCATGGCGTTTCTGAATGTGATACCTGTAAGAGGCAATCGGCAACACAGAATCACAATCAGCCGTCAGCAGGGAAAAATGGAAAATTTCAGGTAGATAGGCAGGATACAGACCCAAGAAGTCAGATATATGTCACCTCCTTGTTAACTCATAATGATTTCCCCTTTTGATAACTGAATTCTTGTCCTAGGTAAACTACATTTTTTCGGTCATCCACTTTCACTTTCATTTCTTTCTGCCAGAGCAAACATTGAGATGGGAGGGAGAAATGAGTCAGCAGCTCTGATGCAGATCTCCAAGGTAACCACAGGCTTTGTTCCTATTGGTGGAATTGAGATCACTCTCCTCATTTGTTCATATTTCAGGAACAAGTTGAATGCAAACTCTCCTTCATTTAGACGCAAGGAGAGCTCATTACATTTTCAGCGTAGCTGGTCTTTACTAGTCAGGCTCTGGCTATATGCCAGCTCTCAGCTGCTGATGTTTTTAATCAAAACCTAAATGTACATTGGCCCAAACACGGCAGTCTGCTCTTGACATCTATGTGAGAAAAAGCCCAGGGAAATTAGCAAACTCAGGTAGTGGTTTATTCCCAGTACGACAGTTCTAAGTCACCTGTTACTGTCTCCTGTGAAGCAAGTCGATTCCTGCTTCTGAAACCTCTGCTTCTCTTTAAACTTGTGGCACCACTGTCTCAGTCTTGAAACACTAAGTATCTGCAAGGAATTAATTCACTTCAGCTTTTAGCATTTGAAAGAGTTAAGAGGAGTCATTCCCTTTTTTTTTTAATTTTAACTGAGAACTGAGTCCCATTGCGGGAATGGGTATGACATTGTACTTTTTATTTTATGAAAACTTAGAGTCATTGAAAATATTGTTCAGTAACATCTGAAGGCACTAGCCTACCTGTCATCAAAGACTCTCACCATACAGTAAGGTATAGAAGAGGAAACATATTTCTTATCACCCTATTGCCTTTTAGGTTCTGACGGGCTCAATTTTGCTGTATTGTTTGGCATGGTATTTGTGTTTTTGGCTTTTAAAACATAATTCTTTCTCAAAAGTATGCTCATTCCTAATTAGGAAATCAAACAGCATGAGCCTTTTTGTAAATCAACAATTTATTGATAATGACAGCGATGTATTAAATACTACTCTTGAAAATAATTAGCAGACCAGATTTCTTTGTTATTTTGTGTTATTTTTGTATACTTTGAGCAAGTGCATATCTTATCTTGTATCTTCCATCTCAGATTCAAAGTCCTCTCTCTGCTCATAATGCTGTGACTGGAAAACATTGGTACTTTGGAATCAACAGCCTCCATTTGAATCTGTTGCATTATTTCTGCCATCTTTTCAATATAAATATATGAGCCATTAAGTAGTATTTAAAGACATGAAACATCAGAACATAGGACCACAAAGCCTCTTATTTTCTATACCTGCACATCATTATGTTATTTTCCAACTAGTGCCAAAAAAAAAAAATCTCTGAAGTGGGTCAAGTAATGCTCAGATATGAGTATACCAATACTTTATTAGGACACAGATTTTTTTTTTATATTTGACTCTGGAAGAATAAAAGAAATTATTTTTGTATAAGTTTGTCATCATTGTATCCTTAGATTCCTAGCCATTCAGGCAGTGTGTGTTATGCCTTCCATCACATAGTCTTAATAACAGTATCTCTTTGATTTCTCCTCTGATTTTTTGGCCTCTGTGACAAAAGTATATCTGAAGACTTCTCACTTATTTTCTCTTGTTGAGCATATAGCTAATGTGATCAAAAAATTTTGGTCATGCTAATTTGAGGATTAACCTGCAATTTTAGCACAACTAGTTGATCCTATTTGAATTTAAAATACTAGCGTATAGATTCCCATTCTATAAAGATGAAAATATGTAGGAATTTCCAAACCAGGTTCTTTCTACCGTATTGACAGTTGTAAGCATATTTTTAAATGGTCTGCTAATCTCGTTTTGCACTTATAGCCATGTCTTTGGCAAATAACCAAATGAAATGACACACTACTTGGACCTGAGTGAGAAAAAGTTGATATTCCTTCCTAGTATAAGGAATTTAATTTTACAATACCTCTCTAATGCACTATGAAGCAACTCAATTACTTTCAAATATTTATCTACATTTATGTATGTGTACATGTATAAGATTGACAATGCATAATTATATTTATACATACGTATGCATGTATGTGTACACATTGTTATAGTTTAGAATTTTATACATGAGTACTCTATTATGTTATTTCATGCTCATTCTTCTTCCTCTTTTAAAACAATATCTATACAAAAGTGTCTAAATAAATTGTACTACATAATAAAATTATGATATTTTATTGTGTAGATACAATTGTTTACAACCATATTCCATACTGAATATACAATCTTGTGATTTTATATAACCAATTTAGTATTGAACTTTTCTAATTCAAAGGCCTATCTATATTACTATATAGTAAAATGATACTTTCTCTCTTAGCCTCCAAAATTTATCAGTGGCTTTTCTTCTAATTGTGTTCATTTTAGAGAGTTTTCCAATTTTTTTTTTTGAACTCTCAATATGGGATGTTATTATGCTAAGAAATTTTTGTTGTTCCTTTGCTTTCATTAAATTTTAATTAGCTTTCAAGATTTCTAAAATTTTGCTCCTTAATACCTTAACCATATCTGGTATTTTTTGTTTTGTTTTGGTTTTGTTTTTCCTGGAAGTGAGAGCCAATGTTTTTTGATAAATGACGTGGAAGTACCCTTTGTGTGCTGTGATTATCATTAAGGAATAAAGAAACTGCCTTGGAATGTTGATAGGGCATAACTTAGGTAGGCGGAGAAAACGAGGCTCTATGCTGGAAAGAAGAAGGGTGGGGTCAGAGAGAAGCCATGGATCCTTTGCCTGAGACAGATGCCGGTTTAGAATCTTGCCTTGCCATTAAGGAACAGACACGTGGAAATACACAGATTAATGGAGATGGGTTAGTTAAATTAATACATAAGAGTTAGTTAATAAGTTAGATCGATGGCCAAGCAGTTTATGTGTGATTGCTTCGGTTCTGGGCGACCGGCGAATAAGCGGCTGCCCCGTACAACAGATAAATATTTGGGACACAGTTAGAAATTATATTCTTTCAGAAAAGTTGCAGCTGAAGATTCTGTTTCTGTTACCACTAACAATTTAAAGTAGGCGATATGGTTGCATTTGGCAAAAATCTTTTTTGTCAATTATGTATCTGCATTTGTAAAAAAAAAAAAGAGTAAAAATTCAGACATGTCTATGCATATGAAACCAATAATACCCTCTGAAGAGCTAAATGTTGGTAAATTATGACATTTGAAGGAGCTGGAGAAATCATGCAGTATTGACCTTAACATATTAGGATGATTTAAGGAGAAAATATAATTATATTTATGGTGAAAGAGACTGAGTCACAGATCCTAATAGTGTAAAATATTGTTTACATATTTTGTTTTTAAGAAAAAACAGTAAAACCGAATTTTATGTATTTCTAAGTAGTTTTGTATGGGAGACTCCTGAATGTTGCTTTTATCTGATGAATGTGTGGATTGCATAAAAACAGCAAAGGCAGCGGAGTAACTACAGTTTTAGTTCAGGAGGCAGACAACATATGTTGAAACTATGGGAATACAAGTAATAGAACCAGAGGAAAGAAAGCAGGAGAATAGTTTGTTACATTAAAAAAATCAGTGTCTACTCTAAATAAACCTTATGATATTTTCTGCTTTTATAGTCATAAGAAGCACAGACATATAGAGGGCTCTGCCCTGAACTTATGATAACTTGAAATATTAAAAAACTGGATCTATTTCTAGTATGTATATATATACTGGTATAATAAAATTATCATGCAGTCCTAGGACATGAAGCATATTTAGTGAATGCAGGAGCTCTGAGACTTACTGGCATTTTTTTATACAACACGTGACAAATTCCAAGGCTGTGGCATGCTATTATACTAATGCATACAAACAGTATTTGATGAATACTCATGTAAACTGGTATTATTGAATTTCCATCGTGTAAGTTAGCATATATAATTTTCACTATAAAAAACAGACAATGTTATACTGTATTCTGAGGAACTATTATGAATTCAAAATATTATCAGAATGGCTTATATAATTTACTGAGATGATAAAAGGGGATAGATTTTCTCATGTATGCTAGCTTTGAAATGATACTCATGTGTTTATAGTACCATATCCAAACACACACACACACACACACACACACACACACACACACCACACACATTTTCCCTGAAGTCAGATGTCACTGAAAAGAGAGAACAGATACATGACCAAAGGCTGGAGTACTGATATTGGTGATTACAGAGAAAATCTAGTAAAGACCATGCACTGAATTTTATAAAAATGTAATTATTCACATAATAATACTGAAAAATATTTCACAAATATTACTTGAGACAATTATTCTGAAATAAATGTCAAAACCATGTATATATATATATGTGTGTGTGTGAAACACTAATAAAAGTATATGTACAATTGTGAAGTTGTAGAAATTATATGTATATTGTGTTTTTCCTAAATTAAAGTATCAAATTATTGCTAAATTATCTTGACGTTGTTAGATGCCATATGAAATTTGTGAATGTTCAGAACTGGGTTTTAAAATAGCATTCCTATTTAAAAACATACTTTTAATTTCATAATTTTTATGTAAAAAATACATTCATATTAAAATTAAAATATATTTGAATACTATACCCCATGTAGTTATTCACAGCATTTGTGGAATCTGACTTGGCTTATTAGGAAATGCCAGCAACAAGCTTCAATGAGCAGACCAGAATCACAATCAGAACTATGGAATTGAAGGAGACTGTGGCCTGCAGGGAGACTCAACCAAGTTTCCTCTTCAACACTGAGGCATCTATCTTCAGCTTATTGGACTGAAATCTCACAGATGTTTCTTTAAGGCACTATATGGAAGTACATCATCTTATCAAATTCCAGAAGTCCACTCTTTGGTATACATCCTGTCAATTGTGGACCGCATACAGTTTGCTGTAGAGGCAAAGGCAATTTCTTGCCTGGTGTCTCATCTTGCCACTTTGAAAACAAGTTCTCTATAGAGATTCCTTGATGCCCATCAGCTTCTCAGTAGTACATTGGTGCTTCCAGGGACACATATATGTATGTGTGTGTGTGTGTGTGTGTGTGTGTGTGTGTGTCATAAAATGTCTTGTTCTAATAAAATATCTTAAATTCTATATGTTTTTTAGAGTTCTGGCATGTTGAAGATCACCTATCTACAAAATTAGTCTCTGATTTACTTAGAAAACATATCTAACATGAACATATTTTGATTGTTAGAGGTGATTAACTACTACCTACATTTATTAGTTATCCTACACAGTTTGCAATAGTAGCTTTCAAGGTGTAGCTCTTTATGATACATTTTCTAATGAGTACATTGAAAAAAATTACAAAAACAAGAATAGAAATCTGTATCCAGTATGTCTCAAAAAATAAGGTTTAATTTATATCAGTAAACAGAAATTCATAGCAATGTATACTATTTCTAAGAGTACATTTCTTTTTTCAGCAGATTTTTTTATTACTTTATAAATAATACCATTCAAAATTTCCACTTCCTCCCATCCTCCCACTTCCCTCCTGCTCCTCACTCCCCCACCTTCTCCCCCTGCAGTCCTAGGAGAGGGCAGGGTACTTTGACCTGTGGGAAGTCCAAGGCCCTACCCTTCCATCCAGGCTTAGAAAGGTATGCATCACAATATAATTGGATCGCAAAAAGGCAGTATATGCAGTAGAGACAAATCCCAGCGCCATTATCTTTGTCTTCTCAGTCTGCCCCGATTGTCAGCCACATTCAGAGGGTCCAGTTGGATCCCATGCTATTTCAGTCCCAGTCCAGCTGGATTTGGTGAGCTCCCATAAGCTCAGGCACGCTGCCTCAGTGGGTGGACCAACTCCTCACAGTCCTGACTTCATTCTGCTCTTCAACTGAACCTTGGGAGTTCAGTCAAGTGCTCCGATGTTGGTTGCTGTCTCTATCTCCATCTGTCACAGGACAAAGGTTCTATGGTGATATTCAAGATAGTCATCAGTCTGACTATGGGACAAGGCCAGTTCAGGCACCTTCTCCTTCACTGCCCTGGGTCCTAGCTAAGGACATCACTGTGGACATCTGGGAACCCCTCTAGAGGCAAGCCTCTTGCCAACCCCAAAATGGCTCCCTTAATTATGATACCTTCCTCTATCTCAATTATATCACTCTCCCAAGCTCTCCCCAAGCCTCTTCTTCTTCCTTTTTTCCCTCTCCCCTTGCCCCAACTCCATTCCTACCCCTATGCTCCCAGCTTTTGCCTGGCAATCTTGTCTGTGTCCAGTTTCCAGGAGGATCTATATACATTTATATTTGTGTTTACCTTATTACTTAGCTTGTCTAAGATCAGGAACCGTGGGCTCAATGTCCTTTGTTTATGGCTAGAATCCACTAATGAGTGAGTACATAGCATATTCATATTTTTTAGGTCTGGGTTATCTTACTCAGGATGGTGTTTTCTATTTTCATCCATTTGCATGCAAAATTCAAAATGTCATTTTTTTAACCACTGAATAGTACTCTAATGTGTATATATTCCACACTTTCTTTATCCATTCTTCCATTGAGGAGCATCTAGGTTGTTTCCAGGTTCTGGCTATTACAAATAATGCTGCTATGAACATGGTTGAACAAATGATTTTGTAGTATGATTGGGCATCTCTTGGGTATATTTCCAAGAGTGGTATTGCTGGATCCTGGGGCAGGTTGATCCCGAATTTCCTGAGAAACCACCACAATGATTTCCAAAGTGGTTGCACAAGTTTGCATTACCATCAGCAATGAATGAGTGGTCCTCTTACTCCACATCCTCTCATTGGTGTTTTTGATTTTAGCCATTCTGACAGGTGTAAGATGGTATCTCAAAGTTGTTTTGATTTGCATTTCCCTGATCACTAAGGAGGTGGAACATGACCTTAGGTATTGCTTGGCCATTTGCACTTCTTCTGTTGAGAATTCTCTGTTCAGTTCAGTGCCCCATTTTTTAATTGGGTTAATTAGAATTTTAAAGTCTAGTTTCTTGATTTCTTTATATATTTTGGTGATCAGACCTTTGTCTGATGCGGGGTTGGTGAAGATCTTCTCCCATTCAATAGGATGCCTTTTTGTTTTAATGACAGTGTCCTTTGCTTTACAGAAACTTCTCAGTTTTAGGAGGTCCCATTTATTTAATGTTGCCCTTATTGTCTGTGCTATTATAGTTATATTTAGGAAGTAGTCTTCTGTGCCCATGTGTTGCAATCTACTTCTCACTTTCTCTTCTATCAGGTTCAATATGGTCGGATTTATATTGAGGTCTTTAATCCATTTGGACTTGAGTTTTCTTCATGGTGATAGATATGGATCTATTTTCATTCTTCTACAGGTTGACATCCAGTTATGCCAGCACCACTTGTTGAAGATGCGTTCTTTCTTCCATTGTATACTTTTAGCGCCTTTGTTGAAAATCAGTTGTTCATAGGTTTGTGGGTTAATATCTGGGTCTTCTATTAGATTCCATTGGTCGACTTCTCTGTTTTTATGCCAATACCAAGCTGTTTTCAATACTGTAGCTCTGTAATAGATTTTGAGGTCAGGGATGGTAATGCCTCCAGAAATTCCTTTGTTGTATAGAATTGTTTTGGCTATCCTGGTTTTTTTTTTCCCATATAAAGTTGCTTATTGTTCTCTCAAAGTCTGTGAAGAATTTTGTTGGGATTTTAATGGGTATTGCATTGAATTTATAGATTGCCTTTGGTGGAATCGCCATTTTTACTATTTTGATCCTACCCATCCAAGAGCATGGGAGATCCTTCCATTTTCTGGTGTCCTCCTCAGTTTCTTTCTTCAATGTCTTATCGTTCTTGTCAAATAGATCTTTCACTTCCTTGGTTAGAGTTACCTCCAGATACTTTATGCTATTTGTGGCTATCGTAAAAAGTGAAGTTTCTCTGATTTCCCTCTCTGCTTCTCTATCTTTTGTGTATAGGAAGGCTACAGATGCCTTTGCTGGAGCCTGCCAAAATTTTGGGGTAGGTCATGACCTCTTGGTGTTGCACAAATTAGTGGAGATCAGTTAGTTTGGAACATCAGAGCTAGCTCACAACACTCTTAAGCTATTGGCCAAACATTTTCTCAAATGATATTTTGTCTGAGTTGTTATTTCAAGTCAGGAGGGTTGGGTTACAAATTAGCAGCTTCTGCCAACAGATCTACACGGTTCACAAAGAAGATTTCTTCTTCTTTGGGATATTAAATTGAATCTCCCCATTGCATGCAATATTTTCTGAGTCCAAGAATATTGGTAAGTAGTATTAATCAGTTGTAATTAAAAGAAACACTGCAAAATTTTAGCTCTTTGAGCAAATGTAGAATTGAGTAATATTGGTGTAAAATGATGCTTTTTTATGACAGATATAGCTAATGTTTAACACTCTAGTGAATATTTCCAACATGCTCCCCATGAGCACTACGTACGCTGTTGCTTTCTCATGACGGCCTCATTTGTCAAAATATTTTATCTTTTTTTTTGTTTTGGTTATAAATCAAATCTTGTATTTTCCATACCAAGTTATTTTTGTGTTCCTCCAATTTTTTCTAAGTTTTGTAGCTATTTGATTATTTTAAAATCAAAAACTCCAAAGCAAAGACACAAATCCCTTCTTAAATCTAAGTTGTGATGATGAGATGCTTTATGTTTAACCTTAGGGTGAAGTAGCTTATATGATGTATGCCATTTCTTATGCAGTTTTGATAGACAGTGGGCATGTGATCTCTAACAAGATGCCAGATTACAGTATGCCTGCCCCTTAAATGGGGAGTCTAGTTCTAACAAACATCAGATATCTTGAAGAAATGGAGAGTTTTTGCAGACTGCAATGCAGGGGTAGAAGACTTTGAAATTAGTGAATCTGTAAATTGAGGAACGTGCTTCCATGTCCAAAGATGTACGGATAAATATTGGCAAGAAAATGCTTTTCAACCAACAAAAATACCTCCAGCCCAGTTCAATTAATGAAACCTTAACTAGGTAACAAAGAAATAGGATTGTGATTTTTAAATTGACATATATAAAAAGGAGCAATTTTAGTTACAGTTTTACCCTTTTTAGAAAGCACATTTTGTCTGAGAAATAGAGAAACTTTAGCCCAGTTAAGCTAATAAGCATTAACTTTGTTACAATGAAATCAGAACCCTGATGAACCTTACCAATGCTCAGAAAGGATACAGTTCTTGTCAATATTACTTATCTTTTTATATGTAACATGTTCAATTATAACCTGACTGCATAAAAATACACATAAAACAGACAAAAACAATCACATAGAATCAGAAGCAGTAGGTACTTGTCAGCACAGATTCACATTCAAAATAGAATGGAGGCTTTCATGTATATAGGTAAATTCGAGACAAAAGCTGCTACAAGCTCATTAAGACAACCTGTCATACTCTGCCACTTTTGTCGGCTGTTAACTAAAAGCAAAATGCCGGTCAATTACATTTTATCCTGTGTTCCACTATCAATCGCTCTGCTTCTTTTCCCAGCATACAGGGAGGAGGGAGACAAAGATGACTCATCAGCTCTGGATGAGATCACAAGTTAAATATAGCCCTGTGCTTTCCGGTCCTCGGTTTGCAATCTCTCTCCTCATTGGTTCCGAGATGGCATAAAAAGGTCTGATCTGAGGGATTTTACCAGTGGGGCTTTGACTAAAGTCCTGCTAACAGCTGGACTTTAGTCAAAGCCTCCTTGTAAACAGCCCCAGATAAGAAAATGTGTCCCAGAGAGACACATGTGCAGGAGACAGAAACAATAAGAGAAGCAAGGAATTTGCGAGATTCTCCATGCTCCTCCTAAAAGCCACCTGTTCCGGTTTGCATTGCAGGATATGTACTCAAATCTCTGAAGTCACTGCTTCAGCCGTAAAATCGTGATTCCTGAGTTAGTCTTGGATTCTGCATTTTCTGATATGAAGATTTTCTTAGTGAGTCAATACCTGACAACAACCTGAACAACAGATCTTATGCGCCATTGGAGACCCCACTAAAATAATTATGTCGGCAAATAGCCTCACACATTTGGGAATCTGAAAATTTCAAGTGTCTGATGTTTAGTGTGTTTAGGGACTCTGACATGGCATTTCTGAATGTGATACCAGGAAGCTACAATCGGCAGCACAGTATCACAAACAGCCATCGGCACGGAGAAAAGGAAAATTTCAGATAGATAGGCAGGATACAGACCTGTGGGATATGTGATCACCTCCTAGTTAACTCACAGTGATTTCCCCTTTTGATAATTGGATTCTGGTCCTAGGTAAACTGCATTTTTTTTCCTGTCATCCACTTTCACTTTCATTTTTTTCTGCCAGAGCAAACATTGGGAGGGAGAAGTGAGTCAGCAGCTCTGATGCAGATCTCCAAGGTAACCACAGGCTTTGTTCCTATTGGTGGAATTGAGATCACGCTCCTCATTGTTCCGGGGAAAATATGACTGCACACACTCGTTCAGTCAGAGGCAAGGAGAGCTAATAATATTATCAGCATAGCAGGTCTTTCCTAGTCAGGCTCTGGCTATATGCCAACTCTCAGCTCCAAATATTTATAACTGAAATCCAAATGTACATTGGTCCAACACAGCACACTGCTCTTGACAACTTAATGAGCCAAAGCCGATAAAATTAGCAAAGTGAGGTACTGGTATATTCCTGGTATTGCACTTCTGAGTCACCTGCTATGGTCTGTGCATCATGTCGACCCCTGCTTCTCAAACCTCTCCTCTTTAATCTTTTGGCACCACTGTCTCAGACTTGAAACACTGCAGTATCTGCAAAGAAATAATTCACTTCAGGTTTTAGCATCTGACAAAGTCTAGGGGAGTCATGCCATCTCCTTTTTTCTCTGAGTTCCATTGTGAAAATGGGTATGACATTGCAGGTTTTTTTCTGCATAAAAACTTAGACTCATTAAAAGTATTATGCAGTAACATATGAAAACACTTCTGTATCTGTCACCAAAGACTCTGAATTAGAATAAGTTATAGAAGTGGAGCATATTTCATATCATACTGTTGCTTTGCAGGTTCTCACAGCCTCAAATCTGCTGTTTTGGTTGACATAGTCTTTGTGTTTTTAAATATATATGCTCTTGTATATGACACTTTCACACTTTATGCCCATTCCTAATTAGAAAATTAGACAGCATGAGCTCTTTTGGAAATCAAGTGTTTATTGATGATGACAGCAAGGTATTATATACTTCCCATGAATTATTGTTCCCCTTCCTAAGTTTATATTGGCTAGCTATAATCCACTAAGTTTCTTTATTAAACAATTCACAGTGACATTTATGTACCCTGTGTAAAGGAATATTATTGAAAACTGAGGACAATGGGACAATAGGACTATGTTCATAAGACAAAAAAGTGATGGGACATAATTTTTATCTCACTCTGAGGTTTTATATATGGAGACTCCTCAGCATTGCTGTTGTTTAATGTTTGTGATACTGTAAAAGAAAAGCAGACATAATGGTATGGGTATTTGTCTAAACATACTGTAATCAGTCTAGAGGTATTTTTATGTCCAGATCTTTCTTTCTTGAAAATTGAGAATGAGACAAATCTTAAACTGCTATGTTATTTGCAGATTAACATGATTTTGCGTAGTGCATGTGCTGGTGCATGGAAATGGTGTCAGTATGCTCCTCTTGGTTCCCTAAGACCCTTGCTTCATGGCTGAGGAATGAAAGAATGATGTTTGCTACCTCACCTCTGTAATTATTCAGTCCCAGCTGACACAGAGGAGCATACTGACTACTTATCATAAACTCCATTTAACTGTTTGATTGGAGAGCCTCTAAAAAAAAAAAAAAACCCACACCCATGTTATTCTCAAGCACTCAGCCAAAAGCCCTCTCTGAAAGGAACCCTTCCTCTGTTTGCACTAGCATTATCCTTGGTGTACAAAAGGCAATCATCAGGAAGCCCCATTTGACTCCATTTTGGGTGCTTAGAAATATTTTAAAAGCCTTTTAAGTCTTATGTGAACATTTTGGCCCCCAGTATGTATGCCAACAAGTAGGCTATTTGTGTGTCCCACCAGATAATTCAGAAATAACCACACACATAGCTATTATTAAGTAAAAGTTATCAGTCCATGGCTTAGAATTATTACAAGATAACTCTTACATCTTAAATCCAGTGGTATTTCTTTTCTCTTCTCTGCCTTTTGAAATATTACCTTTTCTTAATCCAGCAATTTTATCTTCTTCTCCCTGTTTCTTTCCATGATTCTGAGACTCCTTTTTTGTTCTTGCCAGCTATGTCAAAGTAGGTTCTCCTCCCTAAGCTTATACTGATGAGCTATAATCCATTTAGTTTTTTTATTAAACAATTCACAGTGACATTTATTCATCCTGTGTAATGGAATATTCCATATACACTTCTTGAATTTTCAACATACACCACCTTTTTATTATATTCTTTTTATATCCTAATGGAGACATATATTTCCATCACTTTCATTTGCTTAACAGGTTTTATGTTTAAAATCTATTCAGGAAAGCCAGGCGATGGTGGCACACGCCTTTAATCCCAGCACTCGGGAGGCAGAGGCAGGAGGATCTCTGTGAGTTCGAGACCAGCCTGGTCTACAGAGCTAGTTCCAGGACAGGCTCCAAAGCCACAGAGAAACCCTGTCTCGAAAAACCAAAAAAAAAAAAAATCTATACAGGAAAATATTTGGGAAATATTATTTATTTGTATGTCCAGTCTAATATATCTGTATTTATTCCTTACATATTTCAGTTATTAAGCAGGCAATTCATATTGAAAACTCAGGCTTGGAAGCTGAAGAACAGCCACATGGACACGGAAGTTAAATCTGCTCAGGTGTTCCTTAATTTTTTACAACAGTATTGACTGTGACCTACAGCCACCTGAAGGTAATGTAAACCTTTGATCAGGTCCCTTTATTTTGAATCGTGCTGTGTCTCCATTCTTTGATATGATGTAATCATATCAACACAATTTTAAAGATCAAAAGCACTTTGACTATAATTATCTCTATGACATAGAAAATTGCATAAAGGGAACTATTCCAGTATACATTTTTTCTTTCTAGTTCTTGCAATTGTTCGAAAGCAAAATTACAATTAACACACCAAGTTATATTTAAAGGTTCTCTTTTCCTTGATGTCTGGTTGCCTTCTAGCATAAAAGGACAGACAGATTAACACAGGTAATTTCATTATACATTTATTTTATTTCATAAATGTTCAGTTTAGGTCCATTGTTTTAATCTGCAATTCTTTCTTAGTATTGCAATGTTGCATAGAATATTCAGGAGTAACCTCTAGGCTGTTCTTTTTTTTTTTATTCTATGTGACAGGATGATATAGATATAGGCCAGGAACTTGCTGATTTTCTGACATTAATATCCACTATTCAGAGAATAGAATTTAAAACTGAAGGAAACCAAAGTACTACATGTTGGCTAGGGAACAAGTAGAACAAATTGACCTATAGAGTGGCTATCAGTGTGTTGTTTGAGTTATATTCACTTTGCTGTTTTACATTGCTATTGTTTTATGGCTATTATGTAAAAGGAGAAGAAGTCCCATTCAATAGCCTGCTTATTTGAAAAGTTGGAAATCTATAATATAGTTTTAGAGCACTCATATTTAAATGCTCACATAATGTATTACATATTTCCAGGACATTTGAGATGTGTTGGAAAAAGATGGTATCTGAGCATACTTGAGAAGCTAGACTGGCAAATTTCATGTCCAAAGAGAAAACTTATCTCAAATCAGCTAATTTTAATAAAAATCTGCAAGAAATCAGTATTTGATTAATATTTATCACATTTGTACTTTTGAAGTTCCAACAATTAGAACTAAATACATAATTCTTGTGGTATATCCAGTAATCCTACTGGGAACACTAAAGAACCCTACACTCATTAGAGTCACTATTTGATTTAAGGTGCTAATTGAAAAGGAGAGCTAGGCTTCTTTTTAAAAAATACCTACCATGAAGGACTATTTTTATTCCAGCAGATGGTGCCATACTGATGCACATAAAACTGCCTTAAATGAACTTAGCTTTTATAAGAGAGTGAAAAAGAAATGTGTACTTCTGATGCTAGAGTGGTATTGGAATCTGAAGAAGAAATTTAGTGCTGAGAATATGGTAGGTTTTTTCAAAACACAATTTGTTTATATCCATATTAAGAAGATATTTTATGGATATTAGTTGCACATGAGAAACAAAAAATTATGAAGAACACCTTCAAAGTTATCTGTGCAATCACAATTAATTCTATAAAAATGTCAAAAATAACTTATCATTGTCTTTTTCCTTAGTAGTTGGTTTTTGCTTTCCTATTTTTCCTTTTCTATGTTGTATAGAATCTCTATGATACTTTAAAAATAAGAAATACAAACCAAAGCAGCAAGGTCTCTTCTGAAAGCTGAGCACTGATGGTATACACTTTAATGAAAACCCCTGTCTGAATAGGATTATAGGATGTAACACATATCCTATGCATTTATGGTGGACAGTGAGCATATGCTCACTCCTGACTCATATGCTGAACTCCTGACTGAGAAGCCCAGTGTAGCAGAGAGCAAGTATCTGGAATAATGAGAGCACTTTTGCAAATTGCAAATCATGAGAAGAAATATGAAATTATTGAATTCCATGCAGAATGAGGAAGATGCAGACATTTTCAAACTAGTTTGGATAATTTCTCGCAGAAAATACTTTTCAAGTGATAAGAGTATTTCCAGAGCACTTAAGATAATTAAAAAATTACTATATTACAAAGAAATTATAGTATGAGTTGCATATGGACCAGTTATGGAAAGGATCAATTTCAGTTATAGTGTTTCACTTTCAGTGGAAAGAGATTTTTGTCTAGAAAAGAAAACATTTTACCTAGTTAAGCTGATGCAATGTTAACTAAGTTATAATGAAATTATAGCATTAGAAAGAGACTCACCATTGCTTATTATGCTGCCATGGTAATTTTGAGAGTGACAAGTAAAGTTTCTGAGCATGTACTGGTTCTAGGATATGGCTGAATGGCAAGAAGTATCATGCCTGTAACATGAGGGCCGGCTTGTTGGGGTTTCTGTCTTGCCCAGTTCCCACAGCTAGCAAATCCCAAAGAAAATCACACAGAGGTCTCCATAAGCTATAAACCAATTGACCCATTAGCTCGGACTTTGTATTAGCTCTGATAATGTATATTAACCCATTATCCTTATCTATGTAATCCAGATGTCTCAGTACCTTTTTCAGTGGGGCAGGTCACATCCTGCTTCTTTGGTGGCCTGAGCAGAACTGGGGAGGAAAGGGCTTCCTCCTTCCCAGCATTCTCCTGTTCCCATTGGACCACTTTTACTTCCTGTCTGGTTGTCCCACCTATACTTCCTGCCTGGCCAATCAGTGTTTATTTAAAACATGATTGACAGAATACAGGCAATTCACCCACACTACCACCACTTCCCCCTCTTTTTTTTTTTTTTTCCTGAAACAAGAACATCCATGGTCCATTTTGGGGGAATGTAAGCATATTATTCCAGGCTACTTTCAGCTGGTTGGAGCACTGATAATCTTATGAGGACTTAAAGAAAATTTAGAGTTACGATCAAGTCCTGACTGAAGTATCTTGTGAGGCTTAATCATCTCAGGCAGCATCTTGAATCTGTTTTGGATATAGAGCTCAAACATCTGGGCCATCTGTTCCTACCAGAGTTTTCTCAGGTGGTGTTCCTTGATCAAATCTAATTTTTTCTTAGCTCAGAATGAATCCACAGTCTCTCATTTCCTGTGGAAACAAAAGCAAAATCTCTTCTCCCAAGTAACATACATTTTGACTTCAAGTTTGAAGTCAAGGTATTTTCAAAATATCTATCTTAGATTAATTCAGCAGCATTTATAAGCAACTATCTTTTAGCAGCTCTTGATCCTTTCTCAGAATTCAAACAATTCAAAGAGAGCATAATAACATACAGTATCAAGATTATCTGAGTGATTTTCATCTTTATACAACTATATTTTAAACTCTATTTTTTTTTTAAATTTTAGCTTTTTGAGACAGGGTTTCTGTGTATCTTTGTTCTGGAACTCACTTTATAGACCAGACTGTCATTGAACTCACAGAAATCTGCCCATCCCAGTGCTGGGATTAAAGGTTTGTAGTACCACTCTTTGAACTCACAGAGATCTGTCTGTCTCTGCCTCCTAGGCATTGGAATTAAAGGTGTGTGCTACCACACCTTGAAGTCACAGATATCAGTCTACCTCTGTCTCCCAAGTGTTGGAATGAAAGGTGTGTACCACCACACACAACTACTTTCTTTCTTTTTTTATTTTAAGAGATTTAACATTTTTTTTCAAGCCTGCATATATTTTTAATACACTATAAACAATTTAGAGGTTTTCCTTGTCTTTGAATCTCTCCTTACTGTATATTTCTCTTTTTCTGACTACACAAGTCTTTAATTTACCAAGTAACATGGGTAGGTTTGACTGCTGGATCCAGCCCATTTCTTAGCTTTATGAGATTCCAGGCTCATAGTAGAGGTATGGGCTGGAGTCATGTTTATTGCCACTCTATGGTTTTTCAAGGTCCTTGCCAGTAAGCAAGCCACAACAGCATGTCCACAAACAACATTCAAATGCTCTCTTTGTAGTAGGACCTCTTGCCTCAAAGAGTCATAATTTGTACTGGCAGAACAGCCCAAATGATGGTATTTAAAAACGGTGCAGGTTTTTTCCTGCTACAGCTAAAAACAGAAAAGCATGCAGTCAGCTTTTTATCCACACTATTTAAGTGTTGTTTGACAGTACCTTTTAAAAGAGTTACAAGGCTTTACAGGTAAAGCTGAGTTAGGAAGCATTTCTTAGATAAGAGCACTTGGTTTCCTCTAGCAAGCAGAGCAGACCCGAGAAATTGCTACTTCCATGAAACCATGCGTAATGCTATTATTTTGTTCGAGAATTACTTGCCAAGCTGTCTCATGCTTTATGTGGATGCAGTTGTCCACACATTAGCGCCATTCTGTAACATGCAGGCCAGCTTGCGGGGATTTTTGTCCTTTCCAGTGCCCACAGCTGTTAAGCCCAAAAGAAATCACAAAGAGGTCTCCATAAAATTATAAACTGATTGGCTCATTAGCTCAGGCTTTTTGATAACTCTTATAACTTATATTAACCCATTATTCTTATCTATGTCAGCCACACGGCTCAGTACCTTTTTCCACAAGGTAGGTCACATCCTGCTTCTTTGGTGATCTGGGCAGTACTGGAGAGGAATGAGCTTCCTGCTTCCCTGCTTTCTCCTGTTCTCATTGCACCACTTTTACTTCCTGTCTGATTGTCCCATCTATACTTCTTGTCTGGCCAATCAGCATTTATTTAAAACATGATTGACAGAATACAGACAATTCTCCCATACCACATGCCCACTGCTATGGACACAGACAAAACACAAAGGTTGATAAATAAAAATTTTAATATATTTTAAAAGTTTTCTTCAGAAGATAATAATTATAAATATTGATCCATAAAGAAGCAATTTAATGCTGATTTATAAGTCTGAATCACATTTTTTCTTATTTTTCTATTTTTGCTACCCTTTAAAAAAATCCTGTTGTAGGCTAGTGTCTCCTCCCTGCTTTTGTTTCAATGACTTTTAGTTTAAATTTAATTAATTTCTTTTTTTTTCTGACATGATTTCAGCCTCCACTCCACATCACCTCTCTTTCTTTCACTTAGGCCCAGCTCTCACTCTACTACCCACAGTATTCTCACCATATGATGCAACTTTCTCTTGGACAGCAGCAAAGTTTGACATTATGAGTTGCTATAACACCAGGCACCTCACCTATACTTAGGCAGGGAAATGCAATCCTGCATGAGGAACAGGTTTCTCAAACTATCAGCCAAAGCCACCTGGACAAATCATTCTATAGCTGCCAGTTCTCTCACAAACCAATCAATCCTCACAACTGCCACAAATAAGCAGAGGATCTAGGTGGGTCCTATTGATCCACAGTGGTTGTTGTTATATCCCCAAAGAATTACTAATAGTCATTCAAAGTTTACCATATTTCTCTCTTAATTTCCAATTTCTGAGGTTAAATTTCTTTAATGTAAAACATATATCCCAAATATTAAAAGACAGTTGTATTTGTACTTTCTCTGGGGTAATGAGAAACCCTGCAAGTTCAGGACTGTGCTGAAGCTGACAATATATTTCAAATAAACTTACTTCTTTTATATGGACAAGCAAGATGTTATCCATTAATGGATGATATAAAATTATGGAAATTGATCTCTAGTAACTTGTATAAACTGACTGATTATGTTGCAAAATCTGTCTATAATGTGAACATGCAATGTTGAAGAGAAAAGAGAAAGGGCAAGAAAATGAAGGAAGTGGTGAAACTGAGTTACTAGAAAGCAATGAACCTCATTGAAAGGAACCTCATTCATAGTAGGAAAATTATTGAAAGAAAGACAACTTTCATGTTGATGCTATTATAACATGATTTAAAGACTGCTAGGAGTTCATTGAATGAATCCATCATAAATCACTCTTGGGGAAGACAAGTTTATGCCTTGTATGGGTAAATATCTATTGCAACTTTTCACTATGCTGTCAACTTTACCGTGAACAGCCAAGGAATAACCACATACCTTATCCCATTGTATTAAACAACCAAGAGATGAAGAAATGAGGATTTGTACAAATTAGAACCAAGGTAGAAAACAGGTAGATATTCAAGAAGTAGAGGCCTAAAGTCATTCTTGGTGTGGATTGAGTATTTTAGAGGTGGAGAAGGTAGTAATATTTTCATAGCTCATCTGGATAGATATGTTTATGACATAGCTGTAGGCATTCTCATGGTTACTCTCAGTACTAAGATAATAATTATGCCTAAGATTTACAAAAGTCAAACTACATAGAAAAGTCTATAAGTAAGCTAAGGGATCTAAGCCTGATGTGAAAATGTAATTAAAGGAAGAGGAGAGCAGTCAGATCTAAATCTCTAAATTCATGCAATGGAGGGGGAAATAAGGAGTTCCATTGATGAGATCTAGGTGATGGAAGTTGTCATTCTCAGGGAAAATTAATGTGTATTTTGCATCTGGTTTCTTATTTCTGTTTTTTACATTTATGCCATTCAAATGACCTTTACATCATTCATTCATTTATTCATTTATGTAAACTGTGTTTCAAAACTTCACAGCAGATTGCCTCTCCATATCTTCTCCCATCCCCTCCCTTAGCACTCCTTACTCTACTCCTCCACATTATTCACACAATATGGGTCAGGCATTCACATCTTATAGATGCCAGAAATGCATGACATATCCCTCTATGATATGGCCAACAAGTCCCCCTGTATTAAGGCAGAGTAAGACAATCCAGTATGGGGAGCAGGTTACAGAGCACCAGTCCAACAGCATGGACAGACACTTCTCCCATTGTCAGGGGTGACACAAGTAGATCAACCCTCACAAGTGAAATTAAATAAGAGGCATCCAAGTGTGTTTTAAGAGTCAATTGTGGAAATTTTATTCACAAAATGTACAAAGAATCATTGAGGATTTTATAGCAGAGTATGACAGAAATGGAATTCACCAAGGTAATTAGCAAAGTTTACAAAAAGATTTTGCCTGTAAATGATATATTGTACATAAAGTAAAAAACCTTATTATTTTTAAGGCTCCAAATATGTAAATAATGACGGATATTTATAAGACGCCTTATGTTTCAATAGCTGTTGGCCACATAGGTCTTTTTGTTTTGTTTTGTTTTGTTTATTTTTCCATTAAAAAATTTACACTTCCTCCCCTCCTCCCATTCCTCTTCTCTCCCCCTCCCCACTTCTTCCTTAAGAGAGGGCAGGGTACCATGCCCTATGGGAAGTCCAAGGCACTCTCCCCTCCATCCAGGCCTAGGATGGTGCGCATCCAAGTAGACTAGGGTTCCAAAAAGCCAATACATGCAGTAGAAAGCGGTCCCAGTACCTTTATCGATAGCTTCTCAGTCCACCCCCATTGTCAGCCACATTCAGAAAGTCCTGTTTGATCACATGCTCATTCAGTCCTGGTCCAGCTGGATTTGGTGAGCTCCCATTAGATCAGTCACACTGTCTTAGTGGGTGGACCAATTCCTCGACTTACTTGCTCATCTTCTCCCTCTTTCTGCTCTTCAACTGGCCCTTGGGAGCTCAGTTCATTGCTCTGATGAGGGTCTCTGTCTCTATCTCCATCCTTCTCTGGATGAAGATTCTATCATGATATTTGAGATAATCATCAGTGTGATAGTGGGGCAAGGGCAGTTCAGGCACCCTCTCCTCTGCTGCCTAAGGACCTAGCTGGGAACATCCTCATGGACAACTGGTATCCCCCCTAGAGCCATGTCTCTTGCCAACCCTAAAATGGCTCCCTTAATGTAAATATCTTCTTCCCTGCTCCTATATCTGCTCTTCCTCCATCTCCACCCTCCCATTCCCCCAAACAGAATAGTCATTGCCAAACTCTTTTTATGAAGTTACAGCTACCCTCATACGAAAACCACACAAAGACTCCACCAAGAAAGAGAATTACAGCCAATCTCACTCATGAACATGAATGCAAAAATTCTCAATAAAATACTGGCAAACCAAATCCAAGAACACATTAAAAAAATGTATCCATTACGATCAGGTAGGCTTCATTGCATTGATGGTTCAACATACGAAAATCTATCAATGTAATCCATCATGTAAATAAGCTGAAAGAAAAACAAAACACATGATCATTTCATTAGATGCTGAAAAAGAATTTGACAAAATTCAACACCCTTTTATGAGAGGTTTTCTTGGAGAGGTTAGGAATTCAAGGATCATATCTAAATATAATAAAAGCAATATACAACAAGCCAACAGCTAATATCAAATTAAATGGAAAGAAACTCAAAGCCATTTCACTAAAATCAGGAATAAGACAAGGCTGCCCACTCTCACTATATCTCTTCAACATAGTGCTTGAAATTCTAGCAATAGCAATAAGACAACATAAGGAGATCAAGGGGATTCAAATTGGAAAGGAAGAAGTCAAACTTTCGTTATTTGTAGAAGATATGATAATGTATATTAGTGACCCCAAAAAGTCTACCAAAGAACACCTACAGCTGATAAATACTTTCAGTGAAGTGGCAGGATACAAGATCAACTCAAAAAAAAAAAAAAAAACAGTAGCCCTCCTATACACATATAGAGAAGCAGAGAGGGAAATCAGAGAAACCACATAGGTCTTACAAACCTCTAAAGCTATAAAGAGTGCTCTGATATTTATAATTGCATTACAGGATGAAATGAACAATGATAACAAAATTGATTTATTTTTATGATATAATTGGATAACTGAAAACAATAACCCTAGAAATTGCCTGAAATAATCCCCTTGAGCTAGACCCTATAGTCCAATAGGAAATGAAGATTAATTTTTGAACATTAGTCACCATATCATAATCATTATTTGTGGATCTTCCATGATTTACAACAATTAATGTTTTGTAAAGAAGCAAAGTTCCTATTGGATTAAACGTCTACTAGATTAAAGCAAAAAACATATTTTGTAGAACATCATGACAAAGTAGTCCCTCATTATTTCAGGATTGAATATAATAAAGGATTCTTTATTTAGGGGTCGACTCTCAGATCAACAGTCTTCTGTATGAGCAGGGAACAGGAACTGAATCCAGTAGTCAAGAGGAAGAAAAAACACGTTTCTCCATCTGTTTTTATACTACCCCAAGACCATGCCAAAGTGGCCCAGCATCTCAAAGCCATTGTCTTAAGGAGTTCCCAGAGCACCTCACCCTTTTGTTTAAATAAGAAAGTTTTAAAACCATTGTAAAACTATATACAATAAGAACAGATACCAAGAATAAAAAATAGAGTTACACCCATCATAAACAATATCAAACAACATATATATCATAAATGTTTCAATAAATATCCTATACTAAGGAGCCTAAGTCTTATATTAGAAATAGCTTGGCCAAGTCATGAAAGGAATATGACTGTGATTACCTAGTGTTCAACCCCATTGAAAACCTGAGAGGAAAATAATATTACTTTTGTAAATAGTAAGTTTTGTAAATAGTAAGTGCAAACTAGTAACATCCAAAATGTGCAATAAATGACAGAGACAAATGGATAAATAGGTAATCACCCAAAGTCTCATTTTGAGCATTGGAGCAAACAACATTTCCTAAGACCTAGAGTCACTGACAGACCATTTTCAGAGGCAGGAAAAATTTTAAATTCATCTTTCATTGTCTTAACAATGTTTGACAATCTTTTTTTCTTTTACCATGCTTGTCCCTTTTAGATACTTTGCATTTTTTCAGTGGTCAAGACATGGGGAGTTCTTTGTCTGAAGGTCAGTTTTGCCAAGCTCCAAATGGATGGTATTCAGTACCTAACATGCTCTGGGGAATAGATCAGAGTTGCCAAGGGGATGAATGTTTTTTTTCTCTTATGATCCCCTTGTTACTTAGCTTGTCTGGGGTCATGGCCTATAGGTTCCCTACTATTTGCTTTATAGTAATTGCACCTATGATTGGGTGCAAATAATCCTCATTATTCTGGTCAGGGTTACCTTACTCAGGATGGAGTTTTCTAGTTTCATTCAGTTGTCTACAAATTTCAAGATGTCATTGTATTTTACCACTGAGAAGTACTCTATTGCTTAAATGTACCTACAATCTTTTTTTTTATCCATTTTTTGTTTGATGGGCATGAATTTACCTACATGCTGTTCTAATTATATTATATGCATAAAGATGAGAAAGGAAGAACCCAAAATTTGTACATTTTCACATTATCATCTACTATTCAGAAAATAAAATTTAATATTGGTGTTTACAGAACCATATCATTCTTGGTGAGTAAGCTGAATACCATGATCTTTAGACTAGTATACAGTGAAGTCTGTGAGTTATATTTTTTATCTTATTATTTTGCTTTTATGGTCACATTGTAATGTGAGACAGTCAGCAACATGCTCATTTGGAAATTTAGAAACCTAGAAGATATTTTCTCAATACTCATTTTCTAAAGCAAGCATGCTGGTATTAAATGATGCGAGAATATTAGAGAAGTGTGGGAAGAGGAAGTTCTCTGAGTATTCATGGCCAGCTAGGCTAGAATGGTACATTAGAGTCAAAAGAGAAATCCTATCTCATATCTTCTAGTTGCAATAAATATGTGCACTAAACCAGACTTTGATTAATATGTAAGGACATTTTCCCTAATGAAATTTCAAAAACTGGAAATAATGTATGATTCCTGTAGTATATCCAGTGCTCAAAAATCCCAGTATGCCTACTGGCAGGACAATAGAAGCCAAACCTTTATTAGAGGGGCTATTTGTTGTATTTAACTAATTGAGAAGAAAATTTACAATTATTTTCAGGGTAGCTTGCCATGAAATGTGCTATACAATAATAGATGTCTTCAAATTGATGGACATACAACTTCCTTAAATAAATTCCGTTTTTATTAAAGATATAAAAATGCTTAAGAAGTAATGATGATTATGAGACTTGGAGAGAAATTCTAATATTTGAAATCTAGTTTTTTTAATAAATAAATAAAAATTGTTATTTAGAGGATATTTTAAGTATATTGATTGCATGTAAGAAACAAAAGTATGAAGGTTGCTTCATGCAAATGTAAATTGCAAACACTAATAAGCCTTAAAACAAACAAACACAAATGTTAACAATATAAATATATTTAATTTTTTTCTGAAATCAAATAAACAGAATTCATTTCTTTATCATTAAGACTCTGTGGGCTACTAAATTACAATTGGGTCTATTTGGAAGAGGGTTTCAAATCTACATTTCCTTCTACAATCCACGCATTTTATTATACAACACTCTAATCAGCTTAAATATATTATATATTATAATTCAACTATATGAAAAATTATAATTGCAGCTGCCGGCTTGCTCAACCTGTCACATTTGCCCGTTTTGACGGCTGTTAACTAGAGGCAAAACTCAGGGTAAATTACATTTTATCCTGTGTTCCCCTGTCATTTGCTCTGCTTCTTTTCCTAGCACAGAAAAGGAGGGAGACACAGATGACTCATCAGCTCTGGATGAGATCACCATATTAAATGCAGTCTTGTACTTTCCGGTCCTTGGTTTGAGAGCTCTCTCCTTATTGGTTCCTACATGGCATAAAAAGGACTGATCTGAGGGATTTTGCCAGTGGGGCTTTGACTAAAGTCCTGCTCAAAGCTGGACTTTAGTCAAAGCCTCACTGTAAACAACCCCAGATAAGAAAATGTGTCCCAGAGACCTGAAGGAGACAGAAACAATAGGAAAAGCAAGGAATTTGTGAGAAGAGTCACCCGTTTCTGTTTGCAGTGCAGGAAATGTGCTCAGAGTCTGAAGCCATTGATTCAACCGTAAAATCTGTCATTCCTAGGTGAGCCTTGGGTTCTGTATTTTCTGAAATGAAGATTTTCTTAGAAAGTCTATACCTGACAATAACCGGAATGTACTGATCTTATGCACCTTTGGAGTCCCCACTAAGATAATTGCTTTTTCGGCAAATAGCCTCAGGCACCTGGGATCCTGAAAATTTCAAGTGTCTGATTCCCCAATCAGCGTGTTATGGACTCTGACACGGCATTTCTGAATGTGATACCAGTAAGCTGCAATCGGCAGCACAGAATCACAACCAGCCATCAGCAGGGAGAAATGGAAATTTTCAGGTAGATAGGCAGGATACAAACCCAAGAAGTCGGATATGTGATCACCACCTAGTCAACTCATAATTATTTCCCCTTTTGATAACTGGATTCTGGTCCTAGGTAAACAACATTTTTCCTGCCATCTACTTTCACTTTCATATTTTTCTGCTGGAGCAAACATTGAGATGGGAGGGAGAAATGAGTCAGCAGCTCTGATGCGGATCTCCAAGGTAACCACGGGCTCTGTTCCTAATTGGTGGAAATGAGATCACGCTCTGCCTTGTTTCGGGGAAAATTTGAATGCACACACTCCTTCAGTCAGAGGCAAGGAGAGATAATAATATTGTCAGCCTCTGGGAATATGCCAGCTCTCAGCTGCAAATGATTATACCCGAAATCTTAACGTACATTGGCCCAGACACGGCAGACTGCTCTTGACAGCTATATGAGAAAAAGCCCAGGGGAATTAGCAGTCAGGTATATTCCCAGTATTACAGTTCGGAGCCACCTGCTATGGACTGTGCATCATGTCCATCCCTGCTTCTGAAACCTCTCCTCTTTGAACTCGTGGCACCGCTGACTCAGTTTTGAAACACTGCAGTATCTGTAAGGAAATAATTCACTTCAGGTTTTAGTATCTGACAGTGTCAAGGGAAGTCATGCCCCTTTCTCTTTTCACTGAGTTTAATTGCAGTTTTTTTTTTTTTTGTAAAACTTAGAATCATTGAAAATATTATGCATTAATATATGAAAGCACTTCTGTATCTGTCACCAAAAACTCTGAATTAGAGTAAGTTATAGAAGAGGAAACCTACTTCTTATCATTCTAATGCATTTTAGGTTCTCACAGTCTCAAATTTGCTGTTTTGGTTAAAATAGTCTTTGTGTTTTTGCACATAAATACTCATGTACATGATACTTTCATACTTTATGCCCATTCCTAATTAGGAAATCAGACAGCATGACATTTTCCGGAACTTTATTTATTTATTATTTATTGATGATGGCAGCTAGGTATTACTTACTTCCCTTGAAAATAATCAACAAAATCGATTTCTTTTGTGTGTGTGTCTTCTTTTTATATGCTTTGACAAAGTTCAGATCTTATCTTGTACATTCATCTCAGACTCTAAATGTGTATGTCTGCTAGTAATGTTGAGACCGGAAAACATTGGTACTTTGGAATCAAGAGCCTCCATTTCAATCTGTTACAATATCTCTGCCCTCTTTAAAATATAGATGTATGAAAATTCCAAGTAGGTTTTAAAGACATGAAACACAGTAACATATTACCACAGACGCTCTTACTTTCTATAGAAAGACCTTCCCCGCTCACCATTATGTCGTTTTCCATCTACTGCCAAAGGAAAATCTCTGATGAGGGCCAAATGATGCTCAGATATATGAGCATATCAATATTTCATTAGAGTCTGGGAGAATAAAATATATTATTTTTCTGTAAGTCTGTCATCATTGTATGCTTAGGTTCCTAGCCATTAAGGCTGTTTGAGTTAAGCCTTCCATCATAGAGTCTGAATAACAATATTTACTCTATTTGTCCCTTGATTTTTGGCCATTATAACAAAAATACATCTTAAGGCATCTTCCTATTTTCTCTTTTATATGAAGCTAATGAGAGTGAAGAATTTTGGTCATGCTAATTTCAGGAATAATTGCAATTATAGCACAAGTATGTAATCCCATTTAAATTACTAATAATAGGCGATGTATTAACATTTATATGATGATGAACGTATGTAGGAACTCCCAAAATAGGTTCTTTCCACCGTATTGGCAGTTGTAAGCATATTTTTGAAATGGTCTGTGAATCTCCAGTTTTGCACTTATAGTCATGACTTTGACCAATAAACAAATGAAATAACACACTGCTTGGATCTGAGTGAGAAAAACCTGATATCCTTCAGAGTATAAGAAATTCAATTTTACAATCTCTCTCCTAATATACTATGAAGCATCTCAATTACTTTCTAATATTTATATAAGTTTATGTATGTGTGCATGTATGAGATTGACTATGCAAAATAATATTCATACATACTTATGCATGCGTTTGCATACTTCCTTAATGTAGTTTAGAATTTCATACATGAGTATGGTATTTATGTTATTTCACGCTCATTTCTGCTCCCTCATTTAAAATAATATCTATAGTAAAAGTATCAAAAAAGTATTACTACATAAATAAAATTTGCCCTGGCCCACGGATATCAATGGACACCCTAGAAGGGCAATGAGAATTGGATGGGCAAGAGACACAAGAGTTGGAGACAAGATAGGATTCTGATCAAGTCTTATTTATACAACGGAATAATCCAGGTAAATATAGGGTAAGGGAAAGAGGGAAATTCTTCTTGTGTACATAGGTAACTAGGCAACTTATTGACAACCTAATCATGATCTAATGGCCAGGTGGAAAGTTCTTAACTGCAACATGCAGAAGATTCAGAATGTTCAGAACGTGCGAACGATGGAGAAAGAATTCCTTGCAGAGTTAGTATTTGACAGATCAGAACAGCATGAGAAGCCAAGTGAAACAGGGTGAGAGAAACTGATTCAGGGAGCAGTAAGTCTCCCACAGGTTCCCCTTTTTATTTTCTATTAGTTTTTAGAAAGCCAAAAGTCACTTGGGGGGGGGAGCTGTCCTTTTCTTAGGTTTTGGGGAGCTCCTATAGTCCCACCCTTACCCATCATAGGAAGACAGAACTGCTTTTGGTTCTGTTCCTGTCTTAGGTGGCATGCTTAACATAGGTATACACCCTCCCATTACCCATCTCTGGTTAACCATCCCATCACACCAAGTTTAAAGACAATATTATGGGTACCTCAGGTTGCATGATCTTACCAGCTAAACATTACTGTAATTTTTTACTGTTGGTCATAACTAATTATGATAATGGACCTGTATAGTTTTCATTTTCCTGTATAATTTACACATTAGTTGTCTCATACACCTGTTGATATACAAATTCCATCAGATTAAAAAAATACATCCTAGTTAAAGAAAAAATAATAAGCCAAGCAAGGATGCTAACAAGGGAAGAAGGTAGGGGGCATGTTGCTAATGACTCTATGGCAAAATAAAGCTTCTAGTAGGTTTTTGGATATTTGCCAAATTAATGAAAGAAACCAAAAGTATATAGAAGCAAAGCACTTCCAAAAACTATACCTGGTGATGTATGATGAACTGTATGTATGTCAGAATCTGTATCCAGGGTACAGATTCTGACAGAACATTTGAGAAATTTGCAGAGAAAGTATGATTTCATCTATGCTGGGTCTTTCAAGCAACTGTTTCCCAACCTTGTCTCATCTGTCCCAGGAAGACCCTGTACTCTAAATCAATTCTGGGTCACCAGAACTTCTTCCTTTCCCATTTTTATTTGAAGCCAAAAGATGTTTTAAACATAAATATGTAATTTTTTTAATTTGGTCAAATAAAAAAATTGATATATAATCTAGAATAAAAGAATCCTAAAATGATTACAATAAGCATATAACTGTAGGTATGAAGAATACTTTGTAAAAATCCCTTAGAATCTAATCCTGTCAATTTGTCATCAAATATTTGTGCAATGCTGGAGTCATCTGAATCAGAAAATGATTTAAAAATGTAAATCCTATATTATCATGAAAGTGATCAATGAGAGATTGAGCAGAGACATTGTCCCAAAGATAAGCTTGAATAACCATCCAATCATATAAAGAATAATTATAAGCTAAATCAGTAATGCAAAAAGTGGTTGAATTTCAATTACAACACTAGGTAACTTTTTATTGTAAAGATAGGTATTTCTTTCCCTAACATCCCATAGTTTTCTTAAGTACATCAATCTCTGTCTGAAGCCAAGTGTCTGAGTTTGCTCTATCCAGAGTTCATGAGAGTCTTTATGTCATTGCTCTACAAAGTGTTTTGTCTGCCAGAACATATGTAAAGCAATACCAGCCACAGAAGCAGTAGAAACAAGAGCAATAAGATTAAAAATTACAGTTATTACTATACCTAATATGTGCTTTGTTCTTTTCAATATCTTTTGAAGTATTCTACAACAATATGATCTAGAGTATTTTGAGCCCAAGAACAACCCAAGTTACATGCAGCCAAATATGTTTATGCTTTGTAATACCATAAGTGATTGATTTGAGGATTAAGCTTAAAAGAAGAAATAATACAAAAATACAATTGACAATCATAACAATTCCAGTTGTAAAATTAATTCTTCCAACTAAAAATACATGCAATAACATTAGTACTTTTAGGCAAGGTAAATTTATAAGTAGAAGCAGATACTGCTGTTGCAGTAAATGAACAATTAAAAAGATAAACAAGTTTTAAGGCAGCCATGATCTTCCAAATATGCATCTGAATTGCAATAGAGGCTGTGAGTAAGGTGATGTGATTATCACTACTTCCTCCATCTCCCCATGCCAGAAGATGGCTTCCAGTTACAGTTTCATTCTCAGCCCAATTAATTCTGGTAACATTAATCAAATCACAAATCACAAGTGGTAATATTTCATTCAGAACAAGTATTAGTAAATTGACCATATGTGCCCTAATTGATCCATTTATTTTGAATTATTTTGCCACATTTGCCCAGTCTTCCAAATAAATGGCTGATATTTTAAACAATAATATGTAAAATCTGCACATACAAGATATGATAATTCATAATTTTCAATAATATTGTCCCAGGTCTGATTAATGGACCATGCTGAAAGTCTTGAAGATGAATATGAGATCTACCTATTTTAATACCAGATTTCAACCAATGTTAAAATCCCATTGAAAAACAAGGACCATTTCCAAAACATATTCGCTTTCTATCATCGATATAAGTAAAATTATATGAGGTCCTATTAAAATTATTCAGATGAGTCAAGTCATTCCACGGAGGAGAGAAGATACTTGTAGTGGTATACACTAACAAATCAGTATCTCTCCAAAAGACAGGCTTAAACATAGGTGTACAAGGAACATAAGCACAATAACTTACAGCTGATCCCTGAACAGAAAAGACAATTAACAGGGCACATATGGTCAGAAAAAAAATATTCGTCTATAACCAGTCTTTTGGACTGCTGGATAATAATCTGACCACAGGACACAAGAGATTTCACCTGACCCCAAGTTGGTGATCATGGTGAAGACCAATATTGTCGAGATTGCTTCCATGAATATAATTTTACCATGGTCAATATTCGAATGTCTTCTTCAGGATCCATAATTGTAGAAAATAGGTAGGTGTTCAAGAAATAGAGTCACCCATAGTGTGCATGAAGTATCTTAAAGCTAAAGAAAGTAGAAGTACATTCATGGCTCATCTGGATACACAGCTTTATGGCATAGCTGTAGACATTCTCAAGGATACCCTCTGTACTAAGATAACAATTATTTTTAAGATTTACAAATGCCAAACTTTATAAAACAGACTACAGGTAAACAGAGAAATCTAGACTGATGTGTGATGGGAGTGTCCCTTCTGTATGCTGTGATCACAATGATTGAATAAAGAAACTGCTTTTGACCTATAGAAGGGCAGAACTTAGGTAGGCAGGGAAAACTAAATTGAATGCTTGGAGAAAGGAGGCAGAGTCACAAAAACGTCATGAGGTCCAGCTAGTGCCAGACGGAAAATTTCCCAGTAAAACAGATCAAGGGAGATAGTCTAAATTAATATTTAAGAGCTGGCTAATAAGAAGCTAGAGCTAATGCACTGAGCAGTGATTTAATAATAGAGTTTCTGTGTGATTAAGAAGAACAATGATATAACAAAATTTTATCTAATTCTGAGGCTTTCTATACCTGATATTCTTCAATGAGGTTCTTGTTGATGTTTGTGTGGATTATAAAAGAATGGTAAAGACACTGGCATCTGTATATTTTTAATCATTCTGTATCCAATCTAGAGTTTTTCTTTTTTGCTGTCTAAATCTTTTTTATTGAACTTATATATGGTTCTTTGATCGTGGAAGACTAATCATAAACTTTCTGTTAGTTGCAGTTTAACACTATACAGATTAACACATGTGTTGACACAAGGCATTAGTGGCGATATCCTCCTCTCATGGTTCCCTGAAAGTCTAGCTTTATGCCTGAGATATCAGGGAGTCCTTATTGCCTCTGTAGCTAAGAGAAGTTGTTGGGTCCTTGCAGACTACTAGTAGACAGTTTCCCATTGTTCATTAACCCCATTTACTTTTCTATCAAGGGCCTCGTAAAAGAGCCATACATGTGCTAGTTAGCAGCACTCAGCCTAGAAGCTGGCTCTTATAAGAGCCATTCCTCTGTATGACCTTAGGATTGAGTTTAGCAAAGGAAAGTTGTTATCAAGAAACTGCTTTTGGCTCCAGTTTTGGGTGGTTTGTCTCTTTTTTAATACTTTTTTTATTTCTTATGTTGAATGTCTGACCCTTAGTAGGAGTGCCATTTGTAGGTAGAATATTTTATCCTACCACATGGTCCAAAAACCACAGAGAGACTGTTATTAATTATAAATGCCCTTTCAATGGATCAGGCTTGTTACTGGTTCCACCCTGGATTGTAAACCCTTCTTTTCTTATCTAGACTATGCCATGGGAGATAGTAACTTTCTCAGTATAACAAGTTCATGTCCTTCTCTCTGTAACACCTCACAATACTGAGACTCCTTCCCTTTTTCCCCAGGAGACGCTTAGTCTGTTTCTCTCAACTAATTTTTCATGCCTACGTATGAGCCATGAAGCTTATTTATTAAACCAGTTCATTAAATATATATATATATGTATACATATATATTCACACTTTTTAAAGGAATATTGTTCACCATGGTCCTGACTTTTTCATGCACATGCCCTTTTTATTGAATTATATTTATAATTCAATAAATATAATTATAATTCAATTATAATTATAAATAAATATAATTATAATTCAATAATATAAATAATTATATTTATAAGCCTACTGAGACATACATTTCCATTTTTGCCTCTATTTAACAAGTTTCATGATAAAAATATGTTTATAAAAATACTTGGGTAATATTTTCTGTGTATGCTTAGTTTTAAATGTCTGTAATTATTCCTTAAATATTTTATTTATAAAGCAGTGTATGCTAAATTTTGTGCCACAGGTTTAGACTCGATCTAGCTGCCTTATTATATAGGATAAAATTTAGAATATATCATGTGCATTTGGAAGCATATCAACATGAAAAATTTGCTATGTACTCTCAAGAGATTATAAATATGACTCTACTTTATTTGTTAATAAATCTAAAGAGTGTAGGTACCTCTGACTAAGAAGCTGTAAATGAATCAATTTCAAATTGTTTTGCAGTTAGATGCTATGCTAAGTTTCATTGAAGGACCAATGTTTTTAAATATATCTGTAAAATTGCTATTTGCAGTTTGAACTCAGAATATAGCAACATTTAAAATATGTATTTTATGTTTCCCAACATTTATATCAAAAGCTTTCTCTTAAAATGTCCACTAAAATTTTTACCTTAGTCATGCTGCCCCTCCCATTCTGTAATATGGTGTAACAACAGCAACACAATTTCAAAGAGTGAAATCCCCCGATGATAAATAATTAAATGAGATAAAGAAAATCTGGTAACCAGAAAAATTACATTATTAAGTTTTCTGTCTACCTCATTGAATTATACAAGGAATTCACAGTTCGATAATAGTAAGGTGTATGAAATATTGTTTTTGGCTTTATGTGTGATTTACTTGGTAATTTAAAATGACACACAGATTAACACAGGTAATAAAATTCAATATATGTCATGCCTTACCTCCATTATTAATTACCAAAATTTATCTGATTCTGAGTTGTCTTTTTTAAATTTTTTTTTGTAATATAATTTTTTATTGAAAAAAAATTTCTGCCTCCTCCCCGCCTCCCATTTCCCTCCCCATCTCACTTTTCCCTCCCCCTCCTCCCACTCCTCTCCCCCTCTCCCCACTCCTCTCCCCCTCCGTCTCCAGACTGAAGGGCAGTCAGGGTTCCCTGCCCTGTGGAAAGTCCAAAGTCCTCCACCCTCCATCCTGGTCTAGGAAGGTGAACATCCAAACTGGCTAGGCTCCCACAAAGCCAGAACATGAAGTAGGATCAAAACCCAGTGCCATTGTCCTTGGCTTCTCAGCAGCCCTCATTGTTCGCCATATTCAGAGAGTCCAGTTTTATCCCATGCTTTTTCAGTCACAGTCCAGCTGGCCTTGGTGAGCTCCCAATAGATCAGCCCCACTGTATCCGTGGGTGGGTGCACCCCTTGTGGTCCTGACTTCTTTGCTCATATTCTCCCTCCTTCTGCTACTCCTTGGGACATTGGGAGCTTAGTCCGGTGCTCCAGTGTGGGTCTCTGTCTCTATCTCCATCCATCTCCAGATGAAGGTTCTATGGTGATATGCAAGATATTCATCAATATGGCTATAGGATAGGGTCATTTCAGGTTCCCTATCCTCAGCTGCCCCAGGAACTAACTGGGGACATCGCCCTGGGCATCTGGGAGCCCCTCTAGCTCCAAGTCTCTTGCCAACCCTAAGATGGCTCCCTTAATTAAGATATGTGCTTCCCTGCTCCCCTTTCCAACCTTCCTTTATCCCAAGTTCCCCTCAACCTCCCCTTCTCACTTTTCTCTCCCCATCTCCCCTTACCCCCCTCCCACCCCACCCCCCAAGATCCCAATTTTTGCCCGACAATCTTGTCTACTTCCCATAACCAGGAGGATAGCTATATGTTTTTATTTGGGATCACCTTCTTATTTAGCTTCTTTAGGAAATCAAATTATAGACTCACTGACCTTTATTTATCTCTAGAAACCAATTATGAGTGAATACATCCCATGTTCATATTTTGGGTCTGGCTTACCTCACTCAGGATATTTCCATCCATTTGCATGCAAAATTCGAGAAGTCACTGTCTTTTACCACTGAGTAGTATTCTAATGTGTATATATTCCACACTTTCTTCATCCATTCTTCCATTGAAGGACATCTAGGTTCTTTGCAGGTTCTGGCTATTACAAATAATGCTGCTATGAACATAGTTGAACAAATGCCCTTGTCACATGATCGGGCATCTCTTGGGTATATTCCCAAGAGTGGCATTGCTGGGTCCAGGGGTAGGTTGATCGCGAATTTCCTGAGAAACCGCCACACTGCTTTCCAAAGTGGTTGCACAAGTTTGCATTCCCACCAGCAATGGATGAGGGTACCCCTTTCTCCACAACCTCTCCAGCAAAGGCTATCATTGGTGTTTTTGATTTTAGCCATTCTGACAGGTGTAAGATGATATCTCAAAGTTGTTTTGATTTGCATTTCCCTGATTGCTAAGGAGGTTGAGCATAACCTTAAGTGTCTTTTGGCCATTTGAACTTCTTCTGTTGAGAATTCTCTGTTCAGATCAGTGCCCCATTTTTAATTGGGTTAATTAGCATTTTAAAGTCTAGTTTCTTGAGTTCTTTATATATTTTGGAGATCAGACCTTTGTCTGTTGCGGGGTTGGTGAAGATCTTCTCCCAGTCAGTGGGTTGCCTTTTTGTCTTAGTGACAGTGTCATTTGCTTTGCAGAAGCTTCTCAGTTTCAGTAGGTCCCATTTATTCAATGTTGCCCTTAATGTCTGTGCTGCTGGGGCTATACATAGGAAGCGATCGCCTGTGCCCATCTGTTGTAGGGTACTTCCCACTTTCTCTTCTATCAGGTTCAGTGTGTTCAGATTGATATTGAGGTCTTTGATCCACTTGGACTTGAGTTTTGTGCATGGTGATAGATATGGGTCTATTTTCATTCTTCTACAGGTTGACATCCAGTTGTGCCAGCACCATTTGTTGAAGATGCTTTCTTTCTTCCATTGTATACTTTTAGCTCCTTTATCAAAAATGAGGTGTTCATAGGTTTGTGGGTTAAAATCCGGGTTTTCTATACGATTCCATTGTTCAACTTCTCTGTTTTTATGCCAATACCAAGCTGGTTTCAATACTGAAGCTCTGTAATAGAGTTTGAAATCAGGGATGGTAATGCCTCCCGAAGTTCCTTTATTGTATAATATTGTTTTGTCTATCCTTGTTTTTTTTTTTGTTTTTTCATATAAAGTTGATTATTGTCCTCTCAAGATCTGTGAAGAATTTTGATGGGACCTTGATGGGGATTGCATTGAATCTATAAATTGCCTTTGGTAGAATTGCCATTTTTACTATGTTGATCCTCCCAATCCAAGAGCAAGGGAGATCCTTCCATTTTCTGGTATCCTCTTCAATTCCATTCTTCAATGCCTTAAAGTTCTTGTCAAATAGATCTTTCACTTCCTTCGTTAGAGTTACCCCAAGATATTTTATGCTGTTTGTGGCTATCGTGAAAGGTGATGCTTCTCTGATTTCCCTCTCTGCTTCCATATCCTTTGTGTATAGGAGGGCGACTGATTTTTTTGGAGTTGATCTTGTATCCTGCCACATTACTAAAGGTGTTTATCAGCTGTAGGAGTTCTTTGGTGGAGTTTTTGGGGTCGCTTATGTACACTATCATATCATCTGCAAATAATGAAAGTTTAACTTCTTCCTTTCCAATTCGAATCCCCTTGATCCCCTTATGTTGTCTTATTGCTATTGCTAAAACTTCAAGCACTATATTGAAGAGGTATGGAGAGAGTGGACAGCCTTGTGTTCCTGAGTTTAGTGGGATGGATTTGAGTTTCTCTCCGTTTAATGCACTGAGTTGTCTTATAAAGGAGTTTATTTTATATCATTCTTAGCCCATTGCATGTGTAGGGATGTTAAAGGTATAGTACTGCCTTTTGCTCATTACTGACATTTGTATAGCCACTGTTCAGAAAATAGAATTGAAAGCTGGAGGAACACAGAGGACCATATAATAAGTAGGAAGGAATAGTAATACAGTGAACTTTAGAGTAAAGAACAGTGTTCTATTTGGGTTATAATCAAGAATGCTACTTTATGTTTTGCTTTTAAAGATTGACTTTGGATAGTAAGGCAAAGTCCAGTCTTTACTATTATTATTTGAAAATACATAAACCTAGAATATATTTTTATAACACTCATATTCAAAGCCATGCATGCTGGTATTATCTGATTCCAGGACACAAGAGCACTGTGGTAACAGGAAGTTCTCCAAGTATACACTATCAGCTAGGCTAGATTGGCAAATCCCAGCTAAAGGATAAACAAAATATATCTTAAATCTGATAGTTTTAATAAACAACTGCACCAAACTAGTTGTAAATAATCTATTTCTGAAAAGCATCTGCATCAAATCAGTATTTTAATGATATATATAGGTCTCAGGGTCCTGGCTGACATGTTCGTTCATACTTGAGAGAAATGGTGAAAATTAAGACAGAAATCCACAAGAGACAACAGATAGAACTGGGAGGTCCTCTAGTGAATATGTGATCTGCCTCAAACATATTATTCAAAGTTTTTATGTACCCTAGTCTAAAATGGGGGGGGGAGTTGAATGCAAGAGATTTCCTTGCCATGATACAAAGAATTAACAGAATAATGTTCTCCCCACATCTTCAAATATCAATAAAAAAACCCTTAGATCAAAATTCAATTTTGTCTTAGCAAAATGATCAGTCACCACACTGTAGGTCAAAAAATGCTGTTATGTGACCGTGAAGAATCTAAACTTGCTCTGAACTCTTTTTAATTTAATTAATAATGCAACAGGACAAACAGCTACTTGTGTCTTAGTTTGTATTCTTCAATATTATATAACTACCCATATTTCGCACACACATCTGTCATGTATGCCCTTTCTTGCTTACCTAGATTGAGAAAGATATTATCCATCATTTATTACCAGACTTCATTTAAAAAGGGTTAAGGGAGAATGTGTACCTTGATTTCACAACCATCTGAGCCAAATTTCCCTTGAGATTTCACGAATACCTTGATAAATATAGGCAAGCCAATAATGCTTATCAGTACAAATATCCCTATACCTACAATACCTTCCACTTATCAGCTTCTCATGGCTATAAGCAAAACCTGAATGTACATTGTCCCAGGCGAGGTAGAGTGTTCCTGATCTGTATGAGACAGATCCCATGGAAATTAGAGAAGTCAATATACACTAGAGGGTTTAAATAATGTAACCATATGCCATTTTATCACCAATGTTACATATGCTGTTGTTTCCTCCTAAGGCCTTCACTACCTAGTTTTTTATTTGTATTGTTTTGTTTTATATTGGTCATACTTTAATCATGTTCTTTTTCCTTAGTAGTTCATTTTTGCTTTCTTCCTTTTTTTCTTTTTCTATGTTGTGTATAATCAGTTTGATTCCTTTAAAAATAAACACCCCAAACAAAAGCATCAAGATTTCTTCTGAAACCCCTAGTACTGATTGTGTACAACTTTGATCTAAACCCCTGGCTTATATGATGTAACACATTTACTATGCTCTTCCAGTAGACAGAGAGTGTATGCTTGAAAAGTCAGATGCCTGCAATCAGGATGGTAAACACCTAACTGGGAATTCCATGGTAGTAGAGAACAGATATCTGGAAAAAAAGAGACCATTTTTTTTTCAAACTATAATGCATGGAGAGAAGAATGTGAAGTTTTTGAATCCCATGCATGTTGAAGAAGATAAATGTTTTTACAAATTAGTAGAGATAATATCTGGCAGAAAGTACTTTTCAACTCTAAAGAGCATATCCAAGGCAGTTAACATAATTAATTATTTACTACTTTACAAGCAAATTAGAGTATGAGATTCATGTGGACCAGTAATAGAAAAGCAATTTCAGTTACACTGTTTCTTCTTCAGTGGAGGCTGATTTTTGTCTGGGAAAGAGAAACTTTAACCTAGTTAAGCTAATGCAACATTAACCTGGCTAGACTGAAGTAAAGCATTAGAAAGAGAATCACCATTACTTAGAATGCTGTCAGAGTCCTTTTGGAAATTTGCAAACCTGGAATCCATTTGTAGAATATTTGTTTTCTAAAGTTGTTAAGCTGGTATTGTACAATTCCAGGACAGTAGAGAAGTGTGATAACAGGAAGTTTTCTGAGTATTCATGGCCAGCTAGTCTAGAATGGCAAATTTCAGGCCCAGGAGGAAATCTATCTCAATTGCACAAGTTTTAATAAATACCTGCATTAAACCACTATTGATTAAAATGTAAACACGTTTGCCCTAATGAATTTCCAACAACTGTAACTAAATGCATAATTCTTGGAGTATACCCAGTGCTCAAAAATGCAGTATGCATAGAGGAAGGACAGTGAAGCCAAACCATTATTAGAGTAACTATTTGTAGTATTGAGCTAATTGAAAAGCAATTTAGAATTATTATTAGCATAGCTTGCCATGTAGGGCACTCATGTACCAATAGATGGTTTCTAATTAACGGACATACAACTTCCCTAAATATATTCTGTATACATTAAAGATAGAAAAATATGGTTCAGATTTAATACTGATTATGAAATTTTGAGAGGAATTCTAGTATTTGGAATCTAGTGGATTTTTAAAACAAATACTTATAAATTTATATCAAGAGAATATTTTATGAATATTAATTACTTATGATAAGAAACATGAAAGTCGCTTTTTTGCAAAGGTGGGGGTGTAAATAACTATAAGGACTTTAAGCAGGCAAACATATATGTTAAGAATATAAATATATTTAATTTTTTTCCAGAAATGAATTAACGGAAATTTATTTTTTTATCGTTAAGACACAGTGGGATAATTTATTACAGTCAGGACTATTTCAAGAGGGCTTGAAATCAACATTTCTTTCTACAATCCATCCATCTCCTTATACAACATTCTAATGTACTTAAATATATTATGTATTATAATCCAACTACATGAATCATTTTAATCATATATTTATATATTGCATATAACATGCAGTATATAAAACATAATTAATTATATTTCAACTACATAAACAAGGACACATAAAAACAGACAAAAACAGATCACAAAGCATAAGAAGCCAGATGCACTTGACAGCGCAAAGTCACAATCAAAGAACCAAAGATAGAAATGGAGGCTTTCATGTATACTGTTAGAATCTAGGCAAAAGCTGCTGTAATGTTGCTGTGGCAACCAGTCATAATTAGCCAGGTTTGTCTGTTGTTAACTGGAAGCAAAACAAAGGCTAAATTACATTTTATCCTGTGTTCCCTTTAAATGGCTCTGCTTCTTTTTACAACACGTAGGGAGGGGGGAGACACAGCTCTGGATGAGATCACCACGTAAAACGCAGTCCGGTGCTTTCTTTTCCTTGGTTTGAGATCTCTCTTCTCATTGGTTCCTAGATAACATAAAAAGGTCTGCACTGAGGGATTTTGCCAGCCAGTCTCCTGGCTAAAGTCCAGCTCTTAGCTGGAATTTAGTCAGGAGATTGGCTATAAACAAACTCAGAAAGAAAATCTGTTGCAGAGACCTACAGGATACAGAAACAATAGAGACCCAGTAAAAGCAAAGAATTTCTGAGATTCCCCATGCTTCCGCTCAGAGTCACCTGTTCCTGTTTGCAGTGCAGGAAATGTGCTAGAGTCTCTCAAGTCACTGCTTCAGCCATAATATCTGTGATTTTTGATTAGCTTTTGATTATTTATTTTCTGTAATCAAATTTTAGTTTGGGAGTCAATACCTGACAGAAACCGGAAATGTATTGATCATATGAACCATTGGAGTACCCCCTATGATAATTGCTATATCGGGGAATAGCTTCCGGCATCTCGGATTCTGAAAATTTCAAGTGGCAGATTCCACAATCAGTGTGTTTAGGGAGTATGACATGGCATTTCTGAATGTGATAGCAGAGAGCTGCAATTGGCAGCGAAGGACAATAATCAGCCATCCTCAGGCAGAAATGTTGGATTTCAGGAAGACAGGCAGGATACAGAAACAAGAAGTGGGACATATTATCAACTCCTAATTCCCTTGCAGTGCTTTCCCCTTTGATAATTGGATTCTGGTCTGAGATAAACTGCATTTTTTTTTCTGTCATTCACTTCCATTTTTATTTTTTCTTCCGGACAACACATTGAGATGGGAGGGAGAAATGAGGCAGCAGCTCTGATGGACATCTCCATGGTTACCACAGGATTTGTTCCTATTGGTAGAATGCAGCTCAGTCTCCTCATTGGTTTATATTCCAGGAACAATTTGAAAGCACACACTCCAGATGTCTGAGGCAAGGAGAGCTAATAACACTTTCAGCATAGCAGGTCCTTACTAGGCGTGCTCTGGCTATATTCCATTTCTCAGATGCTCATCTCAATAACCAAAACCAGATTGTATAGCACTAAGTAGAAGTCAATGTTGCACTATTACATATCGGCCCTTAGGCATGTTTTGGTGTCACCAGGATGGTCCCATTGGCTGTCACAAACATGGGTGCTGAATATGTGAGGGAATGAGGTGTCAGAAGAAAGATAGACATTATCTGAGTCACTTGGAATCATAGCAGGAAAATTCTTGAAAGAAAGACAGCATTTGTGTGGATGCTATTGGTGCAGGACTAAAAGACACCAAGGAAGTTCATGGAAGGTATCCATCATAAAGCAATCTAGGAGAAGACAAATTTATCCCTTGTGTGGATAAATATCTATTGCAACTTTTCACTATGCTTCCCAATTTAACATGAACAGCCTAGGAATAACCATATCATTATTCTGTTGTATGAAACAACCAAGAGTTAAAGAACTAAAGTTTGTACAATTAGGACCTATGAAGAAAATAGGTAGATATTCAAGAAGTCATCCCCTAAAGTCATCCCTGTTGTAGTTTGAGTATCTTAAAGGTAGAGAAGCTAGTAGTATTTTCATGTCTCATCTAAATACACAAGTTTATGGCATAGCTGCAGGTATTCTCAATGTTATTCTCTGTACTAATATAACAAATGTGACTAAGATTTACAAAATCCAAACTACATAGAAAAACTAGAGGTAAACCTAGTGATCTAAGCATTATGTGCATATGTAATTAAAGAAAAAGGAGAGTAGCCACATCCAAATTTCTCAATTCATGCATTGGTGGGAGAAATAAGGAGTTCCATTGATGAGATCTAGGTGATGGATGTTGTTAGATTCAGGGGAAATTAATTTGAATTTACACTTCTTATCAAATAGAGCATCATATTTTCATGTGCATATAACACATGAAAATTATATGTCAGAGATATAAATAGTGACAATACATAAGAACTACACATCCTCCAGAAGACCATGCCCATATAAAACTTAGTTTGTAAATAGCTTTGAATATTCTGACACTTTCTCAGAACAGGTGACTGTGAAATTCACAAATATTCACTATCTTTTGTATCATTGCAGGCCTATTTTTAATTTTTTTTAAATTTTATTATTATTTTATATGCATTGGTGTTTGACCCTGAGTGACCTTCTCTTAACATCACTGAGTTATTTCCCATCTAGTTTCAGAAGAAATATTTCTCGTGAGTTTCTGGTGATGCACAAATATATAGGTATGAGAATATATGATTAGGAATCAGGTTATTTCAGGTTCCCTGTCCTCAGCTGCCCCAGGAACTAACTGGAGACATCGCCCTGGGCACCTGGGAGCCCCTCTAGCTCCAAGTCTCTTGCCAACCCTAAGATGGCTCCCTTAATTAAGATATGTGCTTCCCTGCTCCCCTTTCCAACCTTCCTTTATCCCAATCATCCCGTTTCCCCAAGTTCCCCCCAACCTCCCCTTCTCACTTTTCTCTCCCCATTTCCCCTTACCCCCCTCCCACCCCACCCCCAAGATCCCAATATTTGCCCGGCAATCTTGTCTACTTCCCATAACCAGGAGGATAGCTATATGTTTTTCTTTGTGATCACCTTATTTAGCTTCTTTAGGAAATCAAATTATAGACTCACTGACCTTTATTTATCTCTAGAAACAAATTATGAGTGAGTACATCCCATGTTCATCTTTTTGGGTCTGGCTTACCTCACTCAGGATGGTGTTTTCTATTTCCATCCATTTGCATGCAAAATTCGAGAAGTCACTGTCTTTTACCACTGAGTAGTATTCTAATGTGTATATATTCCACACTTTCTTCATCCATTCTTCCATTGAAGGACATCTAGGTTGTTTGCAGGTTCTGGCTATTACAAATAATGCTGCTATGAACATAGTTGAACAAATGCCCTTGTCACATGATCGGGCATCTCTTGGGTATATTCCCAAGAGTGGCATTGCTGGGTCCAGGGGTAGGTTGATCGCGAATTTCCTGAGAAACTGCCACACTGCTTTCCAGAGTGGTTGCACAAGTTTGCATTCCCACCAGCAATGGATGAGGGTACCCCTTTCTCCACAACCTCTCCAGCAAAGGCTATCATTGGTGGTTTTGATTTTAGCCATTCTGACAGGTGTAAGATGATATCTCAAAGTTGTTTTGATTTGCATTTCCCTGATTGCTAAGGAGGTTGAGCATAACCTTAAGTGTCTTTTGGCCATTTGAACTTCTTCTGTTGAGAATCCTCTGTTCAGATCAGTGCCCCATTTTTTAATTGGGTTAATTAGCATTTTAAAGTCTAGTTTCTTGAGTTCTTTATATATTTTGGAGATCAGACCTTTGTCTGTTGCGGGGTTGGTGAAGATCTTCTCCCAGTCAGTGGGTTGCCTTTTTGTCTTAGTGACAGTGTCCTTTGCTTTGCAGAAGCTTCTCAGTTTCAGTAGGTCCCATTTATTCAATGTTGCCCTTAATGTCTGTGCTGCTGGGGTTATACATAGGAAGCGATCGCCTGTGCCCATCTGTTGTAGGGTACTTCCCACTTTCTCTTCTATCAGGTTCAGTGTGTTCAGATTGATATTGAGGTCTTTGATCCCCTATCCTATAGCCATACTGATGGATATCTTGCATATCACCATAGAACCTTCATCTGGAGATGGATGGAGATAGAGACAGAGACCCACACTGGAGCACCGGACTAAGCTCCCAATGTCCCAAGGAGTAGCAGAAGGAGGGAGAATATGAGCAAAGAAGTCAGGACCACAAGGGGTGCACCCACCCACGGATACAGTGGGGCTGATCTATTGGGAGCTCACCAAGGCCAGCTGGACTGTGACTGAAAAAGCATGGGATAAAACTGGACTCTCTGAATATGGCGGACAATGAGGGCTGCTGAGAAGCCAAGGACAATGGCACTGGGTTTTGATCCTACTTCATGTTCTGGCTTTGTGGGAGCCTAGCCAGTTTGGATGTTCACCTTCCTAGACCAGGATGGAGGGTGGAGGACTTTGGACTTTCCACAGGGCAGGGAACCCTGACTGCCCTTCAGTCTGGAGACGGAGGGGGAGAGGAGTGGGGAGAGGGGGAGAGGAGTGGGAGGAGGGGGAGGGAAAAGGGAGACGGGGAGGGAAATGGGAGGCAGGGAGGAGGCGGAATTTTTTTTTCAATAAAAAATTATATTAAAAAAAGGAATCAGGTTATTTCTATATGATCCTAACAGAAATAAAAAAAATATGTATAGTTTTGTAATCATTTCTGTCTTAGTTTCTAGCCCATTTAGACGTGTGGGTTACTCTTCCCAAACCATGCTCTTAATCATAAACCTCATAATTACTTCATTTCACCCTTGTTTTTTGGGTCAAATTGATAAAAAAAAATCTGAAGATTATTCTTGATCTTTGCTTTTGTGCCATGTTGCACATAAGAGTGAGAAATTTTGTTCCTGGTAATTTAAGCCACTATCATGCAGGTTCAACTTCAGTCATATCTCATGTATTCAATTCCTGTGAAGCTTCTAATACCAATAGAGAGATTTCTGTTCTATGAGGACATAAATGGTAGAAACATCAAAAATGGATTCTTTGCCTCATTTTTAGGGGTGCAAATCTATTTTTGAAATGCTCTTGTATCTTGAGTGTGGAATTAAAGGAATGCACTTGTCCAAGAAGCATATCTGATAACAATGTATTGTCACTTTTGTTAAAATATTCTCCTATTCTTTCATTGTACATGAGGTACACTTTTCATAATATCTCACCAACTGTGCTGTGACATTTTCAGTTCCATTCAAATATGTATATAAGTTTATGTAATATATATATATGGGTTTCCTCATACACACACATATAATTTATTTATTTATTAATGGATACAATTGCTTTGTATAGTTTACAATTTCATGTATAAGTGCAGCATTTATATTAAATCACAATTCTTCCTGCTACTTTCAATGAAATATCTGCACTAGAAAATGTCAAATAATACAACAATTAATAAAGTTATTTTACATTTTGTGCATACACAAATGTATGCACAACTATCACAAACTGCATAAAGACTATGGTGATTATATGTAATCATTTTAGTTTATCATTTTGAATTTTAAAACTACCAATATTATTGTAAGTAAAAGAAGATCTTTTATGACTTGTCATGATTTTTTTTTCTTTTTAATATAGTCTGATGTGATAGGTGATGTATGCTGTGAGTTGGTTTATTGCCATTGACTAATTAAGAATATGCCTTCATCCAATGCCTTTACAGAGTAACCTCAGGCTGAAAGAAATAACAAAGTGAGTAGACAGATTCCGGGAGAAGCCATGTAGCTACTGCCGGTGGAAAATTGCTCAACTGGTGCCTGCAAAAACTTTGCCAGTAAGTTATGAAAGTGATGAACATTGGTTATGAATATTGGTTAGTTTAGGATAAAAGAGCTAGCTTCAACACACATAAAGTGGGCAATTGGCCAAATAGTATGCAAAGAATATAGTTTCTTAGTTATTATTTAAGTAAGGGCGGTCATGGAATGAACTAGCAGCTTGGTCAAGTATATGCACGTAAAACCTGAGAAAGATGAAAAAGGAATGCTAGACACAAAAAGATATATTTATGCAAGGCTTTTTGGTAGTAAAATTTTTTGGGGGTGGGCTCTGTTTGCTAGTAGAAAGCAGAGGCGTATTTTTTTTTCTTTCAGAGACGGCTTCCTGACTCAGTGGTAGCAGAAAATCTTCAAGACTCAAGATGAGCTAAAATGGTTAAGAAGACTGTGTTAAGAAAGCTTCCTGGTTCATGCTAGTTTCACAATCAACTATAATTCTCTCTGGTGGTCTGGCTATAGTGCATTTAACTGGGGTTTGTGAGCAGAGTGCTACAACTTACTTATTGGCAACACAGACTGGGTAAGACCAAGCCTGGATCTGGGTCTTAAAGAAAGGCTCTCAGAGGCAGTAAACATGCCTTTACCATGTTGGACTGAGTGGGACTGACAGGCTATATGACAGAGTTAGTCCTAGCCATGCCTGCTTAGCATTTAAAAATGCTTCTGGTTAGAAAACAGTTAAAGCTATAAAAAGAAACATCTCATTGAAAAAAAAAGTTTTTAAATAGACAAAGTATACATAGTCATAGATTAAATGAGTAAAGAAAATAAGTCATATAAAGACAAAATAACACAGAGACTGGATTATGTATATTATTGTATTTTCTTTTCAACTGTGAATGAGCTAAGTGCAGAAAGACATTTCATAGTATGTGGTGCTAATCTAAACCAAAATACATGCCTTAAAGGTATCTTGATTTCAAAATTTGGTTCTAGGTAAGGATATGTTGCTTTGGAAAAGAGGTTCTACTTCCTTTCCCGAGACAATGAAAACCTGTGGATTTCTCAAGACTAATGTGATTCATTGGGAAAAAAAAAGATACATTTAAAGGTCTAAATAAACTCCTCCAAATACTTTGCCCAATAAACAGCAGGAAGAAGTTAGGAAAGAATTATGACCAAATTCAAAAATATTTTTATAAAATTTGGTTACATTTAAAGGGTGATATGCTATAGAGATATGCACTGGTATAGATTTTGGCTTATTATTATACATTTAAGATCAATATTGTTAAATATATTATAAATTATATATATGTATATATATATACATATATGTTTCTGATCTTGATTAAGGTATTGTATTGTGCAGCTAGTTTAAAATTAATGTATAATTTTGAAACATAATTTAACATAGAGTCATCTATAATAGTCCAGTTTGTAGTCAGGTTAATTAGATTTTCTAGAGTTACAGAGATATATTTCAGATGGATAGTTAGTACTTAAGCTTATCAAAGACTAACAGAATATGGTATTTAAAATGTTTTCAAAACCTAAGAATTTTCATGACAATGAGACACATACTCATCTGCTCCTGGCAGCACCAATTACTTCAAGAGGAAGACGGGCATCTGGCAGGCTCCTTATGAAGTTTGCTCGCCATTTCAGCAAGACACTGCTTTTGCATGGACTGCTTAATCTTATATTTTATTAACCAGACATGCTGGACCCACAGAAAAATGACTGCTAAAGTTGCCTAGAGAAGGTGAGACAGTCCTTAATGGATCCTGCTTTATAAACAGGTATGCAATACCATCTGCAGGACATGGAAGAAAGTGACTGAAAAACTGTCATTATAGGTGTAACTGTCTTTGAAATTTCCTGATAAAGTCTCTGAGAAATGATGGACCAGTGAGATGAATATGGGTGACTGTCCAGGCAGTAAGATGACTCTCTTAATTCTAGAGTTTTGGAAGTTGCATACAATGCAATTCCTGTTAACTTAGGAATCATGTTAATATGTTCTTTTGGAGACATTGATGAAGTTGAAGAATAAATAGTTATAATTATAGTTTTCCTTGGTTATGATAAAATATAAGATACCTATAAATATTGTAAAATGCTTCTTGCTAGATAACTGTTTTTGTTATATGCAATTTTAGTATGTTAAAGTGAAATCTTTCTCTTTTATTTAGAAAGAAAAAGGAAGGTGATGTATTTGTGAATATCTTTTATTGCCATTTGTTAATAAGGAAGCTGAATCAACCAATATCTTAGCACAGTAAAGAAAGCCTAAAAGAGCTATATAGAGAAAGTAGGAAGAGTCACTGAAAAGTTATGAAGCTGCTGCCAGAAACAGATACCTTTCCTGGAGCCTGCTGAAATTTGCCAGTAAGCCATGACCTCATGGTGGTGCACAGATTTGTAGAGATGGGTTAGTTTAGGATATAAGAGCTAGCTAGCAATACTCTTAAGCTATTGGCCAGACAGTATTGTAAATAATATAGTTTCTGATTGGTTATTTCAAGTCAGGGCATTAGGATACAAGCCATCAGCCTCTGCTAACAGATCTACTCCTTATGATATGCTGTCTTCAAATGAGATATCCTTTACTTTGGGATATAAATTGAATCTACACATGGCATGAAGTATTTTTAAGTCCAAGAATAATGGTAAGTAGTATGTATTAAACAAGTGTAATTAGAAGAAACATTGCGAATTTTTAGCTCTTTGAACAACTGTACATGAGTAATATTGGTGTAAATTGATGTTTTTTGGGCATATAAAGCTGAGGTTTAACACTCTAGTGCATATTAACCATCCTGCTTACCCTCAACATTACAATGCTGTTGCTTTCTCATAAAGACATCATTTGTGAGAATATTTTATCTTTTCTTGTTATGGTCATACTTCCAATTTTGGGATTTTCCTTACCAAGTTATTTTTTTATTCCCCCTTTTTTCTTTTTTTTAAGTTTTATAGCTTTTTGATTATTTTAAAATCAAGCATTCCAAAACAAAGACACGAATCTCTTCTGAAATGTAAGTGACGATGATGAAAAGCTCTATGCTAAACCCCAGGGTGAAGAAACTCATATGATGTATGACATATTTATGCTGATCTGGTTGACAGTGGTCATGTGATCTCTAACCCGATGCCTGATTTCAGGATACTGGCTTGTTTAAATGAGATTCAAGTTCTAACAAAGAACAGATATATCTAAAGAAGAGAGCATTTTCAAATTTTAATCCAGGAGATGAAGACTTTGAAATTAATGAATAATCTATAGATTGAGCAACAGGCATCCCTATCCAAAGATGTGTGGATGAATTCGGGCAGAAAATGTGTTTCAAAACACAAAAATACCTGCAGCCATGTTAAGCTAATGAAACCTTAACTAGGTTACAAAACATAATATTATGAGTTTTAAATGGATCTCTATAGAAAGAAGCATTTTTTACTTAAATGGTTCCCCCCACCCCGTAGTTGAAGACTGATTCTGAGAGAAAAAAAGGAGAAACTTTCAACTAGTTAAGCTAATAAACATCAGTTTTGTTACAATGAAATCAGAACCCTGATGAACCTCACTACTTCTCAGAATCATGTCACAGTCCAGTTGAGAGTGACAGGTAGAATTTCTGACAGGTAATAATGGCAGGCTATGCCTAACTGACAGGAGTAAGAAACATGCCCACTGACACAACAAAGCAGACTAAAGCAAAGTATGACAGGTAGTAATTTAAAATTTTTTATAAATTTTCTTCAGTATTTCTTAATAGAGCTAATCATTATTATTATTGGTTCTTAAAAATAATTTAATTTTAATTTACAAGACATAATTGCTTTCTATTTTTATCTCATTTTTGTATTTTCTATTTTTTAATCATCTGGTTTCTTATTTGTGTTTTTTACCTTTATGGCATGTGAATAACCTTTATATCAATTTATGTGGTCATTCATTCATTTATTCATTTAGTTAGATTTTGTTTCAAACCTGACTGCAGATTGCCCTCCATCTCTTGGCCAACTCTCTCCCTTAGCTCCCTTAATCTACTCCTCTGCAGTATTCACACAATATAGGGCAGGCCTCTCATGAATGCCAGAACAGCATGACATATCCCTCTACAATAAGGCAAACACCCCCCCCCCTGTATTTAGGCAGAATAAGGCTATCCAGTATGCGGAGCATGTTACAGAGCATCAGGCAACAACATGGACAGACCCTTCTCCCATTGTCAGGGATGACACAAGTAGACAACTCTTATTAATTAAGAGGTATTCAAGTGTGTTTTAAGAATTGTGGAAAATTTATTCACAAAGTGTACAATTTATCATTGAGGATTTTATAGTAGAGTATGACAGAAATGGCATTTACCAAGGTGATTAGGAAAGTTTCCAAAATGATTTTGCCTGTAAATATTATATTGTACATAAAGTATAAAAACATATTTTTGAGACTCCAACATTGTGAATAATGAAGACTATTTATTACAGGTCTTATATTCCAAATAATTGTTGATCACAGAGGACTTACAAACATCTAAATCTATAAAGAGTGCTATGATATTTACGATTGCATTCCAAGATGTAATGAATATGTTTTCTATGATGAGAAACTGATTGATTTCCATGATATAATTGGATAACTAAAAATAAACCTTAGAAATTGCCTCAAATATTCCACTCCTTGAGCTAGACCCTATAGTGCAATAGGAACTAATGATGAATTTATGTACATTAATCACCACGTCATAATCAATATTTGTGGATCTTATAATCATTACTTGTGGATATTTGGTGTTTCATATCAATTAAGTTTTTCAAAGAAGCAAAGTTTTATTGAATTAAATGTGTACTACAGTCAAGCAAAAATAGTATTTTTAGACCATCATGATAAAGTAGTCCCACATAATTTTGGTATAGAGTATAATAAAGGATTCCTTATTTAGGATTAGCCTCTCAGATCAACAGTCCTCTGAATGATCAGAGAACAGGGAACAGAATCAGACTGACAAGAGGGAGAAAGTGCATGTTTCTTGATCTTTTGTTATAGTATGCCAAGACCTTGCCTAAGTGGCCTAGCATTCAAAGCCATTGTCTTAAGAAGTTCCCAGAACACTTGTTGAAATAAGTTTTAAACCCAATGTAAAACTATATACAATAAGAACAGATATTACAGATATCAAGTACAAAAATTAAAGCTACCCTGTCTTGAAAACCTCCCAAAAAATAGAGTTACACCCATCATAAGCAATGTCAAGAAAGAAATGTATCCTAAAGGTTTCAAAAAATATCCTATTCTAAGAAACTAAGTCTTATATTAGAAATGGATTGGCCAACTCATTAGAAGAAAGTAACTATGACTACTAAGTATTCAACCCTATTGGAAACCTGAGAGGAAAATAATATTACTTTAGTAAACATGAAGTACAAAGAAGCAACATTCAAATGTCCAATAAATGACAGGCAACTGGCTACGTAGGCAATCACCCAAAGTCTCATTTTCAACATTGGAGCAAATAACATTTCCTAAGACCTAGAGTTACTGACAGACCATTTTCAGAGGCAGGAAAAAAAATTAAATTCATCTTAACCTGTCTATGCCAAGTTTGGAAATCTTTTTTGTTTGATTATACTTGTCCAGTTCATACATCATGCATTTTTTCAGTGTCAAGACATGGGAAGTTCTTTGTCCAAAGACCAGTTTTGCAAGCTCCAAGTGGATGTCTTCAGTTTCCCACATGCTCTGGGGAATAGACTGGTGCTGTCAAAGGATAAATGTTTGTTTCCCTTATGTTCCCCTTGTTACTTAGCTTGTCTGGGGTCATGGGCTATAGTTTTGCTTTTTTTGGTGTTCACCGATGATGGGCTTCAAACCATCCTCATCATTCTGGTCTGTGTTAACCCAATCAGGATGGAGTTTTCTAGCTTCATACTTTTACCCACAAATTTAAAGATGACATTGTCTTTTAACACTGAGGAGTACCCCATTGTTTAAATATAGACCCACATTTTTTATCCGGTTTTTTTTTTTTTTTGATGGGCATGGATTTACCTCCATGCTCTTCTAACTATACTATATGCATAAAGATGATAATGGAAGAACCCAGACATTCGCCCATTTTTCACATTACCATTTACTATTCAGAAAAAATAATTTAATATTGTTTACAGAATATCAAACTTAGTGAGTAAGCTGAATGTCATGATTTTTAGACTAGTAAACAGTGTAGTCTGTGAGTTTTAGACTTTATCTTATTTTATTGCTTTTAATGTTACATTGTAACCTGAGACAGGTTACAATTTGGAAATTTAGAAACCTAGAAGACATTTTCACAATACTCATTTTCTAAAGCAGTCATGCTGGTATTTCCAATTTCAGAATATTAGAGAAATGTAGAAAGAGGAAGTTCTCTGAGTATTTATGTCCAGGTAGGCTAGAATGGCACATTACAGTCAAAGGAGAAATCCAATCTCATATCTTCTAGTTCCAATAAACATCTGTGTGAAACCAGTATTTGATTAAATTTCATTTGTCCCAATGAAATTTCAAAACTGGAAATAAATGCATTATTCTTGTAGATTATCCAGTGCTCAAAAATCCTAGCATGCCTAATGGCAAAACAAAATTTCAAAGTGGCTTGCCATGAATGTGCTATGTAACAATACAGGGCTTGAAACTGATGGACATACAACTTCTTTAAATAAATCATCATTTTATTAAAGATATATATGTATATATGTTTTATTGGTGCTTATGAGATTTAGAGAGAGCTTCTAATATTTTGAATCTAGTTGTTTTCTTAAATTAATAATTGAAAAATATTATTTAGATAATATTTATTTATATTGATTGCATTTAAGAAACAAAAATATGAAGGCTGCTTCATACAAAGGTAAATGTACAAACACCTATAAGCTTTAAAACAAGCAAACACAAATGTTAACAATTTAAAGATATGTATCATTTTTCCTAAAATCAATTGAACTGAATTTATTTTTTTAACATTAAGACACTTGTGGGCTACTATATTACATTAGGGTTTATATGGGAGAGGGTTTAAAATCTACATTTCTTTCTACAATCCACCCACTTCCTTGTACAGCACTCTAATTAACTTACATATGTTATGTATTAGAATTAAACTACATGAAAAATTATAATTGCATTTTTTATTTGTATATAAGTCATAATATCGTATTACATGTAACATTTTTAATTATAATTTGACTGTGTAAAAACCGAGAAAAAAAATCACAAAGGATCAGAAGACAGATAAATTGGCAGCAAAGATTCACAATCTCCAGAAAAAAAAAATGAAGGCTTCCATGTATATAGGTAGATTCAAGGAAAAAAAAAATCTGCCAGCTTGTTCAATCTGTTACATTTTGCCAGTTTCCTTACCTGTTAACTGCAGGAAAAAAACAGGGTAAATAATATTTTATCCTGTGTTCCCCTGTCAATTGCTCTGCTTCTTTTCACAACACACTGAGAGGAGAGGAGGGAGACACAGATGACTCATCAGCCCTGGATGAGATCAAGTTAGATGCAGTCCTATGCTTTCCGGTCCTTGTTATGAGATCTCTCTCCTTATTGGTTCCTGTATGGCATAAAAAGGTCTGCACTGAGGGATTTTGCCAGTGGGGCTTTGACTAAAGCCCTGCTCAAAGCTGGACTTTAGTCAAAGCCTCACTGTAAAAAACACCAGAGAAGAATATGTGTCTCAGAGACTTGCAGGATACAGAAACAACTGGAAAAGCAAAGAATTTGTGAGTGTCACCTCTTTCTGTTTGCAGTGCGGGAAATGTGCTTGAGTCTGAAGCTACTGATTCGGCCATATATTCTGCGATTTCTAGGTTAGCTTTAGATTATCTATTTTCTGAAATGATGATTTTCTTAACAAGTCTATTCATGACAACGTTGGAATGTACTGATCTTATGCGCCATTTGAAGCCTCACTAAGATAATTGCTATGTTGGCAAATAGCCTCAGACACCTGGGAATCTGAAATTTTCAAGTGTAAGATTCCATAATAAGTGTTTAGCGACTCTGACATGGCATTTCTGAATGTGATACCAGTAAACTGCAATCGGCAGCACAGAATCACAATCAGCCGTCACCAGAGAGAAATGGAGAATTTCAGATACGTAGGCAGAATACAGACCCAAGATTCAGATATGTGATCACCTCCTAGTTATTTAATAATGATTTCCCTCTTGAAAATTGGATTCTGGTCCTAGGTAAACTACATTATTTCTTGCAATCTACTTTCATTTTCATATTTTTCTGTCGGAGCAAACATTGAGATGGGAGGGAGAAATGAGTCAGCGGCTTTGATGCAGATCTCCAAGGTAACCACAGGCTCTGTTCCCATTGGTGGAATTGAGATCATTCTTGTCATATTTCCGGGGAAAATTTGAATGCACACACTCTTTCAGATAATTCCAAAGCAAAAAGAGCTAATAATATTGTCAGCATAGTGGGTCCTTCCTAGTCAGGTTCTGGCTATATGCCAGCTCCCAGCTGCAAATATTTATAGCTGAAATCCGAATGTACTTTAGCCCAGAAACGGCAGACTGCTCTTGACATCTATATGACAAAAAAAAAAAAAAAAAAAAAAAAAAAAACAGGGTAATTAGCAGTCAGGTACTGGTATAGTCCAGTATTACTGTTCAGAGTCACCTGTTATGGTCGGTGCATCATATCCATCCCTGCTTCTGAAACCTCTCCTTCTCTTTAATGTCGTGGCACCACTATCTTTGTTTTGAACACTGCAGAATCTGCAAAGAAATAATTCCCTTAATGTTTTAGTATATGACAGTGTCCAGGGGAGTCATGCACTTTTCTCTTTTCTCCGAGTTTCATTCTGAAAATTGGTATGACATTGCAGGGTTTTTTTTTTCTCATGAAAACAGAATCATTGATAATATTATGCAGTAACATATGAAAGCACTACCCTATCTGTCACCAAATACTCCTTTAAAACAATATCTATATTGAAAGTGTCAAAATAAATCCTACTACATAATAAAATTATTATATTTTATTGTGTAATACAATTGTATACATCAGTATTCCTATTGAGTAAACACTGTTGTGATTTTGTATAACTAATTTAGCATTGACCTTTTCTAGTTCAAAGGCTAATCAGGATAAATATACAGTAAAAAATGATCCTTTCTCTCATAGCCTCCAATATTTCTCAGGGGCTTTTCTGCTAATTGTGTTACTTTTAGAGAGTTTTCCACATTTTTTGACATTTCAGTCGGGGATGTTATTATGTTAATCATTTTTTCCTTTCTTTTAGTTAATTTTAATAGGCATTTAAGATTTCTAAAATTTTGTTCTTTAAGACCTTAAATTTATCCGTTTTATTTTTTTTCTAGAAGTTACAGCCAATGCCTTTTGTGGGTCTTTGGATAATATATTTAGGGCAGAGTTAGAAATTATATTCCTTCAGAAAAGTTGCAGATGAAATTTCTGATTGTGCTACCACTGTCTCGCTAACAATATAGAGTAGGCTCGATTGTTGCAATTGGCAGATTGTTCTTTCTTTCAATTATATAGCTACAGTTCTAAAAAAAATCAAATAGTAGAAATTTAGACATGTCTATGCATATGTAACCCATAATACCCTCTGAAGATAAATTTTGACAAATTATGACATTTGAATTAGCTGAAGAAATTATGCGTTTTACCTTGATATTTTGTAGTCCTCTTAGTTGTGGGTTTGACCATTCATATTAGTATGATTATAAGTTGAAATTATAGCTATATTAATGGTTTAAGGGACTGACTCTAAGATCCAAATAGTGTAAAATATTGGTTAAATACCTTATTTTTAAGATGAACAGTAAAATTTAATTTTATTAATTCTTTGTAGATTTGTATGGGAGTCTCCTGAATGTTGTCCTTCTTTGATATATGTGTGGATTATATAAAAACCGCAAAGACACTTTAGTCATCCTATGGCTTCAGTTCAGGAGTCAGACAAAAATTGTTGAATCTGTAAGAATGCCAATAATATAATCGGAGTAATGACAGTAGTAGAGCAGTTAGTTACATATAAAAATAACAGTGTGGACTCTAAATAATAACCCTGATGTTATTTTTGCTTTTATGTTCAAAATTTCATAGACTCATAAAGGGCTCTGTCCATGAACTGGTAATTTGAAATATTAACAACTGGATCTATTTCTAATATATACAAGTGAAAAAAAACCTGATATACAAACATTATCATGTTTTCCCAGAACATTAAGCATATGCAGTGAATACAGGAGCTCTGAGATTTACTTGCCGGTTTTCATACCACGTGTGGCAAATTTCAAGTCTGTGGCATCTTATTAAACTAACATATACGAATAGTAATTTATTGGTATTTATGTGTATGTACACTTGTATTATTGAATTTTAATTATGTAAGTTTGCATATCTAACTGTTTTATTACAAAATCCAGAGAATGTTCTACTATATTATGAGGAACATTATGAATTCAAAATATTACCAGAATGTCTTATATTATTAGCGGAAATGATGAGAGGGGAAAAATAGATTTTGTCAGGTATGCTAGCTTTGAAATGATTCCCATGTGCTGGAAGAATGCCCCATACCAAAACACACACACACACACACACATACACACACAGACACACACACACACACACACACACACACACAGACACATTTTCCCTGAAGTCAGATGTCACTGAAAAGAGAAAACAGATAAATGACCCGAGGATGGAGTACTGATATTGGTGATTACAGGGAAAATCTAGAGAAGGCATTGCAGTGAATTTTACCAGAATTTAAATGTTCATATAAAAATATCTTAAAATGTGTCAAAAATATTAATTAAGACTATTGCTCTGAAATTAATGTCATAACATGTACACATAAGTAAAACACTAATACAAGCATGCAGATAATTGTGAAATTTGAAAATGATACGTATATTGTGTTTTTTTCTAAATGAAAACATCAAATTGTTGCTAAATTATCATGACATTGTTAGATACAATTTTATAATTTTTGCATTTTCAGACTTGGTTTTAAAATATCGCTCCTATTTAGAAAATATCTTTATTATTACATGTTTTTATGTAAAAACATACATTTTGGTGTAGGAGGTCCTTCTCTATATGTGTTGCTTTCATTGGTTAATGAATAAAAAACTGCCTGGGCCTTTTGATAGGGCAGAACATAGATAGACAGGGAAAACAGAACTAAATGCAGGGAGAAAAAAAGCAGAGGATAGAGCTGCCATGGAGCCACCAGAGTTGGACATGATGAAAATTTCTCCATAAGTCACTGTCATGTAGCAATATACAGATTGATATAAATGGGATAAATCAAGATGTAAGAGTTAGCCAATATGAGGTGAGAGAAAATGGGTTAAGCAGTATTTTAATTAACATAATTTCTGTTTTGTTATTTCAGGGCTAAAGAAGCAGGATGGCTGGGATGAACAGGCAGCCTTTCCCTGAAACAATTGGCGTTCAAAGTGATCAACTAAATCAATAAAATATATGAACTACAAAAGGTATGAATAAATACAACTGCTTATTACAATATTTTTTTTCAAATAGAAATGTATTCATATATACTCACTCTATACACATTATGGCAATTTGGGTATCCAATTTTATCTTCAGAGTTTCACAAACACAATTTCAGCAATCTCAATCCATTCCCTCTTGGTGAGTACTAGCAGCTACAATATCATCTAGTCTGGTAATCTTCTGGTCAATCCACTACACCAAACTTTCAGGAAGCTAGTGTGGTTCATTATCTTCCTCTAAACACACACACACACACACGCATGCGTACGCTTGTTCAGTCCCAGTCCAGATGGCCTTGGTGAGCTCCCATTAGATCAGTCCCCATGTCCCCATGGGTGGACACATTTCTCGCGGTCCTGACTTCCCTCCTTCCACTCTTCATCTGGGCCTTGGGAACTCAGTCCTGTGCTCCAATGTGGGTCTCTGTCTCTATCCCCTCCATCACCAGATGAAGATTCTATGGTGATACGCATGATATCCATCAGTATGGCTATGGGATAAGGCCAGTTCAGGCATCCTCTCCTCTGCTGCCCAAGGACCTAGCTAGGTAAATCCCGATGGACAACTGGGAACCCCTCTATGGCCATGTTCCTTGCCAACCCTAAAATGACTCCCTTAGTTAAGATATCTTCTTTCCTGCTTCTATATCCACCCATCTCCATCTCAACCACTTTGAAAATCAGTGTGGTGGTTTCTCAGGAAACTGGGAGTAAACCCACCGCAGGAACCCACAGTTCCATTCTTGGGAATATACCCAAGAGATGCCCAATCATACTACAAATCATGTGTTCAACTAAGTTCATAGCAGCACTATTTGTAATAGTCAAAACCTAGAAAAAATCTAGGTGCCCCACAATAGAAGAATGGATAAAGAAGGTTAGGGACATATACACTTTATAGATATACTCAGCAGTAAAAAGCAATTACATCTTGAATTTTGCATGCAAATGGATGGATATAGAAAACACTTTACTGAGTGAGTTAACCCAGACCCAAAAAATGAAGATGGTATGTACTTACCCATAAAGAACGGACATTGAGCCTATAATTCCTGATACTACAGAAGATAAATAAGAAGGCAAACCCAAAGAAAAACATATATTTATCCTCCTAGATATTGGAAGTAGACAAGATCACTGGGCAAATATTGGGAGCATGGGGGTTGTTTTAGTTTGAGGAGAAAGGGAGATGGGGAGAGAGAATGGATTGGGTATCTTAAAGATAGAGAGGGTAGTAGTTTTTCACGTCTTATCTGAATACTTGGTTTTATGGCATAACTCTAGACATTCTCACAGTTACTCTATATACTAAGATAACAATTAATTCTAAGATTTACAAAAGCCAAACTCCATAGAAAAACTAGATATAAGCTGAGGGATCCAAGCCTGACACATAAACATAATTAAAGGAAGAGGAGAGCACCAAAATCCAAATCTATCAATTCATGTGTTGGTGGGAGAAATTAGGAGTTCCATTGTTGAGATCTAAGTGATGGATGTTGTTAGACTCAGGGAAAACTAATTTGAATTTTGCACATCCTATCAAATTGGAGGATCATATTTTCATTTGAATATAACACACGTCAGAGATATTAATGGTGACAATAAATCAGAACTACACATCCTTCAGAAGATGATGCCTTTATAAAACTTAGTTTGTAATTAGCTTTGAATATTCTGACACTTTCTCAGAACAGGTGACAATGAAATCCACAAATCTTCACAATCTTTTGTATCACTGCAAGCCTATTTTCAATTTTTTAAAAATTTTATTTTGATTTTATATGCATTAGTGTTTTATCCTGAGTGACCTTCTCTTCACATCACAGAGTTATTTTCCATCTAGTTTCAGAAGTAATATTTCTGGTGAGTTTCTGCTGATGCACAAATATATAGGTATGAGAATATATGATGTGGGAGTGATTTCTTACTAATAAAGAAACTGCCTAGGCCCATTTGATAGGCCAACCCTTAGGAAGGCGGAGAAAACAGAACAGAATGCTGGGAGAAGGAAGCTGAGTAAGGAGTCTCCATGATTCTCCCGCTCCAGACAGATGCAGGTTAAGATCCTCCATAGTAAGCCACCTCGTGAGCTACACAGAATATTAGAAATGGGTTAGAATAATATGTAAGAGCTAGCCAATAAGAGGCTGGAACCAATGGGTCAGGCAGTGTTTAAAAGAATACAGTTTCCATGTAATTATTTTGAGGCATAAGCTAGCCATGTGGGCGGCCGGCTGCCAGGGACGCAGCCCCACCGCTCCTATCACTACAAATATATGATTAGGAATAAGATTATTTCTATATGATTCTAAATAAGAGAAAAAAAATTCTGTATGATTTTGTAATCATTTAGTCTCAGATTCTAGTCTATTAAATACGTGTCGGGTATTCTTTCCAAACAATGCTCTTAATCATAATCCTCATATTATTTCAATTTATGCAACATTTTGGGGCCACTTTGATAAAAAAAAAACTGAAGATTATTCTTGATCCTCACTTTTGTTCATGTTGCACATGAGAGTGAGAAATTTTGTTCCTTCTAAATTAAGCCATATCATGCAGGTTCAATTTCAGTCATATCTCATGAATTCAATTACTGTGAAGCTTCTAATAGCAATAGACAGATTTTTTTGCTAAGAGAACATAATTGTGTAGGAACATCAAAAATAGATGTTTTGCCTTATATTGGGAAGTGCAAATATATTTTGAAATGCTCTTTTAGCTTGAGTGTGGAATTATAGGAATGCCCTTTCCCAAGAAGCACATCTGATAACAATGTATTGAAACCTTTGTTAAAATATTCTCCTATTATTTCATAATAAAGGTAGTTCATTTTTCATAATATCTCACCAATTGTCCTGTGACATTTTCAGTTCTGTTCAAATATTTATATAAGTTTATGTATGGCATATATATATATATTATATATATATGAGCTTCTTCTATATATGTTAATGGGTACAAATGTTTTATATAGTTTAGAATTTCATGTGTAAGTGCAGTATTTATATTACCTCACAGTTTTTCCTGCTACTTTCAGTGAAATATCTACATTAGAAAATGTCAAAATAAATAGAATAAGCAGGAATGTTATTTTACATTTTTGTTCACATGCAAATGTATACACAACTATCATGAACTGTATAAAGAATGGGGTGATTATATGTAATCATTTAGATTATCATTTTGAAGTTTAAAACTATCACTATTATTTTATAGGAAAACCAGATCTTTTCTATTTTGCATGAAATTTTTGTCCCTGACTTTTCTGCTATGAGCGGGAATTTGAGGGTTTCCCAACTTTGCTGGCATTACAATTTCTTATGTCGTTTTCCTTACAATATTTTTAATTTTAATTGCTTTTTTTTACTTTTTTGTTGGAGTTTTTATTTTATTTTTTTTTTGGTTGAGACTCTTTTATTTGTTGTTTGTTTTTGCATCCTGACCACAGTTTCCCCTCCTTTCTCTCCTCCCTGAAGCATGATTAATAAAATCTCAGAGACAGAAACTATGGTTCAACATGAATGTCAGAAAAGCAAAGTAGATAGCCACTGGCTCTTACCTCTATCTCAGTCCCAAACGGCAATCTTGCCCTCAGGAATCTCAGAATAAGACTGAGCCTAAGAGCTGTCTCTCACATTTTATAATCCTCTCTAGTTCTGGGATTAAGAGTATGCAGCACTACTGCCTGGTTTCTATGGCAAGCTACTGTGGCTACTGGGATTAAAGATTTTTGTCATTGCTGCCTTGTCTGTAATGCTGCCCAGTGTGGATCCTTGGACAAGCTTTATTTATTAAAACATGAATGAAATGCCACTACATTTTCCCTTTTTGTCTAAAACAAAAAAGAATGCTATAACCAATATAAGAAAATCTATATGCAATAAGCACAATGACTATATACATTTTATACAGGAAATAAATATGTCAACAATATCTAGTCCATGTGCACTTGACAAATCCAGAGAAATATTCCATATCTATATGATTTTGTTGAGTCCAAAGTCTTGTACCTAATTCACTTTCTGTCATAACTTGGTTTCTGTGCCAGGTAAACAAGGAGAACTATAATTATCTAGTCTTCAAATCCCTCAGAGACCCAAGAAGGAAATAATATTATGTACATAAACAGGAAATGTAAAATTTCCTGCTTCTCTGAAAAGTCTCCCAGATATTATGGGCCTAAAGACTGAAGATGGATGCCCCAACATTACACAAAACTTTGGGTGACTGTCCAGGCAGCAAGATAGCTCTGCCTTTTCTGGAGTTTTTATTTTGTAACCTTATTTTTTTTCTTTTTATTATGCTCTCCTGAAGTGAGAGGTGATGTACGCTGAGAGTTGGTTTTATTGCCATTGGCTAATTAAGAAATGCCTTCAACAAATGCCTTTATAGAGTAAAGCTAGGCTGAAAGAAAGAAATAAATAGAGAGAGTAGACAGATTCTGGGAGAAGCCATGCACTACTGCAAGACCCAGATGCCTCCAAGGGTGCCTGCCGAAACTTTGCCAGTAGGTTATGTATTAATAAACAGATTTGTGAATATTGGTTCATTTAGGATGAAGGAGCTAGCTACAACAAACTTAAGGGAATAAATTGGCCAAATAGTTCTGGTGATAATATAGTTTCTTAGTTATTATTTCAAGTCTGGGCAGTTTTGAAATGAACTACCAGTATGGTCAACTATTTCCACGTAAAATCTGAGAAAGCTTAAAAAGGAATGCTAGACACAAAATGAGAGAGTTAAGCATGGATTTTGATAGTATTTTCTTGGGAGGAATCTGATTGGTAGTAGCAAGCTGAGACATTAGTTTTATTTTCAGACAAGACTTCCTGACTCAGTGGTAGCAACAAAAACTTCAAAACTCAGTTAAGAAAGCCCCCAGCTTCATGCTAGTTGCAGGATTAACTATGATCCTTTGTGGTGGTCTGGGTGCAGAGCGTTTAACTGGGGTTTGTGATCAGAGTACTACAACTTACTTAATTGCAATACAGACCTGGGGAGACCTTGGGTGGGAACCAAGCTTGGACCTGGGTCTGAGAGATATGCTCTCAGAGGCAGTAAACATGCCATCACCATGATGGACTAAATGAAACTGACAGGCATGATGGCAGAGTTAATCCTAGCCATGCCTGTTTAGCATTTAAAAATGCTTCTTTTCAGAAAACAGTTATAGCTATGAAAGAAACAACACATTGCAAAAATAAAACAAAGCCTTTAAATAGACAAAATTTAAATAGTCATATGTTAAATGAGTAAAGAAAAGTAAGTCATGTAAAGATGGAAAATATACAGAGAAACGGGATTATGTACATTATTGTGTTTTCTTTTATTTTTGAATGTTGTTGCATGGAGAGTGGGACCTTTTGTTCCATCCTGGCTGTCCCTCTAGCTTTCACCTGAAATAATCACAAAAAAACTGTATTCATTTCAACACTGCCTGGCCCATTACCTCTAGCTTCTTATAGGCTAACTCTTACATATTAGTGTAACACATTTCTATTAAATCTGTGTATCGCCAAGTGACTGTAGCTTACCAGCAAAATTCTAACCAGCATTGTATGAGGGAGGAGATCCAGGCATCTCTCAATCTTCCCCTTTTCCCAAAATTCAGTTCTGTCTACTCCCTGCTTACCTAAGTTCTGTCCTATAAACTAGGCTAAAACAGTTTCTTTATTCATTACTAATGAAAGCAACACACAAACAGAAAGAACTCCCACTCCAGACTGTAAATGAGTTAAGTACAGAGGTACATTTCATAGTATTTGGTGCTAATCTAAACCAGCATATATGTTTTAAAGATGTCTTTACTTCAAAATTTGGTTCTTGTTGTATATTTGCATATAATTCATTCTTTCATATTACATGTACAAATTCTAATCTGACTACATAAAAACGACACATATAAACAGGCAAAAAACGATCACAAACAATCAGAAAATAAGATGCTTTGGCAGCCCAGATTCCCAATCAAAAATCTCCAGACAGTAATGAAGGCTTCCATGTATACAGATAGATTTGAGGCAAAAGCAGCTGCTGGCTCACTCAGCCTGTCACATTGCCAGTTTTGTAGTCTGTTAACTGGACATAAAACCCGGTATATAGTAGATTTTATCCTGTGTTCCCCTGTCATTTTTTTTTCTGCTTCTTTTCACAACACATAGGGAGGAGGGAGACACAGATGACTCATCAGCTCTGGATGAGATCACCATGTTAAATTCAGTCCTGTGCTTTCCTGTCCTCGGTTTGAGATCTCTCTCCTTATTGGTTCCCAGATGGCATAAAAAGGACTGATCTGAGGGATTTTGCCAGTGGGGCTTTGACTAAAGTCCTGCTCAAAGCTGGACTTTAGTCAAAGCCTCACTATAAACAATACCAGTGAAGAAAATGTGTCCCAGAGACCTGCAGGGTACAGAAGCAATAGGAAAAGCAAGGAATTTGTGAGAAGAGTCCCCGGTCTCTGTTTGCAGTGCAGGAAATGTGCTCAGTCTGAAGCCACTGATTCAGCACTAAAACCTGTGATTCCTAGGTGAGCCTTTGGTTCTTTATTTTCTGAAATGAAGATTTACTTAAAAAGTCTATACCTGATAATATCCGGGTTGTACTGATCTTATGCGTCTTTGGAGCCCTCCCTAAGATAATTGCTATGCCGGCAAATAGACTCAGGTACCTGGGAATATGAAAATTTCAAGTGTCTGATTCCCACATCAGTATGCCTAGGGACTCTGACATGATATTTCTCAATGTGGATACCGGGAAGCTGCAATCCGAAGCACAGTAACACAATCAGCCATCAGCAAGAAGAAATGGAAATTTTCAGGTAGATAGGATGCAGACCCAAGAAATCAGATATGTGATCACATCCTAGTTAACTCACAATAATTTCCCCTTTTTAATGATCAAATTCTGGTCCTAGGTAAACTTCATTTTTTTTCCTGTTATCCACTTTACTTTCATTTTTTTTTTCTGTTAGAAGAAACATTGAGGTTGGGGGAGAAATGAGTCAGCAGCTCTGATGCAGATCTCCAAGGTAACCACAGGCTTTGTTCCTATTGGTGGAATTGAGATCACAGTCCTCATTGTTCATGGAAAAATTTGAATGCACACACACCTTCCGTCCGCAGCAAGAAAAGCTAATAATATTGTCAGCTTAGCAGGTCCTTCCTAGTCAGCCTTTGGAAATATGCTATCTCTCTGCTACAAAATTTTATACCGGAACCTGGAATGTACATTGGCTCAGAACCGGCAGACTGATATTGACATCTGTATGAGGAAAAGCCCAGGGAAATTAGCAGTCAGGTAATGTTTTATTCCCACTATTACAGTTCAGAGTCACCTGCTATGGTCTGTGCATCATGTCCATCCCTGTTTCTGAAAATTCTCCTTCTCTTTAAACTCGTGGTATCACCACTATATCTGTCTTAAAATGCTGCAGTAACTGCAAGTAAATATTTCAATTCAGGTTTCAGTATCTGACAGTGTCTAGGGGAGTCATGCCCTTTACTCTTTTCCCCGAATTTCATTGTGAAAATTGGTTGACATTGCAGTTTTTTTTAAAAAAATAAAAGCTTAGACTAATTGAAAATATCATGTAGTAATATGAAAGCACTTCTGTATCCCTCATCAAAGACTCTGAATTTAGAATGAGGTTTAGAAGAGGAAACATACGTCTTACCATCCTATTGCATTTTAGGTTCTCACATTCTCAAATTTGCTGTTTTGGTCAAAATATTCTTTGTGTTTTTGCATATAAATAATCATGTACATGATACTTTCATACTGTAAGCCCATTCCTAATTAGGAAATCTGACAGCCTGAGCTTTTTTGGAAATCAACTCTTTATTGATGATGGTTGCTAGGTATTACATACTTCCCTTGAAAATAATTAACACAATAGATTTCTTTGTTATTGTGTGTCTTGTTGTTGTATTATTTGAACAAGTGCAGATCTTATATTGTATCTTCCATAGCAGACTCTAAATGCATATGTCTGCTAATAATGTTGAGACTTGAAAACATTGGTACCTTAGAATCAAGATACTCCATTTGAATCTGTCACAGTATTTCTGATATCTTTAAAATATAAATGTACAAAGCTTTCAAGTAGTTTTAAAGGCATAAAGCATCAAACATAATAACACACAGCCTCTTATTTTCTATAGAAAGATCTTCCCTGCACATGTTATTTTCCTAACAGTGCCAAAGAACATCTCTGATGAGGGTCAAATTATGCTCAGATATATGAACATATCTATATTTCATTAGACTATGAAAGAATAAAATATATTAAATTTATGAAAGTCTGTCACCATTGTAGTCATAGATTCCTAGCATTCAGGCTATTTGAGTTATGCCTTCCATCATACAGTTTTAATAACAATATTTACTTGATTTCTGTCTTAATTTTTTGGTTATTATGAAAAAAAAGTTCTGAAGACTTCTTACTATTTTCTTATTGACTTGTAGCTAATGAGAGAATTAATCTGCAATTTTTGCACAAGTAGTTAATCCCACTTAAATTACTCATAATTGGAGAAGTACTAACATTCTATAATGATGAAAGTATATAGGAACTTCCAAAGCAGTTTCTTTCCATTGTGTTGGCATTGTAAGCATAATTTTAAATTGGTCTGTGAATGTCTAGTTTTGCACCTATAGCCATGACTTCAGCAATTATACAGATGAAATAATACACTACTTGGATCTGAGTGAGAAATAGCTGATACGCCTCATAGTATAAGAAGTTCAGTTTTACAATCTCTCCTAATATACTATGAAGCATCTCAATTACTTTTCAATATTTATATAAGTTTGTATATTTGTACAAATATGAGATTGACTATGCATAATTATATTTATATATACATTTGCACATATGTGTATACTTTCTCAATATAGTTGAGAATTTTATACACCAGTACAGCATTTATGTTAATTTATACTCAATTCTGCTTCTTTCTTTAAAAATATATTTATACTAAAATTGTCAGAATAGATCTTACTATATAATAAAACTTGCACTGGCCCATAGGTAAATCAAATGAGCCCCTGGAACAGGAGTGAAGATGGGATGGGACAAGAGACACAAGAAATGTAGACAAGACAGGATTCTGATAAAGTCTTGTTTATTCAAGGGAATAATCCAGGTATATACAGGTAAAGGGAAAGGAGGAAATTCTCCTTGTATATGGGTAACTAGGCAACTTATTGGCAACCTAACCATGATCCAATGGTCAGGTGTAAAGACCCTAAATCAACATATAGAAAAGTCAGATTGTTCAGAACATGGGAACAATGGATCAATAACTCCTTGCAGAGTTAGTATTTGACAGATCAGAACAGAAGGCGATGCAGAGCACAACATTGTCTAGGAAAAGATTCAGGGTGCAGTAAGTCTCTCACAATTTTCCCTTTTTATTAATTTTTAGAATGCTGAAAGTCACTTGGGACTGTCTCTGTCTTAGTTTGGGGAAAGCTCCTGTAGTCCCACCCTTACTCATCATAGGAAGACATAACTGCTTTTGGTTCTGTTCCTGTTTTAGATGCCATGCTTAACATAGGTATATATCCTCCCATTACACATCTCTCACTAACCAGCCCATTCCACCAAGTTTAAAGGTAATTTTCTGTGTGCCTTATGTGTTCATGATCTTACCAGTTAAACATTGTCATAATTTTTTTTACTGTTGGCCATATCTAATTAAAATAATGGACCTATATAGTTTTCATTTTCTTGTATAATTTACATGTTAGTTGCCTCATACACTGGTTGTTTTCTAAATTCCATCAACTTAAAAAAAAAGGATCCTCACAAAACAAAAATTAATAAGCAAAGCAAGGATGCTAACAAGGGAAGAAGGTAGGGGACATGTTGCTAATGAGTCCATAACATTCATAAGGAGGGCAAAATAAAGCTTCTAGAAGCTTTTTGTGTATTTGACAAATTAAAAAAAAATACAATGAAAGAATGCAAATAATACAGAAGCAAAGCACTTCCAAAACTATACCTGGTGATGCATGATGAGCTGACCTCAAATGCCACTTCCTTATCTAGGGTACAGATTCTGACAGAAAGTTTGAGAAGTGGGCAGAGAAAGTATGCTTTCATCTATGCTTGGTCTGCCAAGCAACTGTTTCCCATCTTTATCTCATCTGTCCCAGGAGGAGCCTGCACTCTAGGCTAATTGTGTCTCCAGAACTTCCTACTTTCCCACTTTTATTTGAAGCCAAAGATATTTTAACCATAAAATATGTATTTTTTTGCATTTGGTCAAATATAAATTGATACATAATCAAGAATAAAAGAATCATAAAAATGATTACAATAAGCATACAACTGTAGGTATGAAGAATACTTAGGATCTGTAAATTTCTCAGCAAAAAATTGTGCAATGTTGCAGTCATCCAAATCATGAAATGATTTAGCAAATGTAAATCCTATATTATCATGTAAGTGATCAATGAGAGGTTGAGCAGAGTCATTGTCCAAGAGATCAGCTTGAATAGCTTTCCAATTATGTAAAGAATCATTATAAGCCAAATCAGTAATGCAAAAAACTGGTTGATTTCTAATCACAATGTAAAGTAAATTGTTCTTGTAAGATAGATATTCCTTTCCCAACCATCACACGTTTTTATTAAGTACATCATTCTCTGTCTGAACCCAAGCAGCTATTTGAGCTTGCTCTATCCAGGGTTCATGAGGGTCTTTATGCCATTGCTATACAAAGTGATTGTCTGCAAGGACATACGTAAAGCAATACCAGCCACAGAAGAAGTAGCAACAACAGCAATAAGATTATAAATTACAGCTATTATTATACTGAACATGTGCTTTGTTCTTTTTGATATCTTTTTAAAGAATTCTACAATATTATCTAGAGGATTTTGAGCCCAAGAACGACCCAAGTAACTGGCAGCCAGATACGTGTATGCTGTTGTAATATCATAAGTGATTGATTATAAGGATTAAACCTAACAGAGGAATTAATACATAATTACAATTAACAATCACAAAAATTTATATCTAAAACATTTGCAAAGAGATCTATTAAAACATGTTGACTAATGTGGTGTAAATGGGCTTCATCTGGAGGAGCTGGGATACAATGGAGACTGGTGTCTACTCCAGGGGAGACTTCTCTTTATTTTCCTCCTCAATCATGCTGATACTCTTTTTTTCTTCATGGTTTAAATTTGTTTTTCTTACTCTCTAGCACACATCAGCATGGTCACCAGTAGGTTCATGTCAACAGTAAAGTGCTCTTTGAATGGTTGATTTCTAGCTCTGTTTCATGCAAAACTCACACAACCAGAAGTGCTGATATTTTATGGACGGAATGTCTAGGGTTTTCTTTCATTAGGATCAAGGAGTAGAGTCTTGCACAGTGGCAGGCAATGAGGTTTATCTAAGGCACAACTGTTGCTAATTAGAACACAGAAGTAGAGAGGGTACAACAGATTGTTAGTTGCGGATAACTGAGAAGCTGGGGGATGGATGCAGAAAGACTCAAGTGATTACATGTACTGCATATCTGTTTGAAATTTATCATTAAAATTACATGGAGTTCAATTACACGGAGTGACACCAAAAAATCACAAAAATTAATTCCAGTTGTAAAATTGTTTCTTCCAACAAAAAATATATATGGTAGTGGCATACAAGCAGTAACATTCGTACTTCCAAAAAAGGGAAATTTGTCAGTAGAAGCAGATACTACTATTGCAATAAATAAGCCATTTAAAAGCTGAACAGGTTTAAGGCAGCCACAATCTTCTGAATTGCAGTAGGGACTGTGAGTATGGAAATTACTTTATCCTTTGTGTATAGGAGTATCACTGAATTTTTTGAATTGATCTTGTATCCTGCTACACCACTGAACGTATTTTTCCATTGTCAGATTTCTCTTCTAGAGTTTTTGGGGTCACTTATGCACACTATCATATCATCTGCAAATACCGAAAGTTTGACTTCTCCCTTTCCAATTTGAATCCCCTTGATCTCCTTATGTTGTCTTATTGCTATTGCTAGAATTTCAAGCACTATATTGAAGAGATATGGAGAGAGTGGACAGCCTTGTCTTGTTCTTGATTTTAGTGGAATCACTTTGAGTTTCTCTCATTTAATTTGATGTGAGCTGTTGGCTTTCTGTAGTCAGAGCCACAAGGGGTTAGTTCACCCACAGAGACAGTGTGGCTGTCTATTGGGAGTATACCAAATCCAGCTGGCCTGGGACTGAATGAGCATGGGATCGAACTGGACCCTCTGAATGTGTCTGGCAATTGGGGCAGACTGAGAAGCCAATGATAATGGCACTGGAATTTGTCTCTAATGCATGTACTGGCTTTTTGGGATTCTAGTCTATTTGGATGCACACCTTCCTAATCCTGGAGGGAGGGGGGAGAGCCTTGGACTCCCACAGGACTGGGTACCATGTACTCTCTTAGGACTGGAAGGGGAGGGGGAACACAGAGAGGAAGTGGGAGGGAAGGGAGAGGAAGGGGAGAAGTAGAAATTTTCAATGGTGTTATTTATACAGTGATAAAGTGATAAATAATAAAAAAGTTAAAATATTTCCAAGCAATTGTATAGTAAGTTAACTACTAATTTTCTGCCCCATTACAAATATTTACAACTATAATCCCATGTTATTCAACCCATGTTCACTCTTAATTTTTTTCTAAGCACTTATTCTTTTCTTAACAGCTGTGGTATTCTCAACAGCAGTATCTCTAATGCTATACCGCCATACTCAAGTTTCACTTCTAAGGAGCCATCAATCAGGGTCTTTACTGAACTATTCCCATTTGTGATTAAGATTAAGATAGAAATTAACAAGAGAAAATTTATAGATTTTGTAGGGCATCCAGTGAATATTGTGATCTGTCTCAAGTTTATTATCCATAGTTCTTATGTACTTCAATATAAAATTGGGTGTGAGGCAAGACTTCCTTGCCGTGATGCAAAGACCAAACAAAGTAATTTCACTTATACATCTCCTAACAGGAAGTTACTACACACTAGGCATAAATACTCTTTTGTCTTGGCACAATGTTCTGTAGCAATGCCTTACTTCCAAGTATTCTAGCTTACACACTTGAAGGAGCAAGAGTAGGTCTGAACTCTCTGACCTTTAGACACATTGAAAAGGATTTATATAAGCACATGTGAACTCATGAATTCCAAGTAATAAAACAAACTATTTATTTCTTTTGGTATATCAAAAATTCAGAAATTCCAGCATGCCTAATGGCAGAACTAATGATGCCTGATCCTTATTGGAGTGAAATTACTGAGAAGGAACATTAGATGATATTTCAAGGACGTTTACCAAAATTGGCTACTAATGTTCCAGTAGGTAGATTCATACTGAATGGCATACAACTTGCTTAAATGAACTGAGTTGTCATTAAAGAGAGAAAAAAATACAATCTTCAGATTAATACTGATTTTGAAAATTGGGCAGTTGTTTTAAAATTGGAGTGTGATAGATTTTTTCCCAAAATATTTGTATTAATATAGGAGAAGCAATTTTAAATGTTCTGAAGAGATACCAAAATGCCAGCCGAGCAGTAATTATATGAGCAAGGGAGATTGAAGATCTTCAGAAACTTACATAGAACAGAACCAAGCTCATGGGAAATCATGAACTCTATACCAACTGCTATGAAGTCTGTATTCCACAGATCTAGGCTATCTGCTTGTGGGAGAAAGAGGAGTAGCGTGGTCAGTTTAAGGAGCTGGGAGCGAGACCATGACTCATTTCTGGTACAAGTTCTAATTTTTAGAGACAATTCCATAAGTTTGGATGTCTAACTCTTCTTGATATTGTAGGGCTTAGAGTGCCTAAGCTTAATATCCCAAGTTATGTTGCCTCCCCATGGGTGACCTATCCTTTGGGAGGAATTGTGAGGATGGATTGTGGGGAGGCAATCATGAGGAAGAAGAATCTGTGGAAGAACTTTATTTAGAATGTACAATGAATGAAAAGTAAATAAAAAAGCATTTACATAAATCCCATCTTATCTGTGATCAATTAATATTATGTTTGAAATACATAACTAACATTTAAGAAAGAACCAGCAGAGTCACTGGCACATGAATATTTTTAAATATAGAGCAGTCTGTCTAGAACTTGTCCTGAACTTTCTTACTGAACATCTGCATTGTTCTTTGATCAGAGGAGACAAATGTGAAACTACAAAATTAGTTGCATTTTAACACCGCTCATAGTAAAGCATGTGTTGCTGCAAGGCATTTGTAGCTGGCTCCTTACCTTTGGTTCCCTCTGAGATGAGCTTCATGGCTGAGGACTCAGGGAAAACTAATTATCACTGCACCTCTGGGACATTACTGGGTCCATTCTTACACTGAGTAGCATACAGCCCACTGTTAATAAACCTTATAAAGTATTTGATTGGAGGAACACTTAATAGAGTTATGCTCTCGGTAGTCACCAGCACCCAGCTCATAAAACATCTCTTAAAAAGCATTCCACTGTTTGCCATTAGCATTGATCTTAGCTGAACAAAGACACATATTCAGAAGCTGTGCTTGATTCGACTTTTTGATTGCTTAGATTCTTTTAGATATATATTTTTATTTGTTTTATACTAATTAGGTTCTGTTGAAATAGGAGCGGCAGGGCTGCGTCCCCGGCACCCGGCCGCCCGCATGGTAGCTTATGCCCCGAAATAATTACACGGAAACTGTATTCTTTCAAACACTGCCTGGCCCGGCTAGTTCCAGCTTCTTATTGGCTAGCTCTTACATATTGTTCTAACCCATTTCTAATATTCTGTGTAGCCCACGAGCTGGCTTACCAGGGAAGATCTTAACCTGCGTCTGTCTGGAGCGGGAGAATCATGGTGACTCACTCCACTAAGCCTCTCTTTCCCAGAATCCTGTTCTGTTTTCTCCACCCACCTAAGGGTGGGCCTATCAAGGGGCCTAGGCAGTTTCTTTATTAATAAGAAATCACTCCCACATCAAGGTTCCCCACATCAGAATGTCATTAGTAGACAAAGTTTTGTTTCCCTCTAGACAGTTCCAGAGTAAGAATATAGAAAATTATTATTATTTCTAAATACTCAACAAATTGTTCAGGTCACTACTAGTTAACATATAAATTTTAAATTAACTATATTTCTTATAAGTGTTCTGCCATGCGGATGGGTATTTTCTCAGTATAGCGATTATATCTACTTCCCACAGCTTCTCATGATACTGAGACTCTTCCATTTTCTTAACTACTATTAGGTCTGTTTATTCAGCCTAAACTTATCCTACTTAGACAATATCCAGTCAGAATCTTTGTTAAATCATTTACAATGACATATATTCAAATAATATGAAGGATTATTTTGTACCCTGTACTTCATTAGTTAATTCCCTCTCTCATTTTATTTCATTTTATTTATATGCTGATGTCCACATAAATTGCCATTTTTGCTTTCATCTTGAGAAATTTTATGATTGAATATATTCATAATAGTGGTTGTATGTATTATTTTATATGTATTCTTAGTAGAAAATATGATTATTCCTTACATATTTCACTTACTCAGCAGTGATATCATCCTCATGTATACATACTGAACACGACATCATGAATATTTAATTAAAACCTGCCCAGATGATTCTAAATATTTTACCACAGACTGGGCTATGATCTACAACTGTCTTACCATATGGAATTAATAAACAGGCATATTTTCTTAGGCTTCCACTCACAGTCTGTGACATGACATACGCAAATAATACAATTGCAAAGAATAAAAGCACTGTGACTTTGTTTCCAAGGAGATAGAGAAAGCCTAGTAAAGTTCAGTACTCATATTTTTTTGTCTCCAATTGAAATTATTCAAAAGCCGAATCACATTTAAATAACAATAAGTTATATGTAAAGGCTCTCTTTTACTTTTTAATGTATTTTTGTTACTTGTTTACATATGATTTACATGATATCTTAAAAAAAACATAGCACTAACCAAGGCAATTTCATTAGGTATTATTTTATTTCATATGAACATATCATAGTTGCATTTTTTAATTTTTTTTGTTCCCACTATATCTAGACTTTGATAGGTAGCATTCCAGAGAATGGGTTCCCTAAAATCAGAACATGCACGATGAATCAACCCTGATCCCACTGGGCCTGGGCCCACAGTCTGCCCCAGTCATTCAACTCTCCCTCACATTCAGAGTGCTTAGATTGTTAGTATCCTAGTTCCTTCCCTGTCAGCCAGAGTTCCTAGATACCTTCAGCCTAGGTAAGCTGTTTCAGTGGGTATTCCTATCACGACCTTGATCTCTCTTGCATGTAATCTTACAAGTCCCATTATTCAACTGGGCTTTAGGAACTCAGCCATGTGAAAAACTGTGGATCTCTGTATCTGCTTCCATAATTTGCTGGATTTAGGTTCAATGATGATGACATTTAAGATAGTCATCAATCTGACAACAAGGCAAGGACTGTTCAAGTACCATCTCAACTATTACTTAGGTTCTAAGTTGTGGTCATCCTTGTGAATTCCTCCAAATACCAGGGTTTAGCTATTCCCATAATATTTCTGTCAGTGAATTTAACTTTTTTTCTTCCTCGCTATCTCTTTCGCTCCCCAATCTTTAAAATCCTGTTACTTCCAGTTCTCTCCTCTTCATTACTCTCTTTCTCCTTACTTTCTGCATTCCTTTTTTTTAACACATTTATATTTTCCCAATTTTTTCATGATACTTGTCTTTTTCCTTTACCCAGGGTTATCGTTTTTCCCCCTAAAGTTCTCCTTATTACTTAGCTTCTCTGTGATCCTGAGTTATAGGTTCCCTATTCTATGTTTTATAGTTGTTGTTCACCTGTGATTAGGTACAAACCATCCTCATTATTCTAGTCTAGGTTATCTCACTTTGAATGGATTTTTATAGTTTCATTCATTTGCCTGCAAATTTCAAGATATCTTTGTTTTTACTGCTGAGTAGTTCTATATTGTGAAAATGTGACCGCATTTTTTAAAAATCTATTTTTGGCCAATGACCATGGATTTTCTTCCATGTTGCTCTTATTATATTACATGATTAAGGATTATAGAGGAATAACCCAGACATTTTTCCACTTTTTGACATTATTATCTACTATTAAGAAAAGATAATTTAACATTGGTGTTTACAGAGGACCATATCATATTTGGTGAATAAGTAGAATACGATGATCTTTAGAATGGTTAACTATGTGGTCTGTGATTTATACTCATTATCTTAATTTTTATGCCTTCACGGTTACATTGAAAACTGAAACAGTAAGGAATATGCTCATTTGGAAATTTGAAAACCAGAAATTCATTTTAGAATATTTGTTTTCTAAAGTATGCATGCTTGCATTGTACAATTCCAGGACATTAAAGAAATGTGGAAACAGGAATTTTTCTGAGTATTTATGTCCAGCTAGGCTAGAACGGCACGTTTCAGTACCAAGAGGACACCTATCTCAATTGCACAAATTTTAATAAGTATCTGCATCAAATCACTATTGGTTGATATCTAAGCAGTTTTGCCCTAATGAATTTCCAACAACTGTAACTAAATGCATAATTCTTGTAGTATATTCATTGCTCAAAAACACACACTATGCACAGAAGAAGTACAATGTAATAAAAACCTTTATTAGAGTAGCTATTTGTAGTCCTGAGCTAATTGAGAAATATAGAATTATTATCAGCGTAGTTTGCTATGTAGAGCACTCATGTACCTTTAGATGGTTTATAATTAATGGACATACAACTTCCTTAAATATATTCTGTATATATTAAAGTTAGAAAAATATGGTTCAGATTTAATAGTGATAATTAAAATTTTGAGAGGAATCCTATTGTTTGGTATCTAGTGGATTTTTAAAACAAATACCTATAAATTTATATTAAGACAATATTTCAGGTATATTAATTACATATGATAAGAAACATTATGAAAAAATCTACTTGCAAATGTGGGGGTGCAAATATCTATAAGGACTTAAAAACAGACATACATAAATGTTAATAATATAAATATATTTATTTTTCTCTATAAAGAATTAACTTGAATTCATTTTTTTTTATAATTAAGACACAGTGGGATACGTTATTACAGTCAGGTCTATTTCAGGAGGGCTTAAAACAATATTTCTTTCTACAATCCATCCATCGTCCTATACAACATTTTAATGGACTTAAATATATTATGTATTGTAATTCAACTACATGAACCACTGTAATCATATATTATATTTATATATTATATATTGCATGTAGTATATAAAACATAATTATATTTCAACTGCATAATCAAACACATAAAGATAAACAAATACAGATCAGAAAGAATAAGAAGCCAGATGCACCTGACAGCGCGAAGTCACAATCAAAAAATCACAGATAGGAATTGAGGCTTTTATGTATACAGCGAGAATCTAGGCAAAAGCAGCTGCAATGTTGCTGTGGCAACCAGTCTTAATTAGGCAGGTTTGTCTATTGTTAACTGGAGGCAAAACAAAGGGTAAGTTATATTTTATCCTGTGTTCCTCTTGAAATGGCTCTGCTTCTTTTTACAACACACAGGGAGGAGGGAGACACAGATGAATCATCAGCTCTGGATGAGATCACGATGTAAAATGCAGTCCTGTGCTTTCTGGTTTGAGAGCTCTCTTCTTATTGGTTCCTAGATAACATAAAAAGGTCTGCACTGAGGGATTTTGCCAGCCAGTCTCCTGGCTAAAGTCCAGCTTTTAGCTGGAATTTAGTCAGGAGATTGGCTATAAACAAACTAAGAAAGAAAATCTGTTCCAGAGACCCGTAGGATACAGAAGCTATAGACACCTAGTAAAAGCAAAGAATTTCTGAGAACCCCCATGCTTCCCCTAAGAGTCACCTGTTCCTGTTTGCAGTGCAGGAAATGTGCTCGAGTCGCTGAAATCACTGCTTCAGCCTTAATATCTGTGATTTTTTTGATTAGCCTTTGATTATTCACTTTTTGTAATCAAATTTTTTTTATGGGAGTCAATACCTGACAGAAACCGGGAATGTATTGATCATATGCACCACTGGAGTACCCACTATGGTAATTGCCATATCGGGAGATACTTCGGGCATCTCGGATTCTGAAAATTTCAAGTGGCAGATTCCACAGTCAATGTGTTTAGGGAGTATGACATGGCATTTCTGAATGTGATACCAGTAAGCTGCAATTGGCAGCGAGGAATAGTAATCAGCCATCCTCAGGCAGAAATGTTGCATTTCAGGAAGATAGGCAGGATACAGACCCAATCAGTGGGGTATATGATCAGCTCCTAATTCCCTTGCTGTGCTTTTCCCTTTGATAATTGGATTTTGGTCTGAGATAAACTGCCTTTTTTTTTTTCTGTCATCCACTTTTACTTTAATTTTTCTTCCGGACCACACCTTGAGAAGGGAGGGAGATGTGAGGCAGCAGCTCTGATGGACATCTCCATGGTTACCACAGGATTTGTTCCTATTGGTAGAATGGAGGTCATTCTTTTCTTTGGTTCATATTCCAGGAACAATTTGAAAACACACACTCCTGCTGTCTGAGGCAAGGACTGACAATAACACTTTCAGCATAGCAGGTCCTTACTAGTCATGCTGTGACTTAATCCATTTCTCAGCTACTCATCTCTATAACCAAAACTAGATTGTAGCCGGGCTGTGGTGGTGCACGCCTTTAATCCCAGCACTCGGGAGGCAGAGACAGGTGTATCGCTGTGAGTTCGAGACCAGCATGGTCTACAAGAGCTAGTTCCAGGACAGGCTCCAAAACCACAGAGAAACCCTGTCTCAAAAAAAAAAAAAAAAACAACAACAACAACAACAACAACAACAAAACCTAGATTATATTACCACTAAATAGCAGTCAGTGTTGAATTTTTTCATATCGGCCCTTAGGCTGCACCAGAGATGGTCCTATTGGATGTCACAAATATGAGTGCTGAATTTGTGAGGGAATGAGGTGTGGGAACAATACAGACATTATCTGAGTGTCTTGGAATCATAGCAGAAAAATTCTTGAACGAAAGACAGCATTTCTGTGAATGGTATTATGGCCAGACTTAAGGACAGATTGAAAGTTCATAAGAAGGTATTCATTATAAAGCAATCTAGGGAAAGACGAGTTTATATCTTGTGTGAATAATATCTATTGCAAATTTTCACTATGCTGCCCAATTTAACATTTACAGCCTAGCAATAACCACATCCTTATTCCATTTAATGAAACAACCAAGAGATGAAGAACTGAAGTTTTGTACATGAGGACCTATGTAGAAAATAGGTAGATTATCAAGAATAGAAGCCTAAAGTGATCCCTGGTGTGGAGTGAGGATCTTAAAGGTAGAGAAGGTACTAGTATTTTCATGTCTTCTCTGAATACACAAGTTTAAAGCATAGCTGTAGATATTCTCAACGTTATGCTCTGTACTATATAACAAATATGTCTAAGATTTTCAAAAGCCAAACTACAATGAAAAACTAGAGTTAACCTGAGGGATCTAAGTATCACGTGCTTCTGTAATTAAAGGAAGAGGGGAGCAGACACATCCAATCTCTGAATTCATGCATTGTTGGGGTTAATAAGCAGTTCCACTGATGAGATCTAGGTGATGGATGTTGAAGACTCAGGGGAAATTAATTTGAATTTTGTACATACTATCAAATGGAGCATCATATTTTCATTTGCATATAACACATATATGTCAGAGATATAAATAATGGCAATACATCAGAACTACACATTCTCTCAGAAGATCATACCTACATAAAACTTAGTTTGTAATTAGCTTTGAATATTATCACACATCCTCAGAACAGGTGACAATGAAATTCTCAAATCTTTGCTATTTTTGGTATCACTGAAGGACTATTTTTAATTTTTTTAATATTTTTTTTATTTTTTGAAAAAAAAATTCATCCTCCTCCAAGTCTCCCATTTCCCTCCCCCTCCTCTCACATTTCTCCTCCTTGCCCCACCCCTCTTCCCCTCCCCCCACTTTATTCCCCTCCCTCTGGATAATTAAGAAAATTCCATATTCCCTGCCCTGCGGGAAGTTCAAGGTCCTCCCACTTCTATCCAGATCCAGGAAGGTGAGCATTCAAACAGGCTAGGCTCCCACAAAGCCAGTTCATGTATTAGGATCGAAACCTAGTGCCATTGTCCTTGGCTTCTCATCAGCATTCATTATCCGGACATTCAGAAAGTCTGGTTTCATCCCATGCTTATTCAGTCCCAGTCCCGCTGGCCTTGATGATTTCCCAATAGATCAGTTCCACTGTCTCAGTGGGTGGTTGCACCCCTCGTGGTCCTGACTACCTTGCTCATGTTCTCCCTCCTGCTCCTCACTTGGATCTTAAGAGTTCAGTCCGGTGCTCCAATTTGGTTCTCTGTCTCTATCTCGATCCATCGCCAGATGAAGGTTCTTTATAAGTCCAGTTATTTTTAATTTTTTTAAATTTTATTTTTATTTTATGTGAATTGGTGTTTTACATGGGTAACTGTGTTAAAATATCCTATTCTTTCATATTATAGGAGGTACACTTTTAAAAATATCTCACCAACTGTACTGTGATATTTTTAGTTCCTTTCAAATATTTATGTAAGTTTATGTATCGCATATATTTGTATGTGTTATGTCATATATATTTCATAGTATGTAGTGCAAATCTAAACCAAATATGTGCTTTAAAGGTATCTTGACATAAAAATTTGGTTCTAGGTAAGGATATTTGCTTTGGAAAAGAGGTTATACTTCCTTTGCAAAGAGAATGGAAACCTGTGGATTTCTCAAGATTAATGTGATTCAAGGTTAAAAGGTGCACTTAAAGGTCTAAATAAACTCCTCCAAATACTTAGCCCAATAAACAGCAGGAGGAAGTTAGGAAACAGGTATGACCAAAAAAATTTATAAAATTTGGTTACATTTAAAGCACAATAGAGATATGCATTGGCATAGATTTTGGTTTATTAATATAAATTTAATAAATTTGTTATATATATATATGTTTCTGCTCCTAATTAAGGTATTATATTATGCAGCTAGTTTAAAATATAATGTATAATTTTGAAACATAGGTTAATATAAAGTCATCTATATGAGTCAAGTTTGTTGTCAGGTTACTTAGCTTTTCTAGAGTTACAGAGATATATTTCAGATGGATAGTTATTATTTAAGCTTCTCAAGGTTTAACAGAATATGATATTTAAAATGTTTTAAAAACTTAGGACTTTTCATGACATTGAGACACACACTCATGTGCTCCTGGTAGCACCAATTACTTCAAGAGGAAGATGGGCATCTAGCATGTTCCTTATGGAGTTTGCTAGCCATTTGGACAAGAAACTGCTTTTCCTGTACTGCTTAATGATATATTGTATTAACTAGACATGCTGGACCCACAGAGAAATGTCTGCTAAAGTTGCCTAGCGAAGGTGAGGCAGTCTTTTACAGATCCTGCTTTATGAAAGGGTCTGCAGCACAATCTGCAGGACATGGAAGAAACTGATAGACAAACTGCCATTATAGGGGGAACTGTCTTTGAAATTTCTTGATAAAGTCTGCCAGAAACTATGGGCCAGTAAGATGAATATAGGTGCCTGTAAAGTTATAGAATATCCTTGGATGACTCTCCAGGCAGTAAGATAACTTTCTTAATTCTAGAGTTTTGGAAATTGCATACAACGGAATTCCTGTTAACTTACGTAATATCATCTCCTTTTGGAGACATTTATGGAGTTGAGGAATAAATAGTTATAATTAATTATAGTTTTCCCTAGTTAAGATAAAATATAAGATACATATGAATATAATAACTGTGATTCTTCCACCTAACACACATACAGTATGGGGAGGCTAAAAGTAGATACACACCTGATTGTGAGTGTTATGAATGAAAATACTATCTGATTTTGTCTAAGTTAAACACCCATAACTAGCACTGTGTCTGGCTCAAAGTTAGACAGGTAGTGAACAGGAATCTTTTAAAATGAATAAAACTCCAGCTTTCTTTGTTACATGATGCTGTAGCTTGGGACAGAATATAGATTAGTGATGTTGTATAATGGTGGGTTCTTCTGCAGTAATGACCATTCTACAGATTGCTTTATTTTTGCCCAACACCATTATTGTATGATATTTCAGACACATTACTCCAAGAATATGGGGAAAGTATAAGGAGAGAAAGCCATGGCTTGATGATAGCTTAATGTGAAGAAATGGGATGAATTCTTACTGTAGTCAAAACCAATGTATGCTCGTTGCAATTGGAAATGTGCTGGCTCATACTCTGTTTCCGCTCCTTCAGCCTGGACTAATTCAGTTTCTCTGAGCCTCTGTTCACTCTTTTCCATAAAAATAAAGATAACATCAATATCAAAAAAAATAACTGTGATTCTTGCTAGATCACAGTTTTTTATATGAGATTTCATTATGTTAAAGTTAAATCTTTCTCTTTTATTTAGTAAAAAAAAGGGAAGGTGTTTTGGAAGGTTATGTTATCTGTGAATATTTTTTATTGCAAGAGCAGTGAAGAAGATATAGGGAGCCATTTTAAGTTTGGCAAAAGTCTTGGCTCTAGAGGGGTTCCCAGGTGTTCAAGAGGATTTCCCCAGCTAGGTCTGTGGGCAGCAGAGGAGAGGGTACCTGAACTGGCCTTCTCCAATAGCAACACTTATGAATATCTTGCATATCACCATAGAACCTTCATCTGGCGAGGGATGGAGATAGAGACTGAGACCCAAATTGGGGCACTGAACTGAGCTCCTAAAGGCCAGATGAAGATCTGAAGGAGGGATGTTGTATGAGCTGTGGGCTGGGTTCCGTCCGGCTCCCAGCCACCTGGCTAGCTTATGCCCTGAAATAATTACATGGAAAATGTATTCATTTAAACACTGCTTGTCCCATTAGTTCTAGCCTCTTATTGGTTCTTACATATTGATCTAACCCATTTCTTGTATTTTGTGTAGCCCCTCGAGGTGTGGCTTACCAGGGAGATCTTAACCTTCATCCTTGTCTGGTGGGAGAATCATGGTGACCGCTTTACTCGGCTTCTTTCTCCCAGCATTCTGTTCTGTTTACTCTGCCTACCTAATTTTCTGTCCTATCAAAGGGCCAAGGCAGTCTCTTTATTTAACCAATGAAATTAATATAAAACAGAAGACTCTCCCCATCATTTCCCCTTTTTATGTTTAAACAAAAAAAAGAACGGCTTTCACTTTAACATAGTAAGATTACATATAACAAAAGTTATCAAGCAAAAATTACAGTTACAATATTTATATCTACTTTATCTTTTATCATAACTAAGGAAAACTATAACTATAACTAACCATTCTTCAATCCATCAAAATTATCCAGAAGGATATAATATTACCTAAGCAAATAAGAAGTCCAAAACTCTAGAAATGTCAGAGACATCTCGCTGCCTGGACAGAAACCCAAAGTTCTTTTGTACCGTTGGGGCATCCATCTTCAGCCTACAAGCCATAGTATTCAGCAGACATTTCCATGAAGCAGGAAATTTTAAAGGCAGTTCAGTCACTTTCTGCTGTGTCCTGCAGAATGTCTCATAGACTCTTACATGAATTAGGAACCCCAAAAGATCATCTCACCTTTAGGCAAGTTCAGCAGTCCTCTCTCTGTGGGTTCCGTGTCCAGTTTATGCAACAGTCCAGACAAGAGCAGTTTCTTGCCCAAACGGGAATCAAACTCCATAAGGAGCCTCTTCGATGCCCATCTTCCTCTTGAAGTAGATTGGTGCTGCCAGGAGCAGACGTGTCTCATTGTCATCAAAAGCCCTAAGTCATTAAACATTTAAAATGCCATATTCTGTAGTCTTTGAAAGATATGAAGAATGCCTATCTGAAATATATCTATGCACATCTAGAAAATCTAACAGGACTACAAGTTTGACTATTATTGATAATTATCCATTAACAACTTATATTTACTAATTATACGTTACATTTTTAAATGAACTACACAATCACAATACCTTAATCAGTATCAGAAATACATATACATATAACAAAATTGACCTTAAAATTTATACCAATGCAAATTATTCATATATAAATCATATCACCCTATAAATGTAAAAGAATATTTATAAACAATACTTGGGAATATGGGCCTAGTTTTCTCTCCAACCTGCTTCCTGCAGAATGGGGCCACTGTTAATCAGATCTTTCATGATGTAACCTGTGTGCCAGGTTTATCTCAGTTGGTAGTTGAGTGAAGTAATTTTTTGAAGGTGTTCACAGCAACCTTTCAGGAGGGCATGGTCTATCATCTCATATTGGGATAGAAGCAATCCACAGGGTCTCATCCTCTGTGAAAACAAAAGAAGACCCTCTCCAAAGCATCATATCTTTAGGCCCAAATTGAAGTCATAATATCCTTATATCCATTCTGGTTCCACTTGGCAGCTCATATAATGAAATGTCTCTCTGTACTTAGCTCCTTCACAGTCAAAAATTTAAAAAAAAAAAACAACACACACACAATAATACAAAGAATTCAGACTCTGTGAATTTTCCATTTTTACGTGGCTTATTTTCACTCTATCACTTTATTCTATCTCTTTAAAGACTTTACCCTTTTTTTAAAGGCATTAACTTTATTCTCTATACTTTTTTTTAATTTTTCTGTCCCAAGCCTATGTACATATCCAACACAATGATCCATTTAAAGTTCTTTTATGTCTGAAATCTGTTTTATTGTGAATCTGTAATTTATTTTATTTTATTTTTTTATTGAGAAAAGGAAAAGAAAAAATAAGTTTCCGCCTCCTCCCAGCCTCCCATTTCCCTCCCCCTCCTCCCATCCTTCTCCTCCTCCCCCCACTCCTCTCCCCCTTCCCCCACTCCTCTCCCCCTCCCTCTCCAGTCCAGAGAGCACTCAGGGTTCCCTGCCCTGTGGAAAGTCCAAGGTCCTCCCCCCTCCGTCCATGTCTAGGAAGGTGAACATCCAAACTGGCTAGGCTCCCACCAAGCCAGAACATGAAGTAAGATCAAAACCCCTTGCCATTGTCCTTGGCTTCTCATCAGCCCTCATTGTTCGCCACGATCAGAGAGTCCGGTTTTATCCCATGCTTTTTCAGTCACAGTCCAGCTGGCCTTGGTGAGCTCCCAATAGACCAGCCCCACTGTCTCAGTGGGTGGGTGCACCCCTCGTGGTCCTGACATCCTTGCTCGTGTTCTCCCTCCATCTGATCCTCATTGGGACCTTGGGAGCTCAGTCCGGTGTTCCAGTGTGGGTCTCTGTCTCTATCTCCATCCATCACCAGATGAAGGTTCTATGCTGATAGCAAGATATTCGTCAGTATTGCTATAGGATAGGGTCATTTCAGGTTCCCTATCCTCAGCTTCCCAAGGGACTAACTGGGGACATCACCTTGGGCTCCTGGAAGCCACTCTAGGTTCAAGACTCTTGCCAACCCTAAGGTGGCTCCCTTAACTAATACATGTGCTTCCCTGCTCCCCTATCTATCCTTCCTTTATCCCAATCTTCCTGTTTCCCCAAGTTCCCCCAATCCTCCCCTTCTCGCTTTTTCTCTCCCCGTCCCCCCTTATCCCTAACCCTCCCCATCGCCAAGTTCTCAATTTTTTCCCTGGCAATTTTGTCTACTTCCCATAGCCAAAAGGATAACTATATGATTTTCCTTGGGTTCACCTTCTTATTTAGCTTCTTTAAGTTCACCAGGTATACACTCCGTGACCTTTATTTATGGCTAGAAACCAATTATGAGTGAGTACATCCCGTGTTCATCTTTTTGGGTCTGGGTTACCTCGCTCAGGATAGTGTTTTCTATTTCCATCCATTTGCATGCAAAATTCAAGAAGTCATTGTCTTTTACCGCTGAGTAGTATTCTAATGTATATATATTCCACACTTTCTTCATCCATTCTTCCATTGAAGGTCATCTAGGTTGTTTCCAGGTTCTGGCTATTACAAATAATACTGCTATGAACATAGTTGAACAAATGCTTTTGTCATATGATAGGGCATCTCTTGGGTATATTCCCAAGAGTGGTATTGCTGGGTCCAGGGGTAGGTTGATCCCGAATTTCCTGAGAAACTGAAACACTGATTTCCACAGTGGTTGCACAAGATTGTATTCCCACCAGCAATGGATGAGTGTACCCCTTCCTCCACAGCCTCTCCAGCAAAGGCTATCATCGGTGTTTTTGATTTTAGCCATTCTGACAGGTGTAAGATGATATCTCAAAGTTGTTTTGATTTGCATTTCCCTGATTGCTAAGGAGGTTGAGCATGACCTTAAGTGTCTTTTGGCCATCTGAACTTCTTCTTTTGAGAATTCTCTGTTCAGTTCAGTGCCCCATTTTATAATTGGGTTAATTAGCATTTTAAAGTCTAGTTTCTTGTGTTCTCTATATATTTTGGAGATCAGACATTTGTTTGTTGCATGGTTGGTGAAGATTTTCTCCCAGTCAGTAGGTTGCCTTTTTGTCTTAGTGACAGTGTCCTTTGCTTTACAGAAGCTTCTCAGCTTTAGTAGGTCCCATTTATTCAATGTTGCCCTTTGTGTCTATGCTGCTGGGGTTATACATAGGAAGCGATCTCCTGTGCCCATCTGTTGTAGGGTGCTTCCCACTTTCTCTTCTCTCAGGTTCAGTGTGTTCAGACTGATATTGAGGTCTTTGATCCATTTGGACTTGAGTTTTTTACAAGGTGATAGATATGGTTCTATTTTCATTCTTCTAGAGGTTGACATCCCGTTGTGCCAGCACCATTTGTTGAAGATGCTTTCTTTCTTCCATTGTATACTTTTAGCTCCTTTAGCGAAAATCAGGTGATCATATGTTTGTGGGTTAAAATTCGAGTCTTCTATGTGATTCCATTGGTCGACTTCTCTGTTGTTATGCCAGTACCACACTGTTTTCATTACTGTAGCTCTGTAATAGAGTTTGAAGTCAGGGATGGTAATGCCTCCAGAAGATCCTTTATTGTATAGGATTGTTTTGGCTATCCTGGGTTTTTTATTTTTCCATATAAATTTGATTATTGTCCTCTCAAGGTCTTTGAGGAATTTTGATCGGACCTTAATGGGAATTGCATTTGAGGAATTTTGATCGGACCTTAATGGGAATTGCATTGAATCTATAAATTGTCTTTGGTAGAATTGCAATTTTTACTATGTTGATCCTCCCAATCTAAGAGCAAGGGGGATCCTTCCATTTTCTGCTATCCTCTAAAATTTCTTTCTTCAATGCTTTAAAGTTCTTGTCAAATAGGTCTTTCACTTTCTTGGTTAGAGTTACCCCAAGATATTTTATGCTGTTTGTGGCTATTGTGAAAGGCGATTTTTTTTTTTATAATCCAGGAACACTTTGTTCTGTGTCTTTAAATCACTAAGCACTTAAGAATATAAGCTATGACATTCCTAGTTCAAAAACAGGTACAGCATGCTGGCCCCACCTAGTCCAACATGGTGGAGCCACGCGTGCCTCTGATCTTTGCACATTGCATCACTAGCATGTCGGATCTGCTTGTGCCTCTGAGCCACAGCACTCAATGACTTCCTTTTAGGCACACAGTGAGTCTAGTTGACATCAAACAAATCATAGCACTTTACTCCAAATGCTCCATTCAAAGACTCTGTCTCCCACAGGAGACAGACAGAGATCGCAATGGCAGCACAGCCCAGAAAGCTGGCATTTTAAAACTGAATCTTCTTTCCTGTTGCTTGAGTGCCACTCTCCCCTTTTAGGCACACAGCAGTCTAGTTGCCATTAGCCCTCTCAGGTTTTATGTGGGGTTCATTACCAGGTTGGGCGCCACTCTGTAGTAGAAAACAGCGGGCTGAGTTCCACCTGGCTCCCAGCTGCCTGGCTAGCTTATGCCCCGAAATAATTACACAGAAACTGTATTCATTTAAACACTGCTTGGCCGATTAGTTCTAGCCTCTTATTGGGGGCTACTCTTACATATTGATCTAACCCATTTCTAATATTCTGTGTAGCCCTACGTGGTGTGGCTTACCGGGGAGATCTTAACCTGCATCTGTGTCTGGTGGGAGAATCATGGCGACTGCTTGACTTAGCTTCTTTCTTCCTGCATTCTGTTCTGTTTACTCTGCCTACCTAATTTTCTGTTTATCAAAGGGCCAAGGCAGTCTCATTATTTAACCAATGAAATTAACACAAAACAGAAGACTCTCCCCATCAGAGGGAGAACATGAGCAAGGAAGCTAAGACTGTGAGGGGTGCATCCACCCACGGAGACAGAGGGCCTGATCTAATGAGAGCTCACCAAGACCAGCTGGACTGGGTCTGAATGAGCATGTGATCAAACTGGACTGTTTTAATGTTGCTGACAATGAGGATTAACTGAGAAGCCAATAATAATGACACTGGATTTTGATTCTACTGTCTTTTGGGGAGCCTAGTCTGTTTGGATGCATACCTTCCTAGACCTGATTAGAGGGGGGGCTTGGACTTCCCACAAGTGAGGGCACCCTGACTTCTCTTATGTCTGGAGAAGGAGGGTGAGGGTGAGGGGGGGAGTTGGAGGGAAATGGGAGGATAGGATGAGATGGAAATTATAAATAAATAAATAAATAAATAAATAAATAAATAAATAATAAAGAGTTAGGGAATTCAGTCGCCATAAGTACATCTACAAGATACTATCCCAGCTAAAGCTCAGGTAAAAATTGAATCCCTGGTGGTGGTGGTGGAAAGATTTTTAAGAGCCAGATAAACTGGGAGTTTTCTCAAGCCTGTTTCTTTGTGTTGCATGATTTCTATTTGGAATTAATAATAAAAACTCAGAGCCAGACATAGGGTAAATGCTGAAAGATCAGAGAGACAAAGCAGCAAGTCACAATTAACTCTTACCTTGCTAACACCTCAGAAGAAAAAGAGGCTGATCTCCTGTCTCCTCCTCCCTTATATCCCTCTATTCCTCTCTCCATCCTGTCTGTCTGTACAGGCCTCCTGACCTCTATGGTTAACTAGTAGCTAGCTCTGCTCTCTGATCATAAGGCAAGCTTTATCTTTTTAGAACACAAGCAAAATATCCCCACACCTTTGGGCTTAATAATTTAACTGTCCTACTATCCTTTAGTGAGTTGAATATATTGGAACTTTACAACTTATTCTAACTTTTCTTTCCTGTAGACCACTTAGTTTCAATGAGTATTATCTTTGCAAACAGAAAAATACCTTAAGCTTTTTTGGTATAAAATATTGCTGACAATTCTTTCTGCTATTTACATCACTTATTTGACCTTTGCATTTGAAGGTTATTTTCTCTGACTGCATTTTGGATTGATAGATTTTTGTACTTATTATATTTGATTGCTCACATTTGCCTGTTTTGTTTTGTTGTTTAGCATTTCAGCATTCTGTTTCACTGTCTAACCTCCTGTTTCTGATGGGACTTACAGTTGTTTATCAGTATTTTCTGCACATAATGTTAAAGTTTATTTTGTTTCCTTTCAGGTTTTCTCTTATTTTCAGCAGTTTGATGAAGTTTGTTTGAAGTTATATAAGTCACCATGGTAAAACCTGGCATCAAATAACAATTTATTGAACTTGCTTTGTTCCTCATATCAAACGGAAGCAAATATTTTGAAGAGCTCTTAGTGGGGCAATCTTCCAGTTGAGAGCCACAAAGTGACATTACATGTGGCTAAGAGAAACAATGATACTACCTAGCCAAATATTTTTTTAGATATTATGACCACCGAAAATGAGGGATAAAATGGTTCATCCTTTTTCCCATTATTTGACAACCGTTGGAATAGATTTATAGCCAAAAAACAATATTTACTGAAGAGTAATATATTAAATAATAAACTCCACATAATTAATTTCTTGAGATAGTGGGTAAGCATTTCATAACATGCAATAATCCACAGTTTCAACTTAAAGAATAAGAATGATCAGGAATGCTAAACATAAAGATAAATATCTTTAAAGACCTGAACAATTAATTCAAGAATTATAACAAATAGGTAAAATTTGGTAAAAAGAGAAAATCATTTAGTATTATTTCAAATAAAGTTACAAAAGATCATGCTGAAGTCTATGAAGTTCCTTCTATTTATGAATACATCACTATCATATTCATAGTCAGGCATGTTATCTGAATGCAAACTGTCTAAACCATCGTCTACCCATTAAAGAAAACGTGGAGTGGGAAGACATGGAAGTACATGTAATGGTATATAAACTTCTGTATTACACTTTTTTGTTTCAATGAACATACATTGTGATATTTTTGTGACTTAAAATTAAGCAATGCGAACAAACAAATGAACAGAGAATGGAACAATAATTTCATGTTTGATGCAATCTAGGCACAGAAAATGGTGGGTTCAGTAATGTTTTTAACAGAAATCCCTGGTTTCCTACTCTGGCACCTTCTTACTGTCTCAGAGTTAAGAATTCTAAGAAGAAATACATATCTCCTCACCTAAATTTGAGGGGTTAAAATGTGAGCACACTTTTGTTATTAAGCTGAACTACATTTTCAGAAAAAAAAGAATGTAGAAATCTTTTCAGTGTTGTAGAGAACAAAACCACTGTCTTTTTGCTATAATTCCACATTCTCCTGTTCATCCTGGGCTTTTTAATGAGATGACTTTTTGTTGTCGTGTCCTGTAATGTTTCTGTTATCTCACGTTTTACTCTGCCTCTGTTCTCTCTTTTCCAGAACATTCTGATTCCACAGAATAATTTACAATGAGTGATTCAATTAAGCATACTTCAAAACCAGAACCCTCCATATGACATCTGAGCCTCTCTGAATCAGGTATTCCCTTGAAGCATTGACTTCCCAGCTTTATACTCCTTTTAAAATATCGTTAACCACTGCAAGTTTTTCATGTTGTAATTGTGTTTCTTTTGTGCTGTTTTTGCTCTTGGAGGTCCCAGAATAGCAAAATGGATGTTGCCTTTGTTTTGCTATGTTTCTTTTCACTCTTTTACTCATTTTTTTCTTTCATTATATACCCTTCTTTTTCCATTTAATACATCTTAAGTTTCTTACCTGTCTGTTGTTGTATACGCTATGCTAGTGAAAGCCTGTATGTTTGCATTGACCCAAAGCTTGTCACCATTGAGTATGACATCTTTCTATTTAACAAGAGGGTCTAGTTCTGTACTTTGTATAACATAAGCTACCTGTCCACACATTCCTCTCCCATGGTTCACACATGCCCATCTTCTTTCTATCATTGGTGTACTTACTTTGTTTCTAATTGGATACATTTTCTGTAGAATATGCCCCTGTCAAATCTAATTACTGTGATGAAATGTGCTTTCTGTGTTGACAATGTGTCAATTGAATTAGCAAATTTGTATCTCCTTGCAGTAATGCAAATCTTTATCTTGTCTCCTCTTTTGTTGCATAGAAATAGATATCAGAGAAAAAAAGAACCAGAGCAGATAAAATGTTACTCTTTACATGACATACCTTCTCGTAAATGATATGGTCTTAATATTGCCAACATTTTGTTAGCCATAGATCAATAAAAAATGGAAATGGCTTCTCTCCTTCACATTGAGGATATAAAAATATCACCACAGAAATGGTGATGGTCACCTTTATTCTTGCTGATGCCACACAAAGCAGAAAGAGCACAGAGAGATGTTAAAATGATCACCACACCTATGAGGTCTCACAGTGCTTACTTCCTTATGCCTCTGCTTAGTTGAAGCATATGCGTTCAAATTAGAATCTAAAGAACTCTTTCCTCTTCTGTGACAGGTGTGATGAATCTAGAAATCCCTTTGACTTAATCAACAGAGGCTGTGAACATTCCATGGTATGGCCAACAAGTCTTTGTGGCTACAATTAAGTTCATGATTTTGAGATGTTCAAATGATCGTGTACTATTTAGATTAGCTATCTCAGTATACACACAGAGGTCTTTATTGAGATGATAAGGGACCTAAAAGGTAATGTAAGAAACACAAGCATTCACGGAAAAGGCAGGAAGTCACCAGTCTATTTGTATGACATCGGTATGGACTCCTGAACAAAAGTTGCAGAAGGAAAGCAGCCTGAACAACACCTTGTTTTGAGATCAGAAAAACCCATTTTGTACAATTACAATCAGGAGTATTATCCACTTGTGTTGCTTTAAAACAGCAAAATACTTGGCGATTTGTCTCAGCAGCAACAGGAAACTAATACATTGTCCAAAGAGGTAGATTCGATATGATTTACTGATTCAGTACAAGGCCCCAGCTAACTTCCTAGAGAATGAAATAGGTTGAATTACTTCTCGCTTGGACCTTCTCAAATGAGGTTCATTTTTATTTCAACAACCTAAATGTCTGTTCCTGACTTTCCCCCTTAGGCTGAACTTACTTTAATATCTTCAGCTATTCATCACCGCTGCCTAGGTTTGCTAAAATGACCTAGTCATACATTACAAAAAAAAAAAAAAAAAAAAAAAAAAAGCCTTAGATGTTCCTTGCTCTATCTTCAGTAGAGCAGAATCAGTGAACCTTGGGGACCTGCCTTTTATTGGAGCAATACATTCTTCCATCGAGATGAAGACTTATTTTTGCAATCAATTCTCTTTGCAATGATACAACATAGGATCACAAAGCTTGTGGAGGCGGACTTGCTGGAAGGATAAAATCTGCATTTTCGAGTGTAAGAGCATCCCTGCAAACACACGGATCACCAGAGGGGATGTCTTTCTTCCTCATTATAACAAGAGGATACTCAGGAAATTAAATGTTATGTACTATAAAAAGAATAAATAGTTATAATTATAGTTTTCCTTAGTTATGATAAAATATAAGATACATATGAATATCATAACTGTGATTATTGCTAGATAACTGTTTTTATATGCAATATTAGTATGTTAAAATTAAATATTTCTCTTTTATTTAGAAAGAAAAGGGAAGCTGATTTGGGAGGTGATATATTCTGTGAATACCTTGTATTGCCATTTGTTAATAAGTTAGCTGAATCAACCAATGTCTTAGCAGAGTAAAGAAAGCCTGAAGGAGCTATATAGAAAAATTAGGAAGAGTCACTGAGAAGTCATGAAGCTGCTGCCAGAAACAGATACCTTTCCAGGCATCTGCTGAAATTTGCCAGTAAGCCACGACCTCATGGTGGGCCACAGATTAGGAGAGATGGGTTATTTTAGGATATAGGAGTAAGCTAGCAGTACTCTTAAGCTATTGGCCAGACATTATTGTGAATAATATAGTTTCTGATTGGTTATTTCAAGTCAGGGCTTTAGGATACAAGCCATCATTATCTGTCGACAGATCTACTCTGTATGATATGCTGTCTTCAAATATTGTATCCTTTTCTTTGGGATATAAATTGGATATACACATGGTATGAAGTATTTTTGAGTCCAAGAATAATGGTAAGTAGTAGGTATTAATCAGGTGTAATTAGAAGAAGCACTGCAAATTTTTAGCTCTTTGAACAACTGTGCATGAGTAATAATGGTGTAAAGTGCTGTGATATTTCCCATTGCATTTCAGGACGAAAAGAACATTTGTTAAGATAAAAAACTGATTTTCATGGTATAATTGGATAACTGAGAAAATAATTTTAGAAATTGCCTCAAATATTCCACTCCTTGAGCTAGATCCTATAGTTCAATAGACACTAATGATGAATTTGTGACCATGATTATCACTATGTCCTAATCATTATGGATCCTATAATCAATATTTGTGGATCTTCCATGTTTCATAACAATTAAGTTCTGCAAGGTACCATAGTTCTTATTGGATTAAATGTGTACTACAATCGTGGAAAAACTGTATTTTTAGAGCATCATGATAAAATAGTCCCACATCATTTTGGCATAGATTATAATAAAGGATCCTTTATTTGGCGGTAGCCTCTCAGATCAACAGTCCTCTGCATGAGCAGGGAACAGGGAACAGAATCAGACTGACAAGAATGAGCAAGAGCATGTTTCTTGATCTGTTGTTATAGTATACCAAGACCATGTCCACGTGATCCAGCAGCCATAGCCATTGTCTTAAGGAGTTCCCAGAGCACCTCTCTCTTTTGTTTAAAGAAGAGAGTTTTAAACCCATTGTAAAACTACATACAAATAAGAACAGATACCACGTATCAAAATTAGAGTTACCAGAGAAACCCTGTCTTGAAAAACAAAACAAAAAGTAGAGTTACACACATCATAAACAATATCAAGAGAGAAATGTATCATAAATATTTCAAAAATATTCTATCTTATGGAGTCTAAGTCTGATATTAGTAATGGCTTGTCCAAGTCATGAGAGGAATGTAAGTATGCCCAACAAACCCATTGAAAAATTGAGAGAAAAATAATATTACATAAAAATGAAGTACAAAAAAGCAACTTTCAAATGTGCAATAAATGACAGAGACAACCGGCTATCACCCAAAATTTCATTTTCAACATTGAAGCAAATAACTTTTTCTAAGACATATTGTCACTGACAGACCATTTTCAGAAGCAGGAAATATTTTAAATTCATCCTACCCAGTCTTGTCAATGTTTGGCAATCTTTTTTCTTTGATCATGCTTGTCCAGTTCAGACATTATGAATTTTTTCCAGTGTCAGGGCATGGGGAGTTCTTTGCACAAAGCCCAGTTTTTCCAAGCTCCTAGTGGATGTCTTCAGTGCCCCACATGCTCTGGGGCATAGACTGGTGCTGTCAAAGGATGAATGTTTGTTCCCCTTAAGTTCTCCTTGTTACTTAGCTCGTCTGGCATTGGGGGCTATAGGTTTGCTTTATTTGGTGTTCACCGATGATTATCTACAAAGCATCCTCATTATTCTGGTCTGTGTTAACTCACTTAGGATTTAGTTTTCTAGTTTCATTCTATTGCCTGCAAATTTGAAGATGTCATTGTCTTTTACCACTGAGGAGTACCCCATTGGCTAAATATACCCACAAATTTTTATTCAATTTTGTTCAATGGGAATAGATTTACCTCCATGCTATTCTAATTATATTATATGCATAAGGATGATAGTGGTAGAACCCAGACATTTACCCATTTTTTCACATTATCATCTACAATTCAATAAAGCTAATTTAATATTGATGTTACAGAACCATATCAAACTTGGTGAGTAAGCTGAATACCATTTTCGTTAGACTAGTAAACAGTGTAGTCTGTGAGTTATAGTCTTTATCTTATTTTTTTTTTTTACTTTTATGGTTACATTGTAACCTGAGAAAGTCAAAAACATGCTCATTTGGAAATTTTAGAAACCCAGAAGACATTTTCACAATATTCATTTTCTAAAGCAAGCATGCTCGTATTATGCAATTATTAGAAGAATAATTAGAGAAGTGTAGAAAGAGGAAATTCTCTGAGTATTTATGTCCAGCTAGGCTAGAATGGCACATTACATTCAAAGGAGAAATCCAGTCTCATATTTTCTAGTTCCAATAAACATCTTCATGAAACCAGTATTTAATTAATATAAAAGAACATTTGCCCCAATGCAATTAAAAAAATGAAACTAAATGCATTATTCTTGTAGCTTATGCAGTGTTTAAAATCCTAACATGCCTAATGGCAGGACAAATTTTCAGAGTGGCTTGCCATGAAATAGATGTAACAATAGATGGCTTGAAACTGGTGGATATACAACTTCCTTAAATAAATTCTCTTTTTATTATATACATATATATATATATATATATATATATATATATCAGTTTTAATGGTGCTATGGGATTTAGAGAAAACTTCTAATATTTTGAAATCAGTTGTTTTTTAATAAATAATTATAAATTACTATTTAAAGGATAATTATGTATATTGCTTGCATGTAAGAAACAAAAATATGAAGGATGCTTCAAGCAAAGGTAAATATGCAAATACCTATAAGCCTTAAAACAAACACAAATGTTAACAATTTAAATATATTTAATTTTTTTTCTGAAGTCAATTAAACTGAATTCATTTTTTTATCACTAAGACATTGTGAGCTACTATATTACAGTTGGGTCTATATGGGAGAGGGTTTAAAATCTACATTTCTTTCTACAGTCTCCCCACTTCCTAGTACAGCCCTCTAATGAACTTAAATATATTGTGTATTATAATTAAACTACATGTAAAATTATAATTGGATTCTTATTTGTATATAATTCATAATATCATATTATATGTAACATATTTATTATAATTTGACTGCATAAAAAAACAGACCTAAAAACATAGAAAAAAATAACAAAGAATCAGAAGCCAGATACATTGGCAGCCAAAATTCACAATCAAAAATCCTCAGAGAGGAATGAAGGCTTCCATGTATATAGGTAGATTCAAGGGGAAAGCATCTGCCAGCTGGCTCAACCTGTTACATTTTACCAGTTTAGTTGGCTGTTAATTGGAGCCAAAATGCAGGGTAAATTACATTTTATCCTGTGTTCCCCTGTCAATTGCTCTGCTTCTTTTCACAATACAAGGTAAGGAGAGAGACACAGATGACTCATCAGCTCTGGATGAGATGAACAAATTAAATGCAGTCTTGTGCTTTCCGGTCCTTGTTATGAGATCTCTCTTCTTATTGGTTCCTACATGGCATAAAAAGGACTGCACTGAGGAATTTTGCCAGTGGGGCTTTGACTAAAGTCCTGCTCAAAGCTGGACTTTAGTCAAAGCCTCACTGTAAAAAAACACTAGAGAAGAAAATGTGTCTCAGAGACCTGCAGGATACAGAAGCAATTTAGGAAAAGCAAGGAATTTGTGAGAGTCACCTGATTCTGTTTGCAGTGCATGAAATGCACTCGAGTCTGAAGCCACTGATTCAGCCACAAAATCTGCGATTCCAAGGTTAGCTTTATTATTTATTTTCTGAAATGATGAGTTTCATAGAAAGTCTATTCATGACAACATTGAAATGTACTGACCTTATGCGCTATTGGAAAACTCAGTAAGATAATTGCTATGTTGGCAAATAGCCTCAGGCACCTGGAAATCTAAAAATTTCAAGTGGAAGATTCCGTAATAAGTGTTTAGGGACTCTGACATGGCATTTCTGAATGTGATACCAGTAAGCAGCAATTGGCAGCGCAGTATCACAATCAGCCATCAGCACGGAGAAATGGAAATTTCGGGTAGATAGGCAGGATACAGACCCAAGAATTCAAATACGTGATTTCACCTCCTACTTACCTCATAATGATTTCCCTTTTGATAATTGGATTCTGGTCCTAAGTAAACTACATTATTTCCTGCCATCTACTTTCACTTTCATATTTTTCTGCCGGAGCAAACGTTGAGAAGGGAAGGAGAAACGAGTCAGCAGCTTTGATGCAGATCTCCAAGGTTACCACGGGCTTTGTTCCTATTGGTGGAATTGAGTTCATTCTCGTCATTGTTCCGGGGAAAATTTGAAGGCACACACTCCTTCAGAGGATTCCGAGGCAAGGAGAGCTAATAATATTGTCGGCATTGTGGATCCTTCCTAGTCAGGCTCTGGTTATATGCCAGTTCCCAGCTGCAAATATTTATAGCTGAAATATGAATGCACATTGGCCCAGACATGGCAGACTGCTCTTAACATCTATATGACAAAAACCCAGGGTAATTAGCAGTCAGGTACTGGTATATTCCCAGTATTACTGTTTGGAGTCACCTGTATGGTCTGTGCATCATGTCCATCCCTGCTTCTGAAACCTCTCCTTCTCTTTAAAGTTGTGGCACCACTATCTTTGTCTTGAACACTGCAGCATCTGCAAAGAAATAACTCCCTTAATGTTTCAGTATATGAAAGACCTGGCAGGGAGACCAGGACTCATTTCTTGAACAAGATCTAATTTTTAGAGAAAATTCCATATGTTTGGATGTCTAACTCTTCTTGATAATATAGAGTTTGAACTGCCTCAGTTTAATATGCCAAGTTATGTTGCCTCCCCATGGGTGACCTATGCTTTGGGAGGAATTGATGAGGATGGATTGTTGGGAGACAAGCATGGAGAAGAAGAATCTTTGGGAGGACTTTATTTACAATGAGTGAAAAGTAAATAAAAACAAAGCAATTACATAAATCCCATCTTATCAGTGACCCATTAATATTATCTCTTAAATTCATCACTAACATTAAAAAAGACCAGCAGAGAGACTTGCATGTGCATATTTATAAACACACAGCAGTCTGTCTAGAGACTTAATTTTGTCCTGAACATTATCTACTGAATATCTGCATTGTTCTTTGATCAGATGAGACAAATGTGAAACTACAGTATTAGTTGCAAATTAACACTGCTCAGAGTAAAGCATGTGTTGTTGCTTGGCATTTGGAGCTGGCTCCTCACCTTTGGGTCCCTCTGAGATGAGCTTCATGGCTTAGGTCTCAGGGAGCCCTGATTATCACTGCACCTCTGGGACATTATTGGGTCCATCCTTACAATGAATAGCATACAGCCCATTGTTAATAAACATTATAAAGTATTTGGGTGGAGGAACACTTAATAGAGTTATGTTCCTGGTAGTCACCAGCACCCAGCTCATAAAACATCTCTTAAAGTGCCATTCTACTGTTTTCCATTTGCATTTATCTTCGCTGAACAAAAACACTTATTCATAAGCCACGTCAATTCAATTTTTTGATTGCCTAGAAATTTTTAGATATCTGTTTTTATTTGTTTTATACTAATTAGGTTCCCCACATCAATAATTCATTAGTAGACAGAGTTTTGTTTCCCAAAAGACAGTTCCTAAGTAACACCAGAGAAAATTATTATTATTTCTAAACACTCAGCAAATAGCTCAGATTATTATTAGTTAGCATGTACATTTTAAATTAATTATATATCTTATAAGTACTTTGCCACGTGAATTGCTACCTTTTCTCAGTATATCAGTTACATCCACTTCCCAGAGATTCTCATGATACTGACTCTCCTCCATTTTTACTAAGTACCTTCCTGTCTGTTTCTTCAGGCTAAACTTCTCCTACTTAGACAATATCCAGTCAGAAACTTTCTTAAATGAATCATATATTCACACAATATAAAGGAATATTCCGTATCCTGTTCTTGATTAATACTACCCTCTCTCTTTTGCATTTTATTTATATGCTGCTGTAAGGCAAAAATTGTGATTTTTGTTATACTCTTGTGAAAATTAATGATTAATTTTATTCATAATAGTGTTGGTATTTATTATTTTAAATGTATACTTAGTATATATCAATGTTTATTTCTTACATATTTCACTTACTCAGAAGTGATGTCATTCTACGTGCGCATGTTTACAGACTGAAGAACAACCATATGAACATGGAATTTAAACATTCCCAGCTGATATTTAATAACTTACCACAGACTGGGGTATGATCTACAATTGCCTTACAATATGGGATTAATAAACATGCTCATTTTCTTAGTAGGCTTCCACTCACATTCTGTGACATGACATAAGCAAAGAATACAATTTCAAATGGTAAAAACACTGTGAATTTGTTTCCAAAGAGATAAGGAAAACCTAGTAAAGGGAAATATTCCGGTACTCATATTTTTTCTGTCTCCAACTTGAAATTATTCAAAAGCTGAATCACATTTAAATAAAAATATGTTATACGTAAAGGCTCTCTTTTGTTTTTTAATGTATTTTTGTTGCTTGTTTATATATGATTTACCTGGTACCTTAAAAAGACATATTACTAACACAGGCAATTTTATTATGTATTATTTTATTTCATATGAACATATCATAGTTGCATCTTTTTTATTTATTTTTTGTTCCCACTATATCTAAACATTTTTAGAGAATGGGTTGACTAAAATCAGAACATGCAGAATGAATCAATCCTGGTCCCACTGGCCTGGACCCACAGTCTGCCCTAGTCATACAGCTCTCCCTCACATTCAAATCGCGTAGTTTGTTAGTATCCTAGTTCCCTCACTGTCAGGCCACAGTTCCTAGGCTACCATCACCTCAGGTAAGCTGTTTCAGTGGGTATTCCCATCATGACCTTGATCTCTTGTATGTTTTCTTACTATTCCCATTATTCAACTGGGCTTTAGGAACTCAGTCATGTGATCAACTGTGGAGCTGTGCACCTGCTTCCATAATTTGCTGGATTTAGGTTCTATGATGACATTTAAGATAGTCATCAATCTGACAACAAGGCTAAGACTGTTCAAGTACCATCTCCACTATTACTTAGGGTCTAAGTTATTGTCATCCTTGTGAATTCCTCCAATTCCAGGGTTTAGCTGTTCCCATAATGTTTCTGTCAATGAATTTAACTTTTTCCCTGCTCACTGTCTCATTCCCTCCCCAAAACCTACAATCCGGTTACTTCCAGTTCTTTCCTCTTCTTCCTTACTTCTGCATTCCCTTTTCATTGCATCCATATTTTCCCATACTTTTTCATGATATTTGTCTTTTTCCTCTTCCAAGGTTTATCTGTGTTTTCCCTTAATTTCCCCCTTATTACTTAGCTTCTCTGTGTTCCTGAGTTATAGGTTCCTATTCTATGCTTTATAGTTGTTGTTCCCCTATAATTAGGTGCAAACCATACTCATCATTCTGGTCTAGGTTACCTGACTTCGAATGGATTTTTATAGTTTTATTCATTTGCCTGCAAATTTCAAGATATCTTTGTTTTTACTGCTGAATAATTCCTTACTATGTAAATGTGCCCACATTTTTTTTTAAAAATCTATTTTTGGTCAATGAGTATGGATTTTCTTCCATGTTGCTCTTATTACATTATATGCTTAAGCATTATAGAGGAAGAACCCAGATATTTGACCATTTGTGGACATTATTATCTACTATTAAGAAAAGATAATTTAGCATTGGTATTTACAGAGGACATATCATATTTGGGTTTCTAAGTAGAATACAATGATCTTTAGGGTGGTTAACTGTGTGGTCTGTGGTCTATACTCATTATCTTAATTTTTATATCTTCACATTTACATTGAAAACTGAGACAGTCAGGAATATGCTCATTTGGAAATTTGCAAACCTAGAATTTATTTTTAGAATATTGGTTTTCTAAAGAAGGCATGTTGGTTTTGTACAATTCCAGGACATTAGATAAGTGTGGCAACAGGAAGTTTAGTGAATACTCATGGCCAGCTAGGTAAGAATGGCACGTTTCAGTCCCAGGAGGACACCTATCTCAATTGCACAAGGTTTGATAAATATCTGCATCAAACCACTATTGATTAATATGTAAGCACTTTTACCCTAGTGAATTTCCAACAACTGTAACTAAATGCATAATTATTGAAGCATATTCAATGCCCAAAAACGCACTATGCATAGAGGAAGGGCAGTGAAGCCAAACCCTTATTAGAGTAGGTATTTGTAGTATTGAGCTAATTGAGAAAGAAATTTAGAATTATCTGCATAGCTTGCCATGTAGGGCACTCATGTACCAATAGATGGTTTCTAATTAATGGACATACAACTTCCTTAAATATATTCTGTGTACATAAAAGATAGAAAAATATGATTCAAATTTAATAGTGATTATGAAATTTTGAGAGTAATTCTAGTATTTGGAATTTAGTGAATTTTTAAAACAAATACTTATAAATTTGTATTAGGAGAATATTTTAGGTATATATTAATTACATATAAGAAACATTATGAAAGTTGCTTCTTGCAAATGTGGGGGTGCAAATACCTATAAGGACTTTAAACAGGCAAACATAAATGTGAAGAATATATATATATATTCATTTAATTTTTTCCAGAAATGAATTAACTTGAAATTATTTTTTATCATTAAGACAGAGAAGGATAATTTATTAAGTCAGGTCTATTTCAAGAGGGCTTGAGATCAAAATTTCTTCCTACAATCCTTGCATCTCCTTATACAATATTCTAATGGACTTAAATATATTATGTATTGTAATTCAACTACATGAACCATTGTAATCATATATTATATTTATATATTAAATAGTACATATAGTATATAACACATAAATAATTATATTTCAACTGCATAAACAAACACATAAAAATAGACAAAAACAAATCACAAACAATAAGAAGCCAGATGCACTTGACGGTACGAAGTCACAATAAAAAAAAAAAACAATGATAGGAAAGGAGGTTTTCGTGTATACAGCTAGAATCTAGGTAAAAGCAGCTGCAATGTTGCTGTGGCAACCAGTCTTAATTAGGCAGGTTTGTCTGTTGTTAACTGAAGGCAAAACAAAGGGTAAATTATATTTCATCCTGTGTTCCCCTTGAAATGGCTCTGCTTCTTTTTACAACACACAGGGAGGAGGGAGACACAGATGAATCATCAGCTCTGGATGAGATCACGATGTAAAATGCAGTCCTGTGCTTTCAGGTTTGAGAGCTCTCTTCTTATTGGTTCCTAGATAACATAAAAAGGTCTGCACTGAGGGATTTTGCCAGCCAGTCTCCTGGCTAAAGTCCAGCATTTAGCTGGAATTTAGTCAGGAGATTGGCCATAAACAAACTCAGAAAGAAAATGTGCTCCAGAGACCTGCAGGAGACAGAGCAAGAGATACCTAGTAAAAGCAAAGAATTACTGAGATTACCCAGGGCTTCCACTAAGAGTCACCTGTTCCTGTTTGCAGTGCAGGAAATGTGCTCGAGTCGCTGAAATCACTGTTTCAGCCTTAATATCTGTGATTTTTTGATTAGCCTTTGATTATTCATTTCTGTAATCAAATTTTTGTTAGAACGTCAATACTTGAGAGAAACTGGGAATGTACTGATCATATGCACAATTGGAGCCCCCCCCCCCCCATGATAATTGCAACATTGGGGAATACTTCTGGCATCTCGGGTACTGAAAATTTCAAGTGGCAGATTCCACAGTCATGTGTTTAGGGAGTATGACATGGCATTTCTGAATGTGATACCAGTAAGCTGCAATTGGCAGCAAAGAATTATAATCAGCCATTCACGGGCAGCGATGTTGGATTTCAGGAAGACAGGCAGGATACACAGATCCAAGAAGTGGGATATCTGATCAACTCCTAATTACCTCGCAGTGGTTTTCCCTTTGATAATTGGATCTGGTCTGATATAAACTGCATTTCTTTCCTGTCATCCATTTTCACTTTTATTTTTTTTTCTGATGGACCACAACTTGAGAAGGGAGAGAGCAATGAGTCAACAGCCCCAATGGATATCTCCAAGGTTACCACAGGATTTGTTCCTATTGTTGGAATGGAGATCATTCTCCTCACTGGATCATATTCCAGGAACTATTTTAAAGCACACACTCCTGATGTCTGAAGCAAGAAGAGCTAATAACACTTTCAGCATAGCATGTCCTGTCCTTACTAGTCATGCTGTGGCTATATTCCATTTCTTAGCTGCTTGTCCCTATAACCCAAACGAGATTGTATAGCAATAAGTAGCAGTCAATGTTGAATTATCACACATCAGCCCTAAGGCATGTGTTGGTGTCACCAGAGATGATCCCATTGAATGTCACAAACATGGGTGCTGGATGTGTAAGGAAATGAGTTGTGTTACTTGGAATCATAGCTGGAACATTCTTGAAAGAAATACAGCATTTGACAGAGTGATATTGTGGCCAGACTTAAGGGACAGCTAGAAATTTCATGGAAGGTATTCATCATTAAGCTATCTAGAGGAAGTCAAATTTATGCCTTGCAACATATCACTATGCTGTCCAATTTTACATGAACTGCCTAGCAATAACCACATCCTTATTCCATTGTAGGAAACAAGAGCTGAAGAGCTAAAGTTTTGTACAATTAGGACCTATGTAAAAAATAGGTAGATATTCAAGAAGTAGAGGACTAAAGTCATCCCGTCGTAGATTGAGTATCTTAAAGGTAGAGAAGGTAGTAGTATTTTCACATCTCATCTGAATATAAAAGCTTACGGTATAGCTGTAGGTGTTCTTAAGGTTATATTCTGTACTAATATAACAAATGTCTAAGATTTATAAAGCCCAAACTACATAGAAAAACTAGATAATTTGAGCGATCTAAGCATCATGTGCATATGTAAATAAAGGAAGAGGAGAGCAGCCATATCCATATCTCTCAATTCATGCATTGGTGGGAGAAATAAGGAGTTCCATTGGTGAGATCTAGGTAATGGGTGTTGTTATACTCAGGGAAAATTAATTTGAATTTCACGTCCTATCAAAGGAAGAATCATATTTTTATTTGCCTATAAGACTTACCTGTGAGAGTTATAAATGGTGACAATACATCAGAACTATACATCCTTTAAAAGAACATGCCTATATAAAACTTTGTTTGTAATTAGCTTTGAATATTCACACACTTTCTCATAACAGGTGACAATCTTCAAGACTCTGTAAAGAAAGCTTATGTTTCATGCTAGTTTCTGGATCAACTATGATTCTTTCTCCTGGTCTGGCTATAAAGCATTTAACTGGCATTTGTGAGCAGAATGCTACAACTTACTTAATGACAACACAGACCTGGTGAGACCCAGGCCTGGATCTGGGTCTGAGATTAAGTATCTCAGAGGCAGTAAACATTTCTTAGTTATGTTGGACTGGGACGAACGGACAGGCAAGATGGAAGAGTTTGTCTTAGTCATTCCTACGTTGCATTTAAAAATGCTTCTCATCAGAAAACAGTTACAGATATAAAAAGAAACAAATAGTTTTTTTTAAAAAAAAACAAAACAATGTCTTCAAATAGACAGACCATAAATTGTCATAGATTAAATAAGTAAAGAAAAATAAGCCATGTAAGATGGAAAATACAAAGAGAGACTGGATTAGGTATATCATTGTGTTTTATTTAATTTTTGACTGTGAATGAGATAAGTACAGAAAAACATTTCTTAGTATGTGCTGCTAATCTAAACCAAAATATATGCCTTAAAGGTGTCTTGACTTCAAACTTGGATCTAGGTAAAGATATGTTGTTTTGGAAAAAAAAAGGTTCTACTTCCTTTCCAGAAAGGATGAAAACACGTGGATTTCTCAGGACTAATGTGATTCAATGGAAAAAGATGCACTTAAAGGTCTAAATAAACTCCTCCAACTAGTTTTCCCACTAAACAGCAGGAAGTAGTTAGGAAAGAATCATGACCAAATTCAAAAATATTTTTATAAAATTTGGTTACGTTTAAAGAGTGATATGATAAAGAGATATGCATTGGTATAGATTTTGGTTTATTAATATAAATTTAAGATCAATTTTGTTATATATTATAATATATATATATATATGTTTCTGCTCTTGAATAAGGCATTATAATGTACAGCTAGTTTAAAATATAATGTATAATATTGAAATTGATTAATATAGAGTCACCTATATTAGTCAAGTTTGTAGTCAGGTTAGTTCACTTTTCTAGCGTTACAGAGATATATTTCAGTTGAAGAGTTATAATTCAAGCACCTCAAAGACTAACAGAATATGGTATTTAAAATGTTTTCAAAACTTAGACCTTTTCATAAGAATGAGACACATACTCATCTACTCCTGGTAGCACCAATTACTTCAAGAGGAAGATGGGCATCTAGCAGGCTCCATAATGGATTTTGCTAGCTATTTGGCAAGAAACTGCTTTTGCCTGGACTGCTTAATGAAGTATTGTACGAACTATACATGCTGGACCCACATAAAATTGACTTCTAAAAGTGCCTAAAGAAAGTGAGACAGTCCTTAATGTATCCTGCTTTATGAAAGATTCTGCAAGATAATAGGCAGGGCATGGAAGAAAGTGAGTGAAAAACGGTCATTATAGTGGAAACTGTCTTTGAAATTTCCTGATAAAGGCTGTCAGAATCTATGGGCCAATAAGATGAATATAGGAGCCTGCAAAGTTACATAAATTTTTTTTGGGGTGACTGTCCAGGCAGTGAGATCTCTTAATTCTAGAGTTTTGGAAGTTGCATACAATGCAATTCCTGTTAACTTAGATAATATCATCCTCTTTTGGAGACACTAATGCAGTTGAATAATAGATAGTTATAATTATTGTTTTCCTTAATTATGATAAAATATAAGATAGATATAAATATTGTAACTGTGATCCTTCTAGATAACTGTTTTTGTTTTATGCAATTTTAGTGTGTTAGTGTTAAACCTTTCTCTTTTATTGAGAAAGAAAAGGGAAGGTGATTTGGGAGGTGATGTATTCAGTGAACATCTTTTATTACCATTTGTTAATAGGGAAGCTGACTTAACCATTGTCTTAGCATAATAAAGAAAGGCTGAAAGAGATATATAGAAAAAGTATGAGGAGTCACTGAGAAGTCATGAAGCTGCCGCAAGAAACAGATGCCTTTCCTGGCATCTACTGAAATTTGCCAGTAAGCCATGACCTCATGGCGATTCAGAGATTAGTGGAGATGGGTTATTTTAGGATATAACAGCTTGCTAGAAATACTCTTAAGCTATTGGCCAGACATTATTGTAAATAATCGAGTTTCAATTGGTTATTTCAATTAAGGACATTTAGATACAAGCCATTAGCCTCTGACAACAGATCAATTCCTAACGATAAGCTGTCTTCAAATGGGATATCCTTTTCTTTGTGATATAAATTGAATCTACACATTGAGTGAAGTATTTTTAAGTCCAAGAATAATGCTAAGCAGTATGTATTAATCAGGTGTAATTAGAAGAAACACTGCAAATTTTTAGCTCCTTGAACAACAGTGCATGAGTAATATTGGTGTGAACTGATTTTTTTTTTGGCATATAAAGCTGATGTTTAACACTCTAGTGCATATTAACCAGCATGCTTACCCTCAATATTACAATGCTGTTGCTTTCTCATGAAGACATCATTTGTGAGAATATTTTATCTTTTATTGTTATGGTTATACTTCAGATTTTGGAATTTTCCTTTCCAAATTATTTTTGTATCCCCCCCTTTTTTCTTTTTCTAAGTTTTATACCTGTTTGATTATTTTAAAATCAAGCACTCCAAAACAAAGACACAGATCTTTTCTGAAATGTAAGTGGTGATGATGAAAAGCTATATGCTAACCGCAGGGTGAAGAAACTCCTGTGATGTATGACATTTCTTATTCTGATCAAGTTGACATTGGGCATGTTATCTCTAACAAGATGCCTGATCCCAGGATGCTGGCTTCTTTAAAGGGCAGTCAAGTTCTAATAAAGGCAGATATATCTAAGAAAGAGAACATTTTGCAAATCGCATGCAGGAGGTGAAGATTTTGAAATTAGTGAGTTACCTGTAGATTGAGGAACATGCATCCATATGCAAAGATGTGTGGATAAATTCGAACAGAAAATGCTTTTCAACCCACAAAAATACCTGCAGCCATGTTAAGCTAATGAAACCTTAACTAGGTAACAAAGAAATAATATTATGAGTTTTAAATGGAACTCTATAGAAAGGAGCAATTATAGTTAAATGGTTTCATCCTTAGTTGAAGACTGATTTTGAGAGAGAGAAAAAAAGGAGAAACTTTCACCTAGCTTAGCTAATAAACATCAGTTTTGATACAATGAAATCAGAACCCTGATGAACCTCACCACTTCTCAGAATTATGTCACTGTTCAGGTTAGAGTGATATGTAGAATTTCTGACAGGTAAAAATGCAGGCATTCTTGACTGACAGGAGTCAAAAACATCTCCACTGTCACTGACACAAAAAGCAGACTAAAGCAAAGGTTGAGAGGGATTAATTTGAAAATATTTATAAATTTTCTTCGATATTTCTTCACAGAGATGTTCATTACTATTATTATTGGTTCATAAAAAAGTAAATTAATTTTAATTTACAAGCATGATTGCTTTCTCTTTCTTCTCATTTTTTGTATTTTCTATTTTTTAAGCATCTGGTTTCATTTTTGTGTTTTTTACTCTTATGGCATGCAAATGACCATTATATGTATTAATATGGTTAATGACTCCACTTGTATTTAGGCGGAGTAAGGCTATCCAGTATAGGAAATTATTTACAGAGCAGAGCACCAACCCAACATCATGGACAGACACTTCTCCATTGTCAGAGGTGACAGAATTAGATCAAACCTCACAACTGTTATTTATTAAGAGGCACTCAAGTGTGTTTTAAGAATTGTGGGAAATTTATTCACAAAGTGTACAAATTATCATTGAGGATTTCATAGTAGAATATGACACAATGGAAATCACCAAGGTGATTAGGAAAGTTTCAAAAAGATTTTGCCTATAAATATTATACCGTACATTGTATGAAAACATAATTTTTAAGAATCCAACATTGTGAATAATGAAGGCTATTACAGGTCTTATGTTCCAAATAATGGTTGATCACAGAGGACTTTCAAACTTCTAATTCCTTAAAGAGTGCTATGATATTTATGATTGCATTAAAGGATGAGATGAACATTTGCTATGATCAGAAACTGATTGATTTCCATGATATAATTGGATAACTAAAAAAAAAAAAACTAGAAATTGCCTCAAATATTCCCCTCCTTGATCTAGACCCTATAGTTCAATAGGAACTAATGATGAATTTGTGAACATTAATCACCATGTCAAAATCATTATTTGTGGATCTTATAATCATTACTTGTGGATATTCCATGTTTTATATCAATTAAGTTTTGCAAAGAAGCAAAGTTCTTATTGGATTAAATGTGTACTACAGTCAAGCAAAAACAGTATTTTTAGAGTACCACGATAAAGTAGTCCCACATCATTTTGGGATAAAGTAAAATAAAAGATTCCTTATTTGGGGATAGCACAGCAGATCAAGAGTCCTCTGCATGAGCAAGGAACAGGGAGAAAATCAGGCTGTCAAGAGGGAAAAAGACCATGTTTCTTGTTCTGTTGTTATAGTATGCCAAGACCATGCCTAAGTGGCCCACAGCATCCAAAACCATTGTCTTAAGAAGTTCCCAGAGCACCTCACAATTTTGTTTAAATAAGACAGTTTAAAACTCAATGTAAAATTACATACAATAAGAACAGATATCATAGATATCATGTATAAAAATAAAGATACCAGAGAAACCATGTCTTGAAAAACAGAAAAAAAAATAAAGTTATACCCATCATAAACAATATCCAGATAGAAATGTATCCCGTTTCAATAAATACCCTATCCTATGGAACTAAGTCTTATATTAGAAATGGATTAGCTAAGTCATGAGAGGAATGTAACTATGACTACTTGGTATTCAACCCTATTGTAAACCAAAAAGGAAAATAATATTTTTTAGTAAACATGAAGTACAAAGAAGCAACTTTCAAATGTGCAATAAATGACAGAGGCAACTGGCTAGGTAGGCAATCACCCAAAGTCTCATTTTCAACATTGGAGCAAATAACATTTCCAAAGACCTAGATTCACTGACAGACCATTTCCAGAGGCAGGAAAAAATTTAAATTCATCTTACTCTGTCTTGGTAAAGTTTGGCATTTTTTTCTTTGATAATTCTTGTCCAGTTCAGACATTGTGAATATTTTCAGTGTCAAGACATGGGGAGTTATTTGCACAAAGGCCAGTTTTGCCAAGCTCCAAGTGGATATCTTCAGTGCCACACATGATCTGTGTCATAGACTCATGCTGCCAGGAAGATGAATGTTTTTTCCCTTATGTTCTCCTTGTTACTCAGCTTGTCTGAGGTCATGGGCTTAAGGTTTCCTACTCTTTGCTTTATTTGGTGTTCTCTGATGATTGAGTACAAACTATCCTCATCATTCTGGTGTGTGTTAACTCGCCCAGGATGGAGTTTTCTAGTTTCATTCTTTTGCCTGCAAATTTGAAGATGTCATTGTCTTTTACCACAGAGGAGTACCCCATGAGTTAAATATATCCACAATTTTTATCCATTTTTTTTGATTTGCATGGATTTAGCTCCATTCTGTTCTAATTAAACTATATACATAAGGATGATAGTGGTAGAACCCAGACATTTGCCCATATTTGACATTATCATCTACTATTCAGAAAAGATAATTTAACGTTGGTGTTTACAGAACCATCTCAAACTCACAGAGTTTGATATTGTTCATGATCTTTAGAGTAGTAAGTAGCGTACTCTGTGAGTTATAGTCTTTTTCTTATATATATTTTTTTGCTTTTATGGTTACATTGTAATGTGAGACAGTCAACAACATGTTCATTTGGAAATTAAGAAACATAGAAGACATTTTCACAATACTCATTTTCTAAAGCAGTCATGCTGGTATTTTCAATTCCAGAATATTAGAGAAGTGTGGAAAGAGGAAGTTCTCCCAGTATTCATGGCCAGCTAGGCTAGAGAGCACATTACAGTCAAAGGAGAAAGCCAATCTCATATCCTCTAGTTTTAATAAAGATCTGCACTTAACAAGTATTTGATTTATATAAAAGAAATTTGCCCCTATGAAATATCAAAAACGGGCACTAAATGCATTATTCTTGTTGTTTATCCAGTGCTCAAAAATCCTAGTACGCCTATGGCAGGACTCATGAAGCTGAACCCTTATCAAAGGGGCAATTTAATGTATTTAAATAATTGAAAAGGAAAGTTACAATTATTTTCAAAGTGGCTTGATATGAACTGTGATATGTAACAATAGATGGCTTGAAATTGGTGGACATACATCTTCCTTAAATAAATTCTCCTTTTATTGTATATTATAATATATATATATATATATCCATTTTAAAAGTGCTTAGGAGATTTAAAGAAAACTTCCAATATTAAAATCTAGTTGTTTTTAAATAAATGATTATAAATTATTATTTAGAGAATATTTATGTATATTCATTTCATGTAAAAAAAATATGAAGGCTGCTTCATGCAAAGGTAAATGTGAAAACACCAATAAGCCTTAAAAAAAGCAAACACAAATGTTAAAAATTTAAATATATTAAATATATTTAATTTTATTCTGAAATCAATTAAATTGATAACATGTATTTATCTTTAAAACACTGTGAGCTACTATATTACAGTTGGGGCTATATGGGAGACGGTTTCAAATCTGTATTTCTTTCTACAATCCACCCACTTCCTTCTATAGCATTTTAATCAATTTAAATATATTATGTACTCTAATAAAACTACATGAAAAAATATAATTGCATTTTATTTGTATATAATTCATAATATATAGTACTATGTAACCTATTTAATTATAATTTGACTGCATAAAAAAAAACACATGTAAAATCAGAGAAAAACATCACAAAGAATCAGAAGCAAGATACACTTGACAGCACAGATTCACAGTCAAAAATCTCCAGACAGGAATGGAGGCTTCCATGTATATAGGTAGATTCCAGGCAAAAGCAGCTGCCAGCTGGCTCAACCTATCACATTTTCCAGTTTCATTGGCTGTTAACTGGAGGCAAAACGCCGGGTCAATTGCTCTGCTTCTTTTCCCAATACAAGGTAAGGAGGGAGACACAGATGACTCATCAGCTCTGGATGAGATCATCAAGTTAGATGCAGTCCTGTGCTTTACGGTCTTGTTATGAGATCTCTCTTCTTATTGGTTCCTACATGGCATAAAAAGGACTGCACTGAGGAATTTTGCCAGTGGGGCTTTGACTAAAGTCCTGCTCAAAGCTGGACTTTAGTCAAAGCCTCACTGTAAAAAACACCAGAGAAGAATATGTGTCTCAGAGACTTGCAGGATACAGAAACAACTGGAAAAGCAAGGAATTTGTGAGAGTCACCTGATTCTGTTTGCAGTGCAGGAAATGCGCTAGTGACTGAAGCCACTGATTCGGTAGTAAAATCTGCGATTCCAAGGTTAGTTTTAAATTGTTTATATTCTGAAATGATGATTTTCTTAGCAAATCTATTCATGACAATGCTGAAATGTACTCATCTTATGCGCCATTGGAAGCCTTGCTATGACAATAGCTATGTTGGCAAATAGCCTCAGGCACCTGGGGATCTCAAAATTTCAGGTGTTAGATTCTGCAATACGTGCTTAGGGACTCTGACATCGCATTTCTGAATGTGCTGCCTGTTAGCCACAAACGACAGCAAAGGTTCACAATCAGCCGTCAGCAGAGAGGAATGGAAATTTCAGGTAGATAGTCAGATTACAGACCCAAGAATTCAGATACGTGATCACTTCCTACTTACCTCATAATCATTTCCCTTTTGATAATTGGATTCTGGTCCTAAGTAAACTACATTATTTCCTGCCATCTACTTTCACTTTTATATTTTTCTGTCGCAGCAAACATTGAGATGGGAGGGAGAAATGAGTCAGCAGCTCTGACGCAGATCTCCAAGGTTACCACAGGCTTTCTTACTATTGGTGGAATTGAGATCATTCTCGTCATTTTTCCGGGGAAAATTTGAATGCACACACTCCTTCAGAGGATACAGAGGCAAGGAAAACTAATAATATTGCCAGCATATTGGGTCGTTCCTACTCAGGCTCTGGATATACGCCAGCTCCGAGCTGCAAATATTTATAACTAAAATTCGAATGTACATTGGTCCAGACACGTCAGACTGCTCTTGATGAAAATTGTTGAATCTGTAAGAATGCAAAATATACAGTCAGAGGAAAGAATGTAGCAGTTAGTTATATATAAAAATATCAGCGTCTACTCTAAATAATAGCCCTTAGGTTGTTTTCTGCTTTTATATTAAAAAAAAAATCACAGACTCATAGAGGGATCTGTTTATGAACTGGTAATTTGAAATATTAACTACTGGTTCTATTTCTAATATATATGTGTGAAAAAAAACTGGTAAACAAACGTGATCATGTTGTCCCAGGACATTAAGCATATACAGTAAATGCAGGAGCTTTGAGATTTACTTGCCTGTTTTCATACCACATATAGCAAATTTCAAGACTGTGGCATATTATTATACATTATGTATATGTACACTTGTATTATTGAATTTAAATTGTGTAAGTTTGCATATGTAATTCTTTCATTACAAAATCCAGAGAATGGTCTACTGTATTACAAGAACATTATGAATTCATAAATTATCAGAATGGCTTGTATTATTTGCAGAAATAATGAAGGGGGGAAGATAAATTTTCACAGGTATGCTAGCTTTGAAGTGATTCCCATGTGCTAGAAGAATGCCCCATATACAAACACACACACATGCACACTAACACACAAAAACACACAGACACACACACTCACACACATTTTCCCTGAAGTCAGATGTCACTGAAAAGAGAGAACAGATAAATGACCTGAGAATGGGGTACTGATATTGGAGATAACAGGGAAAATCTAGAGAAAGAATTGTGGAGAATTTTATCAAAATTTGAATGTTAATATAAAAATACCTTAAAACATTTCAAAAATATTAATTGAAACTATTATTCTGAAATCAATGTCAAAACATCTACACATATGTGAAACACTAATACAAGCATGCAGACAATTGTGAAATTTAGAAAATAATACATATATTGTATTTTTCCAAATGAAAACATCAAATTGCTGCTAAATTATCATGACATTGTTGGATACAATTTTGTAATTTTTCCATGTTCAGACTGGGTTTTAAATTTTCTCTTTAGAAAATATCTTTATTATTACATTATTTTTATGTAAAATGCATACATATTGTTGTAGGAGGTTCTTCTGTTTATGTGTTGCTTTCACTGGTTAATGAATTAAAAAAAAAACTGCCTAGGCCTTTTGATAGGGGAGAACTTAGGTAGACAGGGAAAACAGAACTGAATGCAGGAAAAAAAAAGCAGAGGGGCTGCCATGGAGCCACCAGAGTCAGACATGCTGATTGCTTCCCCGTAAGCCACTGCCATGTAAGAATGTACAGATTGATACAAATGGGTAAAATTAAGATGTGATAGTTAGCCAATAAGAGGCTAGAGCAAATGGGTTAAGTAGTATTTTAATTAATATAATTTCTGTTTTGTTATTTCCTGCTAAGCAAACAGAATGGCTGGGATGAACAAGCAGCCTTTCCCAGTAACAATTGGTGCTCAGCAGGACCAACTAAATCAATAAAATACATGAAATACAAAAGATCTGAATGAATACAACTGCTTATTTAAATTATGTTTTTCAAATAGAAATGCATACATATAAACTCACACTCTATACACATTGTGGCAATTATGTGTATCCATTTTTATAATCAGAGTTTCAAAAACACAATTTCAGTAATCTCAATCCATTCCCACTTGGTGAGCAATAGCAGCTACAATATCATGTAGTCTGGTAATTTCTGGTCAATCTGGTCAAATAATGCTGCTATAAACATAGTAGACCAAATGCTTTTATAGTATGATTGGGCATCTCTTGGGTATATTCGCAAGAGTGATATTGCTGGAACTGAGGTAGGTTGATTCCCAATTTTCTGAGAAACCTCTACACTGATTTCCAAAGTGGTTGTACAAGTGTGCATCCCCACATGCAACGGATGAGTGTTTCTTTTAATTCAAATCCTTTCCAGCATATGTTACAATGGTGTTTTTGATTTTAGCCATTCTGACAGGTGGAAGATGGTATCTCAAATTGTTTTTATTTGCATTTCCCTGATCACTAAAGAAATTGAACATGATCTTAAGTATTTTTGGCCATTTGAAATTCTTCTGTTGAGAATTCTCTGTTCAGTTCAGTACCCCATTTTTTAATTGAAGTATTTAGAATTTTAATGTTCAGTTTCCTGAGTTATTTATATATTTTGGCGATCAGACCTGTGTCTGATGTGGGGTTGGTGAAGATCTTCTCCCATTCAGTAGGTTGCCTTTTTGTCTTAATGACTGTGCCCTTTGCTTTACAAAAGATTCTCAGTTTGTATAATTTTGGCTTCTTTGTTAAGAATCAGGTGGTCATAAGTTTTTGAATTAATATCCGGGTTTGATTCTATTCCATTAGTCACTGTCTCTGTTTTTATTTAAATACCAACCTGTTTTCATTACTGTAGGTCTGTGATAGAGTTTGATGTCAGGGATGGTAATGCCACTGGAAGTTCATTTATTGTATAGCATTGTTTTGAATATCACGGGTGTTTGTTTTTCCATATAATATTTATTATTGTTCTCTCAAGGTCTGTGAAGAATTTTGTTGGGATTTTGATAGGGATTGCATAGAATCTATAGATTTCCTTTGGTAGAATAGCCATTTTTACTATGTTGATTCCATGAATCCATGAGTATGGGAGATCCTTCCATTTCCTGGTATCCTCCTCAAATTTTTCTTCAAAGCTTTAAAGTTCTTGTCAAATAGATCTTTCACACCATTGGTTAGTGTTACCCCAAGACCCTTTATGCTATTTGTGGCTATGGTGAAAGGTGATGTTTCTCTGATTTCCCTCACTGCTTCGTTATCCTTTGTGTATAGGAAGGTCACTGATTTTTTTTAATTGATGTTGTATCATGCCACTTCACTGAAGCTATTTTTCTGCTGTAGTATTTCTCTGATAGAGTTTTTGGGGTCACTTATGTACACTATCATATCATCTCTAAATAACGAAAGTTTGACTTCTTCATTTCCAATTTGAATCTCCTTGACCCCTTATGTTGTCTTATTGCTATTGCTAGAATACCGAGTACTATATTGAAGAGATGTGGAGAGAGTGTACAGTTTTGACTTTTTCCCTGATTTTAGTGGAATCTTTGAGTTTCTCTCCATTTAATTTGATGTGAGCTACTGCTATAGTCTACACCACGAAGTGTTTCTCCACCCACTGAGACAGTGTACCTGATCTATTGCTGGCTAATCAATTCCAGCTGGACTGGGACCGAACGAGCATGGGATCAAACTGGACCCTCTGAATATGGCTGACAATTGGGGAAGACTAAGAAGCCAATGATAATGGCACTGGGATTTGCCTCTAATGCATGTACTGGCTTTTTGTGATCCTAGTCTATTTGAATGCACAACTTCCTAAACCTGGAGGGAGGTGGGAGGGCATGGACTTCCCACAGGATTGGGAAACCTGCCCTCTCTTAGTCCTGGAAGGGGAAGGGGAAAGGGAAGGGTAGCGGGAGGGAAGTAGAGGGGGGGGAAGCAGAAATTTTGAATGTTTTTATTTATACAGTAACAAAAATAATAAATAACAAAACATTAAGACATCTCCAAGCAATTGCATAGTAAGTTAACTACTAATTTTCTGCCCCATTTCAAATTTATTTACAACTATAATTCCATGTTATTCAACCCATGTTCATCTTAATTTTTTTCTAAGCACTTATTCTTTACTTAACAGCTGTGGTAGTCTCAACTTGCAATATCCATAATGCTATACCACTATACTAAAGCTTTACATCTGAGGAGCCATCACTCAGGGTATTTACTGAACTATTCCCAGTTGGGGTCAAGATTACGATAGGAATTAACAAGAGAAAATTTGTAGATTTTGAAGGGCATGCAGTGAATATTGTGATCTGTCTCAAGTTTATTATTCACAGTTCTTCTGTATCTCAATATCAAATTGGGTGTGAGGCAAGACTTCCTTGCCATGATACAAAGACCAAACAAAGTAATTTAATCCACACATCTCCAAACAGAAAATAACCACACACTAGCCAAAATACTTTTTCCTTGGTACAATGTTCTGGAGCAACACCTCAAGTAAAAGCATTCTAGCTTATACCCTTGAAGGTACAAGAGTAGGTCTGAACTCTCTGACATTTGGACACATTGAAAAGGATTCATATAGCACATGTGAACTCATGAAGTCCAAGTAATAGAACAAACTACTTAATTCTTGTGGCATATCAAACCTTCAGAAATCCCATCTTGCATAATGGCAGGATTAATGATGCCTGATCCTTATTGGAGTGAGATTACTGAAAAAGAACATTATTTGTTTTTTCAAGGACGTATACCAAAATTGGCTACTAATGTTGTAGTAGGTAGATTCATACTGAACGACACACAAGTTGCTTAAATGAACTGAGTTGTCATTAAAGAAAGAAAAGAATACAATCTTCAGACATAATAGTGATTTTGGAAATTGGACAGTTGTTTGAAAATTGGGATGTGATAGATTTTTTCCTAAAAATATTTGTATATTAAGAGAGGAGAGGCAATTTTCAATGGTTTGAAGAGATACCAAAATGCCAACCGAGTAGGAATTATATGAGCAATGGAAGTTGAATGTCTATAGAAACTTACATAGAACAGAACCAAGCTCACGGGAAATCATGAACTCTATACCAACTGCTATAAAGTCTATTTTCCACCAATGTAGGCTATCTGCTTGTGGGAGATAGATTTGTAGCTTGGTCAGTTTAAGGGGCTGAGAGGGAGAACAGGACTCATTTTTGGTACAAGATATAATTTTAGAGACAATTCCATAAGTTTGCATGTCTTACTCTTCTTGATTAGGTAGGGTTTGAACTGCCTCAGCTTAGTATGTCAGGCTATGTTGCCTCCCCATGGGTGGCCTATCCTTGGGGAGGAACTGATGAGGATGGACTGTGGGGAGGCAAGCACGGGGAAAGAGTCTGGAGGAGAAAATTATTTAGAATGTAAAATGAATGGAGAGAAAGCAAAAAGAAAGCAATTACATAAATCCCATTTTATCAGTAATTCATTAATATTATCTCATTTAAATAAAGAACTAACAATTAAAAAAAGACCAGCAGAGACACTGACACGTGCATATTTATAAACATATTCATAAACACCATCTGTCTAGAGTCTTTTTTGTCCTGAACTTTCTTTACTGAACATCTGCATTGTTCTTTGATTAAATGAGACAAATGTTAAGCCACAATATTAGTTGCAATTTAACACTGCTCAGAGTAAAGCATGTCTAATTGCATTGCATTTGGAGCTGGCTCCTCACTTTTGGGTCCCTTTGGGATGAGCTTCATGGCTGAGGTCTCAGGGAGCCATGATTATCACTGCACCTCTGGGACATTATTTGCTCCATTCTTACACCGAGTAGCATACAGCCCATTGTTAATGAACCTTATAAAGTATTTGGATGAAGGAACACTTAATAGAGTTATGTTCCTGGTAGTCACCAGCACCCAGCTCATAAAACAACTCTTAAAGAGCCATAACTCTCTTTTCCACTTGCATGGATCATAGCTGAACAAAAACACTTATTCAGAGCCACATTTGATTCAATTTTTTTGATTGCTTAAAATCTTCAAGCTATCTCTTTTTATTGGTTTTATGATGATTAGTTTCCCCACATCTGAATGTCATTAGTAGGAATATGTTTTGTTTCCTACTAGACAGTTCCTGAGTAAGCATAGAGAAAATTATTATTATTTCTAAACACTCAACAAATTGCTCAGTTCATTACTAGTTAACATATAAATTTTAAATTAATTATATTTTTATATGTCCTCTGCCATATGGATGGGTATTTTCTCAGTATAGTAATACATCTACTTCCCACAGCTTCTCATGATACTGAGACTCCTCCAATTTCCTATCTACTATTTAGTCTGTTTCTTCAGCCTAAACTTATACTACTTAGACAATATCCAGTCAGAATCCTTCTTAAATCATTTACGAGATACTTTCACAGAATATTAAGGAATATTTTGTACCCTGTTCTTCATTAGTTAATACCCTCTCTCTTTTATTTCATATTATTTTTATGCTGATGTCCACATATATCGCCATCTTTGCTATCATCTTGAGAAATTTTATGATTAAATTTATTCATAATAGTGTTGGTATGTATTATTTTATATGTATCTTAGTAGAAAATATGTTTATTCCATACATATTTCACTTACTCAGCATTGATGTCATCCTCATGTCTACAAACTGAAGCACGACCTCATGAACATTGAATTTAAACCTGCCCAGATGATTCTTAATATCTTACCACAGACTGGGCTATGATCTACAACTGTCTTATCATATGGGATTAATAAACAAGCACATTTTATTAGTCAGGTTTCCACTCACATTCTGTGACATGACATAAGCAAATAATATAATTTTAAAGAGTAAAAATAGTGTGACTTTGTTTCCAAGGAGATAAAGAAAGCCTAGAAAAGGAATATAGTTCATTACTCATATTTTTGTCTCCAATTGAAATTATTCAAAAGCCGAATCACATTTAAATAACAATAAGTTATATATAAAGGCACTCTTTTGCTTTTTAATGTATTTTTGTTACTTGTTTACATATGGTTTACATGATATCTAAAAAGCTATATCACTAATACGAGTAATTTCATTATTTTATTTCATATGAACATATCATTTTTTTTCTGTTCCCACTATATCTAGACTTTGCTAGATAGCATTCCATTTTAGGTTCCCTAAAATCAGAACATGCAGGATGAATCAATCCTGGTCCCACTGGGCCTGGGACCACAGTCTGCCCCAGTCATTCAACTCTCCCTCACATTCAGAGTGCTTAGATTGTTAGTATCCTAGTTCCTCACTGTCAGCCAGAGTTCCTAGATACCTTCAGCCTAGGTAAGCTGTTTCAGTGGGTATTCCCATCATGACCTTGATCTCTCTTGCATGTATTCTTACAATTCCCATTATTCAACTGGACTTTAGGAACTCAACCATGTGATTAACTGTGTATCTCTGTATCTGCTTCCATAATTTGCAGGATTTAGGTTCTATGATGATGACATTTAAGATAATCATCAATCTGACAACAAGGCAACGACTCTCCAAGTACCATATCCACTATTACTTAGGGTCTAAGTTATGGTCATATTTCTGAATTCCTACAATTCCAGGGATTAGCTATTCCCATAATATTTCTGTCAGTCAATTTAACTTTTTCCTTCCGCGCTACATCTTTCGCTCCCCAATCTTTAAAATCCTGTTACTTCCAGTTCTTTCCTCTTCATTATTCTCTTTATCCTTACTTTCTACATTCCCTTTTTACTGCAACTATATTTCCCAATTTTTTCATGATACTTGTCTTTTTCCTTTCCCCAGGGTTATCATTTTTTCCCTTAATGTTCCTCTTATTACTTAGCTTTTCTGTGATCCTGAGTTGTAGGTTCTTTATTCTATACTTTATACTTGTTCTCCACCTATAATTTGGTACAAACCATCCTCATCATTCTGGTCTAGGTTACCTCACTTTGAATGGATTTTTATAGTTTCATTTATTTGCCTGCAAATTTCAAGCTACCTTTGTTTTTACTGCTGAATAGTTCTTTATTGTGTAAATGTGCCTGAAGTTTTAAAAATCTACTTTCGGTCAATGAGCATGGATTTTCTACCATGTTGCTCTTAATACATTATATGCTTAAGGATTATAGAGGCAAAACCTAGACATTTTTTCACTTTTTGACATTATTATCTATTATTAAGAAAATATAATTTAACATTGGTGTTTACAGAGGACCATATCATATTTGGTGAGTAAGTAGAATACAATGATCTTTAGAATGGTTAACTATGTGGTCTGTGATTTATACTCATTATCTTATTTTTTATGCCTTCACGGTTACATTGAAAACTGAAACAGTAGGGAATATGCTCATTTGGAAATTTGAAAACCAGAAATTTACTTTTTGAATATTTGTTTTCTAAAGCAGGCATGCTTGTATTGTACAATTCCAGGACATTAAAGAAATGTGGAAACAGAAAGTTTTCTGAGTATTAATGCCCAGCTAGGCTAGAATGGCATGTTTAAGTCCCAGGAGGACACCTATTTCAATTTCACAAATTTTAATAAATATCTGCATCAAACCACTATTGGTTAATATGTAAGAAGTTTAGCCCTAATGAATTTGCAACAACTCTAACTAAATGCATAATACTTGTAGTATATCCATTGCACAAAAACACACTATGCGCAGAAGAAGTACAATGAAATCAAAACCCTTATTAGAGTAGCTATTTGTAGAACTGAGCTAATTGAGAAGGAAATATAGAATTATTATCAGCGTAGTTGCTTTGTATGGCACTCATGTACCAATAGATGGTTTTTAATTAATGGACATACAACTTCCTTAAATATATTTTGTATACATTAAATTTAGAAAAATATGGTTCAGATTTAATAGTGATCATGAAATTTTGAGAGGAATTCTAGTATTTGGAATCCAGTGGATTTTTAAAACAAATACCTATGAATTTATATTAAGACAATATTTCAGGTATATTAATTACATATGATAAGAATCATTATGAAAGTAGCTTCTTGCAAAGGAGGGGGCAAATATCTATAAGGACTAAAAAACAGGCAAACATAAATGTTAATAATATAAATATATTTATTTTTTTCCAGAAATGAATTAACTTGAATTCATTTTTTATCGTTAAAACACAGCGGGATACGTTATTACAGTCAGGTCTATTTCAGGAAAGCTTAAAATCAATATTTCTTTCTCCAATCCATCCATCGCCCCATACAATATTATAATGGACTTAAATATATTATGTATTTTAATTCAACTACATAAACCACTGTAATCATAAATTATATTTATATATTACATATTGCATGTAGTATATAAAACATAAACAATTATATTTCAACTGCATAAACAAACACATAAAAATAAACAAAAAAAGATAAGAAAGAATAAGAAGCCAGATGCACCTGACAGCGCGAAGTCACAATCAAAAACCCACAGATAGGAATTGAGGCTTTCATGTATACAGCTAGAACCTAGTCAAAAGCAGCTGCAATATTGCTGTGGCAACCAGTCTTAATTAGGCAGGTTTGTCTGTTGTTAACTGGAGGCAAAACAAAGGGTAAAGTATATTTTATCCTGTGTTCCCCTTGAAATGACTCTGCTTCTTTTTACAACACACAGGGAGGAGGGAGACACAGATGAATCATCAGCTCCAGATGAGATCACGATGTAAAATGCAGTCCCGTGCTTTCAGGTTTGAGAGCTCTCTTCTTATTGGTTCCTAGATAACATAAAAAGGTCTGCACTGAGGGATTTTGCCAGCCAGTCTCCTGGCTAAAGTCCAGCTTTTAGCTGGAATTTAGTCAGGAGATTGGCTATAAACAAACTCAGAAAGAAAATCTGTTCCAGAGACCTGCAGGAGATAGAAGCTATAGATACCTAGTAAAAGCAAAGAATTTCTGAGATTCCCCATGCTTCTGCTAAGAGTTACCTGTTCCTGTTTGCAGTGCAGGAAATGTGCTGGAGTCGCTGAAATCACTGCTTCAGCCTTAATATATGTGATTTTTTTGATTAGCCTCTGATTATTCATTTTCTGTAATCAAATTTTTGTATGGGAGTCAATACCTGACAATAACCGGGAATGTATTGATCATATGCACCACTGGAGGACCCACTATGATAATTGCCATATCGGGGGATATTCCGGCATCTTGGATTCTGAAAATTTCAAGTGGCAGATTCCACAGTCCTGTGTTTAGGGAGTATGACATGGCATTTCTGAATGTGATACCAGTAAGCTGCAATTGGCGGCGAAGAATAATAATCAGCCATTTGCAGGGAGAAATGTTGCATTTCAGGAAGATAGGCAGGATACAGACCCAAGAAGTGGGACATATGATCAACTCCTAATTCCCTTGCAGTGCTTTCCCCTTTGATAATTGGATTCTGGTCTGAGATAAACTGCATTTTTTTTTCTGTCATCCACTTTTACTTTCAGGTTTTTCTGCTGGACCAAACCTTCAGAAGGGAGGGAGAAATGCAGAAGCAGCTCTGGTGGACATCTCCATGGTTACCACAGGATTTGTTCCTATTGGTAGAATGGAGATCATACTTTACTTTGGTTCATATTACAGGAACAATTTGGAAGCACACACTACTGCTGTCTGAGGAAAGGAGAGCTAATAACACTTTCAGCATAGCAGGTCCTTACTAGTCGTGCTCTGGCTATATTCCATTTCTCAGATGCTCATTTCTATAACCAAAACTAGATTGAATAGCACTAACTAGCAGTCAATGTTGAATTATTACATATTGGCCCTTAGGCATGTGTTGGTGGCACCAGTGATGGTCGCATTGGATGTCACAAATATTAGTGCTAGATATGTGAGGGAATGCTGTGTGAGAAGAAATATAGATATTATCTGGGTCACTTGAAATCATAGCAGAAATATTCTTGAAAGAAAGGTAGCAATTCTGGAGAAGATATTGTGGTCAGACTTAAGGACCTATAGAAAGTTCATGGAAGGTATTCATCATAATGATAACTAGGGAAATCAAGTTAATGCCTTGTGTGGATAATATCTATTGCAAATTTTCACTATGCTGCCCACTTTAACATGAACAGCTTAGGAATAACCACATCCTTATTCCACTGTATGAAACAACCAAGAGATGAAGAGCTGAAGTTTTATACAATTAGGACCTATGTAGAAGATAGGTAGATATTCTAGAATAGAAGCCTAAAATCATCCAAGGTAAAATTTGAGGGTCTGGTGGTGGTGGTGGTGGAAGAAATATTTTTAAGAGCCAGATAAACAGGGCATTTTCTGCAAGACTCTTTCTTTGTTTTGCATGAGTTCTAATTGGAATTGATAATAAAAACTTGGAGCCACACATAAGGGTAAATGCTGAAAGATCAGAGAGACAAAGGAGCAAGTCACAGTTAATTCTTACGTTACTAACAGCTCAGCTGAAAAAAGAGGCTAATCCCCAGTCTCCTCCTACCTTATATTTCTCTCTCCTCCCAGCCATATTACTTCCTGTTTGTCTGTACAGGCCTCCAGATCGCTATGGTTACCTAATAAATAGTTCTGCTCTCTGATCTTAATGCAAGCTTTATTTTTTTTTTTAGAACACAAGCAAAATATCACCATACCTTTGGACTTAATAATTTAACTGTCCTACTATTCTTTAGTAGGTTGACATTATTGGAACTTTACAACTTATTCTAACTTTACTTTCTTGTAGACCAGTTGGTTTCAATGAGTATTATCTTTGCAAACACCAAGGCCAGCTGGCCTGGGTCTGAAAAAGCCTGGGTTAAAACCGGTCTCGCTGAACATAGTGGACAATGAGGACTACTGAGGCCCCAAGAACAATAGCAATGGGTTTTTGACCCTACTGCACCTATTGGTTTTGTGGGAGCCTAGGCAGTTTGGATGCTCACCTTACTAGACCTTGATGAAGGTGTGTGGTCCTTGAACTTCCCACAGGGCAGGGAACCCTGATTGCTCTTTAGGCTGACTAGGGAGGGGGACTTAATAGGGGGAGTGGGAGGGAAAGGGGAGGCGGTGGTGGGGAAGAGACAGAAATCTTTAATTAATTAAGTAATAAATAAATAAATAAAACTAGGAGTAAACCTAAAAAAAGAATATATAGTTATAGTTTTCCTTAGTTATAATAAAAAATAAAGTAGATATAAAAAATACCTTTAGCTTTTGTGGTATAAAATATTGCTGGCAATTCTTTCTGCTATTTACATCACTTATTTGACCTTTGTATTTGAAGGTTATTTTCTCTGACTATATTTTGGATTGATAGATTTTTGTACTTATTATATTGGATTGCTCACATTTGCCTGTTTTCTTTTGTTGTTTAGCATTTCAGCATTCTTTTTCACTGTCTAACCTCCTGCTTCTGATGGGACTTACCAGTGTTTTCTGCACATAACGTTACATTTTGTTTTGTTTCCTTTCACATTTGCACTTTATTTTCTGTAGTTTGATGAAGTTTCTTTGAAGTTATATAAGTCACCACGGTAAAACCTGGCACCTAATCACAATTTACGGATCTTGCTTTGTTCCTCTTATTAAATGGAAACAAACATTTTGAAGGGCTCTTGATGAGGCAATCTTCCAGTTGAGAGCCACAAAGTGACATTACTTGTGGCTAAGAGAATCAAAGATACTACCTAGCCATATATTATTTTTACATATGCAGCCCACCAAATATAAGAGATAAAATGTTTAATCCTTTTTCCCATTATCATACAACAGTTGGAATAAAATTGTAGCCTAAAAACAATATCTACTGAATAGTATCAAACTAAATAATAAACTCCACATAATTTCTTGAATACTCTGTAAGGATTTTTTTTAACATGCAATAATCCACAGTTTTGACATAAAAGAATAAGAATGACCAAGAATGTTAAACATAAAATAAATGTCTTTAAAGACCTGATAAATTAATACAAGAATTATAACAAATAGGTAAAATTTGGTGAAAAGAGAAAAAAACATTTAATACTATTTCAAATAAAGTTACAAAAGATCACATTAAAGTCTATGAAGATCCTTCTAATTATGTACACATCAGTATCATATTTATAGTAACGCATATTATCTGAAAGTAAGCCCTCTAAACCATCGTCTACCCATTGGAGAAAACGTGGAGTGGGAAGACATGGAAGTATATTCAATGGTATATAAACTTCTGTATTATACTTTTTTGTTTAATGAACATACATTGTGATATTTTTGTGACTTAAAATTAAGCAATGCAATCAAACAAATGAACAGAGAATGGAACAATAAATTCATGTTTGATGCAGTCTAGACATAGAAATTGGTGGGTTTTGTAAAGTATGTAACAGAAATTCCTGGTTACCTACTCTGACACTTTCTTTCTGTCTCAGAGTTAAGAACTCTAATTAAGAAGAAATACATATCTCCTCACCTAACTTTGAGGGGTTAAAATGTGACAACACTTTTGTTATTAAGCTGAAGAACATTTGCAGAAAAAAAGAATGTAGACATCTTTTCAGTATTGTAGAAAACAAAACCATTGTCTTTTTGCTATTATTTCATATAGTAGGAGCAGCGGGCTGCGTTCCTGCCCAGCTCCCACATGGCTAGCTTATACCCCGAAATAATTACACGGAAACTGTATTCTTTTAAACACTGCCTGGCCCGTTAATTCCAGCCTCTTATTGGCTAATTCTCACATCTTGATTAGCCCATTTCTAGGAATTTGTGTAGCCCCACGAGCTGGTGGCTTACCAGGGAGATTCTTAACCTGCTTCTGTATTGGGTGGAAGAATCATGGTGTCTGACTGACTTGGCTTCTTTCTCCCAGCATGCTGTTCTTTTTACTCCACTTATCTAAATTCTACCTTATCAGAGGGCCAAGCAGTTTCTTTATTAATTAACCAATGAAAGCAACAAATAGATACAAGACCCACCTCCATCATTTTCCCTTTTTTTGTTAAAACAAAAAAGAAAGGCTTTAACTTTAACATAGTAAAATTACATATAGAAAACAGTTATCAAGCTAGAATTATAGTTACAATATTTATATCTACTTTATCACTTATCATAACTAAGGAAAACTATAACTATCTATTTATTCTTCAACTCCATCAAAGTCTCCAGAAGGATATAATATTACCTAAGCCAACAAGAAATAAATAACTTCCAAACTCTAGAAATGACAGAGACATCTCATTGCCTGGATAGTCACCCAAAGTTCCTATGTATCGTTGGAGCATCCATCTTCAGCCTTCAGGTCCATAGTATCCAGCAGACATTTTCATTAAGCAGGAAATTTCAAATACAGTTCAGTCACTATCGGCTGTGTCCTGTAGAATGTCTTGCGAATTCTTTTATGAAGCAGGAACCCCGCAAGACCATCTCACATTTAGGCAAGCTCAGTAGTCCTCTTTTTGTGAGTTCTCTGTGTCCAGTTTATGCAACAGTCCAGGCAAGATCAGTTTCTTGCCCAAATGGCTAACCAAATCCATAAGGAGCCTCTTCGATGCCTATCTTCCTCTTGAAGTAGATTGGTATTGCCAGGAGCACACGTGTCTCATTGTCATGAAGAACCCTAAGTTATTAAAACATTGAAATGCCATATTCTGCAGTCTTTGAAAGATATGAAGAATGCCTATCTAACTGAAATATATCTCTATATATCTAGAAAAACTAACTAACATGACTACAAGCTTGACTATTACTGATAATTATCCATTAACAACCAATATTTCTAATTATACATTACATTTTTTAAATTAATTACACAATCACAATACCTTAATCAAGATCAGAAATATATATATATATATATATATATATATATACATATAACAAAACTGACCTTACAAACCATACCAATGCAAATTATTCATATCTATATCATATCCCCCTTTAAATGTAAAAGAACATTTATAAACCATATTTGGGTACATGGGTGCAGTTTTTTCTCTCTAAACTGTTTGCTGTTGAATGGGGATACTTTTAGTCGGATCTTTCATGGTATAACCTGTCTGCTAAGTTCATTTCAGTTGGAAGTTGAGCAATGTAATTTTCTGAAGGTGTTTACAGCAATCTTTCAGGAGGGTGTGGTCTATAATACCATATTGGGATACAAGCAATCCACAGGGTCTCATCCTCTGTGAAATCAAAAGAAGACCCTCTCCAAAGCATCATCACCTTAGACCCAAATTCTGAAGTCATAATATCCTTATATCCATTCTGATTTAACTTGGCAGCCCATGTAATGAAATGTCTCTTTGTACTTAGCCCCTTCACAGTCAAAAATTTTAAAGAAAACACAATGTACATAATCCAGACGCTCTGTGAATTTTCCATTTGTATGTGGCTTATTTTTCTTTATTTCTCTTAATCTATAACTATCTGTACTCTGTCTCTTTAAAGACTTTACCCTTTTTAAAAAGGCATTAACTTTATTCTCTATTTTTTTTCTCTCTCAAGCCTATGTACACTCATCCAACACTGTGATCCATGTAGTCGTCTGTTATGTCTGAATCTGTTTTATTGTGAATCTGTAATTTTTTTTTACTATCCAGGAACATTTCTTAAAATGTTAAGCAGTTCTTAAAAACTTATGTTGCACCATATATAACTAATATGATACCGCCTGTGTCCTGCCCAGTCTAAACCTTAACTGCACTGTTATTACTTTAATTACGATAGTTCCTGCCTGAGACCAGCACAGTTCCATGCACACAGCAGTCCACATTACCATCAAGCAAGCCATAGCACGTTACTCCAAACGCTCCATCCAAAAGCTCTCTCTCCCACAGTAACCAGACAGAGATCGTGATGGTGGCACAGTCCAGAAAGCTGGCATTTTAAAACAGCCAGTTTTTTCCTGCTGCTTAGTCAAAAAAAAATTTCTTTGTGGCAAGCCACCCACAAACAGCCAAAAGCGGTGCTAAACTCTCCCCCCCCCTTTTTTTAAGCCCTCTAAGGTTTTTGAGTAGATTTATTCCATCACATTGGGTTCCACTCTGTGGTGTGGGGTGGCGGGCCGCTTTCTGCCACCAGGCAAGCTTTGCCTGAAATAATTACAAGGAAACTGTATTCTTTTAAACACTGCCTGGCCCGTTAATTCCAGCCTCTTATTGGCTAATTCTCACATCTTGATTAGCCCATTTCTAATAATCGGTGTTCCACCACAAGCTGGTGACTTACCAGGGAGATTCGTAACCTGCATCTGTGTCAGGTGGGAGAATCATGGTGACTGAATGACTTGGCTTCTTTCTCCCAGCATTCTGTTCTGTTTACTCCGCCTATCTAAATTCTACCCTATCAGAGGGCCAAGCAGTTTCTTTATTAATTAACCAATGAAAGCAACAAATAGATACAAAACCCACCTCCATCAATTTCACATTCTCCTGTTCATCCTGGGCTTTTTAATGAGACGACTTTTTGTTGTCGTGTCCTGTAATGTTTCTGTTATCTCACGTTTAATTCTGCCTCTGTTCTCTCCTTTCCATCACATTCTGATTGCACAGAATAATCTACAATGAGTGTTTTAATTAAGCATACTTCAAAACCAGAACCCTCCATATGACATCTGAGCCTCTCTGAATCAGGTATTCCCTTGAAGCATTGACTTCCCAGCTTTATACTCCTTTTAAAATATCGTTAACCACTGCAAGTTTTTCATGTTGTAATTGTGTTTCTTTTGTGCTGTTTCTGCTGCTGGAAATCCCAGATTAGCAAAATGGATGTTGCCTTTGTTTTGCTATGTTTCTTTTCACTCTTTTACTCATTTTTTCTTTCATTATGTACTTTTCTTTTTCCATTTAATACATCTTAAGTTTATTACCTGTCTGTTGTTGTATACACTATGCTAGCAAAAGCCTGTATGTTTGCATTGACCCAAAGCTTGTCATCACTGAGTTTGACATCTTTCTATTTAACAAGAGGGTCTAGTTCTGTACTTTGTATATCATTATAGGCTACCTGGCCACACATTCTCCTCGCATTGTTCACATATTCCCATCTTCTTTCTATCATTGGTGTGCTTACTCTGTTTCTAATTGAATATATGTCCTGTAGAATATGTCCCTGTCAAGACTAATTACTGTGATTAGATGTGCTTTCTGTGTTGACAATGTGTTAATTGAATTAGCACATTTTATATCTCCTTTCAGTAATGCAAATCTTTATCTTGTCAACTCTTTTGTTGCATAGAGATAGATGTCAGAGAAAAAAAGAACCAGAGCAGAAAAAATGTTACTATTTACATAACATACCTTCTTGTACATCTTTATGATGAAATCTATCTTGTGGAGATGATATGGTCTTAATTTTGCCAACATTTTGTTAGCCATAATATATATAAACTGAAATCTCTTCTCTTTTGCCATTTGAGGATGTAAAAATATCACCACAGAAATGGTGATGGTCAACTTTATTATTGCTGATGCAAAACAAAGCAGAAAGAGCACAGAGAGATGTTAAAATGATCAACACACCTACAAGGTCTCACAGTGCTTACTCCCTTATGCCTCTGCTTAGGTGAAGCATATGCATTCAAATTAGAATCAAAAGAACTTTTTCCTCTTCTCTTACAGGTGTGGTAAATATAGAAATCCCTTTGTCTTAATCAACAGAGGCTGTGAACTTTCCCTGTTATGGCCAACAAGTCTTTGTAGCTACAATTAAGTTCATGATTTTGAGATGTGCAAGTGATCGTGTACTATTTAGATTAGCTCTCTCATTATACACACAGAGGTCTTTATTGAGATGATAAGGGACCTAAAAGAAAATGCGATAATGTCAAGCATTCACTGAAAAGGCAGGAAGTCATCTGTCACTTTTTATGGCATCAGTATGGACTCCTGATCAAAGGTCCCAGAAGCAATGCAGCTTGGACAACACCTTGTTCCCCTTGTTCCTTAGCTTGTCTGAGGTCATGGGCTTTAGGTTTCCTTCTCTTTGCTTTATTTGGTGATCACCGAAAATTGGCTACAAACCATCCTCATCATTCTGGTCTGTGTTAACCCACTCAGGATGGAGATTTCTAGTTTCATTCTTTTGCCTGAAATTCGAAGAATTCATTGTCTCTTACCACTAAGGAGTACCCCATTAGTTAAATATATATACAATTTTTTTTTGATGGGCATGGATTTACCTCCATGCTGTTCTAATTATACTATATGAATAAAGATGATAGTGGTAGAGCCCAGACATTTGCCCATTTTTTTTCACATTATCATTTACTATTCAGAAAAGATAATTTAACGTTGGTGTTTACAGAACCATATCAAACTCGTAGAGTATGATCTTTAGAGTAGTAAGTACTGTAGTCTATGAGTTATAGTATTTTTCTTTTTTATTGTTTTTTTGTTACAATGTAATCTGAGACAGTCAACAACATGTTCATTTGGAAATTAAGAAAACTAGAAGACATTTTCACAATTAATCATTTTCTAAAGCAGTCATGCTGTTATTTCCAATTCTAGAATATTAGAGAAGTGTGGAAAGAGGAAGTTCCCTGAGTATTCATGGCCAGCTAGGCTAGAATGGCACATTAGAGTCAAAAGAGAAATCTAATCTCATATCTTCTAGTTGTAATAAACATCTGCACTTAAACAGTATTTGATTAATATAAAAGAAATTTTGCCCCAATGAAATTTCAAAAACTGGCACTAAATGCATTATTCTTGTAGTTTATCCAGTGCTCAAAAACCCTAGTACGCCTATGGCAGGACAAAAGAAGCTGAACCTTTATTAAAGGGGCAATTTAATGTATTTAAATAATTGAAAAGGAAAGTTACAATTATTTTCAAAGTGGCTTGATATGAAATGTGCTATGTAACAATAGATGGCTTGAAATTGGGGGACATACATCTTCCTTAAATAAATTCTTCTTTTATTGTATAATATATATATATATCTATATATCTGTTTTAAAGGAGCTTAGGAGATTTAGAGAAAATTTCTAATATTTCAAATCTAGTTGTTTTTTAAATAATTGATTATAAATTATTATTTAGAGAATAGTTATGTATATTCATTTCATGTAAGAAAAATAAGAATGCTGCTCCATGCAATGGTAAAGGTGCAAACACCAATAAACCTTAAAACAAACAAACACAAATGTTAAGAATTTAAATAAATTTAATTTTTTCTGAAATCAATTAAACTGAAATAATTTCTTCATCATTAAGGCATTGTGACCTAAAAAGTTACAGTTGGGTATATTTGGAAGAGGGTTTAAACTCTACATTTCTTTCTCCAACCCACCCACTTTCTTGTATAGCACTCTAATCAATTTAGATATATTATGCATTCTAATTAAACTACATGAAAAAATATAATTGCATTTTATTTGTATATAATTCATAATATAATATGTAACCTATTTAGTTATAATTTGACTGCATAAAAAACACACCTAAAATCAGAGAAAAAAAATCACAAAGAATCAGAAGCAATATTCACTTGACAGCAGAAATTCACAATCAAAAATCTCCAGACAGGAATGGAGGCTTCCATGTATATAGGTAGATTCCAGGCAAAAGCAGCAGCCAGCTGGCTCAACCTGTCACATTTTCCAGTTTCATTGGCTGTGAACTGGAGCCAAAATGCCGGGTGATTACATTTTATCCTGTGTTCCCCTGTCATTTGCTCTGCTTCTTTTCCCAATACAAGGTAAGGAGGGAGACACAGATGACTCATCAGCTCTGGATGAGATCATCAAGTTATATGCAGTCCTGTGCTTTCCGGTCCTTGTTATGAGATCTCTCTCCTTATTGGTTCCTACATGGCATAAAAAGGTCTGCACTGAGGGATTTTGCCAGTGGGGCTTTGACTAAAGCCCTGCTCAAAGCTGGACTTTAGTCAAAGCCTCACTGTAAAAAACACCAGATAAGAAAATGTGTTCCAGAAACCGGCAGGATAAAGAAACAATAGGAAAAGCAAGGTATTTGTGAGAAGAGTCACCTGATTCTGTTTGCAGTGAGGGAAATGCGCTAGTGACTGAAGCCACTGATTCGGCAGTAAAATCTGCGATTCCAAGGTTAGCTTGGAATCAATTCATGACAACGCTGAAATGTACTGACCTTATGCGCTATTGGAAGCCTCACTGTGACAATTGCTATGTTGGCAAATAGCCTCAGCGACCTGGGAATCTGAAAATTTCAAGTGTTCCATTCTGCAATACGTGTTTAGGAACTCTGACATTGCATTTTGGAATGTGAAACCAGTAAGCTGCAATCAGCAGCAAAGGGTGACAATCAGCCATCAGCAGGGAGAAATGGAAATTTCAGGTAGATAGGCAGGAAACAGACTCAAGAATTCAGATACGTGATCACCTCCTACTTACCTCATAATGATTTCCCTTTTGATAATGGGATTCTGGTCCTAAGTAAACTACATTATTTCCTGCCATCTACTTTCACTTTCGTATTTTTCTGCCGGAGCAAACGTTGAGAAGGGAGGGAGAAATGAGTCAGCAGCTCTGATGCAGATCTCCAAGGTTACCGCAGGCTTTGTTCCTATTGGTGGAATTGAGTTCATTCTTGTCATTGTTCTGGGGAAAATTTGTATGCACACACTCTTTCAGAGGATTCCAAGGCAAGGAGAGCTAATAATATTGTCAGCATAGGGAATCCTTCCTAGCCAGATTCTGGCTATATACCAGCTTGCAGCTGCAAATATTTATAGCTGAAATCCGAATGTACATTTCCCAGACAAGGCAGACTGCTCCTATATGACAAAAAACCCAGGGCAATTAGCAGTCAGGTACTGGTATATTCCAGTATTACTGTTTGGAGTCACCTGTATGGTCTGTGCATCATGTCCATCCCTGCTTCTGAAACCTCTCCTTCTCTTTAAAGTTGTGGCACCACTATCTCTGTCTTGAACACTGCAGCATCTGCAAAGAAATAACTCCCTTAATGTTTTAGTATATGACAGTGTCAAGGAGAGTCATGCCCTTTCCTCTTTTCTCTGAGTTTCATTGTGAAAATTGGTATGACATTGCAGGGTTTTTTTTTTCTCATGAAAACAGAATCATTGATAATATTATACAGCAACATATGAAAGCACTACCCTACCTGTCCCCAAAGACTCTGGATTATAATATGGTATAGAAGAGTAAACCTACTTCTTATCATCCTATTGCTTTTAAGGTTCTAACAGTCTCAAATTTGCTGTTTTGATTGACATAGTCTTTGTGTATTTGCATATAAATACTCTTGAACATGATATTTTCTCACTTTTTGCCCATTCCCAATTAGGAAATCAGACATTATGTGCTTTTTGGAAATCCAGTGTTTATTGGTGATGGCAGAGAGGTATTGCATACTTCCCTTGAAAATCATTAACACAATAGATATCTTTGTTATTGTGTGTCTTGTTTTATATGCTTTAAAAGTTTAGAACTTATCTTGTTCATCTCAGTTCATCTCAGATTCTAAATGTGTATATCTGCCAGTAATGTTGAGACTGGAAAATATTGGTACTTTGGAATCAAGATCCTCCATTTCACTCTGTAAAAATACTTCTGCCATCTTTAAAATATACATATATGAAATTTCTTATTGTGTTATCACTTATAATATACAGTAGGCTCAATTGTTGCAATTGGCAAATTGTTCTTTCTTTCAATTGTATAGCGACAGTTCTTAAAAATCAAATAGTAGAAATTTGGACATGTCTATGATTATGTAACCAGTATTACCCTCTGAAGATAAATTTTGACAAATAAGGACATTTGAATTAGCTGAAGAAATCATGCATTTTAACTTGATATTTTGTAGTCCGGTTAGTTGTGGGTTTGACCATAGCATATTAGGATGATTATTAGAAAATATAGCTATATTAATGGTTTATGAGAGTTGCTCTAAGATCATAATAGTTTAAAATATTGATTAAATACCTTATTATTAAGATAAACAGTAAAACTTAATATTATTAATTCTTTGTAGAATTGTATGGGAGTCTCCTGTATGTTGTTCTTCTTTGATATATGTATGGATTATATAAAAACCGCAAAGACACTTTAGTCATCCTATGGTTTCATTTCAGGAGTCAGACAAAAATTGTTGAATCTGTAAGAATGCCAATAATATAATCAGAGTAATGACAGTAGTAGAGCAGTTAGTTACATATAAAAATATCAGTGTGTACTCTAAATAATAACCCTGATGTTATTTTTGCTTTTATGTTCAAAAATTCATAGACTCATAAAGGGCTCTGTCCATGAACTGGTAATTTGAAATATTAACAACTGGATCTATTTCTAATACATACATGTGAAAAAAAACTGATATACAAACATTATCATGTTTTTCTCAGGACATTAAGCATATGCAATGAATACAGGAGCTCTAAGATTTACTTGCCTGTTTTCATACCACGTGTGGAAAATTTCAAGTCTGTGGCATCTTATTATAGTAACACATGCAAATAATAATTTATTGGTATTTATGTTTATGTAAACTTGTATTATTGAACTTAAACTATGTATATTTGCTTATGTAATTGTTTCATTTCAAAAAGAAGAGAATGTTCTACTGTATTATGAGGAACATAATGAATTCAAAAGATTATCAGAATGTCTTATATTATTTACAGAAATGATGCAAGGGGAAAGGTAGATTTTCTAAGGTATGCTAGCTTTGAAATGATGCCTATGTACTAGTAGAATGCCCATACCAAAACACACACACACACACACACATTTTCCCTGAAGTCAGATGCCACTGAAAAGAGAGAACAAATAAATGACCTTAGGGTGGAGTATTGATATTGGTACTGATATTGGTGGTTACAGGGAAAATCTGGAGAAGGCATTGTAGTGATTTCATCAAAATTTAAATGTTTATATAAAAATATATTAAAGCGAGTCAGAAATATTAATTGAGACTATTACTCTGAAATTAATGTCAAAACATGTACACATAAGTGAAACACAAGTACAAGCATGCAGACCATTGTGAAATTTTGAAAATAATACATATATTGTGCTTTTTTTTAAATGAAAACAATCAAATTGTTGCTAAATTATCGTGACATTGTTAGATACAATTTTGTAATTTTTTCATGTTCATACTCGGTTTTAAAATAACATTCCTATTTAGAAAATACCCTTATTACTACATATTTTTATGTAAAATACAAACATACTGGTGTAGGAGGGCCTTCTCTCTATGTGTTGCTTTCAATGGTTAATGAATAAAGAACTGCCTGGGTCTTTTGATAGGGCAGAACATAGACATAAGTAGGCAGGGAAAACAGAACTAAATGCAGGGAGAAAAAAAGCAGAGGAGAGAGCTGCCATGGAGCCACCAGAGTCAGACATGCTGAATCTCTCCCGGTAAGCCATTGACATGTAGCAATATACAGATTGATAGAAATGGATTATATCAAGATGTGAGAGTTAGCCAATAAGAGGCTAGAGCTAATGGGCTAAGGAGTATTTTAATTAATATAATTTCTGTTTTGTTATTTCAGGGCTAAGCGAGCAGGGTGGCTGGGATGAACAAACAGCCTTTCCCTGGATCAATTGGCATTCAATGTGATCAACTAAATCAATAAAATATATGAACTACAAAAGGTATGAATAAATATAACTGCCTATTACAATTTTTTTGCAAATAGAGATATATACATATATACTCACACTCTATACACATTATAGCAATTTGTGTATCCATTTTTATTACCATAGTTTCAGAAACACAATTTCAGCAATCTCAATCCATTACTACTTGGTGAGCAGTAGCAGCTACAATATCATCTTGTCTGCTAATCTTCTAGTCAGTCGAATACATCAAACTTTCTGGAAGCTAGTGTGGTTCATTATCTTCCTGTAAACACACACACACACACACACACACACATATGCTGACACTCATTCAGTCTCAGTCTAGCTGACGTTGGTGAGCTCCCATTAGATCAGTCCCAATGTCCCCATGGTTGGACACAACCCTCGCTGTCCTGAATTCCTTTCTCGTGTATTCCCTCTTTCCCCTCTTCATCTGTGCCTTGGGACCTCAGTCCTGTGATACAGTTTAGGTCTCTATCTCTATCCTCATCCATCACAAGATGAAGTTTCTATGGTGATATGCAAGATATTCATCAGTATGGCTATGGGATAAGGCCAGTTCAGGCATCCTCTCCTCTGCTGCCCAAGAACATAGCTGGTGTAATCCCCATGGACAACTGGGAACCCCTCTAGAGCCAAGTCTCTTGCCAACCCTAAGATGGCTCCCTTAGTTAAGATATCTTCTTCACTGCTCATATATCCACCCTTCCTCCATCTCAACCACTTTGGAAATCAGTGTGGTGGTTTCCCAGGAAACTGGGAGTCATCCCACCGCAGGATCCCGCAATTCCATTCCTGGGAATATACCCAAGAGATGCTCTGTCATACTACAAAAGCATTTGTTCAATTATGTTCATAGCAGCACTATTTGTAATAGCCAAAACCTGGAAACAACCTAGGTGCCCATCAATAGAAGAATGTATAAAGAAGGATTTGCACATATACACTATAGAGTTATACTCAGCAGTAAAAAAAAAAAAATACATCTTGAATTTTGAATGCAAATGGATGGATATAGAAAACACTTTACTGAGTGAGTTAACCCAGACCCAAAAAATGAAGATGGTATGTACTTACTCATAAAGAACGGACATTGAGCCTATAATTCCTGATACTACAGAAGATAAATAAGAAGGCGAACCCAAAGAAAAACATATATTTATCCTCCTAGATATTGGAAGTAAACAAGATCGCTGGGCAAATATTGGGAGCATGGGGGTTGTTTTAGTTTGGGGAGAAAGGGAGATGGGGAGAGAGAATGGATTGGGTATCTTAAAGGTAGAGAGGGTAGTAGTTTTTCACGTCTTATCTGAATACTTAGTTTTATGGCATAACTCTAGGCATTCTCACGGTTACTCTCTATAGTAAGATAACAATTAATTCTAAGATTTACAAAAGCCAAACTCCATAGAAAAACTAGATATAAGCTGAGGGATCCAAGCCTGATACATAAACGTAATTAAAGGAAAAGGAGAGCAGCAAAATCCAAATCTATCAATTCATGTGTTGGTGGGAGAAATTAGGAGTTCCATTGTTGAGATCCAGGTGATGGATGTTGTTAGACTCAGGAAAAACTAATTTGAATTTTGCACATCCTATCAAATTGGAGGATCATATTTTCATTTGCATATAATACATGTCAGAGATATCAATGGTGACAATACATCATAACTACACATCCTGCAGAAGACCATGCAATTATAAAACTTAGTTTGTAATTAGTTTTGAATATTCTGACACTTTCTCAGAACAGGTGACAATGAAATTCACAAATCTTCACAGTCCTTTGTATCACTGCAAGCCTATTTTTAATTTTTTTTTAAATTTTATTTTTATTTTATAAGCATTGGTATTTTACCCTGAGTGCCCTTCTCTTCACGTCACTGAGTTATTTCCCATCTAGTTTCAGAAGTAATATTTCTGGTGAGTTTCTGCTGATGCACAAAATTTAGGTATGAGAATATATGATTAGGAATCAGATTATTTCTATATGATTCTAGCAGAAAGAAAAAAATTCCTGTATAGTTTTATAATCATTTAGTCTCAGTTTCTAGTCTATTAAATATGTGTCGGGTATTTTTTCCAAACCATGTTCTTAAACATAATCATCATAGTTACTTCATTTTATGCATCATTTTGGGACTTTGATAAAAAAACATCTGAAAATTGTTCTTGATCCTCCCTTTTTGTTATGTTGCACATGAAAGTGAAAAATTTTGTTCCTTCTAAATTAAGCCATATCACGCAAATTCAATTTCAGTAATATCTCATGAATTCAATTCCTGTGAGGCTTCTTTTGCAATAGAGGGATTTTTGTTCTATGAGAAAATAAGTTTGTAGGAATATCAAAAATAAGTGCTTTGCCTCATATTGAGAGGTACAAATATATTATTGAAATGCTCTTTTAGCTTGAGTGTGGAATTATAGAAATGCCTTTGCCCAAAAAGCACATATGATAACAATGTATTAATAAATGGGGTTCACTTTTCATAATATCTCAACAATTGTACTAACATTTCAGTTCCATTCAAATATTTATGTAAGTTTATGTATTATGTATATATAGGAGCTTCGATATATATATAGATAGATAGATATATAGATACAATTGCTTTATATAGTTTAGAATTTCATGTGTAAGTGCAGTATTTACATTACTTCAAAATTCTTCCTGCTAGTTTCAATAAAATATTAGCATTAGAAAATGTCAAAATAAATACAAGAAGTAAGAAAGTTATTTCCCAGAATTTAGTTCTGTCTACTCCCTGCCTACCTAAGTTCTGTCCTATCAACAAGGCCAAGGCAGTTTCTTTATTCATTACAATGAAAGAAACACACAAACATAAGGAACTCCCACACCAGACTGTAAATGAGTTAATTACTGAGGGATATTTCGTAGTATGTGTTGCAAATCTAAATGGGCATATAGGTTTTAAAGATATCTTGTCTTCAAAGTTAGGTACTTGTTGTATATTTTATTTGTATATGATTCATTCTATCATATTATATGTAACATGTAATTATAATTTGACTGCATAAAAACTACACATATAAACAGACAAAAATTGATCACAACAAATCAGAAGACAGATACATTGGCAGCCCAGGTTCACAATCAAAAATCTCCAGACATGAATGAAGGCTTTCATATATATAGGTAGATACAAGGCAAAAGCAGCTGCTGGCTCACTCAAACTGTCACATTGCCAGTTTTGTAGGCATTTAACTGGAGGTAAAACCCGGTAAAAGTAGAGTTCATCCTGTGGTCCCCTGTCGTTTGCTTTGCTTCTTTTCACAACACACAGGGAGGAGGGAGGCACAGGTGACTCATCAGCTCTGGATGAGATCACCATGTTAAATTCAGTCCTGTGCATTCCGGTCCATGGTTTGAGATCTCTCTTTTCATTGGTTTCAAGATAGCATAAAAAGGTCTGCACTGAGGGATTTTGCCAGTGGGGCTTTGACTAAAGTCCTGCTAAAAGCTGGACTTAAGTCAAGGCCTCACCATAAACAACACCCGAGAACTCAAATGTGTCTCAGAGACCTGCAGGATATAGAAGATATTGGAAAAGCAAAGAATTTGTGAGAAGACTCATCTGTTTCTGTTTGCAGTGCAGGAAATGTGCTCGAGTCTGATGCCACTGATTCATCCACAAGATCTGTGATTTCTAGGTGAGCCTTAGCTTTTGGAATTTCCGAATTGAATATTTTCTTTAAAAGTCTATACGCGACAGCAACCGGGTTGTACTGATCTTAAGCGTCTTTGGAGACTACTCTAAGGTAATTGCTATGTCAGGAAATAGCCTCCGGTACCTGGGAATATGAAAATTTCAAGTGTCTGATTCCCACATCAGTATGATCAGGGACTCTGACATGATAATTCTGAACATGATACCAGGAAGCTGCAATCGGCAACACAGTATCACATTCAGCCATCAGCAGGAAGAAATGGAAATTTTCTGATAGATAGGATACAGACACAAGAAGTCAGATATGATCACATCCTAGTTAACTCAAAATAATTTCCTTTTTTTTGATAATTGGATTCTGTTCCTAGGTAAGCTACATTTTGTCCTGTCATCCACTTTATTTTAATTTTTTTTCTGTCAGAAGAAACATTGAGATGGGAGGGAGAAATAAGCCAGCAGCTCTGATGCAGATCTCCAAGGTACCCCAGGCTTTGTTCCTATTGATGGAATTGAGATCACACTCCTCATTGTTCAGGGAAAAATTTGAATTCACACACTCCTTCAGTCCGCAGAAAGGAGAGCTGATAATATTGTCAGCATAGCAGGCCCTTCCTAGTCAGCCTCTGGGAATATGCTGGCTCTCAGCTACAAATGTTTATATCTGAAACCACAACTTCAATTTGCCCAGACCAGGCAGACTACTCTTGACATTTGTATGAGAAAAAGCCCAGGGAAATTAGCAGTCAGGTAATCGTTTATTCCCATTATTTCAGTTCTGAGTCACATGTTATGTCCTATATGTCATGTTCAGCCCTGTTTCTGAAAATTCTCTGTCTCTATAAACTATAAACTAGCCACAGAAATAGTATCAAAACCAGCAATAAGATTAAAAATTACAACTATTATTATACCGAACCTTTGCTTTATCTTTTCAATATCTTTTTGAAGAATTCCACTATATTAACTAGAGGATTTGAGCCCAAGAACGACCCAAGTTACTGGCAGCAAAATATGTGTATACTGTTTTAATATCATAAGTGATTGATTATGAGGATTAAACTTAACAGTGGAATTAATATATAAATACAATTAACATTCATAAAAATTAATTCTTCCAACAAAAGTGCATGTGGTAGTAGTAGTACATAAGCAGTAACATTACTACTTCCAAATAAGCGAAATTTATAAGTAGGAACAGATACTTCTGTTTCAATATATGAGCCATTTAAAAGCTGAACAGGTTTAAGGCAGCCACAATCTTCTGAATTGCAGTAGCGTCTTTGAGTAAGGAATGTGATTATCACTGATTCCTCCATCTCTCCATGCCAGAAGATGTCTTCCAGTTATCATTTCATTCTTGACTCAATTCAACCTGGTAACATTAAGCAAATCACAAGTGATAATATTCCATTCAGAACAAGTGTTAATAAATTGACAATATGGGCACCAATGGATCTATTTATTTTGAATTATTTTGCCAAATTTGCCCAAACAAGTCTTCCAAATAAATGGCTGATATTTTAAACCATAATATGTAAAATCTGGTCATACAGGATATAATAATTCATTATTGAAAATAATTGTACCAGGTCTGATTAATTTACCATGCTGAAAAACATTCAAGATGAGTACGAGATCTGCAAATTTTATTCCAGTTTGTAACCAATGATGTAATCCCACTGATAAACAAAGACAATTTCCAAAGCTTATTGGCTTTCTATCATCCATATAAGTAAAGTTATAAGAGGTCCCATCAAAATTATTCAGATAAATCAAGTCATTCCAAAGAGGAGAGAGGATACTTACAGTGATATACACTAAAACATCAGTATCTCCCCAAAAGACAGGCTTAAACAAAGGTGTACAAGAGACATAAGCACAATAACTTACAGCTGATGCCTGAACAAAAGAGACAATTAACAGAGCACATACGGCCAGAAAAAAATATTCAGCTGTAACTGGTCTTTTGGACTGCTGGACAATAATCTGACCATAGAGCACAAGAGATTTCACCTGACCCCAAGTTGGTGATCGTGGTGAAGACTAATGTTGTCGAGGTCACTTCCATGAGTATAATTTTACTATGGGCAATACTGGAATGTCTACTTCAGGAGTCATAATTGTCACTCATCCTGAACAAACAATACTATACCCTGTCACTTTCTCCATTAGAAATGAAGGATGCCATTCAGTATTTATGGCAATTTTTCTGCTAGTTCAACATTTGGAGTATGAGCAAAATATTTATCTACTCTAACTAGAATATCCCTTCAGGGCAGATTTAAGAAATTTAATATGTATTAATGTAAAGTTGCAATTATTCTTCCAAATATTTCATATTTATTTTTTACCAAAATCTTCCTTTTAAAATTTCAATTTGTTGTTTTAAAATGTAACAGACTTGAAATTATGATTAATTTATCAAAATGGAAATTTTCTTTTTATTAAAAAATTCCACTTCCTCTCCTCCTATTTCCATTCCTCTCTTTCCACCCCCTTCACCCACCCTTTCCAGTCCAAAGAGCAGTCAGAGTTCCATGCCTTGTGGGAAGTCCAACGTCCTCATCCCTCCATCCCAGTCTAGGTAGGTGAGCATCCAAATAAACTATGCTCCCACAAAGCCAGTACATGCAGTAGAATAAAAACCCAGTACCATCGTCCTTGGCTTCTCAGTCAGCCCTCATTTCAGCCACATTAAGAGAGTCTTGTTTGACCACATACCCCATCAGTCCCAGTCAGCTGGCCTTGGTGAGCTCCTATTAGATCAGCCCCACAGTCTCAGTGGATGGGTGCACCCCTTGTAGTCCTGACTTCCGTGCTCATGTTCTCCCTCCTTCTGCTCCTCATTTGGACCTTGGGATCTCAGTACAAGTCCTCCAAAGTGGGTCTCTGTCTCTATCTCCATCCATTGCCAGAAGAGGTTCTATGGTGATATGCAAGATATTCATCAGTGTGGCTATACGATAAAGCCAGTTCAGGCACTCTCTACTCTGCTGTCCAAGGAAAAGTATGATTAGTTTATCAAAACGGAATTTTATATTGAACATGTAGATGATTAGCATCGTATGTAAATGTCCACTGTCATCTTAACAAAGGAAAAGGCTACCAATGATCCCTTAGAGCATTTCCAAATTTTCAAATGTCAGATCTTCAGACACTTTCCATGTGATTATAGGTTTTAACCTATTCAAAAAGGCCTTTTAAATATGCTCTTTAACTAATTTTACTGTTGTCTGAACTTCTTTGGTATGCAACTGATTTTCCAAAATCCAAAGCATTTTAAATTTTTTAAATTTTTATTTTAATTTACAAATTATAATAAATGGTGGCCATAATTTCAGCAGCCAATTGCAATTTTCTTTCAGATGGAATATCTTTTAATACTTTCCTATAACTATTAATATTTCCTGTTTCCTGAACAATAGCATAGCTCATTATATCACACCTTGGCATTTTTATATGCTTGGCCTTTTCAGAAGTTATTTCCTTTCTTCTTCTCCAATTACAGTTCTTTCTATTGTTTGTTTTAGTCAAGCTAGGAATTCAATATAAGGCTCATTAGATTTTTGGATAACTTTAATCTACGAACCAACGTTTTCTCCCATGGAGCGAAGATGCTCCCATGCTTCCATTCCTATTCCTCTCAGTTATTCATGTATTTCAACTGGGGTATGAGCCTGCTGATTAGAGTTATCACAAGCTCCACTTACCTGTGAACATAGGAAAAATAATTTCCCTTAGCAGAGGATTGTTGCTGACTGCATCAATTTGAGCCTTCTCAAATTTAAAAACCCATATTTGCCATTGCAAATATTTAGGCTCCTTTTTATGCATTATGTCCAACTTATCTTTTAATAATACTTTCTCTTCTATCCCAATAACATTGCCCACTAAAAAATCATAATACCTCTAAAACAAAAAATTATTAATTCTAGTAAAAAGATAGTTACAGGAACAGTACTTGGTATAAATGCTTAACAGTAATCTTTAAGAGCCTCTCTGACTCTCTCATTTTTCTCATCTATAAAACATCTTTAATATACTCAAAAAAACCTATACTTTAATTTTAATATTTACCCTTCGTGCCTTGAATGCATGTCTCATTTCATGCTAAGTAATTGTTTGTCCTGTGATCACTGTTCTGGTTTCTGAGGTTTAGAAGACACAGCAGGTTCCTATGTTTTTCTTCCTCTTAATTATACTTCACTTTATTTGGGCCTCTCTGAACAGCTTCTTCACTGAATCTCTCATGTTCCAGACACACTTTGGGCACCACTCTACCCTGGCCCACCTGAAAGTCAACAGAGTCCCTAGAGAGGGCGTGAGAACACCTAACATGACAAGAGACACCGAAGATGGAGACAAGACAGGATTCTCATCAATTCTTGTTTATTCAAGAGAATAATCCAGGTAAATATAGGGTAAGGGAAAGGATCAAATTATCCTTGAGTACATGGGTAACTAGGCAACTTACTAGACAACCTAACTATGTTCTAATGGTCAGGCATAAAGTCCCTAACTGCAACATGAAGAAAAGTCAGAATGTTCAAACCCTGGGAACAATGGAGCAATAAATCCATGCAAACTTAGTATGAGAGAGATCAGAACAGCATGAGGAGCCAAAGACAACAGGATGTGCAAAACTGAATCAGGGAGCAGTAAGTATCCCACAAAAATTATTATATTTTATTGTGAAGATATGATTTTATACACCAGTATTCCATACTGAATACACACTGTTGTGATTTTATAGAACCGATTTAACATTGACTTTTCTAATACAAAGGCCTATCAATATTACTGTAGAGTAGAAAATAATTATTTTTTCTTAGCCTCCAACATTTGTTAGTGGTTTTCTCCTAATTGTGTTAATTGTAGAGAGTTTTCCATCTTTTTGACATTTCATAGAAAAATGTCATTATGCTAAGCATTTTTCATTGTTTCTTTGCTTTCATTTAATTTTAATGGACATTTAAGATTTCTATAATTTTGCCCTTTTTTTAAATTTATTAAAGATTTCTGTCTCTTCCCCACCTCCACCTCCCCTTTCCCTCACCCTCCCCCAATCAAGTCCCCCTCCCTCGTCAGCCCAAAGAGCAATCAGGGTTCTCTGCCCTGTGGGAAGTCTAAGGACCACCCTCCTCCATCCAGGTCTAGTAAGGTGAGCATCCAAACTGCCTAGGCTGCCACAAAGCCAATACGTGCAGTAGGATCAAAAACCCATTGTCATTGTTCTTGAGGTCTCAGTAGCCCTCATTGTCCGCTATGTTCAGTGAGACCTGTTTTAACCCAGGCTTTTTCAGACCCAGGCCAGCTGGCCTTGGTGAGTTCCCAATAGAACATCCCCATCGTCTCAGTGTGTGGGTGCACCCCTCGCAGTCCTGAGTTGCTTGCTCTTGCTCGCTCTCCTTCTGCTCCGGATTTGGACCTTGAGAATTCAGTCCGGTGCTCCAATGTGGGTCTCTGTCTCTGTCTCCTTTCATTGCCTGATGAAGGTTAATATTCAGGAGGATGCCTATATGTTTTTCTTTGGGTTCTTCTTCTTATTTAGCTTCTCTAAGAACCCGAATTATAGGCTCAATGTCCTTTATTTATGGCTAGAAACCAAATATGAGTGAGTACATCCAATGTTCCTCTTTTTGGGTCTGGCTTACCTCACTCAGGATAGTGTTTTCTATTTCCATCCATTTGCCTGAAAACTTCAAGAAGTCCTTGTTTTTTACTGCTGCGTAGTACTCTAATATGTATATATTCCATACTTTCTTTATCCATTCTTCAATTGAAGGGCATCTAGGTTGTTTCCAGGTTCTGGCTATTACAAACATTGCTGCTATGAACATAGTAGAGCATATATTTTTGTTGTATGATGAGGCCTCTCTTGGGTATATTCCCAAGAGTGGTATTGCTTGGTCCAGGGGTAGGTTGATCCCGAATTTTCTGAGAAACCGCCACACTGCTTTCCAGAGTGGTTGCACAAGTTTGCATTCCCACCAGCAATGGATGAGTGTGCCCCTTTCTCCACAACCTCTCCAGCAAAGGTTATCATAGGTGTTTTTGATTTTCGCCATTCTGACAGGTGTAAGATGGTATCTTAAAGTTGTCTTGATTTGCATTTCCCTGATCGCTAAGGAAGTTGAGCATGACCTTAGGTGTCTTTTGGCCATTTGAACTTCTTCTGTTGAGAGATCTCTATTCAGCTCGGTGCCCCATTTTATAATTGGGTTGATTAGCCTTTTACAGTCTAGTTTCTTGAGTTCTTTATATATTTTGGAGATCAGACCTTTGTCAGTTGCGGGGTTGGTGAAGATTTTCTCCCAGTCACTGGGTTGCCTTTCTGTCTTAGCGACAGTGACCTTTGCTTTACAGAAGCTTCTCAGTCTCAGGAGGTCCCATTTATTCAATGTTGCTCTTACTGTTTGTGCTGCTGAGGTTATATGTAGGAAGTTATCTCCTCTGCCCACTTGTTGTAGAGTACTTCCCACTTTCTCTTCTATCAGGTTCAGTGTGTTCCGACTGATATTGAGGTCTTTAATCCACTAGGACTTGAGTTTTGTGCATGGTGACAGACATGGATCTATTTTCATTCTTCTACAGATTGATATCCAGTTTTGCCAGCACAATTTGTTGAAGATGCTCTCTTTTTTCCACTGTATACTTTTAGCTCCTTTATCGAAAATCAGGTGCTCATAGGTTTGTGGATTAAAGTCAGGGTCTTCTATACGGTTCCATTGGTCGACTTCTCTGTTTTTATGCCAATACCAAGCTGTTTTCAATACTGTAGCTCCGTAATAGAGTTTGAAGTCAGGAATGGTAATGCCTCCAGGCGTTCCTTTATTGTATAAGATTGTTTTGGCTATCCTGGGTTTTTTGTTTTTCCATATAAAGTTGATTATTGTCTTCTCCAGATCTGTGAAGAATTTTGATGGGATTTTGATGGGGATTGCATTGAATCTATATATTGCTTTTGGTAGAATTGCCATTTTTTACTATGTTGATCCTCCCAATCCAAGAGCAAGGGAGATCCTTCCATTTTCTGGTGTCTTCTTCTATTTCTTTCTTCAAAGTCTTAAAGTTCTTGTCAAATAGATCTTTCACTTCCTTGGTCAGGATTACCCCAAGATATTTTATGCTCTTTGTGGCTATCATGAAAGGAGATGCTTCTCTGATTTCCCTCTCTGTTTCTTTATCCTTAGTGTATAGGAAGGCAACTGATTTTTTGGAGTTGATTTTTTATCCTGCCACATTACTAAAGGTGTTTATCAGCTGTCGGAGTTCTTTGGTAGAGTTTTTGGGGTCGCTTATGTATACTATCATATCATCTGCAAATAACGAAAGCTTAACTTCTTCCTTTCCAATACGAATCCCCTTGTTCCCTTATGTTGTCTTATTGCTATTGCTAGAACTTCAAGCACTATATTGAAGAGGTATGGAGAGAGTGGACATCCTTGTCTTGTTCCTGATTTTAGTGGGATGGCTTTGAGTTTTTCTCCATTTAATTTAATGTTAGCTGTCGGCTTGCTGTAAATAGCTTTTATTATATTTAGGTATGACCCTTTTATCCCTAATCTCTCCAATACCTTTATCATAAAGTGGTGTTGAATTTTGTCGAATGCTTTTTCAGCATCTAATGAAATGATCATATGTTTTTTTTTTCTTTCAGTTTATTTATATGGTGGATTACATTGATAGATTTGCGTATGTTGAACCAGCCCTGCATCTCTGGGATGAAGCCTACTTGATCATAATGGATAATTTTTCTAATGTGTTCTTAAATTCGGTTTGCCAGTATTTTATTAAGAATTTTTGCGTCGATATTCATGAGTGAGATAGGTCTGTAGTTCTCTTTTTTGGTTGGGTCTTTGTGTGGTTTTGGTATCAGGGTAACTGTAGCTTCATAAAAGGAATTTGGCAATGACTTTTCTGTTTCTATATTGTGAAATACATTAAGGAGTATAGGTATTAGCTCTTCTTGGAAGTTCTGGTAGAATTCTGCATTGAAACCTTCTGGTCCTGGGCTTTTTTTTGAGGGGAGATTTTTGATAACAGCTTCAAGTTCTTCGCGACTAACAGGTCTATTTAGATCTTTCACCTGGTCTTGGTTTAGCTTTGGTATATGGTACTTATCTAAAAAAAATGTCCATTTCTTTTGTATTTTCCAGTTTTGTGGCATACAGGCTTTTGTAGTAAGATCTAATGCTTCTCTGAATTTTCTCTGTATCTGTGGTTATGTCCCCCTTTTCATTTCTGATCTTATTATTTGTGTGTTCTCTCTCTGTTGTTTAATTAGTTTGGATAGCGGTTTGTCGATCTTGTTGATTTTCTCCAAAAACCAACTTTTTGTTTCATTGATTCTTTGGACTGTTTTCTGTGTTTCTATTTTGTTGATTTCCGCCCTCAGTTTGATTATTTCCAGTCTTCTACTCCTTCTGGGCACATCTGCTTCTTTTTTTTCTAAAGCTTTCAGGTGTGCTGTTAAGTCCCCAATGTATGCTTTCTCCGTTTTCTTTAAGTGGGCACTTAGTGCTATGAACTTTCCTCTTAGCACTGCTTTCATCATGTCCCATAAGTTTGAGTATGTTGTCTCTTTATTTTCATTAAATTCAAGGAAGACTTTAATTTCTTTCTTAATTTCTTCCTTGATCCAGTTGTGATTCAGTAGTCGACTGTTCAGTTCCCATGAGTTTGTCGGCTTTCTGGGGGTAGCATTGTTGTTGCCTTCTAACTTTAATGCATGGTGATCTGATAAGACACAGGTGGACAATGATTTTTTTTGTATCTGTGGAGGTTTCCTTTGTGGTCAATTTTCGAGAAGGTTCCGTTAGCTGCATAGAAGAAGGTATATTCTTTCCTATTTGGGTGAAGTGTTCTATAGATGTCTGTTAAGTCCATTTGCTTCATTACCTCCAATAATTCTCTTAATTCTGTATTAGGTTTCTGTCTGATTGACCTGTCCATTGGTGAGAGAGGAGTGTTGAAGTCTCCTACTACTAGTGTGTGTGGTTTGATGTCTGCCTTGAGTTCTAGTAATATTTCTTTTACATAAGTGGGTGCTTTTATATTAGGGGCATAGATATTCAGGATTGAGACTTCATCCTGATGAATTGTTCCTGTTATGAGTATAAACTGTCCATCTCGATCTCTTCTGATGATTTTAGTTTAAAGTCAGTTTTGTTAGAAATTAGTATGGCCACACCTGCTTGTTTCTTAGGTCCATTTTCTTGAAAAACATTTTCCCAACCCTTTACTCTGAGTAGATGCCTGTCTTTGTGGTTGAGACGTGTTTCCTATAAACAGCAGAATGTTGGATCCTGTTTTCGTATCCAATCTCTTAGCCTGTGCCTTTTTATAGGAGAATTGAGTCCATTAATATTAAGTGATATTAATGACCAGTGGTTGTTTACTCCAGTTATTCTTATTGTTTTTGGTAGTAGAGTTTGTGTGTCTCCCTTCTTTGAGTTGTGCTGGTGAAGGATCGCTAGATGCCTGAGTTATTGTAGGCAGTGTTGGCAATGTTGGATTCCTTGGTTTGTGATTTTCCTTCTATTACTTTTTGTAAGGCTGGATTTGTGGCTACGTATTGTTTAAATTTGTTTTTATCCTGGAATGTTTAGTTTTCTCCATTGCTAATGAACGATAGCTTGGCTGGGTATAGTAGTTTAGGCTTGCATCCGTGTTCTCTTAGTTTCTACAGTACCTCTATCCAGGACCTTCTGGCTTTCATGGTTTCCATAGAGAAGTCAGGTGTAAGTCTGATCGGTTTACCTTTATAAGTTACTTGGCCTTTTTCCTTTGCAGCTCTTCATATTCTTTCTTTAATCTGTATATTTTGTGTTTTGATTATTATATGGCGAGGGGATGTTTAGTTTTGTTTTGTTTCGTTTTTTGATCCAGCCTATTTGGTGTTTTGTATGCTTCTTGAATATTCAAAGGAATATCTTTCTTTATGTTGGGAAAGTTTTCTTCCATAATTTTGTTAAAAATATTTTCTGGGCCTTTAAGCTGTGACTCTTCTTCTATCCCTATTATTCTTAGGTTTGGTCTTTTTATTGTGTCCCATATTTCCTGAATGTTTTGTGATGAGACTTTGTTGGCTTTGCTGTTTTCTTTGATCAGTGCGTTTATTTTCTCTATGGTGTCCTCAGAATCTGAGATTCTTTCTTCTATCTCTTGTATTCTATTGATTATGCTTGTTTCTGTAGTCTCTGCTCATTGACCTAGATTTTCCATATCCAGCTGGTCCTCAGTTTATGTTTTCTTCCTTGCTTCCATTTCAGTTTTCAATTCTTGAACTGTTTCCACTACCTGTTTGATCGCTTTTTCTTGGTTTCCCAGGGTATCATTTAAGTATTTACTCATTTCTTCAAACTTTTTGTTATACTTCTCATCCATTTCTATAAGGGCATTTTTTACATGTTGTTTAAGGGACTCTATTGCTTTCATAAAGTCAATTTTTTCCACTTCTTCTGTGTTAGGGTGTTCAAGTCCTTCTGTTGTAGGATCATTGGGTTCTGGTGTTTTCATGTTGTTTTTCAGATTGTTGGGTGAATTCTTGCCTTGGCACCTGCCCATCTCCTCCTACCGATGCTATCTAATGAGTCAGGTTTCCCTGCTGGCCAGGGGCCCCCACTTACAAAATGCCCCCACTAAGTTTCATGGCTACCGCACTGGGCCAAGATCCCTCTCACCACTCAGAAGGGTCTTCAGGAACAGGACCAGGCTCCCCGTTCACCAAGCAGTGTGCAATAGCATCTTTTGCTTGTTCTCCCTAATGCAAGGATGTGAAAATTACTCCTGAAAAGGTGTCTACTGATACACGGACAAACTTAAGTTTCCCTGCGGCAGGCAGGTGTGTAACATCCATCTCCCCAATGGGCCCCCCTTTTACACTGTGGGCACTTTCCTGGTCTGGCGGTAGCTCCCTGAGGGAGCTCTGGACATTTATTTTAATGTTTAGGGGGCACCACAATTAAAGTAGGTTTTATCCCCAGTTGTCCGGGGTCCTCGCCCTGGCAGCGGCAATCACCTGGCCCCGAATTAAGTGCCCATCAATATCCCGGCAGATCTGAATGTATTCATTTAAGCTTTTTACCCTTTGTGGCCGCAAGGCTTCCTTACAGTATTTATTTGAATTCTCAAATGCCAGTTGCTTAACTATTGGGCATAGTTGTGGTCACATCACCAAACAATTTCCCGGCCAACTGCAATAACCTATCCACATAGTCCTGAAATGGTGCTGAAGGCCCTTGTCAAACTTTGGACAGCTGATCCCCCGCAGCCCTGTTTGGCAGGGCTTTCCAACCTTTGGTAGCCACAGCGGCCATTTGGAGATATACGGCAGGATCGAGCACAATTTGATCGGCCAAGTCAGCATAAGCTCCTGCTCCAGTTTGCATGTCTAGATTGCGCTGTGGCAGTCCCGCTTGAGCATTTAACCTAGCTGTTTGTAAACAATTTTCTTGATATTCTCCCCTCCACAACAAGTAATCTCCTCCCGATAGAACTGCATGGCATAGCTGCTGCCGATCGCTAGGTGTAAGATTCAATGCCGCAAGAGATTCTACCATGGCAAGAGTAAAGGGGGCCTGATCGCCCTATGCTGCCTGGCCTCTTTCAACTGCTTCATCTCCTTAAAGCTCAAGGCCACATGTTGTCTCAGCATCTGTCCTGGATTGTTAGGATCAGGTACCTCTATGACCGGAGGTACCTGAATTCAGTAAAATCACAGCAGATTCAAACCACTGTCCTGTGAGTTGTGTCTGTCTGTCATTGCCGACCTCGTGCCGTCCTGAGTACCACGACCCTGCTTCTTCCACGGTCTAAGTGGCTCCACTGAGACGGTTCGTGGCAGGGTTACAAACTGGATAAATACAACACACGGCAAAGTGTTTCCATCTTTATTTAAAGCCAAAAGAGCTATTTTTCTTTTTGTGATAGAGTTCACACTGTAGCCCAGGCTGGCCTGGGACTCCCAGCTGTCCCTTTTATCTCAACATCTCGGGGGCCTGCTGACTCCTGGAGCAGAATCAAAGTCTCAGGTTATTAGTTCACCTGTATTCTGTAGGTGCTTCAAAAATGTAAAACTAAATAAACCTTAAACTTAAAAAATGGTGTAAAAAAAAAGAAGTCAGGGCGATGTTAATAATATCTCAAATATATGCATGAATTTATACATCTCAGTGGACACAGGTTCCCTCGGATTATCCTCCTCGGGTCTCCACTCAAGACCCATCTCTATTGGGTGCTCCGATATGAATTCTAGAACCTCGTTTACAATGGGAGTAGCGCTTTGACCAATGCTTCAGAAAAACTGGCTAAGGATAGAGAGCTTCCTGAAGGTGCAGAGGACACCCACACTCACACTCATTAGGGTCACAGCAGTCCCTAGGGCCCAACCTGGAGGTAGTAATGTCTGACTACATGCTGCTGGCTTCTGACAAGACTCTAGCAACTAGGTAGGCTCAGAGAAAGGCAGAAGCTTCCCATAAACGACAAGAGGATGTGAGGCCTCTGAGCTCGGAAGTGGGCACTCATCGCCTGAAGATGACATCCAGCACCTGCTTGATGGTGGTATGAGCAGGGTAGCTGCTCAGGAAGGCCATGAGATACTCGCGGTCACCATTCTGAAGGGAAGTGATCAGGTCTTCGACCACTTCCTCCAGATCCCCAAAGTCTAAGATCTTAGGGTCCCTGGGGAATGAGTCCTTCTGGTCCTGCGGGGCGGAGTCTACTGGGTCCCCAGGGAAGGACCCAGTCAGGTCCCCGGGGACAGGGTCCATCGGGTCCCCGGGGATGGACTCCAGCTGTTCTTGGTCTTCTGGGGCGGAGCCCATCGGGGTGGAGTCCACTGGGTCCCCGCAGATGGATTTCATCTTGTCCTTTGGTCCTCAGGGGTGGAGCGCACTGGGTCCCCGGGGACCGAGTCCAGCTGGTCTCCTTGGTCCTCTGGGGTGGAGCCCATCAAGTCCCCAAGGACCGACTCAGTCGGGTCCCTGGTGCCTGATTCCCGCTGCTTCTCCGGGGCAGCGCCCATCGGGTCCCCGGGGACAGACAACAGCTGGTCTCCATAGTTCTCTGGGGTGGAGACCATCTGGTCCCCAAGAAGAGAATAAGTCGAGTCCCAGGGATGAGTCCCGCTGCTCCTCAGGGGCAGCGCCTATAGGGTCCCCGAGGATAGAGTCCTGCTGGTCTCCCTGGTCCTCCAGGGTGGAGCCCATCTGATCCCCAAAGACCGACTCAGTTGGGTCCCCGGGGATGGACTCTGGCTGTTCTTGGTCTTCCGGGGCAGAGCCCATCGGGGTGGAGTCCACTGGGTCCCCGCAGATGGATTCCATCTGGTCCTCTTGGTCCTCAGGGGTGGAGCGCACCGGGTCCCCGGGGACCGAGTCCAGCTGGTTTCCTTGGTCCTCTGGGGTGGAGCCCATCGGGTCCCCAAGGACCGAATCAGTCAGGTCCCCGGGGACAGAATCCCACTGCTGCTCCTCAGGGGCAGCGCCTATAGGGTCCCCGAGGATACAGTCCTGCTGGTCTCCATAATTCTCTGGGGTGGAGCCCATCTGGTCCCCAAGGACCGACTCAGTCGGGTCCCTAGGGACAGAGTCCCGCTGGTCCTCTGCCACCTGAGGAGAGATCAGGGTGGTTGGTTCAAACTGGCACAGGACTGCAATTCATGATTGGTTATTATCATTCCACGTTTTCCTGACCCCTTCACTCTGCCAAACACCAAGAGTGAAATTTAGGAAAACCGAGATTTCAGAGTGGTTACCTGGCCTTCATTGGTCTGGCTGTCGCTGCCCCGTATCATCTGGCCGAATGGACAGAGGTGCTGGCTCCAAGAGCGAACCAGGCGTCTCCAGGCACCTCCTAGGCCATGGCTTCTTTTTTTCTTCCTGCCATTACTCACGCAGCAGCAACTCCACCAGCAACAAGAATCCATTACCAATCTTCACTCTTGTCTCAAGACAAGTGAGCCTTCTGGGCTGTCTGTAAGCAGTTGGCTGCCTGGTTGCAGGTTTCTGCATTGTGATGTCACTGTTAAGGAAGTGAGGTCACTCCTGGGGTCCCCATGCCTGAGTCTCCTCACACAGGGCTTTCCCAAAAGTCTCTTAGGCCCCCCTCCCTCCTCCCACGTGCACTACTTGACACAGAAAGATACAAAGGTGCTTCCTATTTCACTGCTCCTAGGAATGTCTGGCTACAGGCAGCACCTCGGCTTTACAATCTGAGCTCCTATTGTTGACCTGCATCTGGAATTCTAAACCCAACCCTAATTGCCCCAGCACACCTTAAACCCTTGCTATGTTGCCTCGCTTCTAGGCGACTTTGTGTGTGTTCTCTGTGAAATATGAACACACATCATCTGTGTGTTGGGTTTTCATAAGGATCTAGAGTGGGACTTTTTTTAGCATTTTTTTAAATTGTTTTGTATTGTTTTATTTTGAGACAGGATTTCTGTTGAAATAAGAGTAGCGGGGCTGCGTCCCCAACACCCCGTCCGCTTGGCTAGCTCATGCCCGAAATAACAACACACAAACTGTTTCAATTAAACACTGCTTGGCCCATGAACTCTAGCCCTTACAGGCTAATTCTTGCACCTGGACTAGCCCATTTCTAATGATGTGTGTAAGCTCCCCAAGGTGCGCTTACCGGGAAGATTCTAGCCTCCGTCCATGTTGGGTCGGAGCTTCATCGCGTGTGCCTCAGAGAGCAGAGCTATCGGGAGAGCAGAGCATGGCGTCTCTGCTCCAGAGAGCAGAGCTGTCGGGTCTCTCCAGAAGCAGAGCAGAATCTGACCTCACTTCCTCTTCCGCCCAGCATCCTATTCTGTTTACTCCTCCCACCAATGCTTTAACCTATCAGGGACAGCCAAGCAGTTTCTTTATTGCTCAGTGATCTTCCTCCATCAGATTTCTTTGTATAGCCATGGCTGTCCTGGAACTCACTCTATAGACCAGGCTGGCCTGGAACTCCCAGAGATCCACCTGTTTCTGCTTCCTGAGTACTGGGAATGAAAGCATGCACCACAACCAGGGTCAAGAGTGAGGTACTTGTATAGTTAATTATAATCGTGTGCTTTTTTGAAAAAAAGTCACTTTTGTTGGAAATTAGTATGGCCACACCTGCTTTTTTCTTAGGACCATTTGCTTGAAAGACCTTTTCCCAACCTTTTACTCTGAGTAGATTACTTTCTGTAGGGCTGGATTTGTGGTTACATATTGTTTAAATTTGTTCTTATCCTGGAATGTCTCGTTTTCTCCATTGATAGTGAACACTAGCTTGGCTGGGTATAGAAGTTTGGATTTGCATCCATGGTCTCTTAGCTTTTGAAGTACCTCTATCCAGGACCTTCTGGCTTTCATGGTTTCCATAGAGAAGTCAGGTGTAATTCTGATCGGTTTACCTTTATAGGTTACTTGGCCTTTTTCCTTTGCAGCTCTTAATATTCTTTCTTTAACCTGTATATATTGTGTTTTGATTATTATATGGCGAGGGGATGTTTTTCTTTGATCCAGTCTGTTTGGTGTTCTATATGCTTCTTGAATATTCAAAGGGATATCTTTCTTTATGTTGGGAAAGTTTTCTTCCCTAATTTTATTAAAAATATTTTCTGGGCCTTTGAGCTGTGATTCTTCTCCTTCTTCTACCCCAATTATTCTTAGGTTTGGTCTTTGTATTGTGTCCCATATTTCTTGACTGTTTTGTGATGAGAATTTGTTGGCTTTGCTGTTTTCTTTGATCAGTGCATTTATTTTCTCTATGGTGTCCTCAGAATCTGAGATTCTTTCTTCTATCTCTTGTAGTCTATTGATTATGCTTGTTTCTGTAGCCTCTGCTCGTTGGCCTAGATTTTCCATATCCAGCTGTTCCTCAATTTGTGTTTTCTTCCTTGCTTCTATTTCAGTTTTCAATTCTTGAACTGTTTCCATTACTTTTTGATTTAATTTTGCCCTTTAATACCCCAATTTTATTTTTTTTTTCTGGAAGTTAGAGTCAATGTTTCCTGTGGGTCTAGGGATAAATATTTATGACAGTTTTGGAAAATAAATTTTTTCAGAAATGTTGCTGAAGAAGTTTATGATTCTCTTACCACTATCACCGAACAATATGGAATAGAATTGATTTTGGCATTTGGCAAATTTTTCCTTTTGTCAATTATATATTTGCATATCTAAGAGAAGCTATGAGTGAAAATTTAGACATATCTATACATATGAAACAAGTAATAACTTCTGAAGAGCTAAATTTTGTCAATTTTTGACTTTTGAAGTAGCTGGAAAAATCACACATTTTACCTCAATATGTTGTACTGCTGTTAGTTGCGGTTTTGACATTAACATTTTAGGATGATTATAGAAAGTATAGCTATATTCATGGTTTAAGAGACTGACTCTCAGATCCTAATACTGTAAACAATTATTTAAATACCTGATTTTTAAGATAAACAGTAAAACTTAATTTTATTTATTTCTAAGTGTTATTGTATGGGAGACTTCTGAATGTTGCTCTTATTTGATGTATGTGTGGAGTTTATAAAAAGAGCAGATACTGTAGTGATCCTACGGTTTTAGTTAAGGAGGCAGGCAACAATTGTAGAAACTGTATGAATGCAAAAATACAATCAGAGGAAAGAAAATAATAGAGTAGTTACTTACATTTAAAACATCAATGTCTACTTTAAATAATAACCCTTATGTTATTTTCGGCTTTTATGTTTGAAAATTAACAGACTCATAAAGGGATCTGTCCATGAACTGGTAATTTAAATATGAACAACTGGATCTGTTTATAATATATACATGTGAAAAAAACAGTTTACTAACATTATCATGTTGTCCCAGGACATGGAGCATGAATGAAGAAATCTCTAAGATTTACTTGCGTGATTTCATACCACATATGACACAGTTCAAGGCTGTTGCATGCTATTATACTAGCACATACAAATAGTAATTGATTGGTATTTATGTATATGTGCACATTTATTATTGAATTTCCATTGTGTAAGTTTTTCTATTTAATTGCTTCATTACAAAATCTAGAGAATGTTCTACTGTATTCTGAGGAACTTTATGAATGCAAAATATTATCAGAATGGCATAAATTATTTACAGAAATGATAAATTGGAATGATAGATTTTCTCATGTATGCTAGCATTGAAATGATGCCCATGTGCTAGAAGAATGCCCCATATCAAAACACACAAACACACACACACACACAAAATTTTTTATTCAAGTCAGGTGTCACTGAAAAGAGAGAACAGATAAATGACCTGAGGTTGGAGTTCTCATATTGGTGATTACAGGGAAAATCTAGAGAAGGCATTGTGGTGAATTTTATAAAACTTTAAATGTTCATATAAAAGTACCTTAAAACATTTCAAAACCTTAATTAAGACTATTACTCTGAAATCAAGGTCAAAACATGTACACATATGTGAAACACTAATACAAGCATGCAGACAATTGTGAAATTTTAAAAATAATATGTATATTGTGTTTTTCCAAATGAAAACATCAAATTGTTGCTAAATTATCATGACATTGTTAGATACAATTTTGTAATTTTTGCATGTTTAAACTGGGTTTTAAAATAACATTCCTATTTAGAAAATATCCTTATTATTACATAATTTTTATATAAAATACATACATTTTGGTGTAGGAGGGCCTTCTGTTTACATGTTGCTTTCATTGGTTAATGAGTACAATAACTGCCTAGGACTTTTGATAGCGGAGAACTTAGGTAGGCAGGGGAAACATAACTGAGTGCAGGGAGAAAAAAAAAAAACAGAGGATAAAACTGCCATGGAGCCACCAGAGTCAGACATGATGAATTTCTCCTGGTAAGCCACTGCCATGTAGCAATATACATATTGATAGAAATGGATTAAATCAAGATATGAGAGTTAGCTGTTGAATGGCAAGAGCAAATGGGTTAAGGGGTATTTTAATTAATATAATTTCTGTTTTGTTTTTTCGGGGCTAAGCGAGCAGCCTTTCTCTGGAACAATTGGCACTCAACGTGATCAACTAAATCAATAAAATATATGAACTACAAAAGGTATGAATAAATAAAACTGCTTATTAAAATTAATTTTTTGCAAATACTAATGCATACATATAAACTCACACTCTATACATATTGTGGCAATTATGTGTATCCATTATTATCATCCGAGTTTCAAAAACACAATTTCAGCAATCTCAATCCATTACTACTTGGTGAGCACTAGCAGCTACACTATCATCTAGTCTGGTAATCTTCTGTTCAATCCACTACACCAAACTTTCAAGTGTTGAAGGAGCAGCGGGCTGAGTTCCTGGCACCCGGCCGCCCACACGGCTAGTTTTATACCCGAAATAATTACACGGAAACTGTATTCTTTTAAACACTGCTTGACCCTTTATTTCCAGCCTCTTATTGGCTAGCTCTTACATATTGATCTAAACCATTTCTAATATTCTGTGTAGCACCATGAGCTGGCTTACCAGGTAAGATCTTAACCTGCATCTGTCTGGAGTGCGAAAATCATGGCTACTCCTGACTCAACTTCTTTCTCCCAGCATTCTGTTCTGTTTACTCTGCCTACCTAATTTTCTGTCCTTTAAAAGGTCCAAGACAGTCTCTTTATTTAACCAATGAAATTAACACAAAACAGAAGACTCTCCCCCATTTTTCCCCTTTTTCTGTTTAAGCAAAAAAAAAAAAAAAAAAAGAAAGACTTTCACTTTAACATTGTAAGATTACATATAACAAAGCAGTTATCAAGCAAGAATAACAGTTACAATACTTATATCTACCTTATCTTTTATCATAACTAAGGAAAACTATAACTAACCATTCTTCAACTCCATCAAAGACTCCAGAAGTATATAGTATTACCTAAGCAAACAAGAAGTTCAAAACTCTAGAAATGACGGAGACATCTCGCTGCCTGGGCAGTCACCCACAGTTCCTCTGTACCATTGGGGCATTCATCTTCCACCTACAGGCCCATAGTATCCAGCAGACATTTCCATGAAGCAGGAAATTCCAAAGACAGTTCACTCACTTTTTGCTGTGTCCTGCATAATGTCTCAGAGATTCTTTCATGAGTCAGGAACCCCAAACGACCATCTCACCTTTATGCAAGTTCAGCAGTCTTCTCTGTGGGTTCTCTGTGTCCAGTTTATTCATCAGTCCAGGCAAGAGCAGTTTCTTGCCCAAATGGCTATCAAACTCCATAAGGAGCCCCTTCAAAGCACATCTTCCTCTTGAAGTAGATTGGTGCTGCCCAGAGCAGACGTGTCTCATTGTCATGAAAAGCACTAAGTTATTAAAATATTTTAAATGCCATATTCTGCAGTCTTTCAAAGACATGATGAATGCCTATCTAACTGAAATATTTCTCTATATAACTAGAAAAACTAAGTAACATGACTACAAATTTGACTATTATAGATGATTATCTATTAACCTAAATTTCTTAATTATACATTACATTTTTAAATGAACTACACAATCGCAATACCTTAATCAATATCAGAAATATGCATATACATATAACAAAATTGACCTTAAAATCCACACCAATGCAAATTATTCATATCTCTATCATATCTCCCTTTAAATGTAAAAGAACACTTATAAACCATATTTGGGAACATGGACACAGTTTTTTCTCTCCAAACTGTTTCCTGCTGAATGGGGGGCGCTGTTAATCAGGTCTTTTATGGGATAACCTGTCTGCTAGGTTCATTTCAGTCGGCAGTTGAGCAAAGTAATTTTTTGAGGGTGTTCACAGCAACCTTTCAGGAGGGCATGTTCTATCATACTATATTGGGATAGAAGAAATCCACATGGTCTCATCCTCAGCAAAAACAAAAGAAGTAACTCCTTTCCAAAGCATTATATCCTTAGACCCAAATTCTGAAGTCATAATACCCTTATATCCATTCTGGTTCAGCTTGGCAGCCCATACAATAAAATGTCACTCTATATTTATCTCCTTCACAGTCAAAAAAACTTAAAGAAAACACAAAGTACATAATCCAGACTCTCTGTGTATCTTCCATTTTTACATGGCTTATTTTTACTCAATCACTTTACTTTATTCTGTCTCTTTAAAGACTTTACCCTTTTTTTTAAAGGCATTAACTTTATTCTCTCTCTCTCTCTCTCTCTCTCTCTCTCTCTCTCTATATATATATATATATATATATATATATATATATATATATATATATATATTTTTTTTTTTCTCTCCCAATCCTATGCCTGAATCTGTCCTGTTGTGAATCTGTAATTTTTCTTCACTATCCAGGAGCATTTCTTAAAATGTTAAGCACTTCTTAAAAACTTAAGTTGCACCTTGTAGGGGTAATACGGTAATAGGTAGAGTCTGTTTCCTGCCCAGTCTAAACCTTGACTGTGCTGCTGTTATTACGGTAATTACGGTAGTTCTTGCCTGAGACCAAAACAGTTCAGCATGGCAGAGCTGAGCTGCTCCTGCCTCAGAGCCATTTGGTGCCCCTGAGCCACACACAGTTCCAGAAACACAGCATTCCACATTGCCATCAAGCAAGCCATAGCATTTTACTCCAAATGCTCTATTCAAAAGCTGTCTCCTGCAGAAGCCAGACAGAGATTGCAATGGTGGCACAGCCCAGAAAGCCGGCATTTTAAAACAGCCAGTTTTTTCCTGCTGCTGAGTCAGGAAAATTTCTTTGTGGCAAGCCACCCACAAACAGCCAAAAGCTGTGTTAAACTCTCTCTCCTCTTTTTTTTTTTTTTTTAAACCATCTCAGGTTTTACGTGTCATTAGTATCATATTGGGTGCCACTCTGTTGTGGTGAGCTGCGGGGCTGCATTCCAAAGATACAGAATATCCCTAAGTGGATGAAACAAGATTGTCTTATCTTGCCAAGACAGGGTAGGATAGTTCTAAGAAAGTTCCTTGCCTTTAATAATGGTATATCAGTTGTATTAGGCCTTAGCCAAAGTTGGTTGACTCAACATTGCAAATGAGACTTTGGGTGATTGCCCAGGTAGTCAGTTGTCTCTGTCATTTGTTGCACATTTTGGATATCTCTCGTTTGTTAAGTAATATTAATTCCCTTCTCAGATCTTTGACAGAGTTGAAGATTATATAATTGTAGTTACCCTCTATATTATTTAGACTCCTTGAGATAGAATGTTTAGCATAACTTTTGTTATATGTTTCTTGCTCAATATTGTTTGTTATATTTATTATTTGTCATTATTGTATATAGTTGTAATTGGTTTAGTTCTGTCTTATTCAGACAAAAGTGGGAGATGTAGGGATAGCTCAGCTCATTGGGGGGCATGTTTGCCTCAGGCTAATGTTTACATATAAATCTGGTGGACATGAGCCCCGCTGGTCTCTCTCTTTTTCTTTTTTTCTTTTTTCTTTTTTTTGCATCTCCTGCTCATCCCTGGATCCCTGGTGTTGTAAGCTATCCCTTCATTAAAATTTGCTGTTTCATATTAAGCTAGCCTGGTTTATACGCTGCTTACATTCAGGAAGCTATTGTGGTTCATTTTCTTCCTGTAAACACACACACACACAAACATATACACACATGAGCTCACATGCACTTGACCCTATATTATAGCATGGTTTTGTCCTTTCCAAAGTCCATTGCAATGAACTTTTCATTTGCTTTAGACCATCATGCCAAAACCTATGCATGGTATAATGCTTGTGGGAATTGACATTTGGAAAATTTAGAATAAAAAATACATGATGCAGTGAATTATGTGGTGACTGAAGGATAACTCACATTTATTTATTGAAATTGTGTATTCAAGAAACCAAGGAGAATGCTCACCGAAGTCAACACTTGACCTGCAGCATCAATACAACTCACATTTATTTATTTAGTTACTTACTTACTTATTTATCGAAATTGTGTATTCAAGAAGCCAGGGAGAATGCTCACCTGAGTCAACACTTGACCAGCAGCATCAATATAACTCACACACATACATTTATTTATTTATTTATTGAAATTGTGTATTCAAGAAGCCAGGGAGAATGCTCACCTGAGTCAACACTTGACCAGCGGCATCAATATAACTCACACACATTTATTTATTTATTTATTTATTTATTTATTTATTTATTTATTTATTTATTTAAAATGTGTATTCAAGAAGCCAGGGAGAATGCTCACCTGAGTCAACACTTTACCTGCAGCATCAATATATAACCTGGGATAACTGGGTCACTTCTCCCCTTCCGAACCTCACTGCATTGCTCAAGATGTTCAGTAGACAATTTTAAAATAGGCACAGTCACTAAATATTTACCAGTCATTTCTGACATTCCTTCAAAGTTTTCAAACTATTGATCCCAATTTCCAATTACTGAGTCTTAATTTCTTTAGGATAAAATATATGTCCTGAAAACGGGACAGGTGGCTGCATTTGTATTTTCTGTGGGGAATGAACTAGCCATAAGGGAAAGGCTCTGCTGAAGCTGTCCAAGAATTGCAAGCAAATTCCTTCATTTTTTATGGACAAACAAGAACCATAATGGATAATGTAAACTTGTTGAAAACATTTTGAATATTTTGTATTGCATGAGCTACACATATATTGCATAATATTACACTGTTTGCCATTACCTAAGGCAACACTTATCAATGATATCTCCCAATTTGTTCCTTTATTTGGCCAATGTAACACTACATGAAAATCTTTGGAAATATTTTGAAACAAAAGGCATGGTAAAATCAATCTATTAAATCTAAAATATTTTATAGGTATGATTTGGTCCATACCTTAATGAGAAGGTAATCCAGTCTAGTCTCTAGAGCTCATCCTAGGTGCATGGTCTCATTAACTATTTATAATTCTTGTATCAGTTTCCATTTTACAGATTTCTATGTTGTAAGAGAACATATTTACGTTTTTATTCCTACAAAGCAGCAGCCATAACTAGTCCTTGTGTGTATAAGGTTAAAATTCCTCAACAATTTTGAATGTGATCAGAAATGACACCTTTCTTTCTAAAAGATGTCAAAGCAAGCTGATATATTACATTAGTACTCTTGTAGGATAGCTGTTTAATAATAAAAAATCAACATTTGGGATTTTTAATATTCTTATTGATGGCTGCATCAGCGTGGAAACAAAATCGTGGAACAATTCATCAGGTTCCTGTATTATTTAAGGTAAGTCCATTGTCTGCTCTCTCGAAGAAAGAAATTTATTCCAAGTATTACTTGGGCCATATTACTCACAGCTGTAGACCGACTTTGTTCTTAAAACTCAGTTTTCCTTGTCAGGTAGACTTTTCTTGTCAGGCGAGCTTTGGCCGTCTATTTCCATATACTCTAGGATTGCTTCTAAATCCATATACTCTAGCAGCGTGTGTAAAAGGATAAAATTGGTCACACTGAGCTTAGGTTGCTTTTAATACTTTGCCTTGATTTAATGGTTTCAGGCCTTGTTGTCTGAGTAGATTTCCCTGATCATCTCATTGCTCTATTCTAGAAATACTTGAAATCCCTGAACATCTTCACATCGGCTCACTGCTTCTCTGGAAACTAGCTTGTACAAAAAATGCACAAAAAAGGTGGGTGTTTGCCTTGCTCCAGGAGATCTCAGCACCATAGATGGATCTAAACCAGCCACTATGGTAGAAGAGTAGTGCTTTTATGACAGAAGATTTTCAGAGACTTCAATTTCTGTGAAATTTAAATTATTAAGTCTCTCAGGCCTTTTAGCCCCTGTTCTGGCTTTCCACTATCTTTGACTATCAGAATTCCCAGTCAGAAGTGAATGACTTTAAAGATCCTCACTAAGGTATTTGTGGCTTCTTCTGCAGCTTACTAGGCTCAGACTGATTATATCACAGTCCCATAAATACTTCTTAATCTATCAGCTCCTCTGTCTGCAGAGAGTCTTCTCTCACTTCTAACCAATTCAGGGGAGCCATCTTTGCTGTTCAGGGTAGAAAGCATAACTCTCCCTTTTTAGCACCCAGAAATCAAGTAATTTGTGCTGCCAGAAACAGATATGTTTCACTGTTGAGAAAATTGTAAGTTCTTAGAACCTTTTAAATGCCATATTCTTTAGGTCTTTGAAGTGTTGAAGATTATCTATCTAACTGAACTATATCTCTGCATATCTAGAAGAACTAAAAAATGTTTTTGATTTTGATTATTATTAATGACCCTCTATTAATCTTCTTAACTCTACATGATATTTAATTAATCTGCAAAGACAAAACCTTAAACACGAGCAGAAATACATATATATATATATATATATATATATATATATATCAATCTTAAATGTTTATTAGTAAACTAAGATCAAATCCAATGCAAAGTATTCATATCTATATATAATATCCCACCTTAAATAAAGATCAACACATATGATTATTTGGAAATTTGCATGTAGTTTTCTCCAAAATGCTTCCTATAATTGTTGGGAAACTTTTTATAGGGTTTCTAGAGATCTTCTGGGAGCTCTTGTTCCCTCAAATAACGTTGGTCTGGAAACAATTGACAGGTTCTCATCTTCTGTGGAACAAAAGCAGGACATCTTCTCAAAGGTAACATATCCACCATGTGGTGAAGGTGCACACCTTCAATCCCAGCATTTGGGACTCGAAAGTCAGAGGCAGGGGATCTCCATGAGTTTTGGTCCGGCGTGCTCTATAGAGCTAGTTCCAGGACAGGTTGCAAAGCAACAGAGAAACCATGTCTTGAAAAACTGAACAACTAAAAGAATATCTTTAGATTCAAATTTTGATGCATTGATAATATATGTTTTCATAAACCATAAGAGCCCCTGAATCAAATGTCCATCTGCCATCCCTGTATGACAATCAGTTATTTTTATTTTAATTTAATTATTTTCATTTGTTATTTTCCAACATGACTGCAGCCTCTACTCTGCCTCCTATTCCACCCTACATTTGGATAATCTCTGACTCTGTTTCTCCACTGTATTCTCACAGTATGTATGAGGTTTCTCATTGACACCAGAAAGCTTGGCATAACAGCTTGCCATAACACCAGATACCTCTCACTATATTTATGCAGAAAAATGCAATCCTGTATGAGGAACGGGTTTCAAAGTATCAGCCAAAGCCACAGAGACAAATCCTTCTCTCACTGCCTGTTCAAGCACTGGCAGTTCAAGCATCACAACAATGACAAATAAACAGAGGAACTAGGTGGGTCTCATGAAGGCACAGTGGTTGTTGGCATATCACACAGTAATTTCTGAAAGTAATTCAAAGTTTGTGATGTTTCTCTTTTAATTTCCAATTTCTGAGGCTTAATTTCTTATAAATAAGCATATATCCCAAAATATTCAAAAGATGGCTGTCTTTGAATTTTAACTGGGGCAATTACTAACTCCAAAAGTACAGGATTCTGTTGAAGCTGACAATATATTAGAAACAAACTTACTTCATATATATGGACAAGCTAGTCATCATCATTAAAGCATAATATAAAACTGTGGAAATTGAAATGTAAGATTTTATGTAGCCTGAGCCACAGATTTCTGCCATAATATAAAACATTTTGTCATACCCTGAGGCAAGATGTTCTATTGCTATTGTCTAACTTGATATTTGAAATTAACTGACGAAACACTAAATGCATATCTTTGACAATTTCAGTGAGCCCAGGGGATGGTATAAAAAGAGTCTTTTAAAAATAGAACAATATTATATGTATCTTTTGTTGTGGAAGAAACAGAAGGCAATGCAAGATGTAAAGCTCCCATTAAATCTCATTAATGGTTTTTAAATCTTATATCAATCTCCAATTCCCAGATTTATTTGTCAGGAGAAACATCTTTAACTGTTTTTTTTTTCCCTGTAAAACAGAAGTCATAGCTAGGCACTGGTTATACGAGTGTCCAATATTTGAGGATATTCAAATAAAATCAGAAATATTACTCTTATTTCTAATTGGTCTCAAAGCAAACTTAAATACTATAATAGCATTGTTATAGGCTGGCTTTACCTCTCAAGTATCCAGTTTTGGTGTCTCTAATTAATCTGTTTGGTTACTGCAGTATTCTGAAACAATTCATCATGTCCCTGAATTAATTGACATTAGACTTCAGTCTGTTCTTCAGAAAACATAAGTTTATTCCAGGCCTTCTTGTCATTGAATTAACTTGGGCATATACTGCTATTTCAAAATTAAATTGCTGATTTCTTTTTCTATGAAGTCACTCACCAATAAGCATATGAAAAGAAAAGGGAATTTGTTGGGTTAGATTTCTCTGATGTGTGACCCAACATCTTCCTTCATGTTTGTTTTCTACAACAGATAGTCTCCATTTGACAGGCAAGCTTTTTTCCAATTGTTTCCATTTCCCATAGTGTAAGGCTCTAAAATCCTATACTCCAGCAGCATTTGCATGAAAGGAACATTTGGGCCATACTGAGCTCGAGTTGCTTTTAATTCTTTGAGTTATTTGAATGGGTTCAGGGCAACTAAGTTATTATTTGTCTTGCACTTATCTTTGCTCAATTGCTAAAAACATTTGTACTTTCTCTCCTCAGCAAGTACCTTCCCTGAAACTAGCTTGCTTGAGAGATACACAACACAACTAAGTGTTTGAACTACTCTAGCAGGTCTCTGCATTATTGCTTGATCTAAACCAGCCCTTGGGTAAGAAGAGGAGTGATTTTTTTTTTTGATAAGAGGAGATTTAGAGAGTTTCCAACTTCTGTGAATGTAATATTGCTAAAGTCCTCAAGCTTCTTCGATCCTGCCTAATTATTCCACCAGTTTCTACTTCTCAGCATTGCTCACCAGAAGCAAAGGACTTGAAAACTCCCTCTTCTTGTTCTTAGCAGTTTCTACCCATAGTTCTCTCTAGGCACAGGCTGATCATAATCAAACAGTACTATAAATGTTTCCTCATCTAACAGCTCCTCTGGTGGATAGGAGTGTCCTGTCTCACTTCTAGCCATTGCAGGCAGAACTACATTTTACTATTATGTGCAAATACAAACTCTCCCTTGTGAGCCCACATAAATGAAAAGAATACTTTGTGTTAATTGCAGGTTATAATGGTCTTGGTATTTCACATCAATATTTCTTTGTCCAAGGGACCATGCTTGGGAAATCAAAGGGTACGTTTCTCTACAAATTCTTAAAATTTCGGTTTTTGAAACTGATCCACCTAAGCTCCTCTAGCTTGTAAATTATCTCCTAGGCAATTGCATAGTCACTTAACTACTGATTTTCTGTCACAATACAAATTTATTTACAATTATAATCTCTCATTTTTCAACCCATGTTCACTTTTACTTTTTTCCCAAGCACTTACTCTTTACTTGACACCTGTGGAATTGGCTACCTTTTGGCATTGATCAACCAATATGTCTATAGTCCATTTTCACTTCTGAGGAGCCATCATTTATTGTCCTGACCTACCCATTTCCATATTTGTGGAAGGGATAAGGATTAAGATAAAAATTTACAAGAAAAAGTATATAGAGATTAAGGGCACACAGTGAATACTGTTATATATCTCAAGTTTATTATTCAAAGTTCATATATATCTCAGTCCAAAAATGATTTAGGAGTCAAGAATTCCTTGCCATGATACAAAGAACAAATAAAATAATATTCTTTCAAAATCATGAAACAGGGAGCAACCACACCTTAAGTCAAAATATCATTATTCTTCTCACAATGTCCTATAACAACACGTTAAGTCAAATCATCCTAGCTTATACCCTTCAAGAAGCAATTGTAGATCTGAGGAATTAGTGGATCCCGTGAAGCTACCATGTATTTGTTATATCTCACAATAATTTCTGAAAGTAGTTCAAAGTTTGTCATCTTTCTCTCTTGATTTCTGATTTCTTATGATTAATTTCTTCTGGATACGACATATATCCCAAATATTCAAAGGCAGCTATTTTTTTTTATTTCACTGGGGAAATTACTAACCCTGAATGGACAGGATTAAGCTGAAGTTGACAAGATATTTCAAACAAACTTACTTCCTTTATAAGGACAAACAAGTAATCATCCTTTATTGGATGATATAAACTTGTTAAAATTGATCTCTAATAATTTGTGTAGCCTGAGAAACAGAATTCAAGCATAATGTAAATCTTTTTGTCATATCATGAATCAAGATATTCCAATTATATCACCTAATTGGATTTTTGAATTGACTGATGAATACTAAACGCATATCTTTGACAACCTTGAGGAACCCAGGGAAAGACAAAAAAAAAAATCTTGTAAATCTAAGACAATGTTATTGGTATCTTTGGCTTGGAAAATTGAGAAGGCAATAAAAGCAGTAATTAAGTAATCTTCTTGAATCTTATGTCATTCTCCAATGTCTAGACTTCATTGTTAGGGATAACGTCTATAAGTATTTTTTTTTTCGTGTAAAGGAGAAATCATAGCTAGGAACTGATTATATAAGAGTGCAATATATGAAGATATCCAAATGTAAGCAGAAATATTACCTTTCATTCTAAATGGTCTCAAAGCAAACTTAATAACTGCAATAGTATTGTCATATGCTTGATATTCATCTCTCAAATGTCCAGCTTCTGTATCTCCAGTTAATATGTTTGATTAGGACGTCATCATAAACAATTCAGCAGGTCCCTAATTAAATTTATATTAGTCTTCAATCTGCTATCCATGAGACAGAAGTTTATTTCAGGTATTCTTTTTTTCTTTTTTACAATACTGTTTGCTCTAACTATTTTTTGAAATTTATTCTTAATTAAAAATTTCCACATCCTCCCTTCCTCCCATTTCGCTCCCCCTCCCTGCATCCTCTCCCTCTCCAGTCCAAAGAGCAGTCCAGGTTCCCTGCCCTGTGGGAAGTCCAAGATGCTCTCCCCTCCATCCAGGTGTAGGAAGGTGAGAATCCAAACAGAGTAGGCGCTCACAAAGCCAGTACATACAGTAGGATCAAAACCCAGTGCCATTGTCATTGGCTTCTCAGTCAGCCCTCAGTCAGCTATTTTTCTGCTGTAGTATTTCTCTGGTAGAGTTTTTGGGGTCACTTATGTACACTATCATATCATCTCTAAGTAACAAAAGTTTGACTTCTTCATTTCCAATTTGAATCTCCTTGATCCCCTTTTGTTGTCTTATTGCTATTGCTAGAATACCGAGTACTATATTGAAGAGATGTGGAGAGCGTGTACAGTTTTGACTTTTTTTTCCCGATTTTAGTGGAATCTTTGAGTTTCTCTCCATTTAATTTGATGTGAGCTATTGCTATAGTCTACACCATGAAGTGTTTCTCCACCCACTGAGACAGTGTGCCTGATCTATTGGGGGCTCACCAATTCCAGCTGGACAGGGACTGAACTGGACCATCTGAATATGGCTGACAATTGGGGAAGACAGAGAAGCCAATGATAATGGCACTGGGATTTGTCTCTAATGCATGTACTGGCTTTTTGTGATCCTAGTCTATTTGGATGCACAACTTCCTAAACGTGGAGGGAGGTGGGAGGGCCTGGACTTCCCACAGGATTGGGAACCCTGCCCTCTCTTAGTCCTGGAAGGGGAAGGGGAAAGGGAAAGGAGTGGGAGGGAAGAAGGAGGAGGGGGGAAGCAGAAATTTTGAATGTTTTTATTTATACAGTAATAAAAATAATAAATAAAACATTAAGACATCTCCAAGCAATTGCATAGTAAGTTAACTAATTTTCTGCCCCATTTCAAATATATTTACAACTATAATTCCATGTTATTCAACCCATGTTCACCTTTTTTTCTAAGCACTTATTCTTTAATTAACAGCTGTGGTAGTCTCAACTTGCAGTATCCATAATGCTATACCACAACACTAAAGCTTCACCTCTGAGGAGCCATCACTCAGGGTCTTTATTGAACTATTCCCAGTTGGGATTAAGATTACGATATGAATTAACAAGAGAAAATTTATGGATTTTGTAGGGCATGCAGTGAATATTGTGATCTGTCTCAAGTTTATTATTCACAGTTATGTATCTCAATATCAAATTGGGTGTGAGGCAAGACTTCCTTGCCATGATACAAAGACCAAACAAAGTAATTTAATCCACACATCTCCAAACAGAAAGTAACCACACACTAGCCAAAATACTCTTTTTCCTTGGTACAATGTTCTGTAGCAACACGTTAGGTCAGCATCCTAGCTTATACCCTTGAAGGTACAAGAGTAGGTCTGAACTCTCTGACCTTTGGACACATTGAAAAGGATTCATATAAGCACATGTGAACTCATGAATTCCAAGTAATAGAACAAACTACATAATTCTTGTGGTATATCAAACATTCAAAAATCCCATCTTGCATAACAGCAGGATTAATGATGCCTGATCCTTATTTGAGTGAGATTACTGAAAAAGAATATTGTTTGTTTTTTCAAGGACGTATACCAAAATTGGTGATTAATGTTGTAGTAGGTAGATTCATACTGAACGACATGTTGCTTAAATGAACTGAGTTGTCCTTAAAGAAAGAAAAGAATACAATCTTCAGACATAATAGTGATTTTGGAAATTGGACAGTTGTTTTAAAATTGGGATGTGATAGATTTTTTCCTAAAAATTATTTGTATAATAAGAGAGGAGAGGCATTTTTCAATGGTCTGAAGAGATACCAAAATGCCAACTTGCGGCGAACTCCCTGACCAGCAGGAAAGAACAGCCACCAGACGAGGATTCTTCTCACATCACGCTTTATTGGAGCCTCTTGGTTGAAGGGAGAGCAGAAAGCAAGGGGCCCTGAGCTCTTATTTGCAGCTGCTTATATAGGGAGTCTGCCTAGCAACCTTTGATACTTTGATACTTTAACTGTTTTTCTAGAGACCCACCGGCAGGAAAGAAAGCAGGGGAACATCCCTGTCAATTACAGACCACAAGGAAGTTCCCCGGAAGTGTGGGCAGCTAGATCACAACAACTCATCCTGTTTTCTAGTGGAAGAACTGCAACCTTTATTATGGTATCAAGCGAGGCTGGGGCCAAATGCCATCTTGTAATGGCAGCCACTCAAATCGGCTCCCTACAGTTCCCCCTTTTTGTTTTTCTCTGTAGGCCAGTGAGAAGGTCTTACATCACCTCATGATGCGAGGACCGATCAAAGGAGGCCTAAAACTCCTGGTACTCCTTCTCCCGTGCAATGGAATAAACTCCTGGGAGGTGCAAAAGCAGTACTCAGAGTAAAAATGCATACCTTCCTCAGTGCAATGGAGAATTTCTCCCTGAGAGTGCAAAGGCTATGCAAGGAACAAACCTACTGGCCTTTTAGGACAGATAACCATACTTGGGGTGAATCACAATTCTCCAAAGCGGCTAACGCTCGTATAACCGTAACCTTATCTCAAGATGTCTGAGCTCGGGGGCAGCATTTTAGCCATAGGCAGATTATACATCCCCAAACAAAAGGGGGGGGTTCCCGCTGTCATGGAACCACCTCTTCAAGTCAAGCCCACCACCAAAAGGTCATCTCGGAAAAGAGGGACTGAGGAAGCCTGCAGCCAACCCGAGCTTGTTGCTCCAGAGGAATCCACCAGTGTGTTATCCTTTGAGCAAAGTTCAAAAGTGTCAGATGGTGAAACACTACATGCTAAGTGTCAAACAGGTTCAGCTGGGGCTTGCAAAATTGAAGTGGGCACCGAGCAGAACACAGCAGCAACGTGCCCGTGAAGGACTCAGCAGTCGAGCCAGGGTCACAAGAAGCTGCTTCAAAAAACGGAAAAACCGCAGCATTGTGGCGAACAGGAACAGTGAATAGTGTTGGAAATAATCAGTCTATTCCCAGTATGTCTATCAGTGCCTGCAGCTAAAGCAGCAGTGTTAACAGTCTTCGAAAGATGAAGAAACTTCTTTTCCAGGAGGCACATAATGGACCAGCGGTAGAAGCACAGGAAGAAGAGGAGGAGCAAGATCATGGTGTTGGCTAAACAGGAATCGGCTTAGGAAAGGCAGACAGTATTCCCCATCTCTGCTCCGCCCGAATCCGGATTGTCACCGCCATCGTCATCAGGAACAGCAGTGGCATCATCTTCGACAGGATCAGCAGTATCAGCATCCTGAAGAGCGGTGGGGTCATTTTCATGATGGACTTCAACAGTTCTGGTCAGGCGACTGGGGACCAATGAGGCACTTCTCTCCTTGGGGGCAGGGAAGTCCGGACCAAGGACCTCTCTCAAGTCGCCTCTGGAATTCCTCTGTGGGATGTCCACAGCCATGACATCATCAGGTCCAGCTTTTTTCTTTCTGTGAAAAAAGCATAAACATATCCTCGACCCCAAATATATATAGGTCGGTTTTTTTCATAATGCATTGCAAGGGCTTTTCCACCTTGCCCTAGCAAAGGTCAGCTTGGTGTTATCATGCCAGATTTGTTTGTATCAAGATCTTCCTGCAACTTTTATGAGTTGCTTTGAAGGAGCCTTGTTACGTTTTACAATTTTTATTTTACCAGTTGCTCCATAATCTTTTATTAGCCATATATGCAGTTCTTCCATTGGAAGAGCCATTTGTAAAGTTTAGCATAAAATCCTTTAAGGGATTTTTAGCTATAACATTAGCAAAATACAGTTATGTGAATTGTAGCAATGATCATAGCAGCTGTTGCTCCTTCCTCAGCATTTAAATAATTTGCTAAGGAATATGGAGAAGTTTTTTGCCACAACTCTATGGTGTTTTAAGGTCTTTGACAGCAAGTAAGCTGTAATGCTGTGTCCATAAACAGTCGTAAGCTCCTATGGCGTTTTCTTGCCAGGAAGCAAGCTGCAACAATGTATCCATAGCTCCAGAGTCAGAACTGCCTGCTTGAAAGAGTCAGAGTTTTCCCTGGCAGGAAGGCCTAGAAAGCCGCATTTTAAAACAGCCAGCTTTTTTCCTGGTAAGGCTGAAAACAAAAATGCTTTACTCTAGTCTTTTCAAGCTTTATCCATCTCCATAAATTTCTATGTCCTGAGGCAAGTCCTGGTGTTTGCAGCTTTGCAGACCCTCAGTGCTGCTTGGCCATGGAGCTGCCTAGAGCTCCTTGGCTTTGGAGCCGCAGCTGCTCACACTCCACTGCAAACTCTGGAAGCCTCGGTAATTAGAACCAAATGAATATACCTTCTTTTCTTAGCGTACCTTGTTTAGTGGCAAAATTCAGCTCTCTACCAAGCTTATCCCAGGATGACACATTAAGATTGCCAGAGACAGCAAACCAAGAAGCAATTGTGTCATTCTCAGCTAAAAACCTTTCTAAAATGCTCCGTAACAGCTCGTTAAGAGCCAGAAAAATCAGGTGTGATGTTGAAGCGCCCATTCTAAAATCCTATTCTTCCCATTGAGGTTTCTCTTGAGTTTCTTTTTTAGGTATACCCTTTATCTTTTTATCCTTTTCCTTTTTACTATCCTTTTTTAATCTTTATTCTATTTGGTCTAGACCCGCCTAAGTCCCCCCCTTCTAAATCAGACTCTGATAGGCTGTCCTGGTGTGCTTGCAGTGCCCTCCTCCCTTCCCTGCGCAACCAAAAGCAGCACAGAAAAACGACAATGACGAGGGCCACAAAGATCAAGCAAAATACCTTAGGTGCAACCTCAGCAATCATCATACTTGGGAGACTCACCGACGTCGCCGCTCCGCGTGTCGAGTTCTGAATCCTATTTGGCCCCTCACTCGGTACCAAAGCTTGTCCCAGCGTCCCGGGGTTTCGGCACCAGTTGCGGCGAACTCCCTGACCAGCAGGAAAGAACAGCCACCAGACGAGGATTCTTCTCAAATCACGCTTTATTGGAGCCTCTTGGTTGAAGGGAGAGCAGAAAACAAGGGGCCCTGAGCTCTTATTTGCAGCTGCTTATATAGGGAGTTTGCCTAGCAACCTTTGATACTTTGATACTTTAACTGTTTTTCTAGAGACCCACCGGCAGGAAAGAAAGCAGGGGAACATCCCTGTCAATTACAGACCACAAGGAAGTTCCCCTGCCGGTCAGGGGAAGTGTGGGCAGCTAGATCACAACAACTCATCCTGTTTTCTAGTGGAAGAACTGCAACCTTTATTATGGTATCAAGCGAGGCTGGGGCCAAATGCCATCTTGTAATGGCATCCACTCAAATCGGCTCCCTACACCAACTGAGTAGGAATTATATGAGCAAGGGCAGTTGAATATCTTTGATACTTACATAGAACAGAACCAAGCTCAGGGGAAATCACGAACTCTATACCGACTTCTATAAAGTATATTTTCCACTAATGCAGGCTATCTGCTTGTGAGAGATAGATGTGTAGCTTGGTCAGTTTAAGGGGCTGGGAGGGAGACCAGCACTCATTTTTGGTACAAGATATAATTTTAGAGACAATTCCATAAGTTTATATGTCTTATTCTTCTTGATGTGGTAGGGTTTGAACTGCCTCCGCTTAGTATGTCAAGCTATGTTGCCTCTCGATGAGTGGCCTATCCTTTGGGAGGAACTGATGAGGATGGACTGTGGGGAGGCAAGCACGGGGATAGAGTCTGGAGGAGAAAATTATTTAGAATGTAAAATGAATAAAGAGAAAGTAAAAAGAAAGCAATTACATAAATCCCATTTTATCAGTTATTCATTAATATTATCTCATTTAAATAAAGAACTAACAATTAAAAAAAGACCAGCAGAGACTGGCACGTGCATATTTATAAACATATTCCTAAACACCCTCTGTCTAGATTCATTTTTTTGTCCTGAACTTTATTTACTGATCATCTGCATTGTTCTTTGATTAAATGAGACAAATGTTAAACTACAATATTAGTTGCAATTTAACACTGCTCAGAGTAAATCAAGTCTTATTGCATGGCATTTGGAGCTGGGTCCTCACCTTTGGGTCCCTTTGGGATGAGCTTCATGGCTGAGGTCTCAGGGAGCCATGATTATCACTGCACCTCTGGGACATTATTTGCACCATTCTTAAACTGAGTAGCATACAGCCCATTGTTAATAAACCTTATAAAGTATTTGGATGAAGGAACACTTAATAGAGTTATGTTCCTGGTAGTCACCAGCACCCAGCTCATAAAACAACTCTTAAAGAGCCATAACTCTCTTTTCCACTTGCATGGATCATAGCTGAACAAAAACACTTATTCAGAGCCACATTTGATTCAATTTTTTGATTGCTTAAAATCTTCAAGATATCTATTTTTATTGGTTTTATGATGATTAGTTTCCCCACATCTGAATGTCATTAGTAGGAATATGTTTTGTTTCCTACTAGACAGTTCCTGAGTAAGCACAGAGAAAATTATTATTATTTCTAAACACTCAACAAATTGCTCAGTTCATTACTAGTTAACATATAAATTTTAAATTAATTATATTTTTATATGTCCTCTGCCATATGGATGGGTATTTTATCAGTATAGTAATACATCTACTTACCACAACTTCTCATGATACTGAGACTCCTCCATTTCCCATTTACTATTTAGTCTGTTTCTTCAGCCTAAACTTATACTACTTAGACAATATTCAGTCAGAATCTTTGTTAAATCATTTACAATGACATATATTCACACAATATGAAGGAATATTTTGTACCCTGTTCTTTATTAATTAATACCCTGTCTCTTTTATTTCATTTTATTTCTATGCTGATGTCCACATAAATTGCCATCTTTGCTATCACCTTGAGAAATGTTATGATTAAATTTATTCATAATAGTGTTGGTATGTATTATTTTATATGTATTCATATTATATAATATCGATGTTTATTCCTTACATATTTCACTTACTCAGCATTGATGTCATCCCTCATGTGTACAAACTGAAGCACGACCTCATGAACATTAAATTTAAACCTGCCCAGATGATTCTTAATATCTTACCACAGACTGGGCTATGATTTACAACTGTCTTATCATATGGGATTAATAAACAAGCACATTTTATTAGTCAGCTTTCCACTCACATTCTGTGACATGACATAAGCAAATAATACAATTTTAAAGAGTAAAAATAGTGTGACTTTGTTTCCAAGGAGATAAAGAAAGCCTAGTAAAGGGATATAGTTCAGTACTCATATTTTTGTCTCCAATTGAAATTATTCAAAAGCCGAATCACATTTAAATAACAATAAGTTATATGTAAAGGCTCTCTTTTGCTTTTTAATGTATTTTTGTTACTTGTTTACATATGATTTACACGATATCTAAAAAGATATATCACTACTACAAGTAATTTCATTATTTTATTTCATATGAACATATCATTTTTTTTTCTGGTCCCACTATATCTAGACTTTGCTAGATAGCATTCCATTTTAGGTTCCCTAAAATCAGAACATGCAGGATGAATCAACCCTGGTCCCACTGGGCCTGGGCCCACAGTCTGCCCCAGTAATTCAACTCTCCCTCACATTCAGAGTGCTTAGATTGTTAGTATCCTAGTCAGTCCCTCACTGTCAGCCAGAGTTCCTAGATACCATCAGCCTAGGTAAGCTGTTTCAGTGGGTACTCCCATCATGACCTTGATCTCTCTTGCATGTATTCTTACAATTCCCATTATTCAACTGGGCTTTAGGAACTCAACCATGTGATCAACTGTGTATCTCTGTATCTGCTTCCATAACTTGCAGGATTTAGGTTCTATGATGATGACATTTAAGATAGTCATCAATCTGACAACAAGGCAATGACTCTCCAAGTACCATCTCCACTATTCTTTAGGGTCTAAGTTATGGTCATCTTTCTGTTTTCCTACAATTCCAGGGATTAGCTATTCCCATAATATTTCTGTCAGTGAATTTAACTTTTTCCTCCCGCGCTACATCTTTCGCTCCCCAATCTTTAAAATCCTGTTACTTCCAGTTCTTTCCTCTTCATTATTCTCTTTATCCTTACTTTCTACATTCCCTTTTTACTGCAACTATATTTTCCCAATTTTTCATGATACTTGTCTTTTTCCTTTCCCCAGGGTTATCATTTTTTTTCCTTAATGTTCCCCTTATCTTAGCTTTTCTATGGTCCTGAATTATAGGTTCTTTATTCTATGCTTTATACTTGTTCTCCACCTATAATTTGGTAAAAACCATCCTCATCATTCTGGTCTACGTTACCTCACTTTGAATGGATTTTCATAGTTTCATTTATTTGCCTGCAAATTTCAAGCTACCTTTGTTTTACTGCTGAATAGTTCTTTATTGTGTAAATATACCTGAAGTTTTTAAAAAATCTATTTTCGGTCAATGAGCATGGATTTTCTTTCATGTTGTTCTTAATACATTATATGCTTAAGGATTATAGAGGCAAAACCTTGACATTTTTCCACTTTTTGACATTATTATCTATTATTAAGAAAAGATAATTTAACATTGGTGTTTACAGAGGACCATATCATATTTGGTGAGTAAGTAGAATACAATGATCTTTAGAATGGTTAACTATGTGGTCTGTGATTTATACTCATTATCTTATTTTTTATGCCTTCACGGTTACATTGAAAACTGAAACAGTAGGGAATATGCTCATTTGGAAATTTGAAAACCAGAAATTTATTTTTTGAATATTTGTTTTCTAGAGCAGGCATGCTGGTATTGTACAATTCCAGGACAGCAGAGAAATGTGGAAACGGGAAGTTTTCTGAGTATTCATGCCCAGCTAGGCTAGAATGGCACGTTTAAGTCCCAGGAGGACACCTATCTCAATTGCAAAAGTTTTAATAAATATATGCATCAAACCACTATTGGTTAATATGTAAGAAGTTTAGCCCTAATGAATTTGCAACAACTCTAACTAAATGCATAATACTTGTAGTAATATATCCATTGCTCAAAAACACACTATGCGCAGAAGTACAATGAAATTAAAACCCTTATTAGAGTAGCTATTTGTAGAACTGAGCTAATTGAGAAGGAAATATAGAATTATTATCAGCGTAGTTTGTTCTGTATGGCACTCATGGACAAATAGATGGTTTTTAATTAATGGACATACAACTTCCTTAAATATATTTTGTATACATTAAGTTTAGAAAAATATGGTTCAGATTTAATAGTGATCATGAAATTTTGAGAGGAATTCTAGTAATTGGAATCCAGTGGATTTATAAAACAAATACCTATAAATTTATATTAAGACATTATTTCAGGTATATTAATTACATATGATAAGAAACATTATGAAAGTAGCTTCTTGCAAAGGAGGGGTGCAAATATCTATAAGGACTTAAAAACAGGCAAACATAAATGTTAATAATATAAATTTATTTATTTTTTTCCAGAAATGAATTAACTTGAATTCATTTTTTATCATTAATACACAGCGGGATACGTTATTACAGCCGGTGTACTTCAGGAGGGCTTAAAATCAATATTTCTTTCTACAATTCATCCATCGCTCCATACAACATTATAATGAACTTAAATATATTATGTATTGTAATTCAACTACATGAACCACTGTAATCATATATTATATTTATATGTTACATATTGCATGTACTATATGAAACATAAATAATTATATTTCAACTGCATAAACATGCACATAAAAATAAACAAAAAAAGATAAGAAAGAATAAGAAGCCAGATGCACCTGACAGCGCGAAGTCACAATCAAAAACCCACAGATAGGAATTGAGGCTTTCATGTATACAGCTAGAACCTAGTCAAAAGCAGCTGCAATATTGCTGTGGCAACCAGTCTTAATTAGGCAGGTTTGTCTGTTGTTAACTGGAGGCAAAACAAAGGGTAAAGTATATTTTATCCTGTGTTCCCCTTGAAATGACTCTGCTTCTTTTTACAACACACAGGGAGGAGGGAGACACAGATGAATCATCAGCTCCAGATGAGATCACGATGTAAAATGCAGTCCCATGCTTTCTGATTTGAGAGCTCTCTTCTTATTGGTTCCTAGATAACAGAAAAAGGTCTGCACTGAGGGATTTTGCCAGCCAGTCTCCTGGCTAAAGTCCAGCTTTTAGCTGGACTTTAGTCAGGAGATTGGCTATAAACAAACTCAGAAAGAAAATCTGTTCCAGAGACCTGCAGGAGATAGAAGCTATAGATACCTAGTAAAAGCAAAGAATTTCTGAGATTCCCCATGCTTCTGCTAAGAGTCACCTGTTCCTGTTTGCAGTGCAGGAAATGTGCTCGAGTCGTTGAAATCACTGCTTCAGCCTTAATATATGTGATTTTTTGATTAGCCTTTGATTATTCATTTTCTGTAATCAAATTTTTGTATGGGAGTTAATTCCTGAAAATAACTGGGAATGTACTGATCATATGCACCATTGGAGGACCCACTATGATAATTGCCATATCGGGGGATATTCCGGCATCTTGAATTCTGAAAATCTCAAGTGGCAGATTCCACAGTCAGTGTGTTTAGGGAGAATGACATGGCATGTCTGAATGTGATACCAGTAAGCTGCAATTGGCAGCGAGGAATAATAATCAGCCATCCTCAGGCAGAAATGTTGGATTTCAGGAAGACAGGCAGGATACAGACCGAAGAATTGGGACATATGATCAACTCCTAATTCCCTTGCAATGCTTTCCCCTTTGATAATTGGATTCTGGTCTGAGATAAACTGCATTTTTTTTCTGTCATCCACTTTCACTTTCAGTTTTTTTCTGCTGGACCACACCTTCAGAAGGGAAGGAGAAATGCAGAAGCAGCTCTGGTGGACATCTCCATGGTTAACACAGGATTTGTTCCTATTGGTAGAATGGAGATCATTCTTTTCTTTGGTTCATATTCCAGGAACAATTTGGAAGCACACACTACTGCTGTCTGAGGAAAGGAGAGCTAATAACACTTTCAGCATAGCAGGTCCTTACTAGTCATGTTCTGGCTATATTCCATTTCTCAGATGCTCATTTCTATAACCAAAAACAGATTGAATAGCACTAACTAGCAGTCAATGTTGAATTATTACATATTGGCCCTTAGGCATGTGTTGGTGGCACCAGTGATGGTTGCATTGGATGTCACAAATATTAGTGTTGGATGTGTGAGGGAATGCGGTGTGAGAAGAAATATAGATATTATCTGGGTCACTTGAAATCATAGCATAAATATTCTTGAAAGAAAGGTATCATTTCTGGGGAAGATACTGTGGTCAGACTTAAGGACCTATAGAACGTTCATGGAAGGTATTCATCATAAAGATAACTAGGGAAATCAAGTTAATGCCTTGTGTAGATAATATCTATTGCAAATTTTCACTATGCTGCCCAATTTAACATGAACAGCTTAGGAATAACCACATCCTTATTCCATTGTATGAAACAACCAAGAGATGAAGAGCTGAAGTTTTATACAATTAGGACCTATATAGAAAATAGGTAGATATTCTAGAATAGAAGCCTAAAATCATCCCAGGTAAAATTTGAGGGTCTGGTGGTGGTGGTGGTGGTGGTGGTGGTGGTGGTGGTGGTGGTGGTGGTGGTGGTGGTGGTGGTGGTGGAAGAAATATTTTTAAGAGCCAGATAAACAGGGCATTTTCTGCAAGACTGTTTCTTTGTTTTGCATGAGTTCTAATTGGAATTTATAATAAAAACTTGGAGCCACACATAAGGGCAAATGCTGAAAGATCAGAGAGACAAAGGAGCAAGTCACAGTTATTCTTACGTTACTAACAGCTCAGCTGAAAAAAGAGGTTAATCTCCTGTCTCCTCCTACCTCATATTTCTCTCTCCTCCCAGCCATATTACATCCTGTCTGTCTGTACAGGCCTCCAGATCGCTACGGTTACCAAATAAATAGTTCTGCTCTCTGGTCTTAATGCAAGATTTATTTTTTTTTTTTTAGAACACAAGCAAAATATCACCATACCTTTGGACTTAATAATTTAACTGTCCTACTATTCTTTAGTAGGTTGACATTATTGGAACTTTACAACTTATTCTAACTTTTCTTTATTGTAGAGCAGTTGGTTTCAATGAGTATTATCTTTGCAAACAGAAAAAATACCTTTAGTTTTTGTGGTATAAAATATTGCTGACAATTCTTTCTGCTATTTACATCACTTATTTGACCTTTGTATTTGAAGGTTATTTTCTCTGACTGCGTTTTGGATTGATAGATTTTTGCACTTATTATAAATGATTGCTCACATTTGCCTGGTTTGTTTTGTTTTATTGTTTAGCATTTCGGCATTCTTTTCCACTGTCTAACCTCCTGTTTCTGATGGAAATTACAGTTGTTTACCAGTGTTTTCTGCACATAATGGTACATTTTGTTTTGTTTCCTTTCACATCTGTACTTTATTTTCTACAGTTTGATTAAGTTTCTTTGAAGTTATATAAGTAACAACAGTAAAACCTGGCATCTAATCACAATTTACGGATCTTGCTTTGTTCCTTATATTAAATGGTAACAAACATTTTGAAGAGATCTTGACGGGGCAATCTTCCACTTGAGAGCCTCAAAGTGATATTACTTGTGGCTAGCAGAAACAAAGATACTACCTAGCCATATATTTTTTTACATGTGCAGCCCACCAAAAATAAGAGATAAAATGGTTAATCCTTTTTCCCATTATCAGACAACAGTTGGAATAAAATTGTAGCCTAAATGTAATATCTACTGAAGAGTATCAGACTAAATAACAAACTCCACATAATTAATTTCTTGAGATACTGTGTAAAGATTCTAACATGGAATAATCCACAATTTTGACATAAAAGAATAAGAATGATTAGGAATGCTAAAAATAAAATAAATGTCTTTAAAGACCTGATCAATTAATACAAGAATTATAACAAAAAGTTAAAATTTGATAAAAAGAGAAAAACATTTAGTACTATTTCAAATAAAGTTACAAATGATCATGTTAAAGTCTATGAAGATCCTTCTAATTATGTATATATCAGTATCATATTTATAGTCAGGCATATTATCTGAAAGCAAGCCCTCTAAACCATCGTCTACCCATTGGAGGAAACGTGGAGTGGGAAGACATGGAAGTACATTCAATGGTATATAAACTTCTGTATTACACTTTTTTGTTTCAATGAACATACATTGTGATATTTTTGTGACTTAAAATTAAGCAATGCAAACAAACAAATGAACAGAGAATGGAACAATAAATTCATGTTTGATGCAGTCTAGAAACATAAAATGGGGGGTTCAGTAAGTTTTTAACAGATATACCTTGTTACCTACTCTGAAACTTTCTTTCTGTCTCAGAGTTAAGAACTCTAATTAAGAAGAAATACATATCTCCTCACCTAAGTTTGAGGGGTTAAAATGTGACTATACTTTTGATATTAAGCTGAAGTACATTTTCAGAAAAAAAGAATGTAGAAATCATTTCAGTGTCGTAGAAAACAAAACTATTGTCTTTTTGCTATTATATCATATAGTAGGAGCAGCAGGCTGAGTTCCTGCCCAGCTCTTACATGGCTTGCTTATACCCCAAAATAATTACACAGAAACTGTATTCTTTTAAACACTGCCTGGCCCGTTAATTCCAGCCTCTTATTGGCTAATTCTCACATCTTGATTAGCCCATTTCTAATAATCGGTGTTCCACCACGAGCTGGTGGCTTACCAGGGAGATTCTTAACCTGCTTCTGTGTTGGGTGGAAGAATCATGGTGACTGACTAACTTGGCTTCTTTCTCCCAGCATTCTGTTCTGTTTACTCCACCTATCTAAATTCTACCTTATCAGAGGGCCAAGCGGTTTCTTTATTAATTAACCAATGAAAGCAACAAATAGATACAAGACCCACCTCCATCATTTTCCCTTTTTTTGTTAAAACAAAAAAGAAAGGCTTTAACTTTAACATAGTAAAATTACATATTACAAAACAGTTATCAAACAAGAATTATAGTTACAATATTTATATCTACTTCATCATTTATCATAACCTAGGAAAACTATAACTATCTATTTATTCTTCAACTCCATCAAAGTCTTCAGAAGGATATAATATTACCTAAGCCAACAAGAAATAAGTAACTTCCAAAGTCTAGAAATAACAGAGACATCTCATTGCCTGGACAGTCATCCAAAGTTCCTCTGTATCATTGGAGCATCCATCTTCAGCCTTCAGGCCCATAGTATCCAGCAGACATTTCCATGAAGCAGGAAATTTCAAAGACAGTTCAGTCACTATCTGCTGTGTCCTGCAGAATGTCTCACAAATTTTTTTATGAAGCAGGAACCCTGAAAGACCGTCTCACCATTAGGCAAGTTCAACAGTCCTCTTTTTGCAGGTTCTCTGTGTCCAGTTTATGCAACAGTCCAGACAAGATCAGTTTCTTGCCCAAATGGCTATCAAACTCCATAAGGAGCCTCTTCGATGCCCATCTTCCTCTTGAAGAAGATTGGTACTGCCAGGAGCACACGTGTCTCATTGTCATGAAAAACCCTAAGTTATTAAAACATTGAAATGCTATATTCTGCAGTCTTTGAAAGATATGAAGAATGCCTATCTAACTGAAATACATCTCTATATATCTAGAAAAACTTACTAACATGACTACAAGCTTGACTATTATTGATAATTATCTATTAACAACCTATATTTCTAATTATACATTGCATTTTTAAATGAATTACACAATCACAATACCTTAAACAAGATCAGAAATACATATACATATAACAAAATTGACCTTAAAATCCATATCAATGCAAATTATTCATATCTCTATCATATCCCCCTTTAAATGTAAAAGAACATTTATAAAACATATTTGGGAACATGGGTGCAGTTTTTTGTCTCCAAAGTGCTTTCTGTTGAATGGGGGCTCTTTTAATCAGATCTTTCATGGTGTAACCTGTTTGCTAAGTTCATCACAGTCGGCAGTTGAGCAAAGTAATTTTCTGAAGGAGTTTACAGCAACCTTTCAGGAGGGCGTGGTCTATCAGACCATTTTGGGATAGAAGATATCCACAGGTTCTCATCCTTTGTGAAAAAAAAGAAGACCCTCTCCAAAGCATCATCTCCTTAGACCCAAATTCTGAAGTCATAATACCCTTATATCCATTCTGGTATAACTTGGCAGCCCATGTAATGAAATGTCTCTCTGTACTTAGCTCCTTCACAGTCAAAAATTTTAAAGAAAACACAATGTGCATAATCCAGACTCTCTGTGGATTTTCTATTTTATGTGGCTTATTTTTCTTTATTTCTATTAATCTATAACTATCTGTACTCTGTCTCTTTAAAGACTTTACCCATTTTTAAAAGGCATTAACATTATTCTCTCTATTTTTTTTCTCTCTCTCAAGCCTATGTACACTCATCCAACACTGTAATCCATTTAGTGGTCTGTTATGTCTGAATCTGTTTTATTGTGAATATATAATTTTTTTTTTACTATCCAGGAGCATTTCTTAAAATGTTAAGCAGTTCTTAAAAACTTATGTTGCACCATGTATAACTAATATGATACCGCCTGTGTCCTGCCCAGTCTAAACTTTAACTGCACTGTTATTATGCTAATTACGATAGTTCCTATCTGAAACTAGCACAGTTCAGCATGGAAGAGCTGAGACGCTCCTGCCTCAGAGGCATTTGGTGCCCCTGAGCCACACACAGTTCCATGCACACAGCAGTCCACATTGCCATCAAGCAAGCCATAGCACGTTACTCCAAATGCTCCATCCAAAAGCTTTGTCTCCCACAGTAACCAGACAGATATCGTGATGGTGGCACAGTCCAGAAAGCTGGCATTTTAAAACAGACAGTTTTTTCCTGCTGCTTAGTCAAGAAAATTTCTTTGTGGCAAGCCACCCACAAACAGCCAAAAGCGGTGCTAAACTCTCCCTTCTTTTTAAAAAAAAAAAAGCCCTCTAAGGTTTTTGAGTAGATTTATTCCATCACATTGGGTTCCACTCTGTGGTGTGGGGTGGCGGGCCACTTTCTGCCACCCGGCTAGCTTTGCCTGAAATAATTACAAGGAAACTGTATTCTTTTCAACATTGCCTGGCCCGTTAATTCCAGCCTCTTATTGGCTAATTCTCACATCTTGATTAGCCCATTTCTAATAATCGGTGTAGCACCACAAGCTGGTGGCTTACCAGGGAGATTCATAACTTGCATCTGTGTCAGGTGGGAGAATCATGGCGACTGAATGACTTGGCTTCTTTCTCCCAGCATTCTGTTCTGTTTACTCCGCCTATCTAAATTCTACTCTATCAGAGGGCCATGCAGTTTCTTTATTAATTAACCAATGAAAGCAACAAATAGATACAAGACCCACCTCCATCAACTTCACATTCTCCTGTTCATCCTGGGCTTTTTAATGAGATGACTTTTTGTTGTCGTGTCCTGTAATGTTTCTGTTATCTCACGTTTAATTCTGCCTCTGTTCTCTCTTTTCCAGCACATTCTGATTCCACAGAATAATCTACAATGAGTGTAGATTATTAACTAAGAATTAACTAAAAATACTTCAAAACCAGAACCCTCCATATGAGATCTGAGCCTCTCTGAATCAGATATTTCCTTGAAGCGTTGACTTCCCAGCTTTATACTCCTTTTAAAATATCGTTAACCGCTGCAAGTGTTTCAGGTAGTAATTGTGTTTCTCTTGTGCTGTTTCTGCTGCTGGAAATCCCAGATTAGCAAAATGGATGTTGCCTTTGTTTTGCTATGTTTCTTTTCACTCTTTTACTCATTTTTTCTTTCATTATACCCTTCTTTTTCTCATTTAATACATCTCAAGTTTATCAACAGTCTGTTGCTGTATACACTATGCTAGTGAAAGCCTGTATGTTTGCATTGACTGTAAGCTTGTCATCACTGAGTATGACATCTTTCTATTTAACAGGAGGGTCTTGTTCTGTACTTTGTATAACATTATAGGCTACCTGGCCACACATTCTCCTAGCATGGTTCACATATGCCCATCTTCTTTCTATCATTGGTGTGCTTACTCTGTTTCTAATTGAATATATGTTCTGTAGAATATGCCCCTGTCAAGACTAATTACTGTGATGAGATGTGCTTTCTGTGTTGACAAGGTGTTAATTGAATTAGCAAATTTTCTATCTCCTTTCAGTAATGCAAATCTTTATCTTGTCTCCTCTTTTGCTGCATAGAGATAGATGTCAGAGACAAAAAGAACCAGAGCAGATAAAATGTTACCCTTTACATGACAAACCTTCTTATACATCTTTATGATGAAATATGTCTCATGGAAATGATATGGTCTTAATCTTGCCAAAATTTTGTTAACCATAATATCTATAAAAACTGAAATAGCTTCTCTCTTGCCCTTTGAGGATGTAAAAATATCACCACAGAAATGGTGATGGTCACCTTTATTACTGCTGAGCAACACAAAGCAGAAAGAGCACGGAGAGACTTTAAAAGGATCACCACATCTATGAGGTCTCACAGTGCTTACTTCCTTATGCCTCTGCTTAGGTGAAGCATATGCATTCAAATTAGAATCCAAAGAACTTTTTCCTCTTCTCTTACAGGTGTAGTAAATCTAGAAATGCCTTTGTCTTAATCAACAGAGGCTGTGAACATTCCCTGGTATGGCCAACAAGTCTTTGTAGCTACAATTAAGTTCATGATTTTGAGATGTGCAAGTGATCGTGTACTATTTAGATTAGCTATCTCAGTATACCCACAGAGGTCTTTATTGAGATGATAAGAGACCTAAAAGATGATGTAATAAAGTCAAGCATTCACTGAAAAAGCAGGAAGTCACCTGTCACTTTGTATGGCATCGGTATGGACTCCTGATCAAAAGTCCCAGAAGGAATGCCGCCTGGACAACACCTGTTCCCCTTGTTCAGCTTGTTTGAGGTCGTGGGCTTTAGGTTTCATTCTCTTTGCTTTATTTGGTGTTCACCGATGATTGGCTACCAACCATCCTCATTATTCAGGTCTGTGTTAACTCACTCAGGATGGAGATTTCTAGTTTCATTCTTTTGCCTGAAATTTGAAGATGTCTTTGCCTTTTACCACTAAGGAGTAACCCATTAGTTAAATATATCCACAAGTTTTTATCCAGTGTTTTTTTGATGGGCATGGATTTACCTCCATGCTGTTCTATTTATTCTATATGAATAAGGATGATAGTGGTAGAACCCAGTCATTTGCCCATTTTTTTACATTATCATCTACTATTCACAAAAGATAATTTAACATTGTTGTTTAAAGAACAATATTAAACTCACAGAGTTTGATATGTTTCATGATCTTTAGAATAGTAAGTAGAGTAGTCTGTGAGTTATAGTATTTTTCTTATTTTTTTTTTTTGCTTTTTTGGTTACATTGTAATCTGAGACAGTCAACAACATGTTCATTTGGAAATTAAGACAACTAGAAGACATTTTCACAATTAATCATTTTCTAAAGCAGTCGTGTTGGTATTTCCAATTCCAGAATATTAGAGAAGTGTGGAAAGAGGAAGTTCTCTGAGTATTCATGGCCAGCTAGGCTAGAATGGCACATTACAGACAAAGGAGAAATCATATCTCATATCTTCTAGTTGTAATAAACATCTGCACTTAACCAGTATTTGATTAATGTAAAAGAACTTTTGCCCCAATGAAATTTCAAAAACTGGCACTAAATGCATTATTCTTGTAGTTTATCTAGTGCTCAAAAATCCTAGAACTCCTATGGCAGGACAAAAGAAGCTGAACCTTTATTAAAGGGGCAATTTAATGTATTTAAATAATTGAAAAGGAAAGTTACAATTATTTTCAAAGTGGCTTGCTCTTAAATGTGCTATGTAACAATAGATGGCTTGAAATTGGTGGACATACAACTTCCTTAAGTAAATTCTTCTTTTATTGTATATATATATATATATATATATATATATATATATATATGTCAGTTTTAAAGGAGCTTAGGAGATTTAGAGAGAATTTCAAATATTTCAAATCTAGTTGTTTTTTAAATTAATGATTATAAATTATTATTTAGATAATAGTTATGTATATTGATTTCATGTAAGAAAATTATGAATGCTGCTTCATGCAATGGTAAAGGAGCAAACACCAATAAGCCTTAAAACAAACAAACACAAATGTTAAGAATTTAAATATATTTAATTTTTTCTGAAATCAATTAAACTGAAATAATTTCTTCATCATTAAGACATTGTGAGCTAAAATATTACAGTTGGGTCTATGTGGGAGAGGGTTTAAAATCTACTTTTCTTTCTCCAATCCACCCACTTTCTTTTATAGCACTCTAATCAATATAGATATATTATGTATTCTAATTAAACTACATGAAAAAATATAATTGCATTTTATTTGTATATAATTCATAATATCATAATATGTAACCTATTTAATTATAATTTGGCTGCATAAAAAACACACGTAAAATCAGAGAAAAATATCACAAAGAATCAGGAGCAAGATACACTTGACAGCACAGATTCAGTCAAAAATCTCCAGACAGGAATGGAGGCTTCCATGTATATAGGTACATTCCAGGCGAAAGCAACTGCCAGCTGGCTCAACCTGTCACATTTTACCAGTTTCATTGGCTCTTAACTGGAGGCACAGTGCCGGGTAATTATATTTTATCCTGTGTTCCCCTGTCATTTGCTCTGCTATTTTTCCCAATACAAGCTAAGGAGGGAGACACAGATGACTCATCAGCTCTGGATGAGATCATCAAGTTAGATGCAGTCCTGTGCTTTCCGGTCCTTGTTATGAGATCTCTCTTCTTATTGGTTCCTACATGGCATAAAAAGGTCTGCACTGAGGGATTTTGCCAGCTGGACTTTAGTCAAAGCCTCACTGTAAAAAACACCAGAGAAGAAAATGTGTCCCAGAGACCTGCAGGATATGGAAGCAATTGGAAAAGCAAGGAATTTGTGAGTCACCTGATTCTCTTTGCAGTGCAGGAAATGCGCTAGTGACTGAAGCCACTGATTCGGCAGTAAAATCTGCGATTCCAAGGTCAGCTTTAAATTGTTTATATTCTGAAATGATGATTTTCTTAGCAAGGCTAATCATGACAACACTGAAATGTACTGACCTTATGTGCCATTGGAAGCCTTGCTATGGCAATCACTATGTTGGCAAATAGCCTCAGGCGCCTGGCAATCTGAAAATTTCAGGTGTTAGATTCTGCAAGACATGCTTAGGGACTCTGACATATCATTTCTGAATGTGATACCAGTTAGCCGCAATCAAGGGTCAGAGTCAGCCGTCAGCAGGGAGGAATGGAAATTTCAGGTAGATAGGCAGGATACAGACCCAAGAATTCAGATACGTGATCACCTCCTACTTACCTCATAATGATTTCGCTTTTGATAATTGGATTCTGGTCCTATGTAAACTAAATCATTTACTGCCATCTACTCCACTTTCATATTTTTCTCTCATAGCAAACATTGAGATGGGAGAGAGAAATGTGTCAGCAGCTCTGACGCAGATCTCCAAGTTTACCATAGGCTTTGTTCCTATTGGTGGAATTAAGATCATTCTCGTCATTTTTCCGGGGAAAATTTGAATGCACACAATCCTTCAGGGGTTTCAGAGGCAAGGAGAACTGCCACGGACCGTCCCTCTGGGAGACCACTATCCACGGGAGAACAGGGTTGAAGGATAGGATAGTCAGGATACGATGCAAGGGAATGACAGACAGACACACTGTGTAGTGAGAATCTGCTGCGATTTTACTAAAATCATGCTTTCATTATATAGTATTCAAACAAAGAACAAGTCAGAACAAGTCAGAAAGTCATGTATCATTAGTTGGCACAGTATGAAAACTTCTTTTAGCAATGTTTAATTTTAGCAATGTTTAAAAAGTGTATTATCAGGAACAGGTGTTAGACACAAAGCGTCCTTAGAAGAGGGACTCTTGTCCTTGGGACTGTAAATCTTAGAAGGGGAATTGTTGTCCTTGGGACTGTAAGCCTCAGGCAAGTGGTTACATCTTATGAACAGAAAGTTTCTGTCTTATTCTTGCTATCATGGCCCTTCCTCCTCTTAACCCTTTATTTCATCTAGTGACCAAATATACCTAATCAGTTCTCTGCACTTGTTGAACTATGTTTTTTAGTATCTTCTTTATGCGGCAGACATCATGGGGGTTGGGATCTAGCAAGCCTATCCATAAAGTGGAAAGTAAATATAACAGTCTTTGTCCGTTAGCATTAACCCATCTATTCCCAATCTCATCATAGGCTCCTGTATAAGGAAGTGAATCAAGGAGTGCGCTGGGGAATTTTCTCTAACTCTCCTTTTCTCTCTAAATCTGATTCACTATGACGATTCCCTCGTAACATATCAACTTTAGCCGTTTCTATTTTATAATTAATAAAGTTTCCCAGGCTCATGTGGCGTGGGGCATACTTTATTTCCCCAAGGACTGCTTTAATGAACGGTGGAGTTGAGCCAAGGACGTACTTTGATTTCTTGGTAAGCGGTCAGTTAAAAATAGGAAAGATAAGAAATACAGAGAGAAATCATGCAGGGTGCCAGAAGGGCTCGCTCCCAAGGCTATCTCCAGATATGAGATCTGCCTACGGCATCAGGTTCTATCTTGACCACTGATTGACAGGGGACCGCCTGGGGCTTCGCTCCAGGAAGCTCTAACCCCAATCCTTCAGCAGGCAAAAGCCAGCCCAGAGGCATTTTGTCACTACACGGCAGTCACTGCTGTGGACGTGGCAGAGAACTAATAATATTGTTAGCATAGTGGGTCCTACCTAGTCAGGCTCTGGATATATGCCAGCTCCCAGCTGCAAATATTTATAACTTAAATTCGAATGTACATTGGTCCAGACTCGTCAGACTGCTCTTGACATCTATATGACTAAAAAACCAGGGTAATTAGCAGTCAGGTACTGGTATATTCCAGTATTACTGTTTGGAGTCACCTGTTATGGTCTTTGCATCATGTCTAACCCTACTTCTGAAACCTCTCCTTCTCTAAAGTTGTGGCACCACTATCTCTGTTTTGAACACAGCAGCATCTGCAAAGAAATATTTCACTTAATGTTTTAGTATGACAGCATCAAGTAGAGTCATGCACTTTCCTCTTTTCTCTGAGTTTCATTGTGAAAATTGGTGTGACATTGTAGTTTTTTTATGAAAACAGAATCGTTGATAAATATTATGCAGTAACATATGAAAGCACTACCTCCCTGAAACCAAAGACTAGGAATTAGAATAAGGTATAGAAGAGGAAACCTACTTCTTATCATCCTATTGCTTTTAAGGTTCCTACAGTATCAAATTTGCTGTTTTTATTGACCTAGTCTTTGTGTATTTGCATATAAATACTCTGGTACATGATACTTTCTCACTTTTTCCCCATTCCAAATTAGGAAATCAAACAGCATGAGCTTTTTGGAAATCCAATGTTTATTGAAGATGGCAGTGAGATATTACATACTTCCCTTGAAAATAATTAACACAATAGATATTTTGTTATTGTTTATCTTGTTTTATATGCTTTGAAAAAGTGCAGAACTTATCTTGTACATTCATCTCAGACTCTATATGTGTATGTCTGCTAGTAATGATGAGACTGGGAAACAATGGTACTTAAGAATCAAGAGCCTCCATTTAAATCTGTTACAATATTTCTGCCATCTTTAAAATATACGTGTATGAAACTTCCAAGGACGTTTTAAAGACATGAAACACCATAACATAGGCCCACACAGGATCTTAGTTTCTATAGAAAGAACTTCCCCTCAAACCATTATGTTATTTTCCAATAGTGCCAAAGGAAGATCTCTGTTGAGGATCAAATGATGCTCAGATATATGGGCATATCAATATATCATTAGAGTCTGGGAGAATAAAATGTATTATTTTTATGTTAGTCTGTCATCATTGTCGATTTAGATTCCTAGCCATTAAGGCTCTTTGAGTTATTTCTTTCATCATAGAGTCTTAATAACAATATTTACTTGATTTCTTGATTTTTGGCCACTATGACAAATAAATATCTGAAGACTTCTTCCTATTATCTCTTTTCAGGGATGTAGCTAGTAAGAGTGAAGAATTTTGGTCATGTTAATTTCAGGATCACTCTTCAATTAGAGCCCAAGTAGGTAATCCTATTTAATTTACAAATAATAGCAGAAGTATTGACATTCTATGATGATGTAAGTATGTAGAAACTTCCAGAACAGGTTCTTTCCACCATATTGGCAGTTGTAAGCATATTTTTGAAACAGTCTGTGAATCTCTAGTTTTGACTTATTTTCATGACTTTGGCAAATAAACAAATGAAATTACACAGTACTAGAATCTCACTGAGAAAATCTGATGTACCCCTCATAGTATAAGGTGTTCAATTTTACAATCTATCTCCTAATATACTATGAAACATCTCAATTATTTTCTAATATTTATATAATTTTATGTATGTGTACATATATGATATTGAGTATGCATAATTATATATATGCATACATATTATGAATGTGTACACTTTCTTAACATGGTTTAGAATTTCATACATGAGTACTGTATTTATGTTATTGCATGCTCATTCTTTTCTCCTTTAAAATAATATCTGAAAGTGTCAAAATAATTCCTATACATAATAAAATTATTATATTTTATTGTGTAATACAATTGTATACATCAGTATTCCTACTGACTAAACACTCGTGTGATTTTGTATAAATAATTTACCATTGACCTTTTCTAATTTAAGCCTATCAATATAACTATATAATAGAAAAATAATCCTTTCTCTCATAGCCTCCAATATTTGTCCATTGCTTTTCTGCTAATTGTGTTACTTTTAGAGAGTTTTCCACCTTTTTTGACATTTTAATAGGGGATGTTATTATGCTAAACATTTTTTCTTTATTTTAGTTAACTATAATTGACATGTAAGATTTCTAAAATTTTGTTCTTTAATACCTTAAATTTATCCATTTTATATTTTTTCTTGAAGTTATAGCTAATGCTTTTTGTGCATCTATGGATAATATATTTAGGGCAGAGTTAGAAATTATATTCATCAGAAAAGTTGCAGATGAAATTGCTGATTGTGCTATCATTATCTTGCTAACAATATAGAGTAGGCTCGATTGGTGCAATTGGCATATTTTTTCTTTCTGTCAATTATATAGCTACAGTTCTAAATAATCTAAGAGTAAAAATTTAGACATGTCTATGCATATGTAACCAGTAATACACTCTGAAGATATATTTTGACAAATTATTATATTAGAATTTGCAGAATTAATCATGATTTTACCTTGATATTTTGTAGTCCTGTTAGTTGTGGTTTTGACCTTAACATATTAGAATGATTATAAGTAGAAATTATAGATATATTAAAGGTTTAAGAGACTGGTTCTCAGGTTCTAATAGCGTAAAATATTGATTAAATACCTTATTTGTAATATAAACAATAAAACTTAATTTTATTAATTCTTTGTAGATTTGTATGGGTGTCTCCTGAATGTTGCTCTTCTTTGATATATGTGTGGATTATATGAAAACAGCAAAGACACTGTAGTTATCCTATGGTGTTAGTTCAGGAGTCAGACAACAATTGTTGAATCTGTAAGAATGCATAATATACAATCAGAGGAAAGAAAGTAGTAGAGTAGTTAGTTACATATAAAAGTATCAGTGTCTACTCTAAATAATATCCCTTAGCTTATTTTCTGCTTTTATGTTAAAAAAATTCACAGACTCATGTAGCGCTCTGTCCATGAACTGGTAATTTGAAATATTAACAAGTGGGTCTATTTCTAATATATACGTGTGAAAAAAACTGGTAAACAAACATGATCATGTTGTCCCAGGACATTAAGCATATACAGTAAATGCAGGAGTTTTGAGATTTACTTGCCTGTTTTCATACCACATATAGCAAATTTCAAGGCTGAGGCACGTTATTGTACATTATGTATATGTACACTTGTATTATTGAATTTAAATTGTGTAAGTTTGCATATGTAATTCTTTCATTACAAAATCCAGAGAATGGTCTACTGTATTACGAGGAACATTATGAATTCATAAATTATCAGAATGGCTTGTATTATTTACAGAAAAAATGAAGGGGGAAAGATAAATCTTCACAGGTATGCTAGCTTTGAAGTGATTCCCATGTGCTAGAAGAATGCCCCATATACAAACACACATACATGCACACTAACACACACACACACAGACACACACACTCACAAACATTTTCCCTGAAGTCAGATGTCACTGAAAAGAGAGAACAGATAAATGACCTGAGAATGGGGTACTGATATAGGAGATAACAGGAAAAATCTAGAGAAAGAATCGTGGAGAATTTTATCAAAATTTGAATGTTAATATAAAAATACCTTAAAACATTTCAAAAATATTAATTGAAACTATTATTCTGAAATCAATGTCAAAACATCTACACATATGTGAAACACTAATACAAGCATGCAGACAATTGTGGAATTTAGAAAATAATACATATATTGTATTTTTTCCAAATGAAAACATCAAATTGCTGCTAAATTATCATGACATTGTTAGATACAATTTTGTAATTTTTCCATGGTCAGACTGGGTTTTAAATTTCCTCTTTAGAAAATATCTTTATTATTACATTATTTTTATGTAAAATACATACATATTGTTGTAGGAGGTTCTTTTGTTTATGTGTTGCTTTCACTGGTTAATGAATAAAAAAAAACTGCCTAGGCCTTTTGATAGGGGAGAACTTAGGTAGACAGGGAAACAGAACTGAATGCAGGAAGAAAAAAAGCAGAGGAGCTGCCATGGAGCCACCAGAGTCAGACATGCTGATTCCTTCCCCTTAAGCCACTGCCATGTAAGAATGTACAGATTGATAATAATTGGTTAAATTAAGAGATGATAGTTAGCCAATAAGAGGCTAGAGCAAATGGGTTAAGTAGTATTTTAATTAATATAATTTCTGTTTTGTTATTTCCTGCTGAGCAAGCAGAATGGCTGGGATGAACATACAGCCTTTCCCAGTAACAATTGGTGCTCAGCATGACCAGCTAAATCAATAAAATATATGAACTACAAAAGATCTGAATAAATACAACTGCTTATTTAAATTATGTTTTTGAAAATAGAAATGCATTCATATAAACTCACACTCTATACACATTGTGGCAATTATGTGTATCCATTTTTATAATCAGAGTTTCTAAAACACAATTTCAGTAATCTCAATCCATTCCCACTTGGTGAGCATTAGCAGCTACAATATCATGTAGTCTGGTAATTTCTGGTCAATCCACTACACCAAACTTTTAGGAAGCTATTGTGGTTTATTTTCTACCTGTAAACACACACATATACACACATGCATGAGTAGGCACGCTCTTAATCCTATATTATAACTGGGTTTTGTACTTTCCATAATCCATTGCAATGGTCTTTCCATTTTGCTTTAGACAAAAGTCTCTTCTACAGCCTCATGCCAAAATCTATGCATGGTATAATGCTTGTATGGAATCCACATTTATAAAATTTAGAATAAAAAGGGCACGATGCATTATTTGGTGTCTGTCGATAACTCTCATTTAATTATTTATTGAAATTGTGTATTCAAGAAGCCAGGGGAAATGCTCACCCAAGTCAGGACTTGACTAGCAGCATCAATATAAGACCTGGGGAAAATGGTCACTTTTTTTTCTTTTGTTTTGTTTTGTGTTTTCTATTAAACACTGCCTGGACCGGTTAGTTCCAGCCTCTTATTGGCTAGCTCTAACATACCGTTCTAACCCATTTCTAATATTCTATGCAGCCCACGAGCTGGCTTAACAGGGAGGATCCTAACCTGCATCTGTCTGGAGCGGGAGAATCATGACGACTCCTTGATTCAGCTTCTTTTTCCCAGCATTCTCTTCTGTTTACTCCACCCACCTAATCTTCTGTCCTATGAGGGCCGAGGCAGTTTCTCCATTATCAACCAATGAAAGCAACAGATAAGACACAAGACCCACCTCCATCATTTCCCCTTTTTCTGTCCAAACAAAAAAGGCTTTCGTTCTAACATAGTAAAATTACATATAGCAAAACAGTTATCAAGCAAGAATTACAGTTACAATATTTATATCTATTTTATCTCTTATTATAACTAAGGAAAACCACAACCATCTATTCTTCAACTCCATCAAAGACTCCAGAAGGACACAATATTACCTAAACAAATTTACTAATATCACTCAAGATTTTCCGAAGACAATATTAAAACAGGCACAGTCACTAAATATCTACCCATCATTTTTGAAATTCCTTCAAAGTTAGCAAGCTATCAATCCTAATTTTTAATTACTGAGTTTAAATTTCTTTAGAACAAGATATATGTCCTGAAAATGGAAAGGTGGCTGCATTTGTATTTTCTGTGGCGAATTAATTACCCATGGGCAAATCTCTGCTAAAGTTGTCCAATTGTTGCACGCAAATTCCTTCATTTTTCATGGACAAACAAAATCCACAATGGATAATGTAAACTTGATGAAAATATTTTGAGTATTTTGTATTGCATGAGCCACACATATCTGGCATAATATTACACTGTTTGCCTTTACCTGAAGCAACACTTGTCAATGATACCTCCTAATTTGTTCCTTTAAATGGCTGATGGAACACTACATGAAAATCGTTGAAAATATTTTGGTACCAAAAGGATGGTAAAAGCAATCTATAAAATCTAAAATATTTTATAGGGATCATTTGGACCATACCTTATTGAGCAGGTAATCCAGTCTAGTCTCTAAAGCTCATCCTAGGTGCACTGTCTCATTAACTATTTAAAATTCTTGTATCAGTTTCCATTTTCCAGATTTCTATGTTGTGAGAGAACATATTTACCTGTTCACCACTGCAAAGCAACAGCCATAACTAGTCCTTGGGTGTATGAGTTTAAAATTCCTCAACAATTTTGTATGTGATCAGAAATGACACCTTTTTTCTAAAAGATGTCAAAGCAGCCTGATAAATTATGTTAGGACTCTCATAGGCTAGCTGTTTAATAACCAAAAATATACCTTCTGTATCCCTAATTATTCTTATTGATCCCTGCATCAGCGTGCAGACAAAATCCTGGACCAACTCAACAGGTCCCTGTATTATTTAAGGTAAGTCTTTTGTGGGCTCTCCTGAAGAAAGAAATTTATTCCAAGAACTACTTGGGCCAGATTACTCACAGCTGTGGCCTGACTTTGTTTTGAAAACTCAGTTTTCCTCGTCAGGTAAACTTTTCCTGTCAGGCAAGCTTTGGCCATCTCTTTCCGATCCCTGGAGTATAACTTCTAGATCCATATACTCTAGCAGCGTGTGTAAAAGGAGAAAATTGGTCACACTGAGCTTAGATTGCTTTTATTAATTTGCCTTGCTTAATGGTGTCAGGCTTTGTTGTCTGAGTAGATTTCCCTGATCAACTCATTGCTCTATTCTAGAAATACTTGAAATCCCTGAACATCTTCACACTGGCTCACTCCTTCTCTGGAAACTAGCTTGTACGAAAAATGCACAAAAAAGTTGGGTGTTTGCAGAGAGTCTTTTTTCAGTTTTAATCATTTAAGGGGAGCTATCCCTGCTGTTCAGGGTAGAAAACCTAACTCTCCCTTATAAGCACCCACAAATGAAGTAATTTGTGCTGACAGAAGCAGACATGTTTCTCTGTTGTGAAAACTGTAAGTTCTTAATCTTTTTTTAAAAAAAATAAATACATATATATTTGAAGAAATCTATACACTTGTTTCTCATAGCAAACAGATAAATAGAAATAAAAATGAGGAGGGACATGGAGAAAACATTGAGCGCAACCTGCAAACTCAATTTCCCAGATTCACTGAGAAGCAGAGGTATCTAAACAGAAAGCAAATAGCCAGTTCTTTTAATCATAAAGTTTATTATATACTCAGACACAGAGAAACCTTTGAAATACCATATTCTTTAGGTCTTTGAAGTGTTGAAGATTATCTATCTAACTGAACTATATCTCTCTATATCTAGAAAAACTAAATAATGTTACTCAGATTTTGAGTATTATTGATGACTATCTATTAATCTATATTTCTTAACTATACATGACATTAAATGATCTGCAAAGACAATACCTTCACCAAGAGCAGAAATACATATACCAAAATCAACCTTAAATATTTATCAGTAAACTAAGTTCCAATTCAATGCAAAGTGTTCATCTCTCTATATGATATCCCACTTTAAATAAAGATCAACATATATAATTATTTGGAAATTTGCATTTAGTTTTCTCCAAAATGCTTCCCATACTTGTTGGGAAACTTCTTATAGGGCTTCTAGAGATCTTATGGGAGGTCTTGCTCCATCAAATAACATTAGCCTGGTAACAATCCACAAGTTCTCATCTTATGTGTAACAAAAGCAGGGCATCTTGTCACAAGGATCATATACATCATGTGGTGAAGGTGCACAACTTTAATCCCAGCACTTGGGACTCGAAAGTCAGAGGCAGGTGGATCCCCATGAGTTTTAGTCCGGCCCTGTCTACAGAGCTAGTTCCAGGACAGGCTGCAAAGCAACAGAGAAACCATGTCTTGAAAAACCGATAAATTAAAAGATTATTTTTAGATTCACATTTTGATGCATTTAAAATATATGTTTTCATAAAGCATAGGAGCCCATGAATCAAATGTCCATCTGCCATCCCTGAATAATATTCAGTTATTTGATTTTAATTTAATTATTTTCTTTTGCTATTTTCCAACATTACTGCAGACTCTACCTGCCTCCTATTTCACCCCTACATTTAGACAACCTCTTACTCTGTTCCTCCACTGTATTCTCAAAATATAGGGCAGGATTCTCATGGACACCAGCAAAGCTTGACCTAAAACCTTGCCATAACACCAGGCATCTCTCCCTATATTTATGCAGAAAATTGCAATCCTGCATGAGGAACAGGTTTCAAAGTATCAGCCTAAGCCATAGAGACAAATCCTTCTCTCACTGCCAAGTATCCCACAAATAGATGAAGAATCACAACAGTCATGAATAAGCAGAGGAACTAGGTGGGTCTCATGAAGGCACCGTGGTTGAGGTATATCACGCAGTAATTTCTGAAAGTCATTCAAATCTTTTTCTTTCAATTTCCAATTTCTGAGGCTTACTTTATTTTGAATAAGCATATATTCCAAAATATTCAAAAGATTTCTGTCTTTGTCCTTTCACTGGGGCAATTACTAAATCTAAAAGGACAGGATTCTGCTGAAGGTGACTATATTAGAAACAAACTTACTTCATTTGTATGGACAAGCTAGTCATCATCATTAAAACATTATATAAACTTGTGGAAATTGAAATGAAAAGTTTTGTGTAGCCTGAGCCACAGATTTCTGCCACAAAATAAAACATTTTTTCATACCCTGAGGCAAAATGTTCTAATGCTATTGTCTGACTTGATATTTGAAATTAACTGATGAAACACTAACTTCATATCTTTGACAATTTCAGTGAGCCCAGGGGATGGTATAAAAAGAGTCTTTTAAAAATAGAACAATATTATATGTATCTTTTGTTATGGAAGAAACAGAAGGCAATGCAAGATGTAAAGCTACCATTAACACTCATTAACGATTCATAAATCATATATCAATCTCTAGTTTCCAGATTTCTTTCTCAGGAGGAACCTCTTTAACTGCTTTTTATATCTGAGGATATTCATATAAAATCAGAAATATTACTCTTATTTCTCAGTGGTCTCAAAGCAGACTTAAATACTACAATAGTATTGTCATAAGCTAGCTTTACTTCTCAAGCATCCAGTTTCTGTGCCTCCAATTAATCTGTTTGGTTAATTCTTCAGGTCTCTGAACTAATTGACATTAGACTTCAGTCTGCTCTCCAGAGACAGAAGTTTATTCCAGGCCTTCTTCTCATTGAATTAACTTGGGCATATACTGCTATTTCAAAATTTAATTGCTGATTTCTTTTTCTATGAAGTCACTCACCAGTAAGCATATGAAAAGAAAAAGGAATTTCTTGGGTCAGATTTCTCAGATCTGTGACCCAACATCTTTCTTCATGTTTGTTTTCAACAACAGATATTCTCTATCTGACAGGCAAGCTTTGTCCAATTGTTTCCATTTCCCATAGTGTAAGGCTTCTAAAATCTTGTACTCCAGCAGCATTTGCATCAAAGGAGCATTTGAGCCATACTGAGCTCGAGTTGCTTTTAATTCTTTGAGTTGTTTGAATGGGATCAGGGCAACTAAATTAATATGTGTCCTGCAAATATCTTTGCTTTATTGCTAATAACATTTGTACTTTCTCTCCACAGCAGGTAACTTTTATGAAACTAGCTTACTTGAGAGAAACACAACACATCTGTGTGTTTGCACTACTCCAGGTTTCTGTATCATTGCTTGATTTAAACTAGCCCTTGGGTAAGAAGACAAGTGCTCTTGTGATAAGAGGAGATTTACAGTTTCCAACTTCTGTGAAGGTAATATTGCTATATTCCTCAAGCTTCTTAGCTCCTGCCTAATTATTCCACCAGTTTCTACTTCTCAGCATTGCTCACGAGAAGCAAAGAGCTTGAAAACTCCCTGTTCTTATTCTTAGCAGTGTCTACCTATAGCTCTCTCCTGGCACAGGCTGATCATAATCAAAGAGTACTATAAATGTTTCCTCATCTAACAGCTCGTGTGGTGTATAGGAGTGTCCTGTCTCACTTCTAACCATTGCAGGCAGAACTACATTTTACCTATTATGTGCAAATGCAAACTCTCCCCTATGAATCCCCATAAATGAAAAGAATACTTTGTGCTAAATCCTGGTTTTAATGGTCTTGGTATTTCATCTCAATTTTTCTGTGTCCAAGGTACCATGCTTGGGAAATCAAAGGGTGAGTTTCTCTACAAAATCTAAAAATTTCTGTGTTTGAAACTGATCCACCTAAGCTCCTCTAGCTTGTAAATTATCTCCAAGACAATTGCATAGTCACTTAACGACTGATTTTGAGACAGGGTTTCTCTGTAGCTACTGAGGTTTAGAAGACACAGCAGGTTCCTGTGTTTTTCTTCATTTTAATTATACTTCACTTTATGTGTGCATCTTTGAACAGCTTCTTCACTGAATCCTCCGTGTTCCAGAACATGTCGTTACCCTGGCCCAACTATAAGTCAATAGAGTCCCTAGAAAGGGAGTGAGAATTAGGTGGGACAAGAGACACAGGAGATGGATACAAGACAGGATTCTCATCAAGTCTTGTTTATTCAAAAGAATTATCCAGGTAAATATAGGTAAGGGAAAAGAGGAAATTCTCCTTGTGTACAGGGGAAACTAGGCAACTTACTAGACAACCTAACTATGGTCTAATGGTCAGGTATAAAGTCCCTAACTGCAAAATGAAGAAAAGTCAGAATTTTCAGAACATGGAAACAATGGAGCAATAACTTCTTGCAATTAGTATTTGACAGATCAGAACAGATTGAGTACCCAAGCACAAAACGGTGGGAGAAACTGATTCAGGAATTTGTAATTCTCCCACAGGTTACCCATTTTATTTTTATTAATATTAGAAAGCCGAAAGTCACTTTTACGGTACTTTCCCCATCTTAGGTTTGGGGAAGCTCCTGCAGTTCTACCTTTAGTCATCATAGGAAAACAAAATTGCTTTTGGTTCTCTTCCAGTGTTAGGTGGCTTGCTTAATATAGGCATATATCCTTCCATTCCCTATCTCTTGCTAACCAGCCCATGGCACCAAGTTTAAAGGCAATTTTCTATGTACCTCATGGGTACATGACCTTACCAGTTAAACATTGTTATATTTGTTTTCCTATTGGAAATGTATAATTATGATAATGGACCTGTATGGTTTCATTTTCGTGTATCCTTTACATATTAGTTGCTTCATACACCTGTTGTTTCATAGATGCCATCACTTAAAGGAAAATATCCTAGCAAAACAAAATTAATAAGCCAAGCAAGGATGCTAACAAGGGAAGACGGTGAGGGGCACGTTGCTAATGCCTCCATTGCATTCATAATGAGAGCAAAATAAAGCTTCTAGTGGGTTTTTGTGTATTTGTCAAATTAAAAGAAAATACAGTGAAAGAAAGAAAAAGTATACAAAAGCAATGCACTTCCAACATTATACCTGGTGATGCGTCATGAATTGAACTCAAAACCACTTCCTTATGCAGGGTACAGATTCTTTCAGAACACTTGAGAAATGGGCAGAGAAAGTATGCTTCATCTATGCTTGTTCTGCCAAGCAACCGTTTCCCATTTTCGTCTCATCTGTCCCAGGAGGACCCTACACTCTAGGCCAATTTTGTCCCCAGACCTTCCTCCTTTCCCAGTTTTATATGAATCCAAAAGATGTTTTAACCATAAAATATGTATTTTTTTGCATCTGGATGAATAAAAATTGATACCATAATCAAGAATAAAAGAAGCATAAAAATGATTACAATAAGCATACAAATGGAGGTATAAAGAATATTTTCTCAAAGTCCCTTAAGATCTGTAAATTTGTCAGCACAAATTTGTGCAGTGTTGGAGGCATTCAAATCAGGAAATGATTTAGCAAATGTAAATCCTATATTATCATGTAAGTGATCAATGAGAAATTGAGCAGAGTCATTGTCAAAAAGATAAGCTTAAATAACCTTCCAATTATGTAAGAAATCATTTTAAGACAAATCAGTAATGCAAAAAGTGGTAGATTTCTAATCAAACTGCAAGATAATTTGTTCATGTAAAATAGATATTCCTTTCCCAACCATCACACGTTTTTATTAAGTACATCAATCTCTGTCTGAAGCCAAACATCTATTTGAGCTTGCTCTATCCAGAGTTCATGAGAGTCCTTATGCCATTACTCTACAATGTGTTTTGTCTTCAAGGACATATGTAAACCAAAGTATCCATAAAAGGAGTAGCAACAACAGCAATAAGATTAAGAATTGCAACTATTACTAAACCGAACATGGGCTTTGTCTTTTGAATATCTTTTTCAAGAATTCTATAGTAATATATAGAGGATTTTGAGCCCAAGAAGAAGCCAAGTTACTGACAGCGAAATATGTGTATGCTTTTGTAATATCATAAGTGATTGATTATGAGGATTAAACTTAACAGAGGAATTAATACATAAATACAATTAACAATCATAAAAATTAATTCCAGTTTTAAAATTAATTCCTCTAACAAAAATACATGTGGTAGTGGTACACAAGCGGTAACATTACTACTTCCAGTTTTGAGAGCTCTCTTCTTATTGGTTCCCAGAAAACATAAAAAGGTCTGCACTGTGAGAATTTGTCAGACAGGTTTTTGGATAAACTCTAGCATTTAGCTGGAATTTAGTCAGGAGATTGGCTATAAACAAACTCAGAAAAAAAAATCTGTTCCAGAGACCTGCAGGAGACAGAAGCAATAGATACCCAGTAAAAGCAAAGAATTTCTGAGATTCCTTATGATTCAGCTAAGAGTCACCTGTTCCTGTTTGCAGTGCAGGAAATGTGCTCGAGTCTCAGATGTCACTGCTTCAGCCATAATATCTGTGATTTTTTGATTAGCCTTTGATTATTCATTTTCAGTAATCAAATTTTAGTTTGGAAGTCAATACCTGACAGAAACCACAAAGGTACTGATCATATGCACCATTGGAGGACCTACTATGATAATTGCTATATAGCGGAATAGCTTCAGGCATCTGGGATTGGGAAAATTTCAAGTGGCACATTTTATAATCAGTGTGTTTCGGGAGTCTGATATGGCATTTCTGAATGTAATACCAGTAAGCTGCAATTGGCTGTGGAGAATAATAGTCAGCCATCCGCGGGCAGAAATGTTGGAATTCAGGAATGGAGGCAGGATACAGACCCAAGAAGTGGGATATCAACTTTTGCTTTTATTTTTCTGCCGGACCACCTATTGAGATGGGAGGAGGAAACAAGTCAGCAGCTCTAAAGGAAATTTCCAAGGTTACCACAGGAGAATGCAGATTGGTCGAATGTTACTATTGGTGGAAGGGAGGTCATTCTCCTCAATGGTTCATATCCCTGGAACAATTTGAAAGCTCACATTCCTGCTGTCTGAGGCAAGGAGAGCTAATAAAACATTCAGCATAGCAGGTCCTTACTAGTTATGATATAGCTATATTCCATTTCTCAGATGCTCATCCCTATAACCAAATCGAGATCGTATAGCAGTCAATGTTGAATTATTACCTATCAGACCTTAGTCATGTGTCGGTGTCTCCAGGGATGGTTCCATTTTGTGTCACAAATATGGGTCCTGGATGTGTGAGGTAATGAGTTGTGAGAACAAATATAAACATTATCTGGGACACTTAGAAACATAGTATACAATAAGCAGATGTTTAAGTAAGACTCAAATACTTTCTGGATCTTAATACCGGTATAGAAAATTCAGAGTTTTCCTACAATTTTTGGAAAAGTGTAATTATACAGTTGGGAATTCGGGGAATATATAATTAACTAATTGTAATGCAAAAACTCTCTATAATGAGGACATGCTATGTTGAAGAGATAAGAGAACGACAAGAAAAGGCAGTGGTGAAACTCAGTTACTAGAGAACAATGATGACAAGATTTAAATGGATCCTTAATGGTTGCAGAAAAATTCTTGAAAGAAAGACAGTATTTGTGTGGATTTTACTGTGGCAGGACTTAAAGACAGCTAGGAATTTCATGGAAGCTATTCATCATAAAGCAGTTTAGGGGAAGATAAGTTTATGCCTTGTGTGGGTAAATATCTATTGCAACTTTTACCTATGCTGCCAAATTTAACATGAACAACCTAGGAATAACCACATTCCTTATTCCATTGTATGAAACAAACAAGAGCTGAGAACTGAAGTTTTGTACTATTATGACTTAGGTAGAAAACAGGTAGATATTCAAGAATTAGAGGCCTAAGGTCATCGCCAGTGTGGATTTGGTATCTTTTTTTAATTTTCTTTCTTTCTTTCTTTCTTTCTTTCTTTCTTTCTTTCTTTATTAAAAATTTCCACCTCCCCATATCCTCCCATTTCCCTCTTACTCTCTCCAGTCCCCCTACACCTCCCTCTCCAGTCATAAGAGAAGTCAGGGTGCCCTGCCTTAAGTAAAGTCTATAGCCCTCCCAGCTCCATCCAGGTCTAGGAAGGTGAGCATCCAAACAGACTGGGTTCCCAAAAAGCCAGTACATGTCTTAGAATCAAAACCCTGTGTAATTTTCATTGTCTTCTCAGTCAGCCTTCATTTTCAGCCACATTCAGGGAGTCCTGTTTGATCACATGCTCGTTTAGTCCCAGACCAGCTGGCCTTGGAGAGATCCTATTTGATCAGTCCCAATTTACCCATGGCTAGATGCACCCCTCATGGTCCTGACTTCCTTTCTTATGTTTCTCCTTCTGCTCTTCATCTGGGCCTTGGGAACTGAGTCCTGTGCTCGAATGTGGGTCTCTGTCTCTATCCCCTCCATCACCAGATGAAGTTTCTATGGTGATATGCAAGATATCCATCAGTATGGCTATGGGATAAGGCCATTTCAGGCACCCTCTCCTCTGCTGCCTGAGGACCTAGCTGGGATAATCCCCATGGACAACTGGGAACCCCTCTAAGGCCAAGTCTCTTGCAAACCCTAAAATGGCTCCCCTAGTTAAGATATCTTCTTTCCTGTTCCTATATCTATCCTTCCTCTATCTCAACCACTTTGGAAATTAGTGTGGTGGTTTCTCAGGAAACTGGGACTCAACCCACCTCAGGATCCCATTATTTATTCTTGGGAATATACCCAAGAGATGACCAATCATACTACAAAAGCATTTGTTTAACTATGTTCATAGCAGCATGGTTTGTAACAGCAAGAACCTGGAAAGAATCTAGGTGCTACTCAATTAAAGAATGGATAAAGAAGTTGTGACACATATACACTTTAGAGTTATACTCAGCAATAAAAAAGAATTTCATCTTGAATTTTGCATGCAAATGGATGGAAATCAAAAACACTTTACTGAGTGAGATAACCCAGACCCCAAAAATGAATATGGTATGTACTTACTCATAAGTGAATTCTAGCCATAAATAAAGGACATTGAGCCTATAATTCATGATACTACAGAAGCTAAATAAGAAAGTGAACCCAAAGAAAAACATTTATTTATTCTCCTGGATATTGGAAAGACAAGATCGCTGGGCAAATGTTGGAAGCACAGGGGTGGTTTGGAAGGAAGGGGAGATGTGTAGAAAGAATGGATTCGGTATCTCAAAGGTAGAGAGGTTAGTAGTTTTTCATGTCTTATCTGAATACATAGGTTTACAGAATAGCTCTAGGCATTCTCACAGTTACTCTCTTTACTAAGATAACAATTATTTCTAAGATTTACAAAAGCCAAACTCCATAGAAAGACTAAATGTAAGCTGAGGGATCCAAGCCTGATACATAAATGTAATTAAAGGAAGAGGCGAGCAGCAAAATCCAAATCTATCAATTCATGTGTTGGTGGGAAAAATTAGGAGTTCCATTTATGAGATTTAGGTGATGGATGTCGTTACACTCACGGAAAACCAATTTGAATCTTGCATATCCTATCATATTGGAGGATCATATTTACATTTGTATATAATACTTATATGTCGGAGATATTAATGGTGACAATACATCATAACTATACATTCTGCAGAAGACCATGCCTTTATAAAGCTTAGTTTGTAGTTAGCTTTGAATATTCTGACACTTTCTCAGAAGAGGTGACAATGAAATTCACAAATATTCCCTCTCTTTTGTATCACTGCAAGGCTATTTTTAATTTTTTAAAATTTTATTTTTATTTTATATGCATTGGTGTTTAACTATGTGTGACCTTCTCTTAACATCACTGAGTATTTTGAATCTAGTTTAAGAAGTAATATTTCTGGTGAGTTTCTGCTGATGCACAAATATTTAGGTATGATAATATGATTAGAACTAGATTATTTCTGTATGATTCTAAAAGAAGGAAAATATTCTGTATTGTTTTGTAATCGTTTAGTCTCAGTTTCTTGTCTATTAGAGACATGTGGGGTATTCTTTCCAAACCAGGCTCTTAATCATAATCCTCATAGTTACTTCATTTCACCTATGATATTTGGGGCACTTTGATAAAAAAAATATATCTGATTGTTCTCGATTCTTACTTTTGTGCCATGTTGCACATGAGAGGGAGAAATTTTGTTCCTTCTAAACGAAGCCATAACATGCAGGTTAAATTTCAGTCGTAGCTCATGTATTCTATTCCTGTGAAGCTTCTAATAGCAATAGAGGTATTTTTGTTCTTTGAGAATATAATTGTGCAGAAACATCAAAAATAGATGCTTTACCTCATATTGGGAGGTGCAAATATAATTTTGAAATGCTCTTTTAGCTTGAGTGTGGAATTAAAGATTGCTCTTGTCCAAGAAGCACATCTGATAAAAATGTATTGACACTTTTGTTAAAATACTCCTATTCTTTCATAATAAAGTAGGTTAATTTTTCATATTACATCACCAATTGTACTGTGACATTTTCAGTTCCATTCAAATATTTATATAAGTTTATGAATGGCATATATATAGGTCTATTCATATATATACATATATATGGGAATGATTGCTTTATATACTTTAGAATTTCATGTGTAAGTGCAGTATTTATATTACTTCACAATTCTTCTTCCTACTGTATTCTTTACTAATACAGATATTCAGTGAAATATCTGCATTAGAAAATGTCTATTAAATACAATAAGTGGTACTGTTATTTTATATTTTTGTACATATGCAAATATCATAAACTGTATACAGAATGGAGTGATTATATGTAACCATTTTAGCTTATCATTTTGAAGTTTAAAACTATCGATATTATTTTACATTAAAAGCAGATCTTTTCTGTTTATGCATTAAATTTTTGTCCATGACATTTTTGTCATGTGTGGGAATTTGAGAGTGTTTCTCATCTTTCTCGGCGTTACAATTTTTGATGTCACTTTGCTTACACTATGTTTGTTTTTGATTGTTTTTTTTTTACTTTTTAGTTGGAGTTATTATTTTCTAAACTTATTTTTTTTCTTTTTAATATGCTTTCCTGAGTTTGAGGTGATTTATGCTGTGAGTTGGTTTTACTGCCACTGGCTAATTAACGAGGTGCCTTCAACCAATGTCTTTACAGAGTAAAGTCAGGCTAAAAGAAATGAACAGAGAGAGTAGACAAGTTCTGGGAGAATCCATGTAGCTACTGCCAGAGGCAGATGCCTCCAATGGTGCCTTCCCAAACTGTGCCATTATGTAATATAGTAATGAACAGATTTTTGAATATTGGTTAGTTTAGGATAAAGGAGCTAGGTACAACAAACTTAAGGGAAGAAACTTGTCAAATAGTACTGCAAATAATATAGTTTCTTATTTATTATTTCAAGTCAGGGAAGTTATGAAACGAACTAGCAGTGTGGGTCAACTATTTCCACGTAAAATCTGAGAAAGCGTAAAAAGAAATGCTAGACACAAAAGGACCGAGTTAAGCATGGCTTTATGATAGTATTTTCTTGGGAGGAATCTGATTGCTAGTATCAAGCTGAGGTATTATTTTTATTTTCAGACAAGACTTCCTGACTCAGTGGTAGCCACCAAAACTTCAAAACTCACTTAAGAAAGCTCGCAGGTTCATGCTAGTTGCAGGATTAACTATGATCCTTTCTGGTGGTGTCGCTGCAGAGCATTTAACTGTGGTTTCTGGTCAGAGTACTACACCTCACTTAATTGCAATCCAGACCTGGGGAGACCTTGGGTGAGAACCAAGCTTGAACCTGGGTCTGAGAGAAATGCCCTCAGAGGCAGCAAGCATGCCTTCACCATGATGGACTAAATGAAACTGACAGGCATGATGGCAGAGTTAATCCTAGCCATTCCTGCTTAGCATTTAAAAATGCTTCTGGTCAGAAAACAGTTAAAGGTATAAAAGAAAAAACTGGTTGCAAAAACTAAAACAAAGTCTTTAAATAGACAAAGTATAGATAGTCATAGATTAAATGAGTAAAGAAAAACAAATCATATAATGATGGAAAATACACAGAGAGAGTGGATTATGTACGTTATTATGTTTTCTTTTATTTCTGACTGTTGTTGCATGGAGAGATGGACCTTTTGTTCCATCCTGCCTGGCCTTCTTGTTTTCACCTGAAATAATTTCACAGGAACTGTATCCATTTCAACACTGACTGCCGCATTAGCTCTAAAGTCTTATTGGCTAACTCTTACATATTAGTTTAACCCATTTCTATTAAATTTGTGTATCGCCATGTGACTGTGACTTACCAGGAAGATTCTAACCAGCATTGTCTCAGGCAGGAGATCTATGGCATCTCTCACTCTTCCCCTTTTCCCAAAATTCAGTTCAGTCTACTCTCTGCCTACCTACGTTCTATCCTATCAACTAGGCCAACACAGTTTCTTCATTCATTAGCAATGAAAGCAACACACAAACAGAAAGAACTCCCACACCAGACTATAAATGAGTTAAGTACAGAGGGACATTTTATAGTATGTGGTGCTAATCTAAGCCAGCATATATGTTTTAAAGATATTTTGACTTCACAATTTGGTTCTAGTTGTATATTATATTTGTATAAAATTCATTTTATCATACTATATGTAACATTTAATTATAATTTGACTGCATATAAACTACACATATAAACAGGCAAACATCAATCACAAAAATCAGAAAATAAGATGCATTGGCAGCCCAGAATCACAATCAAAAATCTCCAGACAGGAATGAATGCTTTCATGTATATAGGCAGATTCTAGGCAAAGGAGCTGCTGATATAAAGCGGATTTTATTCTTTGTTCCCCAGTTGTTTGCTCTGCTTCTTTTCACAACACACAGTGAGGAGGTAGACACAGATTACTCATCAGCTCTGGATGAGATCACCATGTTAAATGCAGCCCTATGATTTCCAGTCCATGGTTTGAAATCTCTCTTCTCATTGGTTCCAAAATAGCATAAAAAGGTCTGCACTGAGTGATTTTGCCAGTGGGGCTTTGACTAATGTCCTGCTAAAAGCTGGACGTTAGTCAAAGCCTCACTGTAAACAACTCCAGAGGGAAAAAAAATGTGTCACAGAGACCTGCAGGATACAGAAGCATTAGGAAAAGCAAGGAATTTGTGACATTCCCTATGTTCTCACGAAGAGTCACCTGTTTCCCTTCGCAGTACAGGAAATGTGCTTGAGTCTAACGACACTTCTTCAGCTATGAAATCTGTCATTCCTAGGTGAGCCCTAACTTTTGTATTTTCTGAAATGAAGATTTTCTTAAATATTCTATACTCGGAAAAAAAAAAAAACGGGTTGTCCTGATCTTATGCGTCTTTGGAGGCCACTCTAAGATAATTCCTATGTCAGCAAATAGCCTTAGATACCTGGGAATATGAAAATTTTAAGTGTCTAATTGCCCCATCAGTACGCTTAGGAACTCTGACACGGCATTTCTGAATGTGATACCAGGAAGCTGCAATCGGCAGCACAGTATCACAATCAGCTATCAGCGGGAGAAATGGAAATTTTCAGGTAGATAGGTCGGATACAGACACAAGATGTCAGATATGTGATCACATCTTGGTTAATTCACAATGATTTCCCCTTTATGTTAATTGGATTCTGGTCCTAGGTAAACTAAATTTTTCCCAGTTATCCATTTTACTTTCATTTTTTTCTGTCAGAGGAAACATTGAGGTTGGAGGAGAAATGAGTCAGCAGCTCTGATGGAGATCTCCAAGGTAACCACAGGCTTTGTTCCTATTGATGGAATTGAGATCACACTCCTCATTGTTCAGGGAAAAATTTGAATGCACACACTCCTTCAGTCCGCGGCAAGAAGAGCTAATAATATTGTCAGCATAGCAGGTCCTTCCTAGTTAGCTTCTGGAAATATGCTAGCTCTCAGATACAAATGTTTATACCTGAAACCGGAAGGTACATTGGCCCAGACCCGGCAGACTGCTTTTGACATCTTAATTTGAAAAAGCCAAGGGAAATTATCAGTCCGGTAATATTTTATTCTCACAATTATGGTTCTGAGTCACCTATTATGGTCTGTGCATCATGTCCATCTCCCACAAAAGGGTGGGAGAAAAAGTTTCAGGAGCAGCGAGTCTCCCACAGGATGCCGATTTAATTTTTATTAATTTTTAGAAAGCCGAAAGTGACTTGAGGGGACTGTCCCTAACTTAGGTTGGGGGAAGCTCCTGTAGTCCCACCCTTGGTCATCATAGGAAGACAGAACTGCTTTTAATTCTTTTGCTGTCTTAGGTGGCATTCTTAACATAGTTAAACATCCTCCTGTTACCCTGTCTCCCTAACCGGCCCATCACACCAGGTTTAAAGACAATTTTATGTGTACCTCATGTGTGCATGAACTTACCAGTTAATATTGTCATTCTTTATTGTTGGTGATGTCCAATTATGATAATGGACCTCTATAGTTTTTATTTTCTTGTATAGTTTATATTTTAGTTGCCTCATACACTTGTTGTTTTATAAGTGCCATCAACGTCAAAGGAAAGATTCTCACAAAACCAAAATTATTAAGCAATGCAAGGTGCTAACAAGGGAAGAAGGAAGGGGGCACATTGCTAATGCCTCCATTGCATTCATAAGGAGGGCAAAATAAAGCTCCTAGAAGGTGTTTGCGTATTTTCCAAATTAAATAAAAAAACAATGAAAGAAAGCAAAAGTATACAGAAGCAAAGTACTTATAAAACTATACCTGATAATACGTGATAAGGTTACTCTTTTTTCGGGTACAGCTTCTGACAGAAAGTTTGAGAAGTGGGCAGATAAAATATGCTTTCATCTATGCTTGGTCTGCCAAGCACCTGTTTACCAACTTTGTCTCATCTTCCCAGGAGGAGCCCAAGAATGACCCAAGTAACATGCAACCAAATAGGTGTATGCTGTTGTAATATCATAAGTGATATATTATGAGAATTAAACTTAGAAGAGGAATTAATACATAAATAAAATTGACAATCATAATTAATTTCAGTTGTAAAATTGATTCTTCCAAAAAAAAAAAAAGGTAGTGTCACACAAGCAGTAACATTAGTACTTCCAAATAAGGGAAATTTGTAAGTAGAAGCAGATACTCCTGTTGCAATAAATGAGTCATTTAAAAGCTGAACAGGTTTTAAGGGAGCCATAGTCTTCTGAATTGCTGTAGGGGCAGTGACTAAGGCAATGAGATTATCAGTGATTCCTCCATCTGCTCATGCCAGAAGATGTCTTCCAGTTATCATTTCATTCTCGGCTCAATTCAACCTGGTAACATTAAGCAAATCACAAGTGGTAATATTCCATTCAGAACAAATGTTAATAAATTGACCATAAGTGCCCCAATCAATCTGTTTATTTTGAATTATTTTGCCAAATTTGACTAAACAATTTTTCCAATTAAATGGCTGATATTTTAAACCACAATAAGTAAAATCTGGACATTAAGGTTATGATAATTCCATAATTTTCAATAATTTTGTCCAGGTCTGATTTATGGTCCATGCGGACCATCTTTGAAGACGAGTGCGAGATCTACATATTTTAATACCAGGTTGTAACCCATGTTGTAATCCCCCTGATAAACAAGGACAATTTTCAAAGCTTAGTGGCTTTCTAACATCCATATAAATAAAATTATATGAGGTCCTATCAAAATTATTCAGATATGTCAAGTCATTCCAAGGAGGAGAGAGAATACCTACAGTGATGTACACTAAAACATCAGTGTCTCCCCAAAAGACAGGATGGAACGTAGGTGTTAAGGGACATAAGCACAATAACGTACAGCTGATTCCTGAACTGAAGAGACAATTTACAGAGCACATATGGCCAGAAAAATTATTTGACTGTAACCGATCTTTTGGACTGCTGGACAATAATCTGACCACAAGGCACAAGAGATTTCACTTGACCCCAAGTTGATGATTATGGTGAAGGCTAATGTGGTCGAGGTCACTTCCATGAGTATAATTTTACCATGGCCAATATTTGAATATCTTTTTCAGGAGCCATCATTGTCACTCATCCTGCAGTGAGACAGTACCATACCCTCTCCCTTTCTCCATTAGCAATGCAGGCTGTTGTTCAGTATCTATGGCAATTTTTCTGCTAGTTCAAAATTTGGTGTATAAGAAAATATTTGTCTACTCTAGTTAGAATTTCCCTTTGGGGCAGATTTACAAAATTTAATCTGTATTAATGAAAAGTTGTCCCAATTCTTGCCAATATCTCACATTAATTCCTTACCAAAATCTTCCTTTTTAAAATTGCAATATGCTGTTTTAAAATGTAATGGACTTCAAAATATGATTAGTTTATCAAAATGGAATTTTATATTGAACATGTAGATGATTATTATTAGTATGTAAATATCCACATTTCTCTTGAACAAAGGAAAAAGCTACCAATGATTACTTAGAGCATTTCCTAACTTTCAAATGTCAGATCTCCAGACATTTTGCATGTGATCATATGTTATAACCTATTCATAAAGGCATTTTGAATACGCTCTTTAACTAATTTTTATTTTGCCTGATTTGTCCATATCCAAAGCATTTTAAATCTTTTAAATTTTTATTTCCTTTTGCCAATTATAATAAATGGTGACCATAGTTTCAGCAGCCAATTGCAGTTTTCTACTTTCAGATGGAATATCTTTTCATACTTTCCTATAACTATTAATATTTCCTGTTTCCTGAACTGATAGCATAGCTCATTATAACACGCCTTGGCATTTTCATATGCTTGGCCTTTTCAGAAGTTATTTCTTTGCTTCTTCTCCAATTATAGTTTTTCAATTTCTTGTTTTAGTCGAGCTAGGAATTCAATATAAGGCTCATTAGATTTCTGGATAACTTTAATCCATGAACCAACGTTCTCTCCCATGGAGTGAAGATGCTCCCATGCTCCATGCCTATTTCTCTCAGTTATTCATGTATTTCAACGGGGGTATTAGCCTGCTGATTAGGGTTATTACAAGCTCCACTTGCCTGTTAACATAGGAAAAATAATTTCCCTCAGCACATCATTGATGCTGATTGCATTAATTTGAGCCTTTTCAAATTTAATACCCCTTATTTGCCACTGAAAATATTTAGGCTCCTTTTTGATTCATTTGTCCAATTTATCTTTTAATATAATTTTCTATTCTATCCCAATAACATTGTCAACTACAAAATCATAATACCTCTAAAACAAACATTTGTTAATTATAGTAAATAAGACAGTTATAGGAACATTTCTTGGGCTGAATGCTTAATAGTAATGTTTAAGTGCCTCTCTGTCTCTCTATCATTTTTTTTCTCATTCATAAAACACCTTTAATATACTCAAAAACCTTAACTTTTAATTTTAGTATTTACCCCTCATGCCTTGAATACATGTCTCATTTCATGATAAGTAATTGTTTGTCCTGTGATCGCTGTTCAGGTTACTGTGGTTAGAAGACACAGCACGTTCCTGTGTCTCTCTTCCTCTTAATTATACTTCACTTTATATGAGCCTCTCTAAACAGCTTCTTCACTGAATCCCCCGTGTTCCAGCCAAACGTTGGGCACCACTTTACCCTGGCCCACCTATAAGTCAACAGAGTCCCTAGAGGGGGAATGAGAATGAGATGGGACACACACAGGAAATAGAGACAATACAAAGATATTATTCTTGTAGTTTATCCAGTGCTCAAAAATCCTAGTATGCCTAATAGGAGGAAAAATGAAGCTGAACCCTTATTAAAGGGGCTATTTAATGTATTTAACTAATTAAAAGGAAAGTTACAATTATTTTCAGAGTAGCTTGCCATGAAATGTGCTATGTAACAACAGATGGCTTGAAATTGGTGGACATACATCTTCCTTATATAAATTCTCCTTTTATTAAATTTTATATATATAAAATGCTTAGTAGATTTAGAGAGAACTTCTAATATTTTTAATCTACTTGTTTTTTTTAATTAATTTTTATAAATTATTATTTAGAGGATATTTATGTATATGGATTGCATGTAAGAAACAAAAATATGAAGGCTGCTTCATGCAAAGGTAAATGTGCAAACACCAATAAGCCTTAAAACAAGCAAACACAAATGTTAACAATTTAAATATATTTATTTTTTCTGAAATCAATTAAACTGAAATTATTTCTTTATCATTAAGATATTGTGAGCTACTATATTACTCTTGGGTCTATATAGGAGAGGGTTTCAAATCTACATTTCTTTCTACAATCCACTGACATCCTTGTATAGCACTCTAATCAAATTAAATATATTATGTATTCTAATTGAACGACATGAAAAATATAATTGCATTTTATTTGTATATAATTCATAAAATTGTATTATATGTAACCTATTTAATTATAATTTGACTGCATACAAAAACCACATGTAAAAACAGATAAAAAAAATCACAAAGAATCGGAAGCAAGATACACTCGAGAGCACAGAAATCTCCAGACAGGAATAGAGCCCTCCATGTATATAGGTAGATTCCAGGCAAAAGCAGCTGCCAGCTGGCTCAACCTGTCACATTTTGCCAGTTCCATTGGCTTCTAACTGGAGGCAAAATGTTGGGTAATTATACTTTATCCTGTGTTCCCCTGTTAATTGCTCTGCTGCTTTTCCCAATACAAGCTAAGGAGGGAGACACAGATGACTCATCAGCTCTGGATGAGATCATCAAGTTAAAAGCAGTCCTGTGCTTTCCGGTCCTTGTTATGAGATCTCTCTCCTTATTGGTTCCTACATGGCATAAAAAGGTCTGCACTGAGGGATTTTGCCAGTGGGGCTTTGACTAAAGTCCTGCTCAAAGCTGGACTTTAGTCAAAGCCTCACTGTAAAAAACACCAGAAAAGAAAATGTGTTCCAGAAACCGGCAGGATAAAGAAACAAAACGAAAAGCAAGGAATTTGTGAAAAGAGTCACTCATTTCTGTTTGAAGTGCAGGAAATGTGCTCGAGTCTGAAGCCACTGATTCAGCCGTAAAATCTGCGATTCCAAGGGTAACTTTAAATTATGTATTTTCTGAAATGATGATTATCTTAGCAAGTCTATTCATGACAACACTGAAATGTACTGATCTTATGCGCCAGTGGAAGCCTCCACTACGATAATTGCTATGTTGGCAAATAGCCTCAGGCAACTGGGATCTGAATATTTCAAGTGTAAGATTCCGCAATAAGTGTTTATGGACTCTGACATGGCATTTCTGAATGTGATACCAGTAAACTGCAATCCGCAGCCCAGAATCACAATCAGCCGTCAGCAGAGAGAAAATGAAATTTCAGGTAGATAGGCAGGATACAGACCAAAGAATTCAGATACGTGATCACGTCCTACTTACCTCATAATGATTTCGCTTTTGATAATTGGATTCTGGTCCTAAGTAAACTACATTATTTCCTGCCATCTACTTTCACTTTCATATTTTTCTGCCGGAGCAAACATTGAGATGGGAGGGAGAAATGTGTCAGCAGCTCTGATGCAGATCTCCAAGGTAACCACAGGCTTTCTTCCTATTGGTGGACTTCCGATCATTCTCGTCATTCTTCTGGGGAAAATTTGAATGCACACAATCCTTCAGGGGTTTCAGAGGCAAGGAGAGCTAATAATATTGTCAGCATAGTGAGTCCTTTTTAGTGAGGCTCTGGCTATATGCCAGCTCTCAGCTGCAAATATTAATAGCTGAATTCCGAATGTACATTAGCCCAGTCATGGCAAACTACTCTTGACAACTACATGACAAAAAACCCAGGGTAATTAGCAGTCAGGTACTGGTATATTCCAGTATTACTGTTTGGAGTCACCTCTTATGGTCTGTGCATCATGTCCATCCCTGCTTCTGAAACCTCTCCTTCTCTTTAAACTTGTGGTACCACTATCTCTGTCTTGAACACTGCAGCATCTGCAAAGAAATAACTCCCTTAATGTTTTAGTATATGACAGCATCAAGGGGAGTCATGCCCTTTCTTCTTTTCTCTGAGATTCATTGTGAAAATTCGTATGACATTGCAGGGTTTTTTTTTATGAAAACAGAATCATTGATAATATAATGCAGTAACATATGAAAGCCCTACCCTACCTGTGACCAAAGACTCTGAATTAGAAAAAGGTATAGAAGAGGAAACCTACTTCTTATCATCCTATTACTTTTAAGGTTCTTACAGTCTCAAATTTGCTGTTTTGATTGACATAGTCTTTGTGTATTTGCATATAAATACTCTTGTACATGATACTTTCTCACTTTTTTCTTATTCCTAATAAGGAAATCAGACAGCATGAGCGTTTTGGAAATCCAGTGTTTATTGATGTTGGCACAGAGGTATTGCATACTTCCCTTGAAAATTTCTAAAATTTCTTTCTTTAATGCCTTAAATTTATCCATTTTATATTTTTTCTTGAAATTATAGTCAATGCTTTTGTGTGTCTATTGATAATGTATTTAGGGCAGAGTTAGAAATTACATTCCTTCAGAAAAGTTGTAGATGAAGTTTTTGATTGTCCTATCACTATCTCGCTAACAATATTGAGTAGGCTCGATTGCTTTTCTTTCTGTCAATTATATAGCTACAGTTCTAAAAAATCTTAGAGTAAAAATTTAGATGTGTTTATGCATATGTAACCAGTAATACCCTCAGAAGATAAATTTTGACAAATTATGACATTTGAATTAGCTGAAGAAATCATGCATTTTACCTTGTTATTTTGTAGTTTTGTTAGTTGTGGGTTTGACCTTAACATATTAGGATGATTATAAGTAGATATTATAGCTCTATTAATGGTTTAAGAGACTGACTCTCAGATCCTAATAATGTAACATATTGATTAAATACCTTATTTTTAAGACAAATAGTAAAACTTAATTTTATTGATTCTCTGTAGATATGTATGGGTGTCTCCTGAATGTTGATCTTCTTTGATATATGTGTGGATTATATGAAAACAGCAAAGACACTGTAGTGATCCTTTGGTTTTATTTCAGGAGTCAGACAACAATTGTTGTATCTGTAGGAATACAAAATATACAATCAGAGAAAAAATAGTAGTAGAGAAGTTAGTTACATATTAAAAACATCATTTTATCCTAAATAATAGTTCTTATATTATTTTCTGCTTTATGTTTAAAAATTCATAGACTTGTAGAGGGCTCTCCATGAACTGGTAATTTGAAATATTAACAACTGGATCTATTTCTAATATATAAATGTGAAAAAACTGATATACTAACATTATCATTTTGTTCCAGGATAAGCATATACACTGAATGCAGGAGCTCTGAGATTTTTTGCCTGTTTTCATAACACATGTGCCAAATTTCAAGGCTGTGGCATGTTATTATACTAATACATACAAAAAGTAGTTGATTTGTATTTATGTATATGTACACTTGTATTATTGAATTTAAATTGTGTAAGTTTCCTTATGTAATTGTTTCATTACAAAATCCACAGAATGTTCTACTGTATTATGAGAAACGTTATGAATTCATAATATTATCAGAATGGCTTATATTATTTACAGCAATGATGTAAGGGGAAAGATAGATTTTCTCAGGTATGCTAGCTTTGAAATGATGCCCATATGCTAGAAGAATGCCCCATATACAAACACACACACACACACACACACACACACACCCATTTTTCCCTGAAGTCAGATGTCACTGAAAAGAGAAAACAGATTGAGGATGGAGTAATGATATTGGTTATTGCAGAGAAAATCTAGTGAAGGCAATGTGGTGAATCTTATCAAAATTTAAATGTTTATATAAAAATACCTTAAAACATGTCAAAAGTAGTAATTGATAGTATTACTCTGAAATTAATGTCAAAACATGTACACAAATGTGAAACACTAATACAAGCATACAGACAATTGTGAAATTTTTGGAAAATATATGTATATTTTGTTTTTTCTAAATGAAATCATCACATTTTTCCTAAATTATCATGACATTGTTAGATACCATATGCAGTTTTTGCAAGTTCAGAAATGGGTTTTGAAATAACATTCCTATTTAGAAAATTCCTTATTTTTACATAATTTTTATGTAAAAATACATACATATTGGTGTAGTGGGTCCTTCTGTTTATATTGTTCATATTGTTGCCTTCATTGGTTAATGAATAAAGAAATTGCCTTCACCTTTTGATAGGGCCGAACTTAGGTAGACAGGGAAAACAGAACAGAATGCAGGAAGAAAAAAAGCAGAGGAGGTGCCGTGGAGCCACCAAAGTCAGATGTGCTGAATCTTTCCCAGTAAGCCACTGCCATGTAAGAATATACAGATTGATAGAAATGGGTTGAATCAAGATGTGAGAGTTAGCCAGAAAGAGTCTAGAGCAAATGGGTTAAGCATTATTTTAATTAATATAATTTCTGTTTTGTTATTTCGGGCTAAGCAAGCAGGATGGCTGGGAAGAACAAGCACTCTTTCCCAGTAACAATTGGTGCTCAATGTGATCAACTAAATCAATAAAATATATGAACTACAAAAGATCTGAATAAATACAACTGCTTATTAAAATTATTTTTTTGCAAATAGAAATGCTTACATATAAACTCGCACTCTATACACATTGTGGTAATTATGTGTATCCATTTTTATCATTGTTCTTGTGAAATTGAATTCTATCAATGTTATTGTAGATTAGAATCAGATTATTTCTATTCTGAATCTGGTATTTGTCCTTGGCTGTTCTCATAAGTGTGGGAAATTGAGAAAATTCTCCATCTGTGTTGAAATTACAATTTGTAACCTGTTGCTAACCTGTTGAGTTATTTTTAATTTTTTTTTTTTTTTACTTTTTGGTGGCATTAAAGACTTCTAAACTTTGCTTTTTAATACCTTCTTCTTATTAGAAGACAGTGTTGCTACACAGATATCCATTTTTTTTATTTCATGAAATTGTGTCTGACCTTTAATTGAAATATTTTCTGACTGTAAGACAAACGGTGATTTGTGTGATTTGATCTGGTAGAAACGGAGGAAACGTAAGCTTTTGGCTATTTGAAAAGATGGAAAATTTTGCTGTAATATGATGAGATTTTTTTTTTCTGAGAGGTAGAGCTAATGTTGCCTGTGGGTATAACCATAAATATTTATAACAGTGAGAAACATTATTCCTTCATAGAATTTGCTGGTGAAGATACTGCTTGTTGACTCACTATCTCTCCTGGCCACATTGAGTAGGTTAGCTTGGTAGATTGGGAACAGATTTCCTTCATGTTCATGACATACTTACATTACTGGAAAAACACAGAAAGAAAAATTTGAAGATGTCTTTTAGTATCAAACCAGTCATACCTTAGGTAAGGATAAATATTGATAAATCATGACTTTTGAAGGAACTGGTGAAAGTAAAAAGTTTAGTTGATATTTTATATTCCTGTTAGTGTATTATGATTAGAATGAAATGATAACTATATTCTTGTGCTAAGTACCTGTATCTAAGATACTAATAATATAACAAACTGCTATAAGTACTGTAACTTTAAGAGGAACAATGATATAACAAAATTGTTTCCGAAGCTTTCTATATCTGGGATTCTTGTTTAATGTTTGCGTGGATTATGAAAGAATGGTAAAGACACTGGCACCTGTGCATTTTTAATCACTGTGTATCCAGTCTAGAGATTCTTTTGCCGTTTGGATCTTTCTTTTTGAACTTCTATATGGTTATTTCTTGATCATGGGAGACAAACCTTAAAATACAGTGAAGTTCGGAGTAGATAGCTGTGTTGTGTTATAGTCAAATTAGTTGCAATTTAACAGTATACAAGGTTGTAGAGGGAATGGCGGGCTGTGTTTCCGCCCGGCTCCCGCACGGCTAGCTTTACATCAGAAATAACAACACACAAATTGTATTCATTTAAACACTGCTTAGCCTGTTAGTTCTAGCCTCTTATTTGCTAACTCTCATATCTTGATTAACCCATTTCTAATAATCTGTGTAGCACCATGAACCTGGAAAGATTCAGCATGTCTGGCCTGGCGGCTGACTCCATGGCGTCTGATTAACATCCCTTCTTCCCAGCATTCTGTTCTGTATATTCCACCTAACTTTCTGCCCTATTAAAAGGCCAAGGCAGTCTCTTTATTAATGAATGAAAGTAACACATAGACAGATGACCCTCCTACATCACAGGTTAACATATGTGTTGACACAAGGCATTGCTCCCTGGATCCTTCTCTCATAGACCCAGAGATTCTGGCTTTGTGCCTGAGGTATCAGGGAGTCCTGATAACCTTTCTAGGTCAGGGAAGTTGTTTGATCCATGCTGACTACTAGCAGACTGTTTCCCATTATTTGTTAACCCCATTTAAGTTTTCTGTTAAGAACCTCATAAAAGAGCCATACATGTGTTAGGAGCACTCACTCTAGAAGTTTGCCCTTAGGATTGAGTTTAACCAAGGAAATTTGTTATCAAGAAATTGCTTTTGGCTGTAGTTTTGGGTGGTTTGTCTCTTTCTTAAAACTTTTTTTTATCTCTTATGTTGAATTTCTGGCCCTTAGTAGGAGTGCCATTTGTAGGTAGAATATTTTATCCTATCAGATGGTACCCAAATAACAAATAATTAATAACCACAGAGAGACTGTTATTAATTATAAATGCTCTTTTGATGGATTATGTTTATGACTGCTTCCACCCTAGATTGTAAATCCTGCTCTTCTTATTTAGTCTATGCCACATGAATTATTGACTTTCTAGGTATAACAAGTTCATTTCCTTTTCTCTGTATCACCTCACAATACTGAGACTACTCTTTTTTTCCAGAGAAGACACTTAGTCTTATTCTTCCAACTAATTTTTCATGCCAAGGTATGAGTCATAAAGCTTATGTACTATACCAATCCATGCAATATACATTGACACTTTTTAAAGGAATGTTATTCACAATGGTCTTGCCTTTTTCATGCAAATGCCATTTTATTGCAATTTATTTTTAAGCCTACTGAGATATAAAATTCTATTCTTACATATATTTAACAAGTTTTATGATGAAAATATATTTATAAAAATACTTGGGTAATATTTTTTATGTATATGCTTCACTAAGTATTCATTGCCAGCTACGTTAGACTGGCAAATCCCAGCCAATGGAAAAAAAAAACATATCTCAAATAGAATAGTTTTAACAAAAAACTGCAACAAACTAATTGCAAATAATCTATTTTTGAAAAACATCTGCATCTATCCAGTATTTTAATAATAAAAGTCTCAGGGTTCTGGCTGACTTCTTTGTCCATACTTGAGAGGAATGATGAAGATTAAGATAGAAATCAACAAGAGACAAAAGATAGAGTTGGAAAGTCATGCAGTGAATACTATGATCTGCTCCAAGTTTATTATACAAAGATCTTATGTACCCTAGTCTAAAATGTGGGGAAGGGGAGTGCAACAGACTTTCTTGCCTTGATACAGAGAATTAGAAATGTAATCCCCTCACCACATCTCCAAATATCAACTAAAAACATCTTAGATCAAAATTCAGTTTTGTCTTAGCAAAACAATCAGTCACCACACTGTAGGTCAAAACATAATATCATGTAGCCTTGAAGATGATAGACTTGGTCTGAACTCTGTTTAATTTAATTAATGTAACAGGACAAACAGCTGCTTGATTCTTAGATTGTCTTCTTAAACATTATATAACTACTCATCATAGATACACACATTTTGTCATGCATGCCCTTTCTTGTTTGACTAGATGGAGAAAGATCTGATCTATCGTTTATTATCAGACTTTGTTTAAAAAGGGTTAAGGGAGAGTGTGTAACTTGATTCCACATACATCTGAGCCAAATTCCCATTGTGACTTCACAAATAACTTCATAAATATAGTCAAACCATTAATGTCTATCAATACAAATGTTTCTATAGCTACAATACCACCTAGTAAAAAAGTAACTAAAAAATTAACTAAAGAAGTAAATGATATCTAAATTGGAATACCCTATTTCCAAATTGATCCAGGCTGTCTTTAGCAGAATATTCTGCTTTTTGACATGTGATTTCTTTGTAGGTTTGGAACCTGTCTTATAACTGGCACTTGTAGATCTGGCTGGCCTCAAACTCATAGAAATCTCCCTGCCTCTCTTGATGGACATGGGTTAAAGAACCCCAGGCTAACTCAAAGATATACCAACTATATTTTCTTATTATAAGGGTTCAACTCACGGAACAGGAACAAGAAGACCAAACTTAGCTGTGTGTCATGGGAACCACAGAGAGAGAAAACCCTGGGCAGGCTGGTGGTTTTCTCTGGGTATGCAATAGGTCACACCCTAACCATTTTTGAAAGGATAACACATTTTCTTTTTTTTTAATATAATTTTTTATTGAAAAAAAAAATTTCCGCCTCCTCCCCGCCTCCCATTTCCCTCCCCATCTCCCTTTTCCCTCCCCCTCCTCCCTCTTTTCTCCCCCTCCCCCCACTCCTCTCCCCCTCCTTCTCCAGTCTGAAGGGCAGTCAGGGTTCCCTGCCCTGTGGAATATCCAAAGTCCTCCCCGCTCCATCCTGGTCTAGGAAGGTGAACACCCAAACTGGCTAGGCTCCCACCAAGCCAGAACATGAAGTAGGATCAAAATCCAGTGCCATTGTCCTTGGCTTCTCAGCAGCCCTCATTGTCGGCCATATTCAGAGAGTCCGGTTTTATCCCATGCTTTTTCAGTCGCAGTCCAGCTGGCCTTGGTGAGCTCCCAATAGATCAACCCCACTGTCTCCGTGGGTGGGTGCACCCCTCGTGGTCCTTACTTCTTTGCTCATATTTTCCCTCCTTCTGCTCCTCCTTGGGACATTGGGAGCTCAGTCCGGTGCTCCAGTGTGGGTCTCTGTCTCTATCTCCATCCATCTCCAGATGAAGGTTCTATGGTGATATGCAAGATATTCATCAGTATGGCTATAGGGTCATTTCAGGTTCCCTGTCCTCAGCTGCCCCAGGAACTAACTGGGACATCGCCCTGGGCATCTGGGAGCCCCTCTAGCACCAAGTCTCTTGCCAACCCTAAGATGGCTCCCTTAATTAAGACATGTGCTTCCCTGCTCCCCTATCCAACCTTCCTTTATCCCAATCATCCCGTTTCCCCAAGTTCCCCCCAACCTCCCCTTCTCACTTCATAGCGAAAAGAAGTAATTTCAAACTTTTACAGGTCAATAACAAAATTATTGTATGTATATTAACAATAAAACATAATAGGTTAAATTACAATTCTTATGACTTCTTTGTAATGAAAGGAAATGTTTTTGTGATAGTGAGATAAGTGTCTTTTTCATCCCATGGAGTCCTAATTCATTGCTGCTACATCTTTGATGTTTTTTAGCTGCTACAGTCTTTGAACTCTGAACATTAGCAGAAACGTCTGTTTTTAATCCCTCCTTATATTCTGAAGTGTGATTTTATTCACTCATTACATCTAAAATAGTGTTTGATTGTTTTATCAAGTTTCTATCCCACAAAAGGAACATTTCTAAATCTCAGTTCTCCATGACCTCTAGTTCATCAGCAGATGAATCACTGCATTGGCAAAGTTAACTTCTGTGTCCCAATATATATTAGATATACATGGCCAAACATCAGTCAACAATCCTCTGATAGATTTAGATTAATAAAGCTCATGGATGTCTGGGTGGTCTATGCAGCATTTCTACCAAGAAATTGGAATTGCCAACCATCTCTTTATTGTCCTTTATTTGTAAGATTGCAGTATGATGACAACAGAGTTTTAGGAACACAATTTCAGCAATCTAAAATCCTGGCAGCATTTGCATCAAAGGAGCATTTATTCCATACTGAGTTCAAGTTACTTTTAATTCTTTGAGTTGTTTGAATGGGCTCAGGCCAACTAAGTTATTATTTGTCCTGCACATATCTTTGCTTTATTGCTAATAACATTTGTACTTTCTCTCCTCAGCAGGTACCCTTTCTGAAACTAGCTTGCTTGAGAGACACACAACAAATTCTGAGTGTTTGCACTACTCCAAGACATCTCTGTATCATTGCTTGATCTAAACCAGCCCTTGTGTAAGAAGAGGAGTGCTTTTTTGATAAGAGGAGATTTACAGAGTTTCCAACTCCTGTGAAGGTAATATTGCTAAGTTCCTCAAGCTTTTTAGATCCTGCTTAATTGTTCTACCAGTTTCTACTTCTCAGCATTGCTCACCAGAAGCAAAGGACTTGAAAACTTTCTATTCTTGTACGTAGTAGTTTCTACCTATAGCTCTCTAGGCACAGGCTGATCATAATCAAACAGTAATATAAATGTTTCCTCATCTAACAGTTCCTGAAGTGAATGGAAGTGTCCTGTTTCACTGCTAACCATTGCAGGCAGAACTACGTTTTACTCTCATAAGGGAGCAAATACAAACTCTCCCTTATGAGCCCCCAGAAATGAAAAGTATACTTTGTGCTAATTCCATGTTATAATGGTCTTGGATTTTCACCTTAGTTTTTCTGTGTCCAAGGTACCATTCTTGGGAATTCAAAGGCCGAGCTTCTCTACAAATTCTAAAAATTTCTGTTTTTGAAACTGTCCCACCTAAGCTCCTTTAGATTGTAAATTTTCTTCAAAGCAATTGCATAGTCAGATAACTAATGATTTTCTGTCACAATACAAATTTATTTACAATAATAATCCCTTGTAATTCAACCCATGTTCACACTTACTTTTTTTCCTAAGCACTTACTCTTTACTTAACACCTGTGGTATCATCTACCTTTTGGTATTGATCATGCAATATGTCCATAGTCCAGTTGCACTTCTGAGGAGCCATCATTTATTGTCCTGAACTACCCATTTCCATACTAGTGTAAGGGATGAGGATTAAGATAAAAATTTACAAGATAAAATATATAGATATTGAAGGACACCCAGTGAATACTGTTACAAGTCTCAAGTTTTTTATTCAAAGTTCTTATATAAGTCAGTCCAAAGATGGGTTAAGAGTCAAGACTTCCTTGCCATGATACAAAGAACAAACTAAATAATATTCTCTCAAAATCACCAAAAAGGGAGCAACCACACCCTAGGAAAAAAAAAAAACACTTTTTTCTTCTCACAATGTCCTATAACAACACCTTAGGTCAAATCATCCTAGCTTATACCCTTAAAGAAACAAGCGTAGGTCTGAACTCTATGGCCATTAGACCAGTTGTAAAATATTCATAAGTACATGTGAATTCATGAATTCCAAGTAATAATAAATGCTTATTCTTGTGGTATATCAAAAACTCAGATCCAGCATGCCTAATGGCAAGACTAATGATGTCTAATCCTTATTAGACTGAGATCACTGAGAAGAAACATTATATGTTTTCTCAAGGACGTTTGCCAAAATTGAGTACTAAAGTTCCAGCAGGTGGATTCATACTGAATGACATACATCTGGCTTAAATAAACTCAGTTTTTATTAAACAGAGAAAACCATACAATATTTAAATGTAATAGTGATTTTGGAAATCGTGCAGTAGTTTTGAAATCAAGGATGTGATGGATTTTTCCCAATACTATTTGTATATTAATATAAAGAATATATTGTATGAATAACAATTGCATCGGAGAATGAAAAGCAAATAAAGACAATTTAGGGAACCTGCGAAATTGGATATAAGACCTTATAAACAAACAAACATAATTGATGAAGATATAAATATAATAAAAATTTTCAATAAGCATTTGGTCTTATTTTATTTATTTTTAGCACACTGTGAGATAGTGTATTCCAGTTGTGTCTATTTGTAAAAGGGCTCTCAATCAATATTTCTTTCTTCAATCTCATCATTTATTGAGGGACAACATTGCAAAAATAAATATGTATTATATTCAACTTAATGAAAAAAACTAATATACATATGAAATATTATATAGTATACATACAGTGTTTTAAAATTATAATTAAGCTACATAAAAAAACAAAAATTACAAAAACTGATCAAAAACAGTCAGCAATCAGAAGCATGTGACAATCAGATTTACAATCAGAAATGTTGATACAGGAATGAAAGTTTTTATTTATACAGCTCTAATATATCAAAAACAACCTGAAACTCACTCAGACAATGCACAGTGCGGATGGATGGAGACACATGTGAATCAGCAGCCCTGGTGGACATCCCTGTATAAACTTCAGACCTGTGCTTTGTATTCCTCAGTTTTATATCTCTGTCCTTATTGCTTCCTAATGCATCTGAACTGGAATACAAGTGCTCCTCCAATAAGAGGCCACAGATCAAATAAAAATGTCTGTACTGAAGAATTTTGCAAGTCAGGCCACAGCCAAATATCCTGTTTTTAGCTGGATTTAGTCAAAGTCTGACTATAAACAACTCTAGAGAAGTCACAGAGACCAGCAGGACACAGAAGCATTAGAAATGTAGAAAGGCAAGAAATGTCTGAGATTTTCCATTCTTCCACTAAGAGTCTTCTGCTCCTGTTTGAAATACAGAAAAATGAATTTATGTCTCAAAAGCTTCTACTTCACATTTTATATTTGAGATTTCTGGATAAATCTTTGTTCTGTAATAACCGTAAGAAAGATTAAATTTGGGTATCAACACCGGACAGAATCCCATGATGTTCTGATAAACTGCACAACCAGAGGTCCTCCTGAGATAATGGCTATATTGGGCAGTTGTCTCACATGACCCCTGGGTCTCCTTTAACATTTAAAGTGTCATATTTCCTAAACAGTTCATTTATGGAATCTGTCATGGAATTTCTGAATGTCATACCAGCAAACTGCAAAGAAAAAGAATAACAATCAGCCATCTGCTGGGAGACAGGGAGACTTTCATGTAAATAGCCAGGAAAGAGGGTTAAGTATCTGGATATAGAACTGTCCCCTAGTTACCACAGGACAGTTCTCTCTTTTGATAATTAGAATAAGTGCCTAAGTTAAATAACATTTTCCAGTCATCCACTTACAATTTCGTTGTTTCTGCCAAAGCACACATTTAAATGGGAGGGAGAAATGAATCAACAGTTTGGAATAAGTTCTGAAGGAGGGGCCAGAGCCCTCACTGCTCAGCCTTTCTTCCAGGTGGCTGCAAACACTTATAGTTGCTGGCCATAAAAATTATTTCTCTTACTCCATTTCACTATAATTGCCTAGGTCAGGAATTTCATATTGTAAAATATGAAAGTTATACCATTACTGCTAATAATACAATTCAGTAATTTAATAAGGAGTTTGCTTATAATATAGATGGTATTCTGCAATATTTATATGATTATTCTTATACATCTATTTATTTGGATTTGTAAATTAGCTATATTTTTAAAATTGTATCTCTAAGAAAATGTTTTGATAACAGAGCCAAGGATGAGTCACTTTTAGAAATAACACAGTCTTTACAGACTAATAATGAACAGCTAGCTCAATACATTAATACTATTGAAAGGGATACCATTAATTTAACAGACAAAAGCCATTCTATGTTGAAGGGTCCTGAGAAATTATTTGAAATAATTTATACTGTTGAATTTAACAATCATAATCTGGTGTTGCAATAGGAGCGGCAGGGCTGCATCCCCGGCACCCGGCCACCTGCATGGCTAGCTTATGCCCGAAATAATTACACAGAAACTGTATTCTATTAAAAACTGCCTGGCCCGGCTAGTTCCAGCTTCTTATTGGTTAGCTCTTACATATTGTTCTAACCCATTTCTAATATTCTGTGCAGCCCACGAGCTGGCTTACCAGGGAGGATCTTAACCTGCGTCTGTCTGGAGTGGGAGAATCATGGCGACTCCTTGACTAAGCTTCTTTTTCCCAGAATTCTGTTCTGTGTACTCCACCCACCTAAGGGCTGGCCTATCAAAGGGCCTAGGCAGTTTCTTTATTAGTAAGAAATCACTCCCACATCATTTCCCCTTTTTCTGTTTAAACAAAAAAGAAAACTTTAAATTAGAGTATCAGATAAACGATGTCTTTAGGGAGGTAATATGCACTCTATCCAAATAATATCTAAGGATGAGACATTATTTTAACTGAGCACATTACATACCTCAGGATCATGTGTGCTGAATAAGGATCAGAAGCTAAACTGATCAATGAGGGCACTAGAACAGCGTAAAGGAATGGAGAGTCAGACTTTACAAAAGTCTGTGGAAAAATATTTGAAACTATTAAAGAAATTATTGGAACTGATGGGCAGCGACAGAAAGTATAAGAACAGGGTATCGCATCACCAGTATGGGTCAAAGTCAGGGATGACTTACCTAGAGTTTTAACAGCTTATCCAGTTATCTCCTTTGAGACTCCATCTGGTACTAAATACCCTTAGGTAGTCAAATAATATTAATGACAATTGTAGTTATGAGTGATCTGAAGGAAATTAAGCAAGCAATAGTATCTTATGACTTGCACTCAATTACCATTTGTAAGGGATAGGATTCAGGACCAAGCAAATGTCATACCAGGGTTAAACAGGTAAAGAGAGAATCCTATAGTGGCTTTATACAGAATCAAAGGCTGTACAATTAGGAGTAACAGACCCTGAAAAAAGACGTGTAATTTTAGAATCTCTGGTCTTTGAAAGTTACAGTTCATGATGCAAAAAGATAATCAGTTTTTTAAAAGTCAAATCAGCACTAATAGGTGAACTGATGTTCCATACAATGAATTTTGAGACATTAAATTATAGTACTGAGGCTTGGGTAGGAGAAGCAATTTTCAATGGTATGAAGAGATAACAAAGTGCCAAATGTGCAGGAATTATAGAAGAAAGGAGGTTGAAGACCCCGAGAGGGAAACTTACAGAGAAATGAACCACGCTCATGGGAAATCATGAACACTACTCCAACAACTGTTAAACCTGTATTCCACTGATTTAGGATATCTACTTGTGAGAGACAGTTAAGGGGCCTGGGAGAGAAACCACGATTTGTTTCTGCTTCAAGATCTAATTTTGAGACATTTCCATAAGTTGGGATGTCTAAATCTTCTTGATATGGTAGTGTCTAGGAACTGTCTCAGCTTAACGTGCCAGGCTATGTTTCCTCCCCATAGGTGGTTTTACCTTTGGAAGGTATTGATGAGAATATTCTGTGAGGGGCAAGCGTAGGGAAGAGGAGTCAGTATGAGAACTGTAAAATGTAAACTGAATAGAAAATGAATAGAAAAAGCAATTACATAAAGTCTACCTTATCAGGGATTAATCAATATTAACTCATTTAAATTCATAATTTACATATGAAAAACCAATAAAGACCTGTAGGAACACTGGTGCATGCATATTAACAAACACAGAACAGTCTGTGTAGAGTCTTTTTTGTCCTGATCTTCCTATCCTGAACATTGCTTTGTTCTTTGATCAGACAAAACAAAACTTAAGCTGAGATTAATTGCAAATTACACTGTTCAGAGTACCTCATATGTAGTTGCATGGCTTTTGTGGCTTGGTCCTCACCCTCAGTTCCCTCAGAGACTACCTTCATGGCTGAGGTATTAGGGAGCTATGATTATCATTGCACCTCTGAGGCATGATTGGGTCCATTCTTACACTGAGTTACATATAGCCCTGACTTAATATACCTTATTAAGTATTTAGATGGAGGGCCACTTGATAGAGTTATGCTCCTGGTAGTCACTAGCACCCAAACTAATAGCCATCTCTTAAAGAGTGGTTCCACTGTTTGCCACTACCATTGATCTTAGCTGAGAAAAGGCACTTATTCAGAATAGTATATGTTGGCATATACTATTTTATATGTGTATTTATCTGAAATATATATTATCCCTAATGTATTTCACTTACTCAGCAGTGACTACATCTTGAATGCTCATGTCTAGAAACGGAAGAACAATTACATGATCATGGAAGTTGAACCTGCCGATCTGACGCTGAATATATTATCACAAGGTGGGCTCTGATGTACAAGTGCCTTAAAATATGGGGCTAATGAACAGGTCCATTTTCTTAGTCAGGCTATCCCTCCCATTCTGTGCCTTGAAGTAAGCATAAAGCACAATTTTAAAGAGTAAAAACACCATGACTTTAATTGTTTCCAAGGATATTAAGAAAACCCAGTAAAGGGAAATATCCCATTACACATGGTTTTCTGTCTATGACTTGTAATTATTCAAAAGAAAAATCACACTTAAATAACACTAAGTTATATGTAATGGCTCTCTTTTGCTTTTTATGCATTTTTATTGCTTGATATATATGGTTTACCTTGTACCTTAAAAAGACACATCAGTAACACATCCAATTCCATTAGGTGCTTATTTTATTTCATTTGAACATTTCAGAGTTCCATTTTTAATTTTATTTTTATTTTCCCCACTATATCTAGACTTTGCTAGGTATATTTCCAGAGAATATGTTCCCTAAAATCATAACAAGCAAGACGAATACATCCAGGTCCCACTGCCCCAGGCCCTAAAGTCTGCTCCAGCCATACATGTCTTCCCACATTCAGAACACTTTGTTTGGTACTATGCTTGTTCCTTTACTGTCAAGCCAGAGTAGTTAGGCTTACATTAGCCCATGTATACTGATTCAGTGGGTATTCCAATCACGACCTTAATCTCTTTGCATGTATTCTCACTCCTCCCATTCTTCAGGTAGGAGTTGGAAACTCAGTGTTGGTGATTATTTGTGGATCTCTGCATCTGCTTCTATCATTTGCTGAATGTAGGTTCTATGATGACATTTAAGGTAGTCATCAACTGCCAAGAGGCAAAGGCTGTTCAAGTACTCCCTCCACTGATGCATAGGGTTTTAAATGGGGTCATACTTGTGAATTCCTTGGAATTTTTCCAAATCTAACTTTTAGGTATTCCCATAATATCTGTCAATGAATATAACATTTTTCCTTGCTCTCTGTCTCTTTCCATCCCACATCTCAAGGATCCCATTCGTTCAAGTTTTTTCCTGTCTTTTCTTTCTTTGTCCTTAGTTTTTGCATTCCCTTTCACCGCATGAATATTTTCCCATTTTTTGCATTATATTTGTCTTTTTCCCCTTCCCATGGTTATTAATTTTTCCCTTAATGTCCCCCTTATTATCAGCTTCTCTATGGTCCTGGGCTATAGGTTCCCTATACTATTATCTTCAGTTGTTGTTCACCTATGATTAGGTTCAAACCATCCTCATCATTCTGGCCTGAGTTACCTCACTTAGGAAAAAGTTTTCTAGATTCTCATTTGCCTTCAAATTTCAAGATGTCTTTCGTTTTACAACTGAGTAGGTATCCATTGTGTAAATGTGCTCAAATTTTTTTTTAATTTTTTATTGAAAAAAAAAAATTCCGCCTCCTTCCAGCCTCCAATTTTCCTCCCCTATTCCCACTCCTCTACCCTCCCCCCTCTTCTCTCTCCCTCCCTCTCCAGTCCGAAAAGAAGTCTGGGTTCCCTGCCCTGTGGAAAGTCCATGGTCCTCCCCCCTCCATCTAGGTCTAGGAAGGTGAACCTCCAAACTGGCTAGGCTCCCACAAAGCCAGAACATGAAGTAGGATCAAAACCCAGTGCCATTGTCCTTGGCTTCTCATCAGCCCTCATTGTCCGCCATGGTCAGAGAGTCCAGTTTTATCCCATGCTTTTTCAGTCCCAGTCCAGCTGGCCTTGATGAGCTCCCAATAGATCAGCCCCACTGTCTCAGTGGGTAGGTGCACCCCTCATGGTCCTGACTTCCTTGCTCATGTTCCCCCTCCTTCTGCTCCTCATTGGGACCTTGGGAGCTCATTCCAGTGCTCCAATGTGGGTCTCTGTCTCTATCTCCATCCATCTCCAGATGAAGGTTCTATGGTGATATGCAAGATATTCATCAGTATGGCTATAGTATAGGGCCATTTCAGGTTCCCTATCCTCAGCTGCCCAAGGAACTAACTGGGGACGTCGCCCTGGGCATCTGGAAGGCCCTCTAGTTTGAAGTCTCTTGCCAACCCTAAAATGGCTCCCTTAATTAAGATATATGCTTCCCTGCTCCCACATCCATCCTTCCTTTATCCCAACCATAACATTTCCCCACATTCCGCCCATCCTCTGCTTCTCACTTTTCTCACCCCATCTCCCATTACCCCCATCCCACCCCACTCCCAAGATCCCAGTTTTTTGCCCGTTAATCCTGTCTATTTCCCATATACAGGAGGATAACTATATGTTTTTCTTTGGGTTCACCTTCTTCAACAACCCTGCAACAGACAAGGTCTGATCTCCAAAATATAAAGAAATCAAGAAACTAGACTTTAAAATGCTAATTAACCCAAATAAAAAATGGGGCACTGAACTGAACAGAGAATTCTCAACAGAAGAAGTTCAAATGGCCCAAAGACACTTAAGGTCATGCTCAACCTCCTTAGCGATCAGGGAAATGCAAATCAAAACAACTTTGAGATACTATCTTACAACTGTCAGAATGGCTAAAATCAAAAACACCAATGATAGCCTTTGCTGGAGAGGTTGTGGAGGAAGGGGTACACTCATCCTTTGCTGGTGGGAATGCCAACTTTTCCAACAACTTTGGAAATCAGTGTGGTGGTTTCTCAGGAAATTCAGGATCTACCTACCCCAGGCCCCAGCAATACCACTCTTGGGAATATACCCAAGAGATGCCCTATCATATTACAAAAGCATTTGTTCAACTATGTTCATAGCAGCATTATTTGTAATAGCAAGAACCTGGAAACAACCTAGATGTCCTTAAATGGAAGAATGGATGAAGAAAGTATGGAATATATACACATTAGAGTACTGCTCAGTGGTAAAAAAAAAAAAAAAAAAAAAAAAACCTATGACATCTTGAATTTTGCAAGCAAATGGATGCATATAGAAAAAACTATCATGAGTGAGGTGACCCAGACCCAAAAAGATGAACATGGGATGTACTCACTCATAATTGGTTTCTAGCCATAAATAAAGGACATTGAGTCTATAATTTGTGCTCAATTTTTTTATCCATTTTTTGGTCAATGGGAATAGATTTTCTTCCATGCTGTTCTTATTATATCATATGCTTAAGGATTATAGAAGAATACACCAGACATTAACCCACTTCTTGACATTAGTATCTACTCTTAAGAAAAGATAATTTAACATTGGTGTTTGCAGAGGACCATATCATATTTGGTGAGTAAGTAGAATACAGTTATCTTTAGAGTGGTTAACTGTGTGGTCTGTAATTTATACTCATTATCATATTTTTTTGCCTTTATTGTTACATTGAAATCTGAGACAGTCAGGTAGCAGTCTCATTCAGGAATATGCTCATTTGGAAATTTCCAAACCTGGAAGTCAGATTATTGTCCAATAGTCCAAAGACCGGTTACAGCCAAGTAATTTTTCTGGCCATATGTGCTCTGTAAATTGTCTCTTCTGTTCAGGAATCAGCTGTATGTTATTGTGCTTTACGTTGCTCCCTGTTTGGTGATTTTGAGAGAATATTATTTAGTTTGTTCTTTGTATCATGGCAAGGAAGTCTTGACTCTTAACCCATCTTTGGACTGACTATATAAGAACTTTGAATAAAAAACTTGAGACATGTAACAGTATTCACTGGGTGTCCTTCAATATCTATATATTTTGTCTTGTAAATTTTTATCTTAATCCTCATCCCTTACACTAGTATGGAAATGGGTAGTTCAGGACAATAAATGATGGCTCCTCAGAAGTGCAACTGGACTATGGACATATGGCATGATCAATACCAAAAGGTAGATGATACCACAGGTGTTAAGTAAAGAGTAAGTGCTTAGGAAAAAAAGTAAGTGTGAACATGGGTTGAATTACAAGGGATTATTATTGTAAATAAATTTGTATTGTGACAGAAAATCATTAGTTATCTGACTATGCAATTGATTTGGAGAAAATTTACAAGCTACAGGAGCTTAGGTGGGTCAGTTTCAAAAACAGAATTTTTTAGAATTTGTAGAGAAGCTCGGCCTTTGATTTCCCAAGCATAGTATCTTGGATACAGAAAAAACTGAGGTGAAATACCAAGACCATTATAACCTGGAATTAGCACAAATTATTCTTTTCATTTATGGGGACTCATAAGGGAGAGTTTGTATTTGCACATAATAGGAAAACGTAGTTCTGCCTGCAATGGTTTGAAGTCAGACAGGACACTCCTATCTACCACAGTAGCTATTAGATGAGGAAACATTTATAGTACTCTGATTATGATCAGCCTGTGCCTAGAGAAAGCTATGGGTAGACACTGCTAAGAACAAGAATAGGGAGGTTTCCAGCTTTTTGCTTCTGGTGAGCAATGCTTAGAAGTAGAAACTGGTGGAATAATTAGGCAAGATCTAAGAAGCTTGAGGAATTTAGCAATATTACCTTCACAGAAGTTAGAATCTCTGTAAATCTCCTCTTATCACAAAATCACTCTTCTTCTTACCCAAGGGCTGGTTTAAATCAAGCAATGATAAAAAACCTGGAGTAGTGCAAACACACAGATGTGCTGTGTATCTCTCAAAAAAGCTAGTTTCAGAGAAGGTACCTGCTGAGCAGAGAAAGTACAAATGTTATTAGCAATAGAGCAAAGATATGTGCAGGACAAATAATAACTTCGTTGCCCTGAATCCATTCAAACAACTCAAAGAATTAAAAGCAACTCGAGCTCAGTATGGCCCAAATGCTCCTTTGATGCAAATGCTGCTGGAGTACAGGATTTTAGAAGCCTTACACTATGGGAAATGGAAACAATTGGACAAAGCTTGCCTGTCAGATAGATAATATCTGTTGTTGAAAACAAACATGAAGAAAGATGTTGGGTCGTAGATCTGAGAAATCTGACCCAACAAATTCCTTTTTTTTTTTTTTTCATTTGCTTATGGTGAGTGACTTTATAGAAAAAGAAATAAGCAATTAAATTTTGAAATAACGGTATATGCCCAAGTTACTTCAATGACGTGAAGGCCTGGAATAAACTTCTTTCTTCTGGAGAGCAGACAGAAGACTTATGTCAATTAATTCAGGGACCTGATGAATTGTTTCATAATGCTGCAGTAACCAAACATTAATTGGAGACACAGAAACTGGATGATTGAGAAATCAAGCTAGCCCACGACTATACTATTTTAGTATTTAAGTCTGCTTTGAGACCATTTAGAAGTAAGAGTATTATTTCTGATTTTATTTGAGTATTCTCAGATATTGGATACTCATATAGCCAGTGCCTAGCTATGACTTCTGTTTTATAGAATAAAACAGTTAAAGATGTTCCTCCTGACAAAGAAATCTGGAAATTGGTGATTGATATAAGATTTAAGAATTGTTAATGAAATTTAATTTTAGCTATACATCTTGCATTGCCTTCTTTTTCTTCCATAACAAAAGATACCTATAATGTTGTTGTATATTTAAAAGATTATTTTATACTATGGGCTCACTGAAATTGTCAAAGATATGCAGTTAGTGTTTCAAAAAAACAATTAGAAGATATCATTAGAATATCTTGCCTCAGTGTATGACAAAATGTTTTATATTACGCCAGAAATATGTGGCTCAGGCTCCAAAAAAATCTTACAATTCAACTTCCACAAGTTTATATAACCCTTTAAGAATGATGACTTGCTTGTCCATTTAAATGAAGTAAGTTTGCTTGTAATATATTGTCAGCTTCAGCAGAATCCTGTCTTTTTAAAGTTAGTAATTACCCCAGTGAAAGTACAAAGACAGACATCTTTTGAATATTTTGGAATATATGCTTATCAAAAAGAAATTAAGACTCAGAAATTCAAATTTAAAAGAGAAAGATGACAAACTTTGAATGACATTCAGAAATTACTGTGGGAAATACCAACAACCACTGTGCCTTCATGAGACCCACCTAGTTCCTCTCTTACTTGTGACTGTTGTGATGCTTGATCTATTTGTGGGACACCTGGCAGTGAGAGATTAATTTGTCTCTGTGGCTTTGGCTGATACTTTGAAACCTGTTCCTCATGAGGGATTGCATTTTTCTGCATAAATAGAGGGAGAGGTGCCTGGTGTTATGGCAAGCTATTATGCCAAGCTTTGCTGGTGTCCATGAGATTCCTGCCCCATATTGTGAGAATACAGTGGAGAAACAGAGTAAGAGGTTGTCCAAATTTAGGGGTGAAATGGAAGGCAGAGTAGAGGCTCCAGTAATGTTGGAAAATAGCCAAAGATAATAATTAAATTAAAATCAAATAACTGATTGTCATACAGGGATGGCAGATGGACATTTGATTCAGGGGCTTGTATGGTTTATGAAAACATATATTATCAACACATCAAAATTTGAATCTAAAGATATTCTTTTAGTTTATTGGTTTTTCAAGACATGGTTTCTCTGTTGCTTTGCAGCCTGTCATGGAACTAGCTCTGTAGACAAGGCGGGACTAAAACTCACAAGTTATCTACACTCATCTGTCTCTGCTCAAAGAAGTGGCCAAAATATTCCTTAGAGGGTAATTTCAAGTGGCCGCCTAACAGCTCCTTTGACCCCGACATTTTATGGGTGTTAGATAACTACTGTCACCGTTCAGGCAAATGGAAGGAACTCCTTTATGTCACGGCTTTCTTTTATATGTCTCTTAATACTGACCCCTCTGTTCTTGCCCACTGTTCACCTGCTCACATGTTTTTAGCTATGCCATCTTCTACTCTAAAATCCTCCACTCCTGCTATGGACCCAGCCGATGAACCTCCACCTTCCAGGTCTCGGAGAGCCACCTCTTCCCACTCTGCCCAGTTAAGCAATACCTCACCTAAGCCTTCTTCTTCCAAAGTTTCTTCCAGGCATACAAAGCCCTCACCTGAGCTTTTTCACTATGACACCTCACGTAAACCTTACAGTTCTAGGTCTCCAGAAATCCCATGTAAATCTTCCAGGTCCAGGCATAAGAGAACCTCACCTAACCTTTCTCATTCTAGGTCCCCGGACACCCCACCCAAATCCTGTTGCAGATCTAAAAGAATCTCACTTAAACACACTTCTTCTGCCAGCAGGTCTCCATCTGGCTCCTCAGTCTCCACTTCCTCCCAACCCCTTTTCCTCATTGTAGGTCACACAGGTCATCAGAAACCTCTTCAGATTCATTATCCCCATCTCCCTGCTGCCCTACTCTGCCTTCTCAGTCTTCCAAAGCCCCGCCAGGTTCCCCTTCCTCTCGTGACAGCCGTCTAGCATTGGCACCTTCCTTCACTCCTTTGCTCACATGGTCACGTGCTGTCATGGAGCCTAATCCTAATCAAGCCAAGCCTGCTGCCATCCTGCTGCTGCAGGAGGTGGCTGGTGCAGATGGATTGGTTCGGGTTCATGTTCATTTTCCCTGTCATAACTTTCCCATATAGACAAATTACTTGGGTCCTATACATCTAATCCAACCACTTTTATAAAAGAATTTCAATATATTACCCAATCCTACAACTTTACTTTCCATGACATTTTTATGATCCTGTCTAATAACTTGCTTCCCAAGGAGCACAGGCGGGTCTGTGAGCAGGCCAGACAACACGCGGATGAAGTTCACCAAACTCTAGCCTCCCACCCTCCAGGGGCAGAGGCGGTCCCAGATCAAGAACCACACTGGGAGTATAACAGTCCGGGTGGGATCTTGGTCAGGGACCAATTTTTTTTCTTTATTTTATTATTTTTTAGTTGTTGCAAAAAAAAATTCTGCCTCCTCCCCGTTTCCCATTTCCCTCCCCCTCCTCGCACACATTGCCTCCTCTCCCTACTACCCTACTCCTCTACCCCTTCCCCCTCACTCCATCCCCCCTCCTTCTCGAGAATGAAGAGCAGTCCAGATTCCCTGCCCTGCAGGAAGTCCAAGGTCCTCCCACTTCTATCCAGGACCAGGAAGGTGAGCATCCAAACAGGCTAGGCTTCCACAAAGCCAGTTCATGTATTAGGACCGAAACCTAGTGCCATTGTCCTTGGCTTCTCAAAAGCCTTCTTTGTCTGCCATGTTCAGAAAGTCTGGTTTCCTCCCATGCTTATTCAGTCCCAGTCCCACTGGCCTTGGTGAGCTCCCAATAGACCAGTTCCACTGTCACCATGGATGGGTGCACCCCTCGTGGTCCTGACTTCCTTGCTCATGTTCTCCATCCTTCTGCTCCTCATTTGGATCTGAAGAGCTCAGTCCAGTACTCCAATTTGGGTCTCTGTCTCTGTCTCGATACATCGCCAGATGGAGGTTCTAAGGTGATATGCAAGATATTCATCAGTATGGCTATAGGATAGGGTCATTTCAGGTTCCCTTTCCTCATTTGCTCAAGGTACTCTCTGGGGACATCTCCCTGGACACCTGCGAGCCCCTCTAGAGTCAAGTCTCTTGCCAACCCTAAGATGGCTCCCTTAATTAGGATATATATTTCTCTGCTCCCGTGTCCACCCTTCCTTTATCCCAACCATCCCATTACCCCAAGGTCCCCCCATTCTCCCCTTCTCATGTTTCTCACCCCATTTCCCCTTAACCCCATGCCCCAGGGACCGATTTTTATCTTCTCTCCTGACAGGCCTCTGTAAGGCTGTCCTTAAGCCAGTAAATTATTCTAAACTTTCAGAGATTATCCAGGATACAAAGGAAAATCCTTCTGCATTTTTGGAATGCCTTATGAAAGCCCTGTTGCAGTTCACGAACTTGGACCCAGAATCCCCGGAGGGCAGACAGTTACTAATGAGTCACTTTTTAAATCACTTTTAATAACTCACTTTGTTATTCAGACATCAAGGCCAAGCTCAGGCGTTTGGAGAAGGGCCCTTTAACCCCACAGGCAGAAGTCATGCAGACAGCTTTCAAAGTGTACCATGCACAACACGACAAAGCTCGCAATCACTGCCATGTGATAGCCAGGGCTGCTCAACCGACTGAGGTGACAGGCTACCCGGCCCATCCCATTCGTGCTACTCCCCCATCTTCCAGGGTGTGTGAACCACCGGGTCCATGCTTTAAGTGTGGTAAGATGGGTCACTGGGCCCGAGGATGCCCTAATCCCCATCGAAGTCCTAAAGGACCAAGTTGACCTCTTGGGCTTGGCCCTGGATGACTGAAGTTGCCCGGTATCCTCCCTTAATGACCCTACTGCCACTGTCATCTGCAATCAGGAGCCATGGGTACTTCTCACTGTTTCAGGACGGCTCATCTCATTCCTCTTGGATACGGGAGCAATATATTCGGTTCTGAGGGAATTCTGGGGGCCAACCTCTCCTTCAAGTTCCCATATTGTTGGGGTAGGGGGACAGCCTTATTTACCTCAACAGACTCCACCACTCAATTGTGTGTTTAGAGGTATTTTTCTCACTCATTCATTCTTAGTTATGCCAACTTGTCCAGTACCCTTTATGGGAAGGGACCTTTTAACTAAGGTTGGAGCCTACATTTCTTTCACTCTCCCCATTCGCCTTATTCCAGATTCGACAGTGACGCAGCTTCATCTTCTCCTGCCCCCCCCCCAACCTTCTGACACTAATGCATCTTTTCCTCTTCCAGGCTCTCAAGTGTATCCTCTGGTGTGGGACACCCAAAATACCACCATAGCTAAACACTGTTCCCCCATTGTTATTCAGTTACAAAACCCCACCAAGTATATTACTCAAGCTCAGTACCCCCTCTCTTCCCAGAGCCTCAGAGAACTTAAACCTATTATCTCTGACCTTTTGAGGAAAAGGCTGCTCCGCAGCACCTCCTCCCCCTTTAATACTCCTATACTTGCTTTTAAAAAATCTAAGGGAACTTATCATTTGGTTCAGGACCTCCGGCTCATTAACTCTGCTATTTTTCCTCTTCACCCAGTCGTCCCTAATCTCCTTACCCTTCTGTCTAACATTCCTCCAGGAATCTCTCACTTCTCAGTTCTAGACCTCAAGGATGCTTTTTTCTCCATTGCCCTCAGCCCTCAATCTCAAAACATCTTTGCCTTCACCTGGACTGATCCTGACACTAATTTTTCCATGCAGCTCACCTGGACAATCCTTCCCCAGGGATTCTGGGACAGCCCACACCTCTTTGGCCAGGCTTTGGCCTTTGATCTGCTTTCACTGTCTCTCCATAAATCAAAACTAATTCAATATGTAGACAACATTCTCCTATGCAGCCCGTCTTTGGAGATCAGCAAGACAGACACAACAGCCCTATTAAATTTTCTATCCAAAAGGGGCTATAGAGTCTCACCTTCTAAGGCCCAATTGTCCACCACTCAGGTAACGTATTTGGGATTAGCCATAACCCCAACCCTAAAGGCTATCCCTCTGGACAGAAAAAAACTAATTCAATCTCTGGCAGTTCCTTCCACCAAAAAAGAGTTCTTTTCATTCCTGGGAGTGGCCGGTTTCCTGCTTTCCTAAATCCCCTCCTTTTCTCACCTTGCCTTTCCCTTATATGAAGCAGCTCTTGGCTCCCTGCATGAGTCCCTTCTCCTCCCTGGTACGAAACCCTTCCAGAGACTCTAACAGGCCCTTATCCAGGCTCCAGCTCTTCATCTTTCAGATTGAACTTGTCCTTTTTCTCTTTATGTAACAGAAAAGGAGGGATATGCCCTTGGGGTCTTAGGACATCAAATGGGATCTTCTCTTGTGTCTGTAGCATACCTGTGAAAGAAGATGGACCTCACCACACAGGCTGGGCACCCTGCATACGTGCTTTGGCAGCTGCTGAGCTTCTTATTCATGAGTCAAAGAAACTAACCTTTGGGGCACCCACCACAGTCTTCTCTCACCATAATCTGTCTAACCTCTTAATTTACAAAGGCTTACAAACCCTACCCCCTTTCCGAATCCTTTCCCTCCAGGTGGCACTGGTAGAAGATGCCAGTCTCACCTTTCAATGCTGCCCACCCTTTAATATCTCAAAACTTCTACCTCAACCTAATGTTAATGATTCCCCATCCCATTCCTGCATAGAGACCTTAGATGATCTACTGCCCCACCCCTCACATATACAGGAGGGCAAACTGTGCCAGGTCACTTATACCTAGTACACAGATGGAAGCTCCTTTTTATGTGATAGGACTCGCAGAGCAGGCTATGGCATAGTATCAGATACAGAGATAGTTGAGGCAGGGGCACCCAGCCCATACTACTAACCAGCAGGCTGAGATGATAGCTCTCACCCATGCCTTTCAGTTAGCCGAGGGACAAAATTTAAATGTTTACACAGACTCTAAGTATGTGTTTCATATTCTCCTGTCCCACGCAGCTATCTGGAAGGAGCACAGGCTTCTTATGACAAAAGGAGGATCCATAACTAACTCAAGTTATATTATGAACCTGTTGAAAGCCTCCCATCTCCCTAAAGCTATAGGAATTAATTCACTGTCGGTCTCACCAGTCTGACAGTTCCATTACTTCCAAGGGATACACTCCAGAGCCCAGATCTATCTCAGCCACCTCAGTAAGTTCTTACAGTGCAGCCCACACTCTCACAGACACTTCCTGACACCCAACAGATCCTGTCCTACCTACATTAGTTCTTTCATCCTAATAACAAAGCTCTACTTCATTTTGTTAGGGCTCACCTCCAACCCACCCCTGAGGATATCAAGTTCCCAAAGGCTATCACTGCCTCCTGTCAGATCTGCTAGAAGTCAGACCCCAAGACCAAATACAGTAGTTTCCCTTTTCCTAATCACCAGGCCAGGGGCTCCCTTCGGGGAACTGACTGGCAGCTGGATTTTACTCATATGCCCACAGTCAAAAGAATTAAATATCTCCTGGTTATGGTAGATACAATGTCTGGGTGGGTTGAAGCCTTCCCCACCACCAACAAGAGAGCCCAGACAGTCTCCGATGTTCGTTTCTGATGATCGTCTCCAAGAAATCATTACCCAGTTTGGAATTTCAACCTCTGTCAGTCAGATAATGGCCCTGAGTTCACTTCCCAGATCTCTCAAAACCTGTCCAAGGCTCTTAACATTCCCTGGCATTTCCATATCCCATACCACCCTCAGTCTTCAGGTAAGGTTGAACAGACTAACCGTTCTTTAAGAGATGCCCTTGTAAAAATGTCCCAGGAATGATGGAGGTGGGTCTTGTATCTTATCTGTTGCTTTCATTGGTTAATAATAAAGAAACTGCCTTGGCCCTCATAGGACAGAAAATTAGGTAGGTGGAGTAAACAGAAGAGAATGCTGGGAAAAAGAAGCTTAGTCAAGGAGTCGCCATGGTTCTCCCACTCCAGACAGACGCAGGTTAAGATCCTCCCTGGTAAGCCACCTCGTGGGCTACACAGAATATTAGAAATTGGTTAGATCGATATGTAAGAGCTAGCCAATAAGAAACTGGAATTTATGGGCCAGGTAGTGTTTAAAAAAAATACAGTTTCCATGTAATTATTTCAGGGCATAACCTAGCCATGTGGGTGGCCGGGTGCCTGGGACGCAGCCCTGCTGCTCCTAATTCAACACAGGAACTTCACCTCAACTGGGTAAGACTCCTACCTCTGGCCCTTCTCAGGCTTAGAGCCCTCCCAAAAAGTCCCCTTTTTATCTCACCTTTCGAACTCATGTATGGGCAGCCCATTCTAATTCCCGGCCTCCCACCTAACCCCCCCCTTCCTGATCACCTGTCATGGCACTACTAACCCATCTACGCTTGCTACTGTGGGATTTTATCGACCACTCATTACCTCAACTATGTGCTAATCCATGTCCACCACCAATTAAAATAGGAGATCAGGTATTATGGTATTATTTTCCCCCCAGATCAATGTTCCTCACCCTTTTCCCCTATATGGCAGGGTCCCCTCAGAGTAATTCTTTTGACTCCCAGAGCTGCTAAGCTCGATTGAATTCCTCACTGGATTCACCTGTCACATCTTAAACCATTTACTCCTCCAGCACAGGGCAATACCTCATACACAGTAACTCAGACAGTACCTTGCTCTCTTAATTTCCAGAGGACTTCAGTCTAAAGAAAATAGAGGTCCTGTCTTTCACTCAACTCTCTTGTGCCAACATATTTTCCTTTCTCCTCTTTCTCTAAATTTCTGAATAACCTCTCAGCTGTCATTACAGGAATCATCATCAGACACGGAGCCAAAGGTTCAGGTGGTAAGCAAATTCTTAATGAAGTTCCTTGACACAGCAGGTTCACCACTGACTGCAGCAGTGTCTCCTGGATGTTAAGGTAGTGCCCAAGACATCATACATGGTTAAGAATTTATTTCTTTTAAGACATTTTTCTTTAAGCTCCATGGAGCCAGCTTGACCCACCTAAACGGACCGGACTTGAAAGAAATAAGTAGTCAAATTGATCCACCTGAACAGACCGGGCTTGAAAGAAATAAGTACTCAAATGGAATAAGTATCATTTAATTTTTAATCATTCTTGGCCTCAAAAACCCAAAAGCCCCACACACCTCAAATCATAAAGCCCCCCCTCAAATCTCCCCTTTATTTATTTTCTTTCTCTCCTAACGTGACTTTTGTTTTCCAGCATCTTGCGATGACCCAGTCCCACAAGACCCAGGTGGATGCAATGACTCAGCTCCTCAAGACTCAGGCGGATTTGATGACCCAGTTCCTCAAGACACAGAGAGATGCGGTTTCGATCAGCCATCCCATAATGCCAGTGAACAGGACATGATCACCAGGACACACTGGACACCCTGGACCCCTCAGTGCCCACAAAGTCAGCAGGAAGCAGTTATGAGAGACCGGGCTATGCCCCTATTCCCTACCCATTAAGACCCTCAACCCTCCAGATTTTTAATAAATCAAAAAGGGTGGAAATGTTATTCCCCAGAAGGCACCTGAGCATCTCTCATCTGGGGAACTACCTTTCCCAGGAGCACCTAGCTTTCCACACAAAGGCTGCGCAGGTGCAGAACGTGGGGTTTGACGCCCTTGCATGGGCCACCCTTTAAAAGTCTGTTCGTCCTCTTTTCTTTTCTCTCCCTTTACTGTTATGCATACTGCAATAAACCTCATGCCATGTGGGTTTTGTTGTGTCTTGCGTCCTCCTTTCATCTCCGAGAAGAAGAAAAACACATCCGGGAGGAAGAAGAACAATCAGCACGTGATGGATATGTTACTTTTGAAAAGATGTCCTGCTTTTGTTCCACAGAAGATGAGAACCTGTGGATTGTTACCAGGCTAATGTTATTTGATGGAGCAAGACCTCCCAGAAGATCTCTAGAAACCATATAAAAAATTTCCCAAGATATATTAGAAGCATTATGGGGAAAACTACATGTAAATTTCCAAATAATTATATATGTTGATCTTTATTTAAAGTGGGATATCATATAGAGAGATGAACACTTTGCATTGAATTGGAACTTAGTTTACTGATAAACACTTAAGGTTGATTTTGGTATATGTATTGGTTAAAGTATTGTCTTTTCAGATCATTTAATGTTATGTATAATTAAGAAATATAGATTGATAGTCATCAATAATACTCAAAATCTTAGTAACATTATTTAAGTTTTCTATATATGCTGAGATTTAGTTAATTTAGATAGATAACATTCAACACTTCAAAGACCAAAGAATATGGCATTCAAAAATTTTTAAGAACTTACAATTTTCTCAACAGTGAAATATGTCTGCTTCAGGCAGCACAAATTACTTCATTTGTGGCTGCTCATATGAGAGAGTTAGGTTTTCTACCACGAACAGCAGAGATAGCTCCCTGAAATGACTAAAAGTGAGACAAGACTCTCTGCAGACAGAGGAGCTGATAGTATAAGAAGTATTTATTTGACTGTGGTACAATCAGTCTGAGCCTAGGAAGTTGAAGAAGAAGCCATGAAGTACCATAGTGAGGATCTTTAAAGTCATGCACTTCTGACTAGGAATTCTGAGAATCGAAGAGGGTGGAAAGCTAGAACAGGAGCTAAAAGGCCTCAGAGACTTAGTAACTTCACTTTTTACAAAAGTGGAAGTCTCTGAAAATCTTCTGTCATAAAAGCATTACACTTCTACCATAGTGGCTGGTTTAGATCCATCTATGGTGCAGAGATCTCCTAGAGCAAAGCAAACACCCAACTTTTTTGTGTATTTTTCGTACAAGCTAGTTTCCAGAGAAGGAGTGAGCCGATGTGAAGATGTTCAGTGATTTCAAGTATTTCTAGAATAGAGCAATGAGATGATTAGGGAAATCTACTCAGACAACAAGGCCTGAAACCATTAACACAAAGCAAATTAATAAAAGCAACCTAAACTCAGTGTGACCAATTTTCTCCTTTTATACACGCTGCTAGAGTATATGGATTTAGAAGTTATACTCCAGGGATTGGAAAGAGATGGCCAAAGCTTGCCTGACAGGAAAAATCTACCTGATGAGGAAAACTGAGTTTTCAGAACAAAGTCAGGCCACAGCTGTGAGTAATCTGGCCCAAGTAGTTCTTGGAATAAATTTCTTCCTTCAGGAGAGCAGACAGATGTCTTATTTTTAATAATACAGGGTCCTGTTGAGTTGTCCCAGGATTTTGTCTGCACGCTTATGCAGCTATCAATGAGAATATTTAGGGATCCAAAAGGTGTTTCTTTTTATTATTAAACAGCTAGCCTATGAGAGTACTAACATAATTTATCATGCTGCTTTGACATCTTTTAGAAATAAAGGTGTCATTTCTGATTACATTCGAAATTTTTGAGGAATTATAAATTCATACACCCAAGGACTAGTTGTGGCTGCTGCTTTGCAGGCGTGAACAGGTAAATACATACTCTCACAACATTGAAATCTGGAAAATGGAAACTGATATAAGAATTATAAATATTTAATGAAACCGTGCACCTAGGTTGAGCTTTAGAGACTATACTGGATTACCTTCTCATTAAGGTATGGTCCAAATGATGCCTATAAAATATTTTAGATTTTGTAGATTGTTTTTTACTATCTCTTTGGTTCCAAAATATTTTCAACGATTTTCATGTAATGTTCCATCAGCCAATTAAAGGAGCAAATTAGGAGATATCATTGATAAGTGTTGCTTCAGGTAATGACAAACAGTGTGATATTATGACAGATATGTGTGGCTCATGCAATACAAAATATTCAAAATATTTTCAACAAGCCACCTTTCCATTTTCAGGACATATATCTTATTCTAAAGAAATTAAGACTCAGTAATGAAAAATTAGGATTGATAGCTTGCAAACTTTGAAGGAATTTCAGAAATGATGGGTAGATATTCAGTGACTGTGCCTATTTTAAAATTGTCTATGGAAAATCTTGAGCAATGCAGTGAGATTAGTAAAAGGAGAAGAGACCCTATTTTCCCCAGGTCATATATTGATGCTGACAGTCAAGTGCTGAGTCAAGTGGAGTATTCCCCCTGGCTTCTTGAATACACAATTTCAATAAATAAATAAACGAGAGTTATCCTCAGTCACCACATAATGCATTATGCACTTTTTATTTTAAATTTTCTAAATGTGGATTCCCACAAGCATTATACCATGCATAAACTTTGACATGATGGTGTAGAAGAGGTTTTGTCTAAAACAAAATGGAAAGACCAATGCAATGGATTATCAAAAGGATAAATCCCTGTTATAATATAGGGTCAAGTGTGTGCCTATGCATGCCTGTGTGTGAGTGTGTGTGTGTGTGTGTTTACAGGAAGAAAATAAACCACAATAGCATCCTGAAAGTTTGGTGTAGTGGATTGACCAGAAGATTAGCAGACTAGATGATATTGGAGCTACTAGTGCTCACCAAGTGTGAATGGATTGAGATTGCTGAAATTGTGTTTTTGAAACTCTGACGATGAAAATGGATACACATAATTGCCACAATGTGTATAGAGTGTGAGTTTATATGTAAGCATTTCTATTTGCAAAAAAATAATTTTAATATGCAGTTGTATTTATTCAGATTTTTTGTAGTTCATATATTTTTTAATTTTATTTATTTTTTAATTATTATTATTTATTTATTAAAGATTTCTGTCTGCTCCCCACCACCACCTCCCATTTCCCTCCCTTCCCCTAATCAACTACCCCTCCCTCATCAACCTGAAGAGCAATCAGGGTTCCCTGCCCTGTGGGGAGTCCAAGGACCTCCCCCCTTCTCTCCAGGTCTAGTAAGGTGAGCAACCAAACAGCCTATGCTCTCACAAAGCCAGTATGTGCAGTAGGACCAAAACCCAGTGCCATTGTTCTTGATTTTATTGATTTAGTTGATCACATTGAGCACCAATTGTTACTGGGAAAGGCTGCTTGTTCTTCCCAGCCACCCATCTTGCTTAGCCCGAAATAACAAAACAGAAATTATAATAATTAAAATACTGCTTAACCCATTTGGTCTAGACTCTAATTGGCTAACTCTCACATCTTGATTTAACCCATTTCTATCAATCTATATATTCTTACATGGCAGTGGCTTACCGGAAAAGATTCAGCATATCTGACTCTGGTGGCTCCAGGACAGCTCCTGTTTTTTTTCTTTCTGTATTCAGTTCTTGTTTTCCCTGCCTACCTAAGTTCTCCCCTATTATAAGGCCTAGGCAGTTTTTTTTTATTCATTAACCAGTGAAGGTAACACAAAAACAGAAGGAGCTGCTACATCAATATGTATGTATTTTACATAAAATTATGTAATAATAAGAATATTATTGAGTTTGCTGTTTTTATATAATCCACACATATATCAAAGAAGAGCAACATTCAGGAGACACCAATACAAATCTACAAAGAATTAATAAAATTAAGTTTTACTGTTTATATTAAATATAAGGTATTTAATCAATATTTTACTCTATTAGGATCTGAGAGTCAGTCTCTTAAACCATTAATATAGCTATAAATTCTACTTATAATCATCCTAATATGCTAAGGTCAAACCCACAACTAACAGGACTACAACCTATCAAGGTAAAATGCATGATTTCTTAAGCTAATTCAAATGTCATAATTTGTCAAAATTTATCTTCAGAGGGTATTAATGGTTACATATGCATAGACAAGTCTAAATTTTTACTCTTAGATTATTTAGAACTGTAGCTATATAATTGACAGGAAGAAAAATATGCCAATTGCAAATATCGAGCCTACTCTATATTGTTAGCAAGATAATGATAGCACAATCAGAAATTTCATCTTTGGTGACAGGTGATATATGTATCACGGCTTAATATTATCAATGATTCTGGTTTCATAAAAAAAACCAGCAATGTCATACCAATTTTCACAATGCAACTCAGAGAAACGAGGAAAGGGCATGACTCCCCTTGACGCTGTCATATACTAAAAAATTAAGGGAGTTATTTCTTTGCAGATGCTGCAGTGTTCAAGACAAAGATAGTGGTGCCACAACTTTAAAGAGAAGAAGAGGTTTCAGAAGCATTGATGGACATGATGCAAAGACCATAACAGGTGACTCCAAACAATAGTACTGGGAATATACCAGTACCTGACTGCTAACTACCCTGTTTTTTTGGTCATATAGATGTCAGGAACAGTCTGCTGCGTCTGAGCCAATGTACATTCAGATTTTAGTTATAAATATTTGCAGCTCAGAGCTGGCATATATCCAGAGCCTAAGTAGGAAGGACCCAATATGCTGACAATATTACTAGTTTTCCTTGCCTCTGAATCCTCTGAAGGAGTGTGTGCATTCAAATTTTCCCCGGAACAATGACGAGAATGATCTCAATTCCACCAATAGGAACAAAGCCTGTGGTAACCTTGGAGATCTGCATCAGAGCCGCTGACGCATTTCTCCCTCCCATCTCAATGTTTGCTCCGGCAGAAAAATATGAAAGTGAAAGTAGATGACAGGAAATAATGTAGTTTACCTAGGACCAGAATAGAATTATCAACAGAGAAATCATTATGAGGCAAGTAGGGGGTGATCATGTATCTGAATTGTTGGGTCTGTATCCTGCTATCTACCTGAAATTTTCATTTCTCTTTGCTGACGGCAGATTGAGACACTGTGCTGCCGAATGCAGCTTACTGGTATCACATTCAGAAATACCATGTCAGAGTCCATAAACAAGTATTGCAGAATCTAACACTTGAAATTTTCAGATTCCCAGGTGCCTGAGGCTATTTGCCAACATAGCAATTGTCATAGTGAGGCTTCCAATGGCGCATAAGGTCAGTACATTTCAGCGTTGTCATGAATAGACTTGCTAAGAAAATCATCATTTCAGAAAATACATAATTTAAAGCTAACCATGAAATTGCAGATTTTACGGCTGAATCAGTGGCTTCAGTCTCTAGCACATTTCTTGCACTGCAAACAGAATCAAGTGACTCTCACAAATTCCTTGTTTTTCCAATTGCTTCTGTATCCTGCAGGTCTCTGAGACAAATTTTCTTCTCTGCTGTTTTTTACAGTGAGGCTTTGACTAAAGTCCAGCTTTGAGCAGGACTTTAGTCAAAGCCCCACTGGCAAAATCACTCAGTGCAGACCTTTTTATGCCATGTAGGAACCAATAAGGAGAGAGCTCTCATAACAAGGACCGGAAAGCACAGGACTGCATCTAACTTGATGATCTCATCCAGAGCTGATGAGTCATCTGTGTCTCCCTCCTTAGCTTGTATTGGGAAAAGAAGCAGAGCAATTAACAGGGGAACACAGAATAAAATGTAATTACCCGGCATTTTGCCTCCAGTTAACAGCCAATGAAACTGGGAAAATGTGACAGGTTGAGCCAGCTGGCAGCTGCTTTTGCCTGGAATCTACCTATATACATGGAAGCCTCCATTCCTGTCTGGAGATTTTTGACTGTGAATCTGTGCTGTCAAGTGTATCTTGCTTCTGATTCTTTGTGATTTTATTCTCTGATTTTACGTGTGGTTTTTATGCAGTCAAATTATAATTAAATAGGTTACATTTTATGATATTATAAATTATATACAAATAAAATGCAATTATATTTTTCATGTAGTTTTAATAGAATACATAATATATTAAATTGATTAGAGTGCTATAGAAAGAAGTGGGTGGATTTGAGAAAAAAAAAAGTAGATTTTAAACCCTCGCCCTCATAGACACAACTATAATATTTTAGCTCACAATGTCTTAATGATGAAGAAATGATTTCAGTTTAATTGATTTCAGAAAAAAATTAAATATATTTAAATTGTTAACATTTGTGTTTGCTTGTTTTAAGGCTTATTGGTGTTTGCACCTTTACCTTTGCATGAAGCAACATTCATATTTTTCTTACATGAAATCAATATACATACGTATTCTCTAAATAATTTATAATCATTTATTTAAAAAACAACTAGATTTTAAATATTAGAAGTTCTATCTAAATCTCCTAAGCTCCTTTAAAAATGAATATATATATACACATATATAATACATATATTATATAATATACAATAAAAGGAGAATTTATTTAAGTAAATGTATGTCAACCAAATTCAAGCCATCTATTGTTACATAGCACATTTTATAGAGAGCCACTTTGAAAATAATTATAACTTTCCTTTCCAATTATTTAAATACATTAAATTGCCCCTTTAATAAGGGTTCAGCTTCATTTGTCCTGCCATAGGCATATTAAGATATCTTGATGCCTAATTAAAAATAAAGCAAGCATTTTTCATGTGATTAAAAAAAAGATTTTTGAGCACTGGATAAAGTACAAGAATAATGCATTTAGTTCCAGTTTTTGAAATTTCATTGGGGCAAAAGTTCTTTTATATTAATCAAATACTGGTTAAGTGCAGATATTTATTAAAACTAGAGGATATGAGATTGGATTTCTCCTTTGACTGGAATGTGCCATTCTAGCCTAGCTGGCCATGAATACTCAGAGAACTTCCTCTTTCCACACTTCTCTAATATTCTAGAATTGGAAATACCAGCACAACTGCTTTAGAAAATGAATATTGTGAAAATGTCTTTAGGTTTCTTAATTTACAAATAAACATGTTGTTGACTGTTTCAGGTTACAATGTAACCAAAAAAGCAAAAAATTAAAAAAAAATAAGGAAAAGACTATAACTCACAGACTACACTACTTACTACTCTAAAGATCATGAAACATATCAAACTCTGTGAGTTTGATATGGTTCTGTAAACACCAACATTAAATTATCTTTTCTGAATAGTAGATGATAAAGTGAAAAAAATGGGCAAATGTCTGGGTTCTAACACTATCATCCTTATGCATATATTATAATTAGTACAGCATAGAGGTAAATCCATGCCCATCAAAAAAAAAAAACTAGATAAAGAATGTGGATATATTTAACTAATGGGGTACTCCTCAGTGGTAAAAGACAATGACATCTTCAAATTTCAGGCAAAATAATGAAACTACAAAACTCCAACCTAAATGAGTTAATACAGACCAGAATGATGAGGATGGTTTGTAGAAATCATCGGTGAACACCAAATAATGCAAAGAGTAGGAAACCTAAAGCCCATGACCTTAGACAAGCTAAGTAACAAGGGGAACATAAGGGAAAAAAGACATTCATCCACCAGGCAGCACCAGTCTATGACCCAGATCACGTGTGGCACTGAAGATATCCACTTGGCGCTTGACAAAACTGGCCTTTGTGCAAATAACTCCCCATGTCTTGACACTGAAAATATTCACGATGTCTGAATTGGACAAGCATGATCAAAGAAAAAAAATGCCAACCTCCTGCATTGCAATTTGCAAAATGCTCTCTTTCTTAGATATATCTGCCCTTTATTAGAACTTGACTCTTCTTTAAAGAAGCCAGCATCCTGGAATCAGGCATCTTGTTAGAGATCACATGCCCAATGTCAACCAGATCAGAATAAGTAATGTCATACATCACAGGAGTTTCTTCACCCTGGGGTTTAGCATATAGCTTTTCATCATCACTACTTACATTTCAGAAGAGATCTGTGTCTTTGTTTTGGAGTGCTTGATTTTAAAATAACCGAACAGGACGAAAGCATAGAAAAAAAAAAAAAAAATGGGGGAATACAAAAATAACTTAGTGAGGAAAATTCCAAAATTTTAAGTATGACCATAACAAGAAAAGATAAAATATTCTCATAAATGATGTCTTCATGAGAAAGCAACAGCATTGTAATGTTGAGGGTAAGCATGCTGGTTAGTATGCACTAGTGTGTTACACAATAGCTTTAAATCCCATAAAAACATGATTTTATACCAATATTACTCATACACAATTGTTCAAAGAGCTAAATTTGCAGTGTTTCTTCTAATTACACCCGATTAATACATACTGCTTAGCATTATTCTTGGACATAAAAACACTTCACGCCATGTGTAGATTCAATTTATATCGCAAAGGAAAGGATATATCATTTGAAGACAGCTTATCGTTAGGAATAGATCTGTTGTCAGAGGCTGATGGCTTGTTTCTTAATGCCCTGACTTAAAATAACCATTCAGAAACTCGATTATTTACAATATTGTCTGGCCAATAGCTTAAGAGTATTTCTAGCTAGCTTTTATATCCTAAAATAACTCATCTCCATTAATCTCTGTATCACCATGAGGTCATGGCTTACTGGCAAATTTCAGCAGACTCCAGGAAAAGCATCTGTTTCTGGCGGAGCTTCATGACTTCTCAGTGACTCCTCCTACTTTTTTTATATATCTCTTTCATCCTTTCTTTACTATGCTAAGACAGTGGTTGAGTCAGCTTCCTTATTAACAAATGGTAATAAAAGATGTTCAGTGAATACATCACCTCCCAAATCACCTTCCCTTTTCTTTCTAAATAAAAGAGAAAGATTTAACTTTAACATACTAAAATTGCATATAACAAAACAGTAATTGGTGCTATCAGGAGTAGATGAGTATGTGTCTCATTGTTATGAAAAGGCCTAAGTTTTGAAAACATTTTAAATACGATATTCTGTTAGTCTTTGAGAAGCTTGAATTATACCTATCCATCTGAAATATATCTCTGTAACTCTAGAAAAGCTAACTCACCGGACTACAAACTTGACTAATATAGGTGACTCTATATTAATCCATATTTCAAAATTATACATTATATTTTAATCTAGCTGCACAATATAATACCTTAACCAAGAGCAGAAACATATATATTATAATATATGTAACAAAATTGATCTTAAATTTATATTAATAAACCAAAATCTATACCAATGCATATCTCTATAGCATATCACTCTTTAAATGTAACCAAATTTTATAAAAATATTTTTGAATTTGGTCATGATTCTTTCCTAACTTATTCCTGCTGTTTATTAGGCAAAACTAGTTGGAGGAGTTTATTTAGACCTTTAAGTGCATCTTTTTCTAGTGAATCACATTAGTCTTGAGAAATCCACAGGTTTTCATTCTCTCTGGAAAGGAAGTAGAACCTTTTTTTTCCCAAAACAACATATCTTTACCTAGAACCAAATTTTGAAGTAAAGACACCTTTAAAGCATATATTTTGGTTTATATTAGCACCACATACTATGAAATGTCTTTATGTACTTATCTCTTTCACAGACAAAATTTAAATAAAACACAATAATAGACCTAAACCAGTCTTTCTGTGTATTTTCCATCTTACATGGCTTGTTTTTCTTTACTTATTTAATCTATGACAATTTATGGTCTGTCTATTTGAAGACATTGTTTTTTTTTAAAAAAAATATTTGTTTCTTTTTATATCTGTAACTATTTTCTGATGAGAAGCATTTTTAAATGCTACATAGAAATGACTAAGACAAACTCTTCCATCTTGCCTGTCCGTTCCTCCCAGTCCAACATGGCTAAGAAATGTTTACTGCCTCTGAGATACTTAATCTCAGACCCAGATCCAGGCCTGGGTCTCACCATGTCTGTGTTGTCATTAAGTAAGTTGGAGCACTCTGCTCACAAATGCCAGTTAAATGCTTCATAGCCAGACCAGGAGAAAGAATCATAGTTGATCCTGAAACTAGCATGAAACAAAAGCTTTCTTTACAGAGTCTTGAAGATTGTCACCTGTTATGAGAAAGTGTGTGAATATTCAAAGCTAATTACAAACTTAATTTTATATAGGCATGTTCTTTTAGAGGATGTAGAGTTCTGATGTATTGTCACCATTAATATCTCTGACAGATAAGTCTTATAGGCAAATGAAAATATGATGCTTCATTTGATAGGACATGAAATTTAATTAATTTTCCCTGAGTCTAACAACACCCATTACCTAGATCTCACCAATGGAACTCCTTATTTCTCCCACCAATGCATGAATTGAGAGATTTGGAAATGGCTGCTCTCCTCTTCCTTTATTTACATTTGCAAATGATGCTTAGATAGCTCAAATTTTCTCTAGTTTTTCTATGTAGTTTGCATTTTATAAATCTTAGACATATTTCTTAGTACAGAGAATAACCTTAAGAATACCTACAGCTATACCATAAGCTTGTGTATTCAGATGAGATATGAAAATATTACTACCTTCTCTACCTTTAAGATACTCAATCTACAACGGGATTACTTTAGGCCTTTGCTTCTTGAATATCTAATTATTTTCTACGTAGGTCCTAATTGTACAAAACTTCAGCTCTTCATCTCTTGTTTCCTACAATGGAATAAGGATGTGGTTATTCCTAGGCAGTTCATGTAAAATTGGACAGCATAGAGAAAAGTTGCCATAGATATTTATCTACACAAGGCATAAACTTGACTTCCTCTAGATTGCTTTATGATGAATACCTTCCATGAAATTTCTAGCTGTCCTTAAGCCTGGCCACAATATCACTCTGTCAAATGCTGTCTTTCTATCAAGAATGTTCCTGCTATGATTCCAAGTAACCCAGATAATATCTATATCTCATCTCACAACTCATTCCCTTAGACATCCAACCCCCAAATTTGTGACATTCAATGGGACCATCTCTGGTGACACCAACACATACCTAAGGGCTGATGTGTGATAATTCAACATTTACTGCTACTTACTGCTATTCATGTGGGTTTTGGTCATAGGGACAAGCAGCTAGAAATGGAATATAGCCACAGCATGACTAGTAAGGACAGGACATGCTATGCTGAAAGTGTTATTAGCTCTCCTTGCTTCAGATATCTGGAGTCTGTGCTTTAAAATTGTTTCTGGAACATGAACCAATGAGGAAGAGAATGATCTCCATTCCAACAATAGGAACAAATCCTGTGGTAACCTTGGCGATGTCCATCAGAGCTGTTGACTCCTTTCTCCCTCCGTTCTCAAGGTGTGGTCCGGCAGAAAAAATAAAAGTGAAAGTGGATGACAGGAAAAAATGCAGTTTATCTCAGACCAGAATCCAATTATCAAAGAGGAAACCATTGCAAGGTAATTAGGAATTGATTATATATCGCACTTCTTGGGTTTGTAATCTGCCTATCTTCCTGAAATCAAACATATCTTCCTGGGGATGGCTGATTATTATTTTTCACTGCCAATTAGAGCTTACTGGTATCACATTCAGAAATGCCATGTCATACTCCCTAAAAACCACTGATTGTGGAATCTGCCACTTGAAATTTTCAGTATCCGAGATGCCTGAAGCTATTCCCCGATAAAGCAATTATCATAGGGGGTCCTCCAATTGTGCATATGATCAGTACATTCCCAGTTTCTCTCAGGTATTGACGCCCAAACAAAAATTTGATTAACCTTTGATAATCAAAGGTTAATCATAAAATCACAGATATTATGGCTTAATCAGTGACTTCAGAGACTCGAGCACATTTCCTGCACTGCAAGCAGGAACAGGTGACTCTTAGCAGAAGCATGGAAAATCTCAGAAGTTCTTTGCTTTTACTAGGTATCTATTGCTTATGTGTCCTGCAGGTCTCTGGAACAGATTTTCTTTCTGAGTTTGTGTATAGCCAATCTCCTGACTAAATTCCAGCTAAACGCTGGACTTTAGCCAGGAGACTGGCTGGCAAAATCCCTCAGTGCAGACCTTTTTATGTTATCTAGGAACCAATAAGAAGAGAGCTCTCAAAGCAGAAAGCACAGGACTGCATTTTACATCCTGATCTCATCCAGAGCTGATGATTCATCTGTGTCTCCCTCCTCCCTGTGTGTTGTAAAAAGAAGCAGAGCCATTTCAAGGGGAACACAGGATAAAATATAATTTACCCTTTGTTTTGCCTCCAGTCAACAACAGACAAACCTGCCTAATTAAGACTGGTTGCCACAGCAACATTGCAGCTGCTTTTGCCTAGATTCTAGCTGTATACATGAAAACCTCCTTTCCTATCATTGATTTTTTTGATTGTGACTTCGTGCTGTCAAGTGCATCTGGCTTCTTATTCTTTGTGATCAGTTTTTGTCTGTTTTTATGTGTATGTTTATGCAGTTGAAATATAATTATTTATGTTTTATATACTAAATGTAGATGTAATATATAAATATATGATTACAATGGTTCATGTAGTTGAATTACAATACATGATATATTTAAGTCCATTAGATTATTGTATAAGGAGATGGAAGGATTGTAGAAAGAAATATTGATTTCAAGCCCCCTTGAAATAGTCCTGACGGTAATAAATTATCCCACTTTGTCTTAATTATAAAAAAAAAAAAACAAATTCAAGTTGTTTCATTTCTGGAAACATATATAATCTTAACATTTATGTTTGCCTGTTTAAAGTCCTTATAGGTATTTGCACCCCCATCTTTGCAAGAAGCAACTCTCATAATGTTTCTTATCAAATATAATTAATATATACCTAAAATATTTTCCTATTATAAGTTTATTTGTATTTGTTTTAAAAATCCACTAGATTCCAAATACTAGAATTCCTCTCAAAATTTCATAATTATTATTAAATTTGAACCACATTTTTCTATCTTTAATGTATACAGAGTATATTTAAGGAAGTTGTATGTCCATTAATTAGAAACCATCTATTGGTACATGAGTGTCCTACATGGCAAGCTATGCTGATAATAATTCTAAATTTCTTTCTCAATTAGCTAAGTACTACATATAGCTACTCTAATAAGGGTTTCACTTTACTGTTTGTCTTCTATGCATAGTGCATTTTTGGGCACTGCATATACTTTAAGAATTAAACATTTAGTTACAGTTGTTGAAAATTCATTAGGGTAAAAGTGCTTACATATTTATCAATAGTGGTTTGATGCAGATATGTATCAAACCTTGTGCAGTTGAGATAGGTGTCCTCCTGGGACTGAAACGTGCCATTCTAGCCTAGCTGGCCATGAGTATTCACTAAACTTCCTGTTGCCACACTTCTCTAATGTCCTGGAATTGAACAAAACCAAGATTTAGAAGACAAATATTCTAAAAATGAATTCTAGGTTTACAAATCACCAAATGAGCATATTCCTGACTGTCTCAGTTTTCAATGTAACCGCGAAGACATAAAAATTAAGAGAATGAGTATAAATCACAGACCACACAGTTAACCACTCTAAAGATCATTGTATTATACTTACACACCAAATATCATATGGTCCTCTGTAAATACCAATGTTAAATTATCTTTTCTTAATGGTAGATAATAAGGTCAAAAAGTGGAAAAATGTCTGGGTTATTCTTCTATGATCCTTAAACATATAATGTAATAAGAGCAATATGGAAGTAAATTCAGGCTCTTTGACCAATAATAGATTTTTAAAAAATGCGGTCACATTTACACAATAAAGAACTATTCAGGAGTAAAAACAAAGATATCTTGAAATTTGCTGGCAAATGAATGAAAATATAAAAATCCATTCAAAGTGAGGTAAAGTAGACCAGAATGATGAGGATGGTTTGTACTTAATCATAGGTGAAAAACAACTATAAAGCATAGAATAGGGAACCTATAGCCCAGGATCACAGATAAGCTAAGTAATAAGGGGAATATTAAGGGAAAAATTGATAACCCTGGGAAGAGGAAAAAGACAAATATCATGAAAAAAATGGGAAAATATGGATGCAGTGAAAAGGGAATACAGAAAGTAAGGACAAAGACAGTAATGAAGAGGAAAGAACTGGAAATAATAGAATTGTATGTTTTGTGGAGGGAATGAGACAGCAAGCACGGATAAAGTTAAATTCACTGACAGAAACATTATGGGAATAGCTAAATCCTGGAATTGGAGGCATTCACAAGGATGGCCACAACTTAGACCCTAAGTAATAGTGGAGACGGTACTTTAACAGTCTTAGCCTTGTTGTCAGATTGATGACTATCTTAAATGTCATCATAGAACCTAAGTCCAGCAAATTATGGAAGCAGGTGCAGAGATCCAGAGGTGATCACATGGCTGAGTTCCTAAAGCCCAGTTGAATAATGGGAATAGTAAGAAAACATGCAAGAGATCAAGGTCATGATGGGAATACCCACTGAAACAGCTTACCTGAGGTGATGGTAGCCTAGGAACTGTGGCCTGACAGTGAGGGAACTAGGATACTAACTAACTACGCGCTTTGAATGTGAGGGAGAGCTGTATGACTAGGGCAGACTGTGGGTCCAGGCCAGTGGGACCAGGATTGATTCATTCTGCATGTTCTGATTTTAGTAAACCCATTCTCTGGAATGCTATCTACTAAAGTTTAGATATAGTGGGAACAAAATAAATAAAGAAAGATGCAACTATGATATGTTCATATGAAATAAAATAATACCTAATGAAATTGCCTGTGTTAGTGATATGTCTTTTTAAGGTACCAGGTAAATCATATATAAACAAGCATCAAAAAGCAAAAGTGAGCCTATACATATAACATATTGTTACTTAAATGTGATTCAGCTTTTGAATAATTTCAAGTTGGAGACAGAAAAAAATACGAGTACTGGAATATTTCCTTTTTACTAGGCCTTCTTTATCTTCTTGGAAACAAAGTCACAGTGTTTTTATTTTTTGTAATTGTATTCTTTTCTTATGTCATGTCACAGAATGTGAGTGGAAGCCTACTAAGAAAATGAGCAAGTTTATTAATCCCATATTGTAAGGCAGTTGTAGATCATATCCCAGTCAGTGGTAAGATATTAAGCATCAGCTGGGCATGTTTAAATTCCATGTTCTTGTTCTTCAGTTTATCAACATGAGCATGTAGAATGACATCACTTCTGAGTAAGTGAAATATGTAAGGAATAAACATTGATATTATATACTAAGAATACATTTAAAATAATAAATACCAACACTATTATGAATAAAATTAATTATAAAATTTCACAAGTGTATAACAAAAATTGCATATTTTGCCTACAGCAGCATATAAATAAAATGCAAAAGAGAGAGGGCATTAATTAATCAAGAACAGGATACAGAATATTACTTTATATTGTGTGAATATATGATTCATTTAAGAAAGTTTCTGACTGGATATTGTCTAAGTAGGAGAAGTTTAGCCTGAAGAAACAGACAGAAAGGTACTTAGTAAAAATGGAGGAGAGTCAGTATCATGAGAAACTCTGGGAAGTGGATGTAACTGATATACTAAGAAAAGGTAGCAATCCACATGGCAGAGTACTTATAAGATATATAACTAATTTAAAATGTACATGTTAACTAATAATAACCTGAGCTATTTGGTGAGTGTTTAGAAACAATAATAATTTTCTCTGGGGTTACTTAGGAACTGTCTTGTGGAGAACAAAACTCTACCTACTAATGAAATATTGATGTGGGGAGCCTAATTAGTATAAAACAAATAAAAATAGATATATAAAGTTTCTAAGCAATCAAAAAATTGAATCGACGTGGCTTATGAATAAGTGTTTTTTGTTCAGCTAAGATCAATGCAAATGGAAAACCGTGGAATGGCACTTTAAGAGATGTTTTATGAGCTGGGTGCTGGTGACTACCAGGAACATAACTCCATTAAACGTTCCTCCATCCAAATACATTATAAGGTTTATTAACAATGGTCTGTATGCTACTCAGTGTAAGAATGCACCCAATAATGTCCCAGAGGTGCAGTAATAATCAGGGCTCCCTGATACCTCAGCCATGAAGCTCATCTCAGAGGGACACAAAGGTGAGGAGCCAGCTCCAAATGCTAAGCAACAACACATGCTTTACTCTGAGCAGTGTTAATTTACAACTAATATTGCAGTTTCACATTTGTCTCATCTGATCAAAGAACAATGCAGATGTTCAGTAGATAAAGTTCAGGACAAAATTAAGTCTCTAGACAGACTGCTGTGTGTTTATAAATATGCACATGCAAGTCTCTCTGGGGATCTATTTATGTGTTAGTGATGAATTTAAGAGATAATATTAATGGGTCACTGATAAGATTGGATTTATGTAATTGCTTTGTTTTTGTTTACATTTTAATCATTGTACATTATAAATAAAGTTGTTTCACAAACTCTTCTTCCCTGTGCTTGCCTCCCCACACTCCACCTCATCAATTCCTCCCAAAGGATAGGCCACCCATGGGGAGGCAACATAACTTGGCATATTAAGCTGAGGCAGTTCAAACCCTACCTTATCAAGAAGAGTTAGACATCTAAACTTATGGAATTTTCTCTAAAAATTAGATCTTGTACCAGAAATGAGTCCTGGTTGCCCTGTCAGGTCTTTCATATACTAAAACATTAAGGGAGTTATTTCTTGGCAGCTGCTGCAGTGTTCAAGACAGAGATAGTGGTGCCTCAATTTTAAAGAGAAGGAGAGGTTTCAGCGGCGGGGATGGACATGATGCACAGACCATAACAGGTGACTCCAAACAGTAATACTGGACTATAGCAGTACCTGACTGCTAATTACCCTGGGTTTTTTGTAATATAGATGTCAAGAGCAGTCTGCCGTGTCTGGGCCAATGTACATTCAGATTTCAGCTATAAAGAGTGGCAGCTGGGAGCTGGCATATAGCCAGAGCCTGAGTAGGAAGGATCGCTATTATGACAATATTATTAGCTCTCCTTGCCTCTGAATCCTCTGAAGGAGTGTGTGCATTCAATTTTTCCCCGGAACAATTATGAGAATGATCTCAATTCCACCAATAGGAACAAAGCCTGTGGTTACCTTGGAGATCTGCGTCAGAGCTGCTGACGCATTTCTCCCTCCTTTCTCAATATTTGCTCCGGCAGAAAAATATGAAAGTGAAAGTAGATGACAGGAAATAATGTAGTTTACTTAGGACCAGAATCCAATTATCAAAAGGGAAATCATTATGAGGTAAGTAGGAGGTGATCACGTATCTGAATTCTTGGGTCTGTATATTGCCTATCTAACTGAAAATTTCCATTTCTCCCTGCTGACGGCTGATTGTGATACTGCGCTGCCGATTGCAGTTTACTGGTATCACATTCAGAAATGCCATGTCAGAGTTCCTAAACATTTATTACGGAATCTTACACTTGAAAATTTCAGATTCCCAGGTGACGGAGGCATTTTGCCAACATAGCAATTATCTTAGTGAGGCTTCAAATGGTGCATAAGGTCAGTACATTTCAGTGTTGTCATGAGTAGACTTCCTAACAAAATCAACATTTTAGAAAATACATAATCTAAAGTTAATCTGGGAATAGCGGATTTTACGACTGAATCAGTGGTTTCAGATTCAAGCACATTTCCTGCACTGTAAACGGAATCAGGGGACTCCTCTCACAAAGACCTTGCTTTTCCTATTTCTTCCGTATCCTGCAGGTCTCTGAGACAAATTTTCTTCTCTGCTGTTTTTTTACAGTGAGGCTTTGACTAAAGTCCTGCTAAAAGCTGGACTTTAGTCAAAGCCCCACTGGCAAAATTCCTCAGTGCAGACCTTTTTATGTCATGTAGGAACCAATAAGGAGAGAGCTCTCATAACAAGGACCGGAAAGCACAGGACTGCTTTTAACTTGATGATCTCATCCAGAGCTGATGAGTCATCTGTGTCTCCCTCCTTATCTTGTATTGGGGAAAGCAGCAGAACAATTAACAGGGAAACACAGGATAAAATGTAATTACCCGGCATTTTGCCTCCAGTTAGAAGCCAATGGAACTGGCTAAATGTGACAGGTTGAGCCAGCTGGCAGCTGCTTTTGCCTGGAATCTACCTATATACATGGAGGGCTCTATTCCTGTCTGGAGATTTCTGATTGTGAATCTGTGCTGTCGAGTGTACCTTGCTTCCGATTCTTTGTGATTTTTTTATCTGTTTTTACATGTGGTTTTTGTATGCAGTGAAATTATAATTAAATAGGTTACATATAATACAATTTTATACGAATAAAAATGCAATTATATATTTTATGTCATTTAATTATAATACATAATATATTTAATTTAATTAGAGTGCTATACAAAAAAGTCGGTGGATTGTAGAAAGAAATGTAGATTTGAAACCCTCTCCTATATAGACCCACGTGTAATATAGTAGCTCACAATATCTTAATGATAAAGAAATAATTTCAGTTTAATTGATTTCACAAAAAATAAATATATTTAAATTGTTAACATTTGTGTTTGCTTGTTTTAAGGCTTATTGGTGTTTGCACATTTACCTTTGCATGAAGCAGCCTTCATATTTTTGTTTCTTACATGCAATCCATATACATAAATATCCTCTAAATAATAATTTATAAAAATTAATTTTAAAAAAACAAGTAGATCCAAAATATTAGAAATTCTCTCTAAATCTCCTAAGCATCATAAAACTGATATATATATAAAATTTAATAAAAGGAGAATTTATATAAGGAAGATGTATGTCCACCAATTTCAAGCCATCTATTGTTACATAGCACATTTCTCATGGCAAGCCACTCTGAAAATAATTGCAACTTTCCTTTTAATTAGTTAAATACATTAAATAGCCCCTTTAATAAGGGTTCAGCTTCATTTTTCCTCCTATTAGGCATACTAGGATTTTTGAGCACTGGATAAACTACAAGAATAATATCTTTGTATTGTCTCTATTTCCTGTGTGTGTCCCATCTCATTCTCATTCCCCCTCTAGGGACTCTGTTGACTTATAGGTGGGCCAGGGTAAAGTGGTGCCCAACGTTTGGCTGGAACACGGGGGATTCAGTGAAGAAGCTGTTTAGAGAGGCTCATATAAAGTGAAGTATAATTAAGAGGAAGAGAGACACAGGAACGTGCTGTGTCTTCTAACCACAGTAACCTGAACAGCGATCACAGGACAAACAATTACTTATCATGAAATGAGACATGTATTCAAGGCATGAGGGGTAAATACTAAAATTAAAAGTTAAGGTTTTTGAGTATATTAAAGGTGTTTTAAGAATGAGAAAAAAATGATAGAGAGACAGAGAGGCAATTAAACATTACTATTAAGCATTCAGCCTAAGAAATGTTCCTATAACTGTCTTATTTACTAGAATTAATAAATGTTTGATTTAGAGGTATTATGATTTTGTAGTTGACAATGTTATTGGGATAGAATAGTAAATTATATTAGAAGATAAATTGAACAAATGAATCAAAAAGGAGCCTAAATATTTTCAGTGGCAAATAAGGGGTATTAAATTTGAAAAGGCTCAAATTAATGCAATCAGCATCAATGATGTGCTGAGGGAAATTATTTTTCCTATGTTAACAAGCAAGTGGAACTTGTGATAACCCTAATTAGCAAGCTAATACCCCCGTTGAAATACATGAATAACTGAGTGGAATAGGCATGGAGCATGGGAGCATCTTCGCTCCATGGGAGAGAACGATGGTTCATGGATTAAAGTTATCCAGAAATCTAATGAGCCTTATATTGAATTCCTAGCTCGACTAAAAAAAGAAATAGAAAGACTATAACTGGAGAAGAAGCAAGGAAATAACTTCTGAAAAGGCCAAGCATATAAAAATGCCAAGGTGTGTTATAATGAGCTATGCTATCAGTTCAGGAAACAGGAAATATTAAAAGTTATAGGAAAGTATGAAAAGATATTCCATCTGAAAGTAGAAAACTGCAATTGGCTGCTGAAACTATGGTCACCATTTATTATAATTGGCAAAAGGAAATAAAAATTTAAAAGATTTAAAATGCTTTGTATATGGACAAATCAGGCAAAATAAAAATTAGTTAAAGAGCGTATTCAAAATGCCTTTATGAATAAGTTATAACCTATGATCACATGCAAAATGTCTGGAGATCTGACATTTGAAAATTTGGAAATGCTCTAAGGGATCATTGGTAGCCTTTTCTATTGTTCAAGAGGAATATGAACATTTACATAATAATAATAATCATCTACATGTTCAATATAAAATTCCATTTTGATAAACTAATCATATTTTGAAGTCAATTACATTTTAAAACAGCAAATTGAAATTTTAAAAAGGAAGATTTTGGTAAGGAATTAATGTGAGATATTGGCAAGAATCGGGGCAACTTTTCATTAATACAGATTAAATTTTGTAAATCTGCCCCAAAGGGAAATTTTAACTAGAGTAGACAAATATTTCTTATACACCAAATTTTGAACTAGCAGAAAAATTGCCATAGATACTGAACAACAGCCTGCATTGCTAATGGAGAAAGGGAGAGGGTATGGTACTGTCTCACTGCAGGATGAGTGAGAATGATGGCTCCTGAAAAAGATATTCAAATATTGGCCATGGTAAAATTATACTCATGGAAGTGACCTCGACCACATTAGCCTTCACCATAATCATCAACTTGGGGTAACTGAAATCTCTTGTGCCTTGTGGTCAGATTATTGTCCAGCAGTCCAAAAGATCGGTTATAGTCAAATAATTTTTCTGGCCATATGTGCTCTGTAAATTGTCTCTTCAGTTCAGGAATCAGCTGTATGTTATTGTGCTTATGTCCCTTAACACCTACGTTCCATCCTGTCCTTTGGGGAGACACTGATGTTTTAGTGTATATCACTGTAGGTATTCTCTCTCCTCCTTGGAATGACTTGACATATCTGAATAATTTTGATAGGACCTCATATAATTTTATTTATATGGATGATAGAAAGCCAATAAGCTTTGAAAATTATCCTTGTTTATCAGGGGGATTACAACATGGGTTACAACCTGGTATTAAAATATGTAGATCTCACACTCGTCTTCAAAGATGGTCCGCATGGACCATAAATCAGACCTGGACAAAATTATTGAAAATTATGAATTATCATAACCTTAATGTCCAGATTTTACTTATTGTGGTTTAAAATATCAGCCATTTAATTGGACAAATTGTTTAGTCAAATTTGGCAAAATAATTCAAAATAAACAGATTGATTGGGGCACTTATGGTCAATTTATTAACAATTGTTCTGAATAAAATGTTACCACTTGTGATTTGCTTAATGTTACCAGGTTGAATTGAGCCGAGAATGAAATGATAACTGGAAGACATCTTCTGGCATGAGGAGATGGAGGAATCACTGATAATCTCATTGCCTTAGTCACTGCCCCTACAGCAATTCAGAAGATTGTGGCTCCCTTAAAACCTGTTCAGCTTTTAAATGGCTCATTTATTGCAATGGTATTATCTGCTTCTACTTACAAATTTCCCTTATTTGGAAGTATTAATGTTACTGCTTGTGTGACACTACCTTTTTATTTTTATTTTTTTTGGAAGAATTGATTTTACAACTGAAATTAATTGTTATGATTGTCAATTGTATTTATGCATTAATTCCTCTAATAAGTTTAATCCTCATAATCAATCACTTACGATATTACAACAGCTTACACCTATTTGGTTGCATGTGACTTGGGTCATTCTTGGGCTCCTCCTGGGAAGATGAGACAAAGTTGGTAAAAAGGTGCTTGGCAGAACAAGCATAAATGAAAGCATATTTTATCTGCCCATTTCTCAAACTTTCTGTCAGAAGCTGTACCTGAAATAAGGAGTAACCTTATCATGCAGTACCAGGTATAGTTTTACAAGTACTTTGCATCTGTATACTTTTGCTTTCTTTCATTGTATTTTTATTTAATTTGGCAAATATGCAAACACCTTCTAGAAACTTTATTTTGCTCTCCTTATGAATGCAATGGAGGCATTAACAATGTGCCCCCTACCTTCTTCCCTTGTTAGCACCTTGCATTGCTTAATAATTTTGGTTTTGTGAGAATCTTTTTTTTTAAGTTGATGGCATTTATAAAACAACAGGTGTATAAGGCAACTAACATATAAACTATACAAGAAAATAAAAACTATAGAGGTCTGTTTTCATAATTAGACATCACCAACAATAAAAAATGACAATATTAACTGGTAAGATCATGCACACATGAGGTACACATAAAATTGTCTTTAAACCTGGTGTGATGGGCCGGTTAGGGAGAGAGGGTAACAGGAGGATGTGTAACTATGTTAAGCATGCCACCTAAGACAGCAACAGAATTAAAACAGTTCTGTCTTCCTATGATGACCAAGGGTGGGACTACAGGAGCTTCCCCCAACCTAAGTTAGGGACAGTCCCCTCAAGTCACTTTGGGCTTTCTAAAAATTAATAAAAATTAAATCGGCATCCTGTTTGAGACTCACTGCACCTGAAACTTTTTCTACCACCCTTTTGTGCTTGGCATCCCCTTCTGTTTCAATCTGTCAAATACAAACTCTGCAAGATGTTATTGATCCAGTGTTCCCGTGGTCTAAACATTCTGACTGTTCTATATGTTGAGTTAGGGTATTAGAATCTTTAAGCCTGATCATGGTAAGGTTGCCAATAAGTTGCCTAGTTAATCATGTACAAGAATTTCCTCCTTTCCCTTAACCTGTATATACCTGGATTATTCCCTTGAATAAACAAGACTTTATCAGAATCCTGTCTTGTCTCCATCTGTTGTGTCTCTTGTGGCACCCCATTCTCAGTCCCCTTCTACAGTATCACTTGATTTACCTATGGACCAGTGTTAATTTTATCATATAGAGTGATTCATTCTATCAATTTAAGTACAGATATATTTTTAAAGATAGTAGAATTGAGTGTAAAATAAGATAAATGCTGTGCTCATGTTTAAAATTCTAAACTATATTAAGAAAGGATACACAAACATGCATATGTATGTATAGTATGCATATGAATATAGTAAATGTCATACATGTATACATATAAGCTTATATGAATATTGGAAAGTAATTGAGTTGCTTCAGAGTGTATTAGGAGAGAGATTGTAAAACTGAATTTTTTTTCTTATTTTATTTGACTTTCAGAATACTTTATTCCATATCTAATTGAAATGGCTAACACATGCTACATTTTTGTACAAGAACATGCTACATTTTTGTCCACAGTTTTGAATTGAAACTCAGACTTTATAATAATTAGATGCCTTTGCATACATATACATATACATATACATATACATATACATATACATATACATATACATATACATATACATATACATACATATATAGTTTTATTTCTCCAGTTCTATATCTCTAAATTTATATATATATATATATATATATATATGTATATGTATATATATATATATATATATATATATGTCTCTCTGGCCAGTGTTTAAACAATATATTATTAATAGCAAAATTCTACTCAAATTTTTAACAAAATCACTTATTGTATGGGCATTAAAGGAACAATTATTTTGATGTGGAAATCTTAGATAATATTAATGGGAAATAAACTTGAAAATGTCTTAGTGATATTGGAATTAATGGTATTTAAAAGACTCTCTATAAAAGGGTAACAAAGAAAATCTTCAATAAGGAAGGACACGGACAGCAATTTGAACATAGAACACTTGTCTAGGGAAGGAAAACTGAACTTCTTAAACTGTGAGGCATATCAGCTGTTTCTCACTCAGATCCATTAGTATGATACTTCATTTGGTTATTGGCCAAAGTCATGGCTGTAGTTGCAAAACTAGACATTCACAGACCATTTGAAAATATGCTTACAATGCCAATACAGTGGAAAACCTGCTTTGGAAGTTTCTACATAGTTTCATCATTATAGAATGTTAATACATCTTCTATTATGAGGAATTTAAGTGTGATTGACTACTTGTGTAATTATTGCAGATAAATCCTCTCATTAGCTACAGGCAAAAAGAGAAAATAGTGAGAAATCTTCAGAAGTATTTTTGTCATAATAGCCAAAAAATCAGGACAGAAATCAAATAAATATTGTTAATAAGACTATATGATGTAAGGCATAACTCAAACAGCTTAATGGCTAGGAATCTATGACTACAATGGTGACAGACTTTCATAAATATAATATATTTTATTCTCCCATAGTCTATAAAATATATATAAGTTCATACAGCTGAGCATAATTTGACACTCATCAGAAATGATCTTTGGCAGTAGTAGGAAAATAACATGTGCAGGAAAGAGCTTTCTATAGAAAATAACAGGCTTTGTGTTACAATGTTTTAATGTTTTTTTTCCTATAAAACTATTTGAAACATTCGTGCATTTATATTTTAAAGATGTCAGAAATATTGTGACAGATGGAAATGGCGGTTGTTCATTTAAAGTACCAATGTTTTCCAGTCTCAACGTAACTAGCAGACATACACATTTAGAGTCTGCTATGGAAGCTACAAGAGAAGATCTGCACTTGTTCAAAGCATACAACAACATGACACACAATAACAAAGAAATCTATTGTGTTAATTATTTTCATGGGAAGTATGTAATACCTACCTGCCACCATCAATAAACACTTGATTTCCAAAAAACCTCAGGCGGTCAGATTTCCTAATTAAGAATGGGCATACAGTATGAAAGTTTTATGTACATGAGTATTTATATTAAAAAACACAAAGACTATTTTAACCAACAACAAATTTGAGCATGTGAAAACCTAAAATGCAATAGGATTGTAAGAAGTATGTTTCCTCTTCGAAACCTCATTTAAATTCAGAGTCTTTAATGACAGATAAGAAGTGCTTTCATATATTACTATATGATATTTTCAATGAGTCTAAGTTTTTGTATATTAAAAAACTGCAATGCCAACGAATTTTTACGATGAAACACCGTGAATAGAGTAAAGTTCATGACTCCCCTTGATGCTGTCAGATATTGAAACGTGAATTGAAATATTGTTTTGCAGATACTGCAGTGTTTCAAGACAGAGACAGTGGTACCAAAAGATTAAAGAGAAGGAAAAGTCAGAAACGGGGATGGACATGATGATTCAGAAAGGTAATAGTGGGAATAAACCATTACCTGACTGCTAATTTCCCTGGGCGTTTTCTCATTAAGATGTCACGGGCAGTCTGCCGGGTCTGGGCCAATGTACCTTCCGGTTTCAGGTATAAACATTTGTAGCTGAGAGCTAGCATATTCCCAGAGGATGACTAGGAAGGACCTGCTATGCTGACAATATTATTAGCTCTTCTTGCCGCGGACTGAAGGAGTGTGTGCATTCAAATTTTTCCCTGAACAATGAGGAGTGTAATCTCAATTCCACCAATAGGAACAAAGCCTGTGGTTACCTTGGAGATCTGCATCAGAGCTGCTGACTCATTTCTCCCTCCCATCTCAATGTTTCCTCTGACAGAAAAAAAAAATGAAATAAAATGGATAACTGGGAAAAATTTAGTTCACCTAGGACCAGAATTCAATTACCAAAAAGGGGAAGTCATTGTGAATTAATCAAGATGTGATCACATATCTGACTTCTTGTGTCTGTATCCGAACTATCTACCGGAAAATTTCCGTTTCCCCCGCTGATAGCTGATTGTGATTCTGTGCTGCCGATTGCAGCTTCCTGGTGTCACATTCAGAAATGCCGTGTCAGAGTTCCTAAGCGTACTGATGGGGGAATTACACACTTGAAATTTTCATATTCCCAGGTATCTATGGCTATTTGCCGACATAGCAATTATCTTATAGTGGCCTCCAAAGAAGCATCAGAAGAGTACAACCCGTTTTTATTTATTTATTTATTTATTTATTTTTGAGTATAGAATTTTTAAGAAAATCTTCATTTCAGAAAATACAAAAGCTAGGGCTCACCTAGGAATCACGGATTTCATAGCTGAAGAAGTGTCGTTAGACTCGAGCACATTTCCTGTACTGCGAAGGGAAACAGGTGACTCTTCGTGAGAACATGGGGAATAGCAAAAATTCCTTGCTTTCTCTATTGCTTCTGTATCCTGCAGGTCTCTGCGACACATTTTTTCTCTGGGTTTTTTTGCAGTGAGGCTTTGACTAACGTCCAGCTTTTAGCAGGACGTTAGTCAAAGCCCCACTGGAAAAAAATCACTCAGTGAAGACCTTTTTATGCTATCTTGGAACCAATGAGAAGAGAGATCTCAAACCATGGACCGGAAAGCCCAGGACTGCATTTAACATGATGATTTCATCCAGAGTTGATGAGTCACCTGTGTCTCCCTCCTCTCCCTGTGTTGTGAAAAGAAGCAGAGAAAATGACAGGGGACTTTATACCGGGTTTTACCTCCAGTTAAATGCCTACAAACCTGGCAATGTGACTGTGGGAGTGATCCAGCAGCTGCTTTTGTCTTGAATCTACCTATATACATGAAAGTCTTCATTCATGTTTGGAGATTTTTGATTGTGAATCTGGGCTGCCAATGCATCTTATTTGCTGATTTTTTTATAATTGGTTTTTTCCTGTTTATATGTGTAGTTTATAAGCAGTCAAATTATAATTAAATGTTACATATAATGATAGAATGAATTATATACAAATATAATATACAACTAGAACTAAATTGTGAAGTCCAGATATCTTTAAAGCATATATGCTGGTTTAGATTTGAAATACATACTATGAAATATTCCTCTGTACTTAACTCATTTACAGTCTGGTGTGGGAGTTCTTTCTGTTTGTGTGTTGCTTTCATTGGTAATGAATAAATAAACTGCCTTGGTATAGTTGATATGACAGAACTTAGGTAGGCATGGAGTAGACTGAACTGAATATTAGGGAAAGAGGAAGAATGAGAGTTGCCATGGATCTCCTCCCTGAGACAATGCTGGTTAGAATCTTGCTGGTAAGTCACAGTCACGTGGCAATACACAGATTTAATAGAAATGGTTTAAACTAACATGTAAAGTTAGCCAATAAGAAGTTAGAGCTAATGTGCCAGGCAGTGTTGTAAAGGACACAGTTTTTGTGTGATTATTTCAAGTGAAAGCTGGAGGATGGCCGGGTGGAACAAAAGATCCAACTCTCCATGCAACAACAGTCCAAAATAAAAGACAATAATGTACATAATCCCGTTTTTGTGTGTATTTTCCATCTATACATGACTTATTTTTTTACTCATTTTATCTATGATTATCTATACTTTGTCTGTTTAAAGACTTTGTTTTATATTTTTGCAACTAGTTGTTTATATTATAGCTATAACTATTTTCTGACCAGAAGCATTTTTTAAATGCTAAGCAGGAATGGCTAGGAATAACTCTGACATCATGCCTGTCAGTTCCACTTAGTCCATCATGGTGAAGGCATGTTTACTACCTCTGAGAGCATTTCTCTCAGACCCAGGTCCAAGCTTGGGTCTCATCCAAGGTCTCCCCAGGACTGTATTGCAATTAAGTAACTTGTAGTTTTCTGATCACAAACCCCAGTAAAATGTTCTGCAGCCGCACCACCCGAAAGTATCTTAGTTAATCCTGCAACTAGCATGAACCAGGGAGCTTTCTTAACTGAGTTTTGAAGATTTTGTGGCTACCACTGAGTCAGGAAGTCCTGTCTGAAAATAAAAATAATGCCTCAGCTTGACACTAGCAATCAGATTCCTCCCAAGAAAATAATGCCAAAAAGCCATGCTTAACTCTGTCCTTCTGTGTCTAGCATTTCATTTTATGATTTCTCAGACTTTACATGGATATAGTGGACAACACTGCTGGTTCATTTCATAACTGCCCTGACATGAAATAATAACTGAGAAACTATATTATTTGCAGTACTATTTGACAAATTTCTTCCCTAAGTGTGTTTTACCTAGCTCCTTACTCCTATACTAACCAATATTCACAAATCTGTTCATTACTACATAACTTAATGGCACAGTTTGGGAAGGCACCATTGGAGGCATCTGCCTCTGGCAGTAGCTACATGGATTCTCCCAGAACTTGTCTACTCTCTCTGTTCATTTCTTTTATCCTGACTTTACTCTGTAAAGACATTGGTTGAATGCACCTTGTTAATTAGCCAGTGGCAATAAAACCAACTCACAGCATAAATCACCTCTCACTCAGGAAAGCATATTAAAAAAACAAGTTTAGAAAATAATAACTCCAAGTCAAAATTAAAAAAGCAATTAAAATCAAAAATATTGTAAGCAAAATGACATCAGAAATTGTAATGCCGACAAAGATGAGAAACCCTGTTAAATTCCCACACATGGCAAAAATGTCATGGACAAAAATATCATGCATAAACACAAAAGATCAGCTTTTACTGTAAAATAATATTGATAGTTTCAAACTTCAAAATTATAAGCTAAAATGGTTACATATAATCACCCCATTCTTTATACAGTTTATGATATTTGCATATGTACAATAATATAAAAAAACAGTCCTACTTATTTTATTTATTTTGACATTTTCCAATGCAGACATTTCACTGAATATCTGTATTAGTAAAGAATACAGTAGGAGGAAGAATTGCGAAGTAATATAAATACTGCACTTACACAAGAAATTCTAAACTATATAAAGCAATTATACATATATATGTATATATATGAAGAAGCTCATATATATATATATGCCATACATAAACATATTTGAATGGAAATGAAAATGTCACAGTACAATTTGTGAGATAATATGAAATTATAACCCCCTTTATTATGAAAAATAGAATATTTTAACATAGGTATCAATACATTGTTATCAGATGTGCTTCTTGGACACGGACATCTTATAATTCCACACTCAAGCTAAAAGAACATTTCAAAATTATAATTGCATGTCCCAATATGACGCAAATCATCTATTTTTGATGTTCCTACACAATTATATTCTCAAAGAACAAAAATCCCTCTATTGCTATTAGAAGCTTCACAGGAATAGAATACATGAGATATGACTGAAATTTAACCTGCATGTTATGGCTTCATTTAGAAGGAAAAAAAATTCTCCCTCTCATGTGCAACATGGCACAAAAGCAAGAATCAAGAACAATCAGATTTTTTTATCAAAGTGCCCCAAAATTCATGGGTAAAATGAAGTAACTATGAGGATTATGATTAAGAGCCTGGTTTGGAAAGAATACCACACATGTCTTTAATAGACTAAAAATTGAGACTAAACTGATTAAAAAAACATAACAATTTTTTTTCTTTCTTTTTTTTTTTTTTTTTTTTTTTTTACTTTTTTTTTTTTTTTTTTTTTATTGAGAATAAGAAAAAAAAAGTTTCCGCCTCCTCCCAGCCTCCCATTTCCCTCCCCCCTCCCCCCACTCTTCTCCCCCCCTCCCCCCACTCCTCTCCCCCCCTCCCTCTCTAATCCAAAGAGCAGTCATGGTTCCCTGCCCTGTGGAAAGTCCAAGGTCCTCCCCCCTCCGTCCATGTCTAGGAAGGTGAACATCCAAACTGGCTAGGCTCCCACCAAGCCAGAACCTGAAGTAGGATCAAAACCCCTTGCCATTGACCTTGGCTTCTCATCAGTCCTCATTGTTCGCCATGATCAGAGAGTCCGGTTTTATCCCATGCTTATTCAGTCACAGTCCAGCTGGCCTTGGTGAGCTCCCAATAGATCAGCCCCACTGTCTCAGTGGGTGGGTGCACCCCCCCGTGGTCCTGACATCCTTGCTCGTGTTCTCCCTCCATCTGATCCTCATTGGGACCTTGGGAGCTCGGTCCAGTGCTCCAGTGTGAGTCTCTGTCTCTATGTCCATCCATCACCAGATGAAGGTTCTATGGTGATATGAAAGATATTCGTCAGTATTGCTATGGGATAGGGTCATTTCAGGTTCCCTATCCTCCGCTTCCCAAGGGACTAACTGGGGACATCACCTTGGGCTCCTGGGAGCCACTCTAGGTTCAAGTCTCTTGCCAACCCTAAGGTGGCTCCCTTAACTAAGATATGTGCTTCCCTGCTCCCCTATCCAACCATCTTCCTGTTTCCCCAAATTCCCCCAATCCTCCCCTTTTCTCTCCCCCTCCCCCCCTTTTCCCAACCCCCCCCCCCCCCAAGATCCCAATTATCTCCCCGTCAATTTTATCTACTTCCCTTAGCGAAGAGGATAACTAGATGTTTTTTTCTTGGGTTCACCTTCTTATTTAGCTTCTTTAGGTTCACCAGGTATACACTCCGTGACCTTTATTAATGGCTAGAAACCAATTATGAGTGAGTACATCCCATGTTCTTCTTTTTGGGTCTGGGTTACCTCGCTCAGGATAGTGTTTTCTATTTCCATCCATTTGCATGCAAAATTCGAGAAGTCATTGTTTTTTACCGCAGCATAGTACTCTAAAGTGTATATATTCCACACTTTCTTCATCCATTCTTCCATTGAAGGGCATCTAGGTTGTTTCCAGGTTCTGGCTATTACAAATAATACTGCTATGAACATAGTTGAACAAATGCTTTTGTCATATGATAGGGCATCTCTTGGGTATATTCCCAAGAGTGGTATTGCTGGGTCCAGGGGTAGGTTGATCCCGAATTTCCTGAGAAACCGAAACACTGATTTCCAAAGTGGTTGCACAAGATTGCATTCCCACCAGCAATGGATGAGTGTACCCCTTCCTCCACAGCCTCTCCAGCAAAGGCTATCATCGGTGCTTTTGATTTTAGCCATTCTGACAGGTGTAAGATGATATCTCAAAGTTGTTTTGATTTGCAGTTCCCTGATTGCTAATGAGGTTGAGCATGACCTTAGGTGTCTTTTGGCCATTTGAACTTCCTCTTTTGAGAATTCTCTGTTCAGTTCAGTGCCCCATTTTTTAATTGGGTTAATTAGCATTTTAAAGTCTAGTTTCTTGAGTTCTCTATATATTTTGGAGATCAGACCTTTGTCTGTTGCGGGGTTGGTGAAGATCTTCTCCCAGTCAGTAGGTTGCCTTTCTGTCTTAGTGACAGTGTCCTTTGCTTTACAGAAGCTTCTCAGCTTTAGTAGGTCCCATTTATTCAATGTTGCCCTTATGAATAAATCGCTTAAAGATACCCAAGAAAACCAAGAGAAACATGAAAAAGCAATCAAACAGGTACAGGAAGCGGTTCAAGACCTGAAGAAGGAAATGGAAGGAATGAAGAAAACACAAACCGAGGGAAGAATGGAGATGGAAAATCTGGGTAAACGAACAGGAACTACAGAGACAAGTACTACCAACAGAATACAAGAGATAGAAGAAAGAATATCAGACACTGAAGATACCATAGAGAAAATAAACACACTGATCAAAGAAAACAGCAAAACCAACAAATTCTCATCACAAAACATTCAGGAAATATGGGACACAATAAAAAGACCAAACCTAAGAATAATTGGAGTAGAAGAAGGAGAAGAAGTGCAGCTCAACGGCCCAGAAAATATATTTAATAAAATTATAGAAGAAAACTTTCCCAACCTAAAGAAAGATATACCTATGAAGGTTCAAGAAGCATACAGAACACCGAATAGGCTGGATCAAAAAAAAACATCCCCTCGGCATATAATAATCAAAACACAAAACATACAGAATAAAGAAAGAATATTAAGAGCCGCAAAGGAAAAAGGCCAAGTTACTTACAACGGTAAACCTATCAGACTTACACCTGACTTCTCTATGGAAACCATGAAAGCCAGAAGGTCCTGGATAGATGTTCTGCAAAAACTAAGAGACCATGGATGCAAGCCCAGACTGCTATACCCAGCCAAGCTTTCATTCACCATAAATGGAGAAAACAAAATTTTCCAGGATAAAAACAAATTTAAACAATACGTAGCCACAAATCCAGCCTTACAGAAAGTAATAGAAGGAAAATCTCTAACCAAGGAGTCCAACAATGACCACAATAACTCTGACATCTAGAGACCCGTCACCAGCGCAACTTAAAGAAGGGATACACACGAACTCTACTACTAAAAAAGTGACCGGAGTTAACAACCCCTGGTCATTATTATCACTTAATGTCAATGGGCTCAACTCACCTATAAAAAGGCACAGGCTAAGAGATTGGATACAAAAGCAGGATCCAACATTCTGCTGTTTACAAGAAACACACCTCAAACACAAAGACAGGCACCTACTTAGAGTAAAGGGCTGGGAAAAGGCATATCAAGCAAATGGACCTAAGAAACAAGCGGGTGTGGCCATACTAATTTCTAACAAACTTGACTTCAAACTTAAATCAATCAGAAGAGACGGAGAGGGACATTTTATACTCATAACAGGATCAATTCATCAAGAGGAAGTCTCAATCCTGAATATCTACGCCCCTAATATAAAAGCACCCACGTACGTAAAAGAAACACTACTAAAACTCAAGGCAGCCATCAAACCGCACACACTAATAGTAGGAGACTTCAACACTCCTCTCTCGCCAATGGACAGGTCAATCAGACAGAAACCTAACAGAGAACTAAGAGAATTAAAGGAGGTAATGAATCAATTGGACTTTTCTTTCTTTTAGAATCACATAGAAATAATCTGATTCCTAATCATATATTCTCATACCTAAATAATTGTGCATCAGCAGAAACTCACCAGAAATATTACTTCTTAAACTAGATTGGAAATAGCTCAGTGATGTGAAGAGAAGGTAACTCATAGTAAAACACCAATGCATATAAAATAAAATAAAATTTTAAAAAATTAAAAAAGCCTTGCAGTGATACAAAAGATAGTGAAGATTTGCGGATTTCATTGTCACCTATTCTGAGATAGTGTCAGGGTAGTCAAAGCTAATTACAGACTAAGCTTTATAAAGGCATGGTCTTTTGCAGGATGTATAGTTCTGATGTATTGTCAGCATTAATATCTCCGACATATAAGTGTTATATGCAAATGTAAATATGATCCTCCAATTTGATAGGATGTGCTGCTATGAACATAGTTAAACAAATGCTTTTGTAGTATGATTGGGCATCTCTTGGGTATAGTCATAAGAATGGAATAATAAGATCCTGAGGTGGGTTGAGTCCCAGTTTCCTGAGAAACCACCACACTAATTTTCAAAGTGGTTGAGATGGAGGAAGGATAGATATAGTAACAGGAAAGAATATGTCTTAACTAAGGGAGCCATTATAGGGTTTGCAAGAGACTTGGCTATAGAGGGTTCCCAGTTGTCCATGAGGATTTCCCCAGCTAGGTCCTTGGGCAACAGAGAAGAGGGTGCCTGAACTGGCCTTATCCCATAGCCATACTGATGAATATCTTGCATATCACCATAGAACTTTCATCTGGTGATGGAGGGGATATAGACAGAGACCCACATTGGAGCACAGGACTCAGTTCCCAAGGCCCAGATGAAGAGCAAAAGGAGGGAAAACAGAAGAAAGGAAGTTAGGAACATGAGGGGTGCATCCACCCACGGGGACATTGGGATCACACCATGGCCAGTTGTACTGGGACTGAACGAGCATGTGATCAAACAGAACTCCCTGAATGTGGCTGAAAATGAGGGCTGACTGAGAAGCCAATGACAATGACATAGGGTTTTGATTCTAAGACAAAGGTACTGTTTTTTTGGGAGCCCAGTCTGTTGGGACTAAGAAGCACACCTTCTTAGAACTGGATGGAGGGGGAGGGCCATACACTTTAATCAAGGCAGGGCACCCTGACTTCTCTTATGACTGGGAGGGAGGGGTAAGGCAACTGGAGAAAGTAGGAGGGAAGTGGGAGGATATGGGGAGGTGGAAATTTTTAATAAATAAATAAAATGAAAATTAAAAAAAAAATACCAAATCCACACCGGGGATGACTTTAGGCCTCTAATTCTTGAATATCTACCTGTTTTCTACTTAAGTCCTAATTGTACCAAACTTCAGTTCTTATCTCTTGGTTGTTTCATACAGTGGAATAAGGAATGTGGTTATTCCTAGGTTGTTCATGTTAAATTTGGCAGTATAGTGAAAAGTTGCAATAGATATTTACCCACACAAGGCATAAACTTATCTTCCCCTAGACTGATTTATGATGAATAACTTCCATGAAATTCCTAGCTGTCTTTAAGTCCTGCCACAGTAGAATCCACACAAATGCTGTCTTTCTTCCAAGAAATTTTCTGCAATCATTAAGGATCCATTTAAATCTTGTCGTCATTGTTCTCTAGTAACTGAGTTTCCCTACTTCCTTTTCTTATCTTTCTCTTATCTCTTCAACATAGCATGTCCTCATTATTGGGAGTTTTTGTATTACAATTAGTTAATTAGATATTCCCCAAAATTCCCAACTGTATAATTACACTATTCCAAAAATTGTAGGAAAACTCTAAATTTTCTATACCGGTAATTAAGATCCAGAAAGTATTTGAGTCTTACTTAAACATCTGCTTATTTTATACTATGTTTCTAAGTGTCCCAGATAATGTTTATGTTTGTTCTCTCAACTCATTCCCTCACACATCCAGCACCCATATTTGTGACACCCAATGGAACCATCCCTGGAGACACCGATGCATGACTAAGGTCTGATATGTAATAATTCAACATTGACTGCTACTTAGTGCTATACGATCTCGATTTGGTTATAGGGACGAGCATCTGAGAAATGGAATATAGCCAGAGCATAACTAGTAAGGACCTGCTCTGCTGAAAGTGTTAGTAGCTCTCCTTGCCTAAGACAGCAAGAGTGTGAGCTTTCAAATTGTTCAAGGGATATGAACCATTGAGGAGTGTGATCTCCTTTCCACCAATAGGAACATTCCATCAATCTCCATTCTCCTGTGGTAACCTTGGAAATTTCCTTTAGAGCTGCTGACTTGTTTCCTCCTCCCATCTCAATAGGTGGTCCGGCAGATAAATAAAAGCAAAAGTGGATGACAAGAAAAAAAATGCAATTTACCTCTGACCAGATACAGTTATCAAAGAGAAAACCACTGCAAGGTAATTTGGAGTTGATATCCCACTTCTTGGGTCTGTATCCTGCCTCTCTTCCTGAAATCCAACATTTCTGCCTGCGGATGGCTGAATATTATTCTCTGCAGCTAATTTCAGCTTACTGGTATTGCATTCAGAAATGCCATATCAAACTCCCTAAAAACACTGATGTGGAATCTGCCACTTGAAATTTTCCCAAACCGAGATGCCTGAAGCTATTCCGCAATATAGCAATTATCATAGTGGGTCCTCCAATGGTCCATATCATCAGTACATTCCTGGTTTCTGTCAGGTATTTACTTCCAAACTAAAATTTGATTACAGAAAATGAATAATCAAAGGCTAATAAAAAATCACAGATATTATGGCTGAAGCAGTGACTTCTGAGACTCGAGCACATTTCCTGCACTGCAAATAGGTGACTATTAGCAGAAGCATGGGGAAGCTCAGAAATTCTTTGCTTTTACTGGGTATCTAATGTTTCTGTCTCCTGCAGGTCTCTGGAACAGATTTTCTTTCTCAGTTTGTTTATGGTCAATCTCCTGACTAAATTCTAGCTAAATGCTGGAGTTTAGCCAGGAGCCTGGCTGACAAATCACTCAGTGCAGATCTTTTTTTATGTTTTCTGGGAACCAATAAGAAGAGAGCTCTCAAACCTTGAAGTAGTAATGTACTTGTGTACCACTACCACATGTATTTTTGTTGGAAGAATTAATTTTACAACTGGAATTAATTTTTATGATTGTTAATTATATTTATGTATTAATTCCTCTGTTAAGTTTAATCTTCATAATCAATAACTTATGATATTACAAAAGCATACACATATTTGGCTGCCAGTAACTTGGGTTGTTCTTGGGCTCAAAATCCTCTATATAATATTGTGGAATTCTTCAAAATATATTGAAAAGACAAAGCACATGTTCAGTATAGTAATAGTTGTAATTCTTAATCGTATTGCTGTTGTTGCTACTCCTTCTGTGGCTGCTTTGGTTTACATATGTCCTTGAAGACAAAACACATTGTAGAGTAATGGCATAAGGACTCTCATGAACTCTGGATAGAGCAAGCTCAAATAGATGTTTGGTTTCAGACACAGATTGATGTACTTAATAAAAATGTGTGATGGTTGGGAAAGGAATATCTATTTTACAAGAACAAATTACCTTGCATTGTGTTTAGAAATCCACCACTTTTTGCATTACTGATTTGTCTTACAATGATTCTTTACATAATTGGAAGGTTATTCAAGCTTATCCTTTGGACAATGTCTGTGCTCAATTTCTCATTGATCACTTACATGATACTGTAGGATTTACATTTGCTAAATCATTTCCTGATTTGGATGCCTCCAACATAGCACAAATTTGTGCTGACAAATTTACAGATCTTAATGGACTTTGAGAAAGTATTCTTTATACCTCCATTTGTATGCTTATTGTAATCATTTTATGCTTCTTTTATTCTTAATTATGGTATCAACTTTTATTTATCCAAATGCAAAAAATTACAGATTTTATGGTTAAAACATCTTTTGGCTTCATATAAAAATGGGAAAGGAGGAAGGTCTTGGGACACAATTGGATTAGAGTGTAGGGTCCTCCTGGGACAGATGAGACGAAAATGGGAAACGGTTGCTTGGCAGAACAAGCATAGATGAAGCATACTTTCTCTGCCCATTTCTCAAGCGTTCTGAAAGAATCTGTACCCTGCATAAGGAAGTGGTTTTGAGTTCAATTCATGACGCATCAACAGGTATAATGTTGGAAGTGCTTTGCTTCTGTATACTTTTTCTTTCTTTCACTGTATTTTCTTTTAATTTGACAAATACACAAAAACCCACTAGAAGCTTTATTTTGCTCTCATTATGAATGCAATGGAGGCATTAGCAACGTGCCCCTCACCGTCTTCCCTTGTTAGCATCCTTGCTTGGCTTATTAATTTTGTTTTGCTAGGATATTTTCCTTTAAGTGATGGCATCTATGAAACAACAGGTGTATGAAGCAACTAATATGTAAAGTATACAAGAAAATGAAACTATACAGGTCCATTATCGTAATTATACATTTCCAATAGGAAAACAAATATGACAATGTTTAACTGGTAAGTTCGTGTACAAATAAGGTACATAGAAAATTGCCTTTAAACTTGGTGCCATGGGCTGGTTAGCAAGAGATAGAAAATGGAAGGATATATGCCTATATTAAGCAAGCCACCTAACACAGGAACAGAATCAAAAGCAGTTCTGTCTTCCTATGGTGACTAAAGGTAGGACTACAAGAGCTTCCCCAAACCTAAGATGGGGAAAGTACCGTAAAAGTGACTTTCGGCTTTCTAAATATTAATAAAAATAAAAAGGGTAACCTGTGGGAGAATTACAAATTCCTGAATCAGTTTCTCCCACCGTTTTGTGCTTGGGTACTCAATCTGTTCTGATCTGTCAAATACTAATTGCAAGAAGTTATTGCTCCATTGTTTCCATGTTCTGAAAATTCTGACTTATCTTCATTTTGCAGTTAGGGACTTTACACCTGACCATTAGACCATAGTTAGGTTGTCTAGTAAGTTGCCTAGTTACCCCTGTACACAAGGAGAATTTCCTCTTTTCCCTTACCCTATATTTATCTGGATTATTCCCTTGAATAACCAAGACTTAATGAGAATCCTGTCTTGATTCCATCTCCAGTGTCTCTTGTCCCATCTCATTCTCACTCCCTCTCTAGGGTCTCTATTGACTTACAGTTGGGCCAGGGTAATGACATGTTTCTGGAACACGGAGGATTCAGTGAAGAACCTGTTCAGAGAGGCACATATAAAGTAAAGTATAATTAAGAGGAAGAAAAACACAGGAACCTGCTGTGTCTTCTAAACCTCAGTAGTAGGGCAGAATCCAAAAGCTACAGAGAAACCCTGTCTCGAAATCAGCCGTTAAGTGACGATGCAATTGTCTTGGAGATAATTTACAAGCTAGAGGAGCTTAGATGGATCAGTTTCAAAAACAAAAATTTTTAGAATTTGTAGAGAAACTCAGCCTTTGATTTCCCAAGCATGGTACCTTGGACACAGAAAAATTGAGGTGAAATACCAAGACCATTAAAACCTGGAATTAGCACAAAGTATTCTTTTCATTTATGGGGACTCATAAGGGAGAGTATGTATTTGCACATAGTAGGTAAAACGTAGTTCTGCCTTCAATGATTAGAAGTGAGAAAGGACACTCCTATCCACCACAGGAGATGTTAGATGAGGAAACATTTATAGTACTGTTTGATTATAATCAGCCTGTGCCTAGAGAGAGCTATAGGTAGACACTGCTAAGAACAAGAACAGGGAGTTTTCAGGCCCTTTGCTTCTGGTGAGCAATGCTGAGAAGTAGAAACTGGTGGAATAATTAGGCAGGAGCTAAGAAGCTTGAGGAATTTACCAATATTACCTTCATAGAAGTTGGAAACTCTGTAAATCTCCTCTTATCACAAAAGCACTCCTCCTCGTACACAAGGGCTGGTTAAGATCAAGCAATGATACAGAGACCTGGAGTAGTACAAACACCCAGATGTGTTGTGTATCTCTCAAGCAAGCTAGTTTCAGAAACGGTACCTGCTGAGGAGTGAAAATACAAATGTTATTCGCAATAGAGCAAAGACCTGTGAAGGAAAAATAATAACTTAGTTTCCCTGAGACCATTCAAACAACTCAAAAAATTAAAAGCAACTCGTGCTCAGTATGGCCCAAATGCTCCTTTCATGCAAATGCTGCTGAAGTACAGCATTTTAGAAGCCTTACACTATGGGAAATGGAAACAACTGGACAAAGCTTGCTGTCAGAGACTATCTGTTGTTGAAAACCAAACATGAAGAAAGATGTTAGGTCACAGATCTGAGAAATCTGACCCAAGAAATTCCTTTGTCTTTTCATATGCTTACTGGTGAGTGACTTCATAGAAAACGAAATCAGCAATTAAATTTTGAAATAGCAGTATATGCCCAAGTTACTTCAATGACAAGAAGGCCTGGAATAAACTTCGGTCTCAGGAGAGCAGACGGAAGACTTATGTCAATTAATTCAGGGACCTGAAGAATTGTTTCAGGATGCTGCAGTAACCAAACAGATTAATTGGAGGCACAGAAACTGGATGCTTGAGAAGTAAAGCTAGCGTACGATTATGCCATTTTATTATTTAAGTCTGCTTTGAAACCATTTAAAAATAAGAGTATTGTTTCTGATTTTATTTTAATATCCTCAGATAATTGACACTCGTATAGCCAGTGACTAGCTATACTTCTGTTTTACAGAAAAAAAAAACAGTAAAATAGGTTCCTACTGACAAAGGTATCTTGAAATTGGCGATTGATATAAGATTTAATAATTGTTAATGAGAGTTAATTGGAGCTATATATTTTGCATTGCCTTCTATTTCTTCCATAACAAAAGATACCTATAATGTTGTTCTCTTCTTAAAAGATTTTTTAGACCATTCTATGGGCTCACTGAAATTGTCAAAGATATGCAGTTAGTGTTTCATCAGTTTTTAAAAAAAAACAATTAGGGGATATCATTAAATATCTTGCCTCAGGTTATGACAAAATGTTTTCTAATATGCCAGAAATATGTGGCTCAGGCTCCAAATAAATCTTACAATTCAATTTCCTCAAGTTTATATAATCCTTTAAGGATGGTGACTTGCTTGTCCATTTAAATGAAGTAAGTTTGTTTGTAATATATTGTTAGCTTCATCAGAATCCTGTCTTTTTAGAGTTAGTAATTACCCCAGTGAAAGTACAAAGACTTACATCTTTTGAATATTTTGGAATATATGCTTATCGAAAAGAAATTAAGCCTCAGAAATTCGAAATTAAGAGAGAAAGATGACAAACTTTGAATGACTTTCAGAAATTACTGCGGGATATACCAACAACCACGGTGCCTTCTTGAGACCCACCTAGTTCCTCTGCTTATTTGTGACTCTTGTGATACTTGATCTATTTGTGGGACAACTTTCAGTGAGAGAATGATTTGTCTCTGTGGCTTTGGCTGATACTTTGAACCTGTTCCTCATGCAGGATTGCATTTTTCTGCATAAACTTAGGAAGAGATGTCTGGTGTTATGGCAAGGTTTTAGGCCAAGCTTTGCTGAGGTCCATGAGAATCCTGCCCCATATTGTGAGAATACAGTGGAGGAACAGAGTAAGAGGTTGTCCAAATGTAGGGGTGAAATGGGAGGCAGAGTAGAGGCTGCCGTCATGTTGGAAAATAACAAACGAAAATAATTAAATTAAAATAAAAATAACTGATTGTCATACAGGAATGGCAGATGGACATTTGATTCAGGGGCTCCTATGTTTTATTAAAACATATATTTTCAATGCATCAAAATTTGAATCGAAAAATATTCTTTTAGTTTATCAGTTTTTCAAGACATGGTTACTCTGTTGCTTTGCTGCCTGTCCTGGAACTAGCTTTGTAGACAAAGCAGGACTAAAACTCAAAGAGATCCACCTGCCTATGACTCTCGAGTACCAAGTGCTGGGATTAAAGTTGTGTATCATCACCACATGGTGGATATGTTATGTTTGAAAAGATGCCCTGCTTTTGTTCCATAGAAGATGAGAACCTGTGGATTGTTACCAGGCTAATGTTATTTGATGGAGCAAGACCTCCCAGAAGATCTCTAGAAACCCTATAAAAAGTTTCCCAACAAGTATAGGAAGCATTTTGGAGAAAACTACATGCAAATTTCCAAATAATTATATATGTTGATCATTATTTAAAGTGGGTTATCATATAGAGAGATGAACACTTTGCATTGAATTGGAATTTAGTTTACTGATAAAAAAATTAAGGTTGATATTGTTATATATATATATATTTCTGCTCTTGGTTAAGTTCTTGTCTTTGCAGCTCATTTAATGTCATGTATAGTTAAGAAATATAGATTGATAGTCATCAATAATACTCAAAATCTTAGTAACATTATTGAAGTTTTCTAGATATGCAGAGATATATTTCAGTTAGATAGATAATATTCAACACTTCAAAGACCAAAGAATATGGCATTTAAAAGTTTTTAAGAACTTACAATTTTCTCAACAGTGAAACATGTCTGCTTCTGGCAGCACAAATTACTTCATTTCTGGGTGCTTATAAGAGAGAGTTAGGTTTTCTACCCTGAACTGCAGAGATAGCTCCCATGAAATGGTTAAATTGAGACAAGACTCTCTGCAGACAGAGGAGCTGATAGTATAAGAATTATTTATTTGACTGTGGTACAATCAGTCTAAGCCTAGGAAGTTGAAGAAGAAGCCATGAAGTACCATAGTGAGGATCTTTAAAGTCATGCACTTCTGACTAGGAATTCTGAGAATCAAAGAGGGTGGAAAGCTAGAACAGGAGCTAAAAAGCCTCAGAGACTTAGTAACTTCACTTTTTACAAAAGTGGAAGTCTCTGAAAATCTTCTGTCATAAAAGCATTACACTTCTACCATAGTGGCTGGTTTAGATCCATCTATGGTGCAGAGATCTCCTGGAGCAAAGCAAACACCCAACTTTTTTGTGCATTTTTTGTACAAGCTAGTTTCCAGAGAAGGAGTGAGCCCATGTGAAGATGTTCAGGGATTTCAAGTATTTCTAGAATAGAGCAATGAGATGATCAGGGAAATCTACTCAGACGACAAGGCCTGAAACCATTAACATAAGACAAATTAATAAGAGCAACCTAAGCTCAGTGTGACCAATTTTCTCCTTTTACACACGCTGCTAGAGTATATGGATTAAGAAGTTATACTCCAGGGATTTGAAACAAATGGTCAAGCTTGCCTGACAGGAAAAATCTACCTGATGAGGAAAACTGAGTTTTCAGAACAAAGTTAGGCCACAGCTGTGAGTAATCTGGCCCAAGCAGTTCTTGAAATAAATTTCTTCTTTCAGGAGAGCAGACAATGGACTCACCTTTAATAATACAGGGTCCTAGCCGGGCGGTGGGGTGGCGCAGGCCTTTAATCCCAGCACTCGGGAGGCAGAGGCAGGCGAATCTCTGTGAGTTCGAGGCCAGCCTGGTCTACAAGAGCTAGTTCCAGGACAGGAACCAAAAAGCTACGGAGAAACCCTGTCTCGAAAAAAAAAAAAAATACAGGGTCGTGTTGAGTTGTTCCAGGATTTTGTCTCCACACTGATGCAACTATCAATAAGAATAATTAGGGAACCAGAATGTATATTTTTGATCATTAAACAGCTAGCCTATGAGAGTACTAACATTATTTATTAGGCTGCAATGTGATATTTTTATTTGGAAAAAACACATTAAACATATTATTTTCTAAATTTCACAATTGTCTGCATGCTTGTATTGGATTTTCACATATGTATACATGTTTTGACATTTATTTCAGAGTAAAAGTTTAAATTAATATTTTTAAAATGTTTTAAGGTATTTTTATATTAACATTTAAATTTTGATAAAATTCTCCACAATGCTTTCTCTAGATTTTCCCTGAAATCACCAATATCAGTACCCCATTCTCTGGTCATTTATCTGTTCTCTCTTTCAGTGACATCTAACTCCCGGGAAAATGTGTGTGTGTGTGTGTGTGTGTGTGTGTGTGTGTGTGTTTGTATATGGGGCATTCTTCTAGCACATGGGAATCACTTCAGAATTAACATACGTGAGAAAATCTATCATTCCCATTTCATCATTTCTATAAATAATATAAGCCATTCTGATAATTTATGAATTCATAATGTTCCTCGTAATACAGTAGAACATTCTCTGGATTTTGTAATGAAACAATTACATTTGCAAACTTACACACTTTAAATTCAATAATACAAGTGTGCATATACATAATGTATAATAATATGCCATAGCCTGGATATTTGCCACATGTAATATGAAAACAGGCAAGTAAATCTCAGAACTCCTGCATTTATTTTATATGCTTAATATCCTGGGACAGCATGATCATGTTTGTGTACCAGTTTTTTTTTTCACACATATATATTATAAATAGATCCAGTTGTTAATATTTCAAATTACCAGTTCATGGACAGAGCACTCTATGAGTCTGTGATTTTTTTGAACATAAAAGCAGAAAATAACATAAGGGTTAGTATTTAGAGTAGACACTGGTATTTTTATATGTAACTAACTGCTCTACTACTTTCATTCCTCTGATTGTATATTTTGCATTCTTACAGATTCAACAATTGTTGTCTGACTCCTGAACTAAAACCATAGGATAAGTACAGTGTCTTTTCTGTTTTTATATAATCAACACATATATCAAAGAATAGCAACATTCAGGATACACCCATACAAATCTACAAAGAATTAGTAAAATTATGTTTTACTGTTTATCTTACAAATAAGGTATTTAATCTATATTTTACACTATTAGAACCTGAGAACCAGTCTCTTAAACCATTAATATATCTATAATTTCTACTTATAATCATCCTAATATGTTAAGGTCAAACCCACAACTTACAGGACTACAAAATATCAAGGTAAAATCATCATAACTTCTGCTAATTCAAATGTAATAATTTGGCAAAATTTATCTTCAGCGTGTATTACTGGTTACATATGCATAGACATGTCTAAATTTTTACTCTTAGATTTTGTAGAACTGTAGCTATATAATTGACAGAAAGAAAAATATGCCAGTTGCAACAATCAAGCCTACTCTATATTGTAAGCGAGATAGTGATAGCACAAAGAGAAATTTCATCTGCAACTTTTCTGAGGAATATAATTTCTAACTGCTCTAAATATATTATCCATATATGCACAAAAAGCATTAGCTATGACTTCAAGAAAAAATATAAAATGGATAAATTTAAGGTATTAAAGAACAAAATTTTACAAATCTTAAATGTCAATTAAAATTAACTGAAACAAAGAAAAAATGATTAGCATAATAACATCCCCCATTGAAATGTCAAAAAGGTGAAAAACTCTCTAAAAGTAACACAATTGTCAGAAAAGCCACGGACAAGTATTGTAAGCTATGAGAGAAAGGATTATTTTTCTACTATATAGTTATATTGATAGGCTTTTGAATTAGAAAAGATCAATGCTAAACTGGTTATACAAAATCACAAGAGTGTTTAGTCAGTAGGAATACTGATGTACACAAATGTAGTACACAATAAAATGTAATAATTTTATTTTGTATTAGGATTTATTTTGACACTTTCAGTATGGATATTATTTTAAAAGAGGAAGGATGAGCATGAAATAACATAAATACAGTATTTATGTATGAATTTATATACTATGTTAAGAAAGTGTACACATTCATAATATGTATGCATAAATATAATTATGTATAGTCAATATCATACATGTACACATACATAAACTTATATAAATGTTAGAAAATAATTGAGATGCTTCATAGTGTATTAGGAGAGAAATTGTAAAACTGAACTCCTTATACTAAGAGTGGTACCGGATTTTCTCACTGAGTTTCAAGTAGTGAGTTATTTCATTTGTTTATTGGCCGAAGTCATGACTCTAAGTCAAACTAGAGATACACAGACCGTTTCAAAAATATGCTTACAACTGCCAATATGGTGGAAAGAACTTGTTTTGGAAGTTTCTACATACTTACATCATCATAGAATGTCAATACTTCTGCTATTATTTGTAAATTAAATAGGATTACTTACTTGGGCTATAATTGAAGATTAATGGTGAAATTAACATGACAAAAATTCTTCACTCTTATTAGCTACATCCCTGAAAAGAGAAAATAGGAAGAAGTCTTCAGATATATATTTGTCATAGTGGCCAAAAAATCAAGAAATCAAGTATATATTGTTATTAAGACTCTATGATGAAAGACATAACACAAAGAACCTTAATGGCTAGGAATCTAAATCTACAATGATGACAGACTAAGATAAAAATAATACATTTTATTCTCCCAGACTTTAATGATATATTGATATGCTCATATATTTGAGCATCATTTGACCCTCAACAGAGAACTTCCTTTGGCACTACTTAAGAAATTAACTTAATGGTGTGCAGGGAAGTTCTTTCTATAGAAACTAAGAGCCTGTGTGGTCCTATGTTATGGTGTTTCATGTCTTCAAAACCAACATGGAAATTTAATACACATATATTTTAAAGATGGCAGAAATATTGTAACAGATTTAAATGGAGGCTCTTGATTCTGAAGTACCATTGTTTCCCAGTCTCATCATTACTAGCAGACATACACATATAGAGTCTGAGATGAATGTACAGGAAAAGTTCTGCACTTTTTCAAAGCATATAAAACAAGACAAACAATAACAAAATCTTATTTTGTTAATTATTTTCAAGGGAAGTATGTAATATCTCAGTGCCATCATCAAGAAACATTGGACTTCCATAAAGCTCATGTTGTTTGATTTCCTAATTAGGAATAGGGGAAAAGTGAGAAAGTATCATGTACAAGAGTATTTATATGCAAATACACAAAGACTATGTCAATCAAAACAGCAAATCTGAGACTGTAAGAACCTTAAAAGAAATAGGATGATAAGAAGTAGGTTTCCTCTTCTATACCTTATTCTAATTCAGAGTCTTTGGTAACAAATAGGGTAGTGCATTAATATGTTACTACATAACATTATCAATGATTCTGTTTTCATGAAAAAAAAACTGCAATGTTTAACCAATTTTCACAATGCAACTCAGAGAAAAGAGGAAAGAGCATGACTCCCCTTGAAGCTGTCATACTAAAACATTAAGGGAAATATTTCTTTGCAGATGCTACAGTGTTCACGACAGAGATAGTGGTGCCACAACTTTAAAGAGAAGGAGAGGTTTCAGAAGCAGGGATGAACATGATGCACCGACCATAACAGGTGACTCTGAACAGTAATACTAGACTATAGCAGTACCTGACTGCTAATTATCCTGTTTTTTTTTTTTTTTTCATATAGATGTCAAGAGCAGTCGGCCATGTCTGGGCTAATGTACATTCAGATTTCAGCTATAAATATTTGCAGCTGCGAACTGGCGTATAGCCAGAGCCTAACTAGGAAGAGCCCACTATGCTGACAATATTATTAGCTCTCCTTGCCTCGGAATAATCTGAAGGAGTGTGTGCATTCACAATTTCCGCGGAACAATGACGAGAATGATCTCAGTTCCACCAATAGGAACAAAGCCTGTGGTTACCTTGGAGATCTGCGTCAGAGCTGCTGACTCATTTCTCCCTCCCATCTCAATGTTTGCTGCGACAGAAAAATATGAAAGTGAAAGTAGATGGCAGGAAATAATGTAGTTTATTTAGGACCAGAATAGAATTATCAAAAGGGAAATGATTATGAGGTAAGTAGGAGGTGATCACATATCTGAATTCTTGGATCTGTATATTGCCTATCTAACTGAAAATTTCCATTTCTCCCTGCTGACGGCTGATTGTGATACTGTGCTGCCGATTGCCGTTTATTGGTATCACATTCAGAAATGCCATGTCAGAGTCGCTAAACACTTATTACGGAATCTTAAACTTGAAATATTCAGATTTCAAGGTGCCTGAGGCAATTTGCCAACATAGCAATTATCTTAATGAGGTTTCCAATGGCGCATAATATCAGTACATTTCTTGTTGTCATGTATAGACTTTCTATGAAAATCATCATTTCAGAACATAATCTAAAGCTAACCTTGGAATCGCAGATTTCGCGGCTGAATGCTTCAGACTCGAAGGCATTTCCTGCACTGCAAACAGAATCAGGTGATTCTCGCAAATTCCTTGCTTTTCCTAAATTGCTTCTGTATCCTGCAGGTCTCTGAGACACATTTTCTTCTCTGGTGTTTTTTACAGTGAGGCTTTGACTAAAGTCCAGCTTTGAGCAGGGCTATAGTCAAAGCCCCACTGGCAAAATCCCTCAGTGCAGTCCTTTTATGCCATGTAGGAACCAATAAGAAGAGAGATCGCATAACAAGACTGGAAAGCACAAGACTGCATTTAATTTGTTCATCTCATCCAGAGCTGATGACTCATCTGTGTCTCTCTCCTTACCTTGTACTGTGAAAAGAAGCAGAGCAATTGACAAAGGAACCGAGGATAAAATGTAATTTACCCTGCATTTTGCCTCCAATTAATAGCCAACTAAACTGGTAAAATGTAGCAGGTTAAGCCAGCTGGCAGATGCTTTTTCCTTGAATCTACCTATATACATGGAAGCCTTCATTCCTCTCTGAGGATTATTGATTGTGAATCTGTGCTGCCAATGTATCTGGCTTCTGAATCTTTGCGATTTTTTTCTATGTTTTTAGGTGTGGTTTTTATGCACTCAAATTATAATAAATATGTTACATATAATATGATATTATGAATTACATACAAATAAAAATGCAATTATGATTTTTCATGTAGTTTAATTATAATACACAATATATTTAAGTTCATTAGAGTGCTATACGAGGAATTGGGGAGACTGTAGAAAGAAATGTAGATTTTAAACCTTCTCTCATATAGACCCAAGTGTAATATAATAGCTCACAATGTCATAGTGACAAAGAAATGAATTCAGTTTAATTGTTTTCAGAAAAAAATAAACATATTTAAATTGGTAACATTTGTGTCTGTTTGTTTTAAGGCTTATAGATATTTGGTCATTTACATTTTCATGAAGCATCCTTCATATTTTTGTTTCTTGCATGCAAGCAATATACATAATTATCCTTTAAATAATTTATAATTATTTATTTAAAAAAAACACTGGATTCAAAATATTAGAAGTTTTCTCTAAATCCCATAAGAAAAATTAAAAATTATATGTATATATACATATATATAAATAAGAGATTTTATATAAGGAAGTTGTATGTCCACCAGTTTCACGTCATCTATTGTTACATCTATTTCATGGCAAGCCACTCTAAAAATGTGTACTTCCATTAGGCCTGCTAGGATTTTAGACACTCCATAAGCTACAAGAATAATACATTTAGTTCCTTTTTTTTTTTTTTTTTTTTTTTTTACTGAGACCCCCATTTTATTTTGATAGGTAGCAAGGTGTAGTTCAGAAGTGAAATAACCCAGTGTAGTGAACAGCCGCACTTCAATTTCCCCGAGGGAAAGCGTCCAGGGCTATTTTAAGATTTTAAGATTTCTCAATCGCGCGCAACTCTAGTTTTCAATTGATTTAAATCCCGGTTGCTTTTCAACTTTTTCCATACACTCTTGGTCGCAGAGGAAGGAGAGGGCTAAGTCAATTCCTTTTAATTTTTGGATGCCGTTTGCAACGTGCTTCTAGGTGGCGAGTTCTACAGAGGATTAGGGATTGCCAATTGAAGAATAAAGCACTTGTGGCAGAGCAAATGAGAAATTTATTACAGAATTCTTAGAACCATCTTCCAGAAATGTGGAGAGAGGCAGAAAAGAGGTTATTGAGGGGGAACGGGCAAGGAGAGAGAAGCCGGTTCATTATAATAGCGTTGACCTGAGGGCTCTCCTAGAGATATCCAATTCAATTCATAGCCTAGGCTAAAAGATCCTTTAGATTTTTAGCTTTGAGTTTATTTCCTATAAATACCTCAGCCTCTAAGTTTATTTAGTAGAGGCTGCAGTTATTACCTCATAAAAAGAAAGCACCCCACATTTATCTCCTTAAGGAAAGAACTTGGTATTAAATCAGAGGTGGGGCTTACCGGACTGAAACGCCCAGTGTGGAAGGTTGGAGGCCGTGCTTGGAGATGGAAGTGTACACTCACTCTACAGGCTTCAAGCCTTCCAATGCCATCCCAACTTGTCTTTGATGTGATTTTTATTTAATAGGTAGTTGTCAGCACAGCATTTTCTTGAAGTCTGTAAAAGTGCCCAAAAGACAATGAGTATGATTAATAAATCCACTGGGAACAAAAAGTGAAGACATTTTCTTTCAAACCACCTCATTCTACTCGCTAGTCCCCAAAGGCTTGTAGACATATCATAATGCAAAAAAAAAAAAAAAAAAAAAAAAAAAAAATTCAGTTCAAAGTCTCTTCTGAGACTCGTGGCAATCTCTTAACTGTAATCCTCTGTAAAATTAAAATCAAAAAGCAGATCACATACTTACAACATATAATGGCAAAAGATATACATGATCATTCCAAAACACAGGGAAGGGAGCATAGTAAGGAAATACTAGACCAAAGAAAATCCAAAACCCAGCTGGGAAAACCCTAACTCTGCATCTCCATGTCTGATGTGAAAGCTCCATCAGATCTCCAACTCAGTTCAGCTTTGTTGACCACAACACACTTCTCTCTCTTAGTCTGGTTCTACTTCCTGTTAGTAGCTTTCCTCAGCAAGTGTCCATGACTCTGGCATCTTTAACATCTTAGGGTCTCCAGGCTTCAACTTCGCAGCTTCACTCAATGGCCTCTTTACTAGTTCTTTATGCAGGGACTCCCCAACACGTGCATGGCCTCAGGAGCTTTCCTTAGGCATCGAGGCAAATTCCATAACCTGCTTCTTCTATCAAAGAGAGACAAAGCTGGCTTAGAACCTGACGAGCAGGAGCGCCTCAGACCGGGGAGGGAGCCAGTCGCCACCCGGCATCACGGGAAATTGCATTGGGGCAAATGTTCTTTTATATTAATCAAATACTGGTTTCATGTAGATGTTTATTGGAACTAGAAGATATGAGATGGGATTTCTCCTTTGACTGTAATGTGCCATTCTAGCCTAGCTGGACAAAAATACTCAGAGAATTTCCTCTTTCTATAATTCTCTAATATTCTGGAATTGCATAATACCAGCATGCTTGCTTTAGAAAATGAGTATTGTGAAAATGTCTTCTAGGTTTCTTAATTTCCATATGAGCATGTTGTTGACTGTCTCAGGTTACAATGTAAACATAAAAGCAAAAAAATAAGATAAAGACTATAACTCACAGACTACTCTGTTTACAAGTCTAAAGAAAATGGTATTCAGCTTACTCACCAAGTTTGATATGGTTCTGTAACATCAATATTAAATTATCTTTTCTGAATTGTAGATGATAATGTGAATAATGGGTGACTGTCTGGGTTCTTCGACTATCATCCTTATGCATATAATATAATTAGAATAGCATGGAGTTAAATCTATGCCTATCAAATAAAATTGAATAAAAATTTGTGGGTATATTTAGCCAATGGGGTACTCCTCAGTGTTAAAAGATGATGACATCTTAAAATTTGCAGGCAATAGAATGTAACTAGAAAACTCCATCCTGAGTGAGTTAATACAGACCAGAATAATGAGGATTGTTTGTAGCCAATCATCGGCGAACACCAAATAAAGCAAACCTATAGCCCCCAATGCCAGACGAGCTAAGTAACAAGGAGAACTTAAGGGGAACAAACATTCATCCTTTGACAGCACCAGTTATTCCCCAGAGCATGTGGGGCACTGAAGACATCCACTAGGAGCTTGGCAAAACTGGCCTTTGTGCAAAGAACTCCCCATGTCCTGACACTGGAAAAAATTCACGATGTCTGAACTGGACAATCATGATCAAAGAAAAAAGATTGCCAAATATTGACAAGACTGGGTAAGATGAATTTAAATTTTTTCCTGCTTCTGAAAATTGTCTGTCAGTGACAATATGTCTTAGAAAAAGTTATTTGCTTGAATGTTGAAAATGAAATTTCAGCAGATCCCATGAAACGTGTCTGTTTCTGGCTGCAGCTTTATGACTTCTCAGTGACTCTTCCTAATTTTTTATATAGCTCCTTCAGGCTTTCTTTACTCTGCTAAGACATTGGTTGATTCAGCTTACTTATTAACAAATGGCAATACAAGGTATTCACAGAATATATACCTCCCAAATCAGCTTCCCTTTTCTTTCATAATAAAAGAGAAAGATTTAATTTTAACATACTAATATTGCAAATAAAAAGAGTTATCTAGCAATAATCATAGTTATGATATTCATATGTATCTTATATTTTATATTAACTAAGGAAAACTATAATTATAACTATTTATTCTTTTTTATAGTATGTAACATTGTATTTCCTGAGTATCCTCTTGTTATAATGAGGAAGAAAGACATCCCCTCTGGTGATCCGTGTGTTTGCAGGGATGCTCTTACACTTGAAAATGCAGATTTTATCCTTCCAGCAACTCAGCCTCTACCAGCTTTGGGATCCTATGTTGTTTCATTGCAAAGAGGATTGATTGCAAAAATAAGTCTTCATCTCGATGAAAAAATGTATTGCTCCAAGAAAAGGCAGGTCCTCAAGGTTCACTGATTCTGCTCTATTGAAGATAGAGCAAGGAACATCTAAGGCTTTTTTTTTTTTTTTTTTTTTTTTGGTATTGTATGACTAGGTCCTTTTAGCAAACCTAGGCAGCGGTGATGAATACCTGAAGATATTAAAGTAAGTTCAGCCTAAGGGGGGAAGTCAGGAACAGACGTTTAGCTTGTTGAAATAAAAATGAACCTCATTTGAGAAGGTCCAAGCGAGAAGTAATTCAACCTATTTCATTCTCTAGGAAGTTAGCTGGGGCCTTGTACAGATTCAGTAAATCATATCGAATCTACCTCTTTGGACAATGTATTAGTTTCCTGTTGCTACTGAGACAAATCGCCAAGCATTTTGCTGTTTTAAAGCAACACAAGTGGATAATACTCCTGATTGTTATTGTACAAAATGGGTTTTTCTGATCTCAAAACAAGGTGTTGTTCAGGCTGCTTTCCTTCTGCGACTTTTGTTCAGGAGTCCATACCGATGTCATACAAATAGACTGGTGACTTCCTGCCTTTTCCGTGAATGCTTGTGTTTCTTACATTATCTTTTAGGTCCCTTATCATCTCAATAAAGACCTCTGTGTGTATACTGAGATAGCTAATATAAAAAGTACACGATCACTTGCACATCTCAAAATCAGGAATTTAATTGTAACTACAAAATCTTGTTGTCCATACCAGGGAATGTTCACAGCCTCTGTTGATTAATTCAAAGGGATTTCTAGATTTATCACACCTGTCACAGAAAGAAAAGAGTTCTTTGGATTCTAATTTGAATGCATATGCTTCAACTAAGCAGAGGCATAAGGAAGTAAGCACGGTGAGACCTTGTAGGTGTGATGATCATTTTAACACCTCTCTGTGCTCTTTCTGCTTTGTGTTGCATGAGCAGTAATAAAGGTGACCATCACCATTTCTGTGGTGATATTTTTATATCCTCAAAGTGAAGGAAAGAAGCCATTTCAGTTTTTATAGATCTTATGGCTAACAAAATGTTGGCAAGTTTAAGACCATATCATTTCCACGAGATATATTTCATCATAAAGGTGTACAAGAAGGTATGTCATGTAAAGAGTAACATTTTATCTGCTCTGGTTCTTTTTTTTTTCTCTGGCATCTATCTCTATGAAACAAAAAAAGGAGAAAAAATAAAGATTTGCTTTACTGAAAGTAGATACAAATTTGCTAATTCAATTGACACATTATCAACACAGAAAGCACATTTCATCACAGTAATTAGATTTGACAGGGGCATATTCTACAGAAAATGTATCCAATTAGAAACAGAGTAAGTACACAAATGATAGAAAGAAGATGGGTATGAACCATGGGAGGAGCATGTGTGGACAGGGAGCCTATGTTATACAAAGTACAGAACTAGACCCTCTTGTTAAATAGAAAGATGTCATACTCAGTGATGACTAGCTTTGGGTCAATGCAAGCATACAGGCTTTCGCTAGCAGAACATATACAGCAGCAGACAGGTAAGAAACTTAAGATGTATTAAATGGAAAAAGAAGGGTATATAATGAAAGAAAAATTAAGTAAAAGAGTGAAAAGAAACATAGCAACAAAGGCAACATCCATTTTGCTAATCTGAGACCTCCAAGAGCAGAAACAGCACAAAAGAAACACAATTACAACATGAAAAACTTGCAGTGGTTAACGATATTTTAAAAGGAGTATAAAACTGGGAAGTCAACGCTTCAAGGGAATATCTGATTCAGTGAGGCTCAGATCTCATATGGAGGGTTCTGGTTTTGAAGTATGCTTAGTTAAAACACTCATTGTAGATTATTCTGTGGAACCAGAATGTGCTGGAAAAGAGAGAACAGAGGCAGAGTAAAATGTGAGATAACAGAAACATTACAGGACTCAACAACAAAAAATTTTCTCATTAAAAAGCCCAGGATGAACAGGAGAATGTGGAATAATAGCAAAAAGACAATGGTTTGTTCTCTACAACACTGAAAAGATTTCTACATTCTTTTTTTCCTTAAATGTAGTTCAGCTTAATAACAAAAGTGTACTCACATTTTAACCCCTCAAAGTTAGGTGAGGAGGTATGTATTTCGTCTTATTTAGAGTTCTTAACTCTGAGACAGAACGAAAGTGCAAGAGTAGGAAACCAGGGATTTCTGTTACAAACTTTACTGAACCCACCAATTTCTGTGTCTTGTTGAAATAAGAGCAGTGGCGGGGCTGCGTCCCCAGCATCCCAGCCGCCTGCTAGCTTATGCCTGGAATAACAACACACAGATTGTATTTTTTAAACACTGCTTGCCCATTATATCTAGCCTCTTCTCGACTAACTCTCACACCTGGACTAGCCCATTTCTAATAATGTGTGTAAGCACCCCAAGGTGCGCTTACCAGGAAGATTCTAACCTATGTCCATCTTGGGTCGGAGCTTCATAGCGTGTCTGTCTGGGAGAGCGAAGCATGGCCTCTGCTCCAGAGAGCAGAGGTGTCGAGTCTACCCGGGAGAGCTGAGCATGGCGTCTCTGCTCCAGAGAGCAGAGCTGTTGGGTCTCTCTGGGAGCAGAGCAGAGTCTGAGCTCACTTCCTCTTTCTCCCAGCATCCTATTCTGTTAACTCCTCCCACCTATGTTTTAACCTATCAGGGCCAAGGAGTTCCTTTATTGTTAACCAATGAAATCAACGGGTTGATATATGACACTCCCACATCAGTGTCTAGATTGCATCAAACCTGTATTTATTGTTCCATTCTCTGTTCATTTGTTTGCATTGCTTAATTTTAAGTCACAAAAATATCACAATGTATGCTCATTGAAACAAAATGTGTAATACAGAAGTTTATATACCATTGCATGTACTTCCATGTCTTCCCACTCCACGTTTTCTCCAATGGGTAGACGATGGTTTAGAGGGCTCACTTTCAGATAATATGCCTGACTATGGATATGATACTGAGGTATACATAATTAGAAGGATCTTCATAGACTTTAGCATGATCTTTTTAACTTTATTTGAAATAGTACTAAATGTTTTTCTCTTTTTACCAAATTTTACCTATTGGTTATAATTCTTGTATTAATTTATCAGGTCTTTAAAGATATTTATCTTTATGTTTAGCATTCCTGATCATTCTTATTCTTTTATGTCAAAACTGTGGATTATTGCATGTTAAAAAATCCTTACACAGTATCTCAAGAATTTAATTATGTGAAGTTTATTACTTATTCTGATACTCTTCAGTAGATATTGCATTTTGGCTACAAATTTATTCCAACTGTTGTCTGATATTGGCAAAAAGGATTTACCATTTTATCTCTTATTTTTCGTGGGATGTATATCTAAAAAAAAATATTTGGCTATGTAGTATCTTTGTTTCTTTTACTCACAAGTAATGTCACTTTGTGGCTCTCAACTGGAAAATTTCCCTGTCAGGGTCTCTTCAAAATGCTTGTTTCCATTTAATAAGAGGAACAAAGCAAGATGAGTAAATTATGATTTGGTGCCCAGTTTTACCGTGGTGACTTATATAACATCAAACTTCATCAAATTGCTGAAAATAAAGTGAAAATGTGAAGGGAAACAAAGCAAAAGGTAATATTATGTGCAGAAAACACTGGTAAACAACTATAAGTTCCATCAGAAACAGGAGGTTAGGCAGTAGAACAGAATGCTGAAATGCTAAACAAAAAAACAAAACAGGCAAATGTGAGCAATCATTTATAATAAGTACAAACATCTATCAATCCAAAATGCAGTCAGAGGAAATAACCTTCAAATACAGAGGTCAAATAAGTGATGTAAATACCAGAAAGAATTGTCAGAAATATTTATACCAAAAAGCTAAAGGTATTTTTATGTTTGCAAAGATAATACTTAATGAAACCAAGTGGTCTACAGGAAAGAAAAGTTAGAATAAGTTGTAAAGTTCCAATATTTTCAACTCACTAAAGGATAGTAGGACAGTTAAATTATTAAGTCCAAAGGTGTGGTGATATTTTGCTTGTGTTCTAAAAAAATAAAACTTGCCTTAAGATCAGAGAGCAGAGCTAGCTACTAATTAACCATAGAGGTCTGGAGGCCTTTACAGACAGACAGGACGGAGAGAGGAATATAAGGTAGGAGGAGACAGGAGATCAGCCTCTTTTTTCAGCTGAGGTATTAGCAAGATAAGAGTTAATTGTGACTTGCTGCTTTGTCTCTCTGATCTTTCAGCATTTACCCTATGTCTGGCTCTGAGTTTTTATTATTAATTCCAAATAGAACTCATGCAACACAAAGAAATAGGCTTGCAGATAACTCCCTGTTTATCTGGCTCTTAAAAATATTTCCACCACCACCATCAGACCTTCAAGTTTTACCTGAGCTTTAGCTTGGATAGTATTTTGTAGATGTATTTATGGGAATTGAACTCCATAACTCTTTTTTTGTCTATTTATTTATTCATAATTTCCATCTCATCCCATCCTCCCATTTCCCTCCAACTCCCCCAAATAGCCCTCCCCCTCCCTCTCCAGACATAAGAGAAGTCAGCGTGCCCTGCCTTGTGTAAAGTTCAAGCCCCCCCTCCAATCAAGTCTAGGAAGTTGTGCATCCAAACAGACTAGGCTCCCCAAAAGACAGAACATGCAGTAGAATCAAAATCCAGTGTCATTATCATTGGCTTCTCAGTTAATCCTCATTGTCAGAAACATTAAGAGAGTCCAGTTTGATCACATGCTCATTCAGATCCAGTCCAGCTGGTCTTGGTGAGCTCTCATTAGATCAGTCCCACTGTCTCCATGGGTGAATGCACCCCTCACAGTCCTGACTTCCTTGCTCATGTTTTCCCTCTGATGGGGAGAGTCTTCTGTTTTGTGTTAATTTCATTGGTTAAATAATGAGACTGCCTTGGCCCTTTGATAAGACAGAAAATTAGGTAAGCAGAGTAAACAAAACAAAATGCTGGGGGAAAGAAGCCAAGTCAAGGAGTCGCCATGATTCTCCCACCAGACACAGATGCAGGTTAAGATCTCCCTGGTAAGCCAGACCTCGTGGGGCTACACAGAATATTAAAAATGGGTTAGATCAATATGTAAGAGTAGCCAATAAGATGCTAGAAATAATGGGCCAAGCAGTGTTTAAATGAATACAGTTTACTTGTAATTATTTCGGGGCATAAGCTAGCCAGGTGGCTGGGAGCCAGGTGGAACACAGCAAGCTGCTTTCTACTACAGAGTGGCGCCCAACCTGGTAATGAACCTCACATAAAACCTGAGAGGGCTAATGGCAACTAGACTGCTGTGTGCCTAAAAGGGGAGAGTGGCACTCAAGCAACAGGAAAGAAGATTCAGTTTTAAAATGCCAGCTTTCTGGGCTGTGCTGCCATTGCGAACTCTGTCTGGCTCCTGTGGGAGACAGAGTCTTTGAATGGAGCATTTGGAGTAAAGTGCTGTGATTTGTTTGATGGCAACTAGACTCGCTGTGTGCCTAAAAGGAAGTCATTGCGTGCTGTGGCTCAGAGGCACAAGCAGCTCTGACATGCTAGTGATGCAATGTGCAAAGATCAGAGGCACGAGTGGCTCCACCATGTTGGACTGGGCGGGGCCAGCATGCAGTACCTGTTTTTGACCTAGGAATTTCACAGCTTAGATTCTTAATCTCTTAGTGATTTAAAGGTGCAAAACAAAGTGTTCCTGGATAGTAAAAAAATTACAGACTCACAATAAAACAGATTTCAGACATAAAAGAATTTTAAATGGATCACAGTGTTGGATGTGTATGTAGGATTGGGACAGAGAAATTTAAAAAAAATATATAGAAAATAAAGTTAATGCCTTAAAAAAAAGGGTAAAGTCTTTAAAGAGACAGAATAAAGTGATAGAGTAAAAATAAACCACATAAAGATGGATAATTCACAGAGAGTCTGGATTCATTGTATTATTGTGTTTTCTTTATAATTTTTGACTGTGAAGAAGCTAAGTACAGAGAGACATTTCATTATATGGGCTGCCAAGTGGTACCAGAATGGATATCATAAGGGTGTTATGACTTCAGAATTTGGGCCTAAGGATATGATGCTTTGGAGAGGGTCTTCTTTTGTTTTCACAGAGGATGAGACCCTGTGGATTGCTTCTATCCCAATATGATATGATAGACCATGCCCTCCTGAAAGGTTGCTGTGAACACCTTCAAAAAATTCCTTCACTCAACTGCCAACTGAGATAAACCTGGCACACAGGTTACACCATGAAAGATCTGATTAACAGTGGCCCCATTCAGCAGGAAGCAGTTTGGAGAGAAAAAACTGCGCCCATATTTGCAAGTATTGTTTATAACTGTTCTTTTACATTTAAAGGCTGATATGATTTAGATAGGAATAATTTGTATTGGTATAGATTTTAAGGTCAATTTTGTTATATGTATATATATTTCTGATATTGATTAAGGTATTGCAATTGCATAGTTCATTTAAAAATGTAATGTATAATTAGGAAATATAAGTTGTTAATGGATAATTAATAATAGTCAAGCTTGTAGTCATGTTATATTTTCTAGATGTGCATAGATATATTTCAGATAGGCATTCTTCATATCTTTCAAAGACTACAGAATATGGCATTTTAAAAGCTTTAATGACTTAGGGCTTTTCATGACAATGAGACACACCTGCTCCTGGCAGCACCAATCTACTTCAAGAGGAAGATGGGCATCAAAGAGGCTCCTTATGGAGTCTGATACCCATTTGGGCAAGAAACTGCTCTTGTCTGGACTGTTGCATAAACTGGACACAGAACCCACAGAGAGAGGACTGCTGAACTTCCCTAAAGGTGAGATGGTCTTTCGGGGTTCCTAATTCATGAAAGAGTCTGTGAGACATTCTGCAGGATACAGCAGAAAGTGACTGAACTGCCTTTAAAATTTCCTGCTTCATGGAAATGTCTGCTGATTACTATGGCTTGTAGGCTGAAGATGGATGCCACAATGGTATAAAAGAACTTTGGGTGCCTGTCCAGGCAGCGAGATGTCTCTGTCATTTCTAGAGTTTTGGACTTCTTATTATGTAATCTTACTATATTAAAGTGAAAGAATTTCTTTTTTTTTTGTTTAAACAGAAAAAGTGGAAATGATGGGGAGAATCTTCTGTTTTGTATTAATTTTATTGGTTAAATAAAGAGACTGATTTGGCCCTTTGATAGGACAGAATATTAGGTAGGCAGATTAAACAGAATAGAATACTTAGAGAAAGAAGCCTAGTCAAGCAGTCGCCATGATTCTCCACCCAGACACAGATGCAGGTTAAGATATCCCTGGTAAGCCACACCTTGTGGGGCTACAAAGAATATCAGAAATGGATTAGACCAATACATAAGAGTTAGCCAATAAGAGGCTAGAACTAATGGGCCAAGCAGTGTTTAAATGAATACAGTTTCTTGTAATTATTTCGGAGCATAAGCTAGCAAGGCAGCTGGGAGCCAGAAAGAACACAGCCTGCAGCTCATACAACATCCCTCCTTCTGCTCTTCATTTGGTCTTTGGGAGCTCAGTTCAGTGCCCCAATTTGAGTCTCAGTCTCTATCTCCATCCCTCGCCAGATGAAGGTTCTATGGTGATATGCAAGATATTCATCAGTGTTGCTATTGGAGAAGGCCAGTTCAGGTTCCCTCTCCTCTGCTGCCCACAGACCTAGCTCAGGAAATCCTCTTGGACACCTGGGAAACCCTCTAAAGCCAAGACTATTGCCAACCCTAAAATGGCTCCCTTAGTTAAGATATCTTATTCACTGCTCCTGCAATAAAAAAATATTCACAGATAACATAACCTTTCAAATAAACCTTTTCTAAATAAAAGAGAAAGATTTAACTTTAACATAATGAAATCTCCTATAAAAAACTGTGATCTAACAAGAATCAAAGTTACTATATTCATATGTATCTTATATTTTATCATAACTAGGAAAACTATAATTAATTATAACTATTTATTCCTCAACTCCATAAATGTCTTCAAAAGGAGATGATATTACCTAAGTTAACAGGAATTCCATTGTATGCAATTTCCAAAACTCTAGTATTAAGAAAGTCATCTGACTTCCTGGACAGTCATCCAAGGATATTCTGTAACTTTACAGGCACCTATATTCATTTACTGGCCCATAGTTTCTGGCAGACTTTATCAGGAAATTGCAAAGACAGTTCCCCCTATAATGGCAGTTTGTCAGTCACTTTCTTCCATGTCCTGAAGATTGTCCTACATACCCTTTCATAAAGCAGGATCTGTTAAAGACTTCTCTCACCTTCTCTAGGAAACTTTAGCAGACATTTCTCTGTGGGTCCAGCATGTCTAGTTAATACAATATATCAAAAAGCAGTCCAGGCAAAAGCAGTTTCTTGTCTAAATGGCTAGCAAACTCCATAATGAGCCTGCTAGATGTCTGTCTTCCACTTGAAGTAATTGGTGCTACCAGGAGCAGATGAGTATGTGTCTCAATGTCATCAAAAGACCTAAGTTTTGAAAACAATTTAAATACCATATCCTGTTAAACTTTGAGAAGCTTAAATAATAACTATCCACCTGAAATATATCTCTGTAACTCTAGAAAAGCTAAGTAACCTGACAACAAACTTGACTCTTATAGATGACTCTATATTAACCTCTGCTTCAAAATTATACATTCTATTTTAAACTAGCTGTACAATACAATACCTTAATCAAGATCAGAAACATATATGTAATTTCTAATATATATATAACAAAATTTATTAAATTTATATTAATAAACCAAAATCTATACCAATGCATATCTCTATTGTGTATCACACTTTAAATGTAACCAAATTTTATAAAAATATTTTTTTTGGTCATACTTTTTTCCTAACTTCTTCCTGCGGTTTATTGGGCTAAGCATTTGGAGGAGTTCATTTAGACCTTTAAGTGCATCATTTCCCCTTGAATCACATTAATCTTGAGAAATCCACAGATTTTCATTCTCTTTGCAAGGAAGTATAAACTCTTTTCCAAAGCAAATATCCTTACCTATAACCAAAATTTTAAGTCAAGATACATTTAAAGTACATATTTTGGTTTAGATTAGCACCACATACTATGAAATGTCTTTCTGTACTTAGCTAATTCACAATCAAAAATAATACACAATAATATACATAAGCCAGTCTCCCTGTGTATTTTTATCTTTATATGACTTACTTTTCTTTACTCATTTAATCTATGACTATCTATACTCTGTCTACTTAAATACTTTATTTGTTTTCAATGAGTTGTTTCTTGTTATAGCTGTAACTGTTTTTTGACCAGAAGCATTTTAAATGCTAAGTGGACAAGGCTAGGATTAACTCTGCCATATTGTCTGTCAGTTCCATTCAATCAAACATGTTGAAGGCATGTTTACTGCCTTTGAGAGCCTTTCTCTCAGATCCAGATCCAGGCTTGGGTCTCATCAGATATGTGTTGCCATTAAGTAGTTTGTAGCACTCTGCTCACAAACTCCAGATAAATGCTCTGCAGTTAGAACAACAGAAAGAGTTATAGTTGATCCTGAAATGAACATGCACCAGGATGCTTTCTTAACAAGTCTTGAAGATTTTATGCTACCACTGAGTCAGGAAGCCTTCTCTGAAAAAAAAAAAAAAAAAAAAAAAAAACCATTCCTGTGCTTGCTACTAGCAAACAGAGCCCACCCAAGAAAATGCTACTACCAAAAAGCCATGCATGAATCTATCCTTTTTGTCTAGCATGCCTTTTTAATTGTTCTCAGATTTTACATGGATATAGTTGACATGCAGCTAGTTCATTCCATGACCATCCTGACTTAAATAATAACTAAGAAACTTTATTCTTTGAGTACTATTTGGCCAATTGCTTACTTTACGTGTGTTGTAGATAGTTATTTTATCCTAAACTAACCAGTATTCATGAATCTGTTCATTAGTTCAATAACTTACTGGAAAAGTTTTCACAGGTGGCAGTTGAGGCATTTGCCTCTTGCAGCAGCTACTTGGCTTCTCCATGAATCTGTCTACTCACTCTGTCATTTCTTTCAGCCTGGCTTTACTCTGTAAATACATTGGTTGAAGGCCTGTTTTTAATTAACCAATGGCAATAAAACCAATCAAAGCATACATCACCTCTAACTTCAGGGGAACATATTAAAGAGAAAAAATAATAATTTAGGAAATAAGAACTCCAAGAAAAATCTAAACAAAATTAATTAAAAATCTAAAATTGTGTAAGCACAGTGACATCAGAAATTGTAATGCTGAAACAGCTTCAAACATTCTCAAATTACCACACATAGCAGGAATGTCATGAACAAAAAATTAATGCGAAATCAGAAATGATCAGCTTTTATTGTACAATAATATTGATAGATTTAAAATTCAAAATGATAAGCTAAAATGGTTACATATAATACCCACATTCCTTATACAATTTTTGATAGTTGTGTATATATTTGTGTATGCACAAAATGTAAAATAACTTCACATAATTATTGTATTATTTCACATTTTCCAATGCACATATTTTACTGAAAGTAGCAGAAAGAATCGTGAATTAATATAAATACTACTCTTAGACCTGATATTCTAAACTACATAAAGCAATTGTACCCATTAATAAATATTATATATATGTATATATGAGGAAACACATATAAATATATGCAATACATAAACGTAAATAAATATTTGAAAGGAACTAAAAATATCACATTACAGTTGATGAGATATTTTGAAAAGTGTCTTTTATGTAAAATGAAAGAATAGGATATTTTAACACAGTTACCCATGTATAACACCAATTCATATAAAATAAAAATAAAATCAAAAAAAATTTAAAAATAGCCCTTCAGTGATACAAAAGATAGTGAAGATTCATTGTCACCTGTTCTGAGGAAGTGTGATAATATTCAAAGCTTATTATATGTTGGCATGATCTTCTGGAGAATGTGTTGTTCTGATGTATTGCCAAAATTTATATCTCTGACAAATAAGTGTTATATGCAAATGAAAATATGATGTTCCATTTGATAGGACGTATAAAATTAAAATTAATTTACCCTGAGTCTATCAACATCCATCACCTAGATCTCATCAATTGAACTCCTTATATCTCACACCAATGCATGAATTCAGAGATTTGGATGTGGCTGCTCCCCTCTTCCTTTAATTACATTTGCACGTGATGCTTAGATCCTTCAGGTTAACTCTAGTTTTCAATTGAGGTTTGGCTTTTGAAAATCTTAGACATATTTATTATATAGTACAGAGCATAACGTTGAGAATATCTACAGCTATGTTTAAACTTGTGTATTCAGAGAAGACATGAAAATACTAGTACCTTCTCTACCTTTAAATACTCACTCCACACCAGGGATCACTTTATGCTTGTATTCTTGAATATCTACCCATTTTTCTATATAGGTACTGGTGTACAAAACTTCAATTCTTCATCTCTTGGTTGTTTCATTCAATGGAATAAGGATGTGGTTATTGCTAGGCTGTTAATGTTAAATTGGGCAGCATAGTTAAAATTTGCAATAGATATTATTCACACAAGGCATAAACTTGTCTTTCCCTAGATTGCTTCATGATGAATACCTTCCATGAACTTTCTATCTGTTCTTAAGTGGACACAATACTATTCCCAGAAAAGCTGTCTTTCTTTCAAGAAATTTAATGCTATGATTCCAAGTGACTCAGGTAATGTCTCTATTGTTCTCACACCTCATTCCCTCACAAATCCAGCACTCATATTTGTGACATCCAATAGGACCATCTCTGGTGCAAGCAACACATGCCTAAGGGCTGATATGTAATAATTCAACATTGACTGCTACTTAGTGCTATACAATCTAGTTTTGGTTATAGGGATGAACGTCTGAGAAATGGAATATAGTCACAGCATGACTAGTAAGGACCTGCTATGCTGAAAGTATTATTAGCAGTCCTTGCCTCAGACAGCAGGAGTTTGTGTTTTCAAATTGTTCCTGGAATAAGAACCAAAGACAAGAATGATCTCCATTCTACCAATAGGAACAAATCCTGTGGTAACCATGGAGATGTCCATCAGAGCTGCTGCCTCACTTCTCCCTCCCTTCTCAAGGTGTGGTCCGGCAGAAAAAAAAATGAAAGTAAAAGTGGATGACAGAAAAAAAAAAAAGCACTTTATCTCAGAGCAAAATCCAATTTCAAAGGGGAAAGAACAGTAAGGAAATTAGGAGTTGATCATATATCCCACTTCTTGGGTCTGTATCCTGCCTATCTTCCTGAAATGCAACATTTCTGCCTGAGGATGGCTGATTATTCAAGGCTCATTATATGTTGGCATGATCTTCTGGAGAATGTTTAGTTCTGATGTATTGCGTCCATTTATATCTCTGACATATGAGTGTTATATGCAAATGAAAATATGATGCTCCATTTGATAGTACGTATAAAATTAAAATTAATTTACCCTGAGTCTATCAACATCCATCACCTAGATCTCATCAATTGAACTCCTTATATCTCACACCAATGCATGAATTCAGAGATTTGAATGTGGCTGCTCCCCTCTTCCTTTTAATTACATATGCACGTGATGCTTAGATCCCTCAGGTTAACTCTAGTTTTTCATTGTAGTTTGGCTTTTGAAAATCTTAGACATATTTGTTATATAGTACCGAGCATAACATTGAGAATATCTACAGCTATGTTTAAACTTGTGTATTCAGAGAAGACATGAAAATACTAGTACCTTCTCTACCTTTAAATACTCACTCCACACCAGGGATCACTTAAGGCTTCTATTCTTGAATATCTACCTATTTTCTACATAGGTCCTGGTGTACAAAACTTCAATTCTTCATCTTTTGGTTTTTCCATTCAATGGAATAAGGATGTGGTTATTGCTAGGCTGTTAATGTTAAATTGGGCAGCATAGTTAAAATTTGCAATAGATATTATTCACACAAAATATAAACTTGTTTTTCCCTAGATTGCTTTATGATGAATACGTTCCATGAACTTTCTATCTGTCCTTAAGTCTGGCCACAATATTATTCCCAGAAATACTGTTTTTCGTTCTAGAATTTTTCTGCTAGTATTCCAAGTGACTCAGATAACGTCTCTATTGTTCTCACACCTCATTCCCTCACAAATCCAGCACTCATATTTGTGACATCCAATAGGACCATCTCTGGTGCAAGCAACACATGCCTAAGGGCCAATATGTAATAATTCAACATTGACTGCTACTTAGTGCTATATAATCTAGTTTTGGTTATAGGGATGAGCAGCTGAGAAATTGAATATGAACTGCATCACTAGTAAGGACCTGCTATGCTGAAAGTGTTATTAGCAGTCCTTGCCTCAGACAGCAGGAGTGTGTGTTTGCAAATTGTTCCTGGAATATGAACCAAAGACAAGAATGATCTCCATTCTACCGATAGGAACAACTCCTTTGGTAACCATGGAGATGTCCATCAGAGCTGCTGCCTCACTTCTCCCTCCCTTCTAAAGGTGTGGTCCGGCAGAAAAAAATGAAAATACAAGTGGATGACAGAAAAAAAAAAGCACTTTATCTCAGGCCAAAATCCAATTCCAAAGAAGAAAGCACAGTAAGGGAATTAGGAGTTGATCATATATCTCACTTCTTGCGTCTGTATCCTGCCTATCTTCCTAAATGCAACATTTCTGCCTAAGGATGGCTGATTATTATTCTTCGCCACCAATTGCAGCATACTGGTATCACATTCAAATATGCCATGTCATACTCCCTAAACACACTGATTGTGGAATCTGCCACTTGAAATTTTCAGAATCCGAGATGCCCGAAGTATCCCCTGATATGGCAATTATCATAGTGGGTCCTCAAGTGGTGCATATGATCAGTACATTCCCGGTTTTTGTCAGGTATTGACTCCCAAACTAAAATTTGATTACAGAAAATGAATAATCAAAAGCTAATAAAAAAATCACAAATATTAGGGCTGAAGTAGTGATTTCAGTGACTCGAGCACATTTCCTGCACTGCAAACAGGAACAGGTGACTCTTAGCAGAAGCACGGGGAATCTCAGAAATTCTATATTTTACTAGGTGTCTATAGCTTCTGTCTCCTGCAGGTCTCTGGAACAGATTTTCTTTCTTAGTTTGTTTATAGCCAATCTCCTGACTAAATTCCAGCTAAACGCTGGACTTTAGCCAGGAGACTGGCTGGCAAAATCCCTCAGTGCAGACCTTTTTATGTTATCTAGGAACCAATAAGAAGAGAGCTCTCAAACCAGAAAGCACAGGACTGCAGTTTACATCATGATCTCATCCAGAGCTGATGATTCATCTGTGTCTCCCTCCTCCCTGTGTGTTGTAAAAAGAAGCAGAGCCATTTCAAGGGAACACAGAATAAAATATACTTTACCCTTTGTTTTGCCTCCAGTCAACAACAGATAAACCTTCCTAATTAAGACTGGTTGCCACAGCAACATTGCAGCTGCTTTTGCCTAGATTCTAGCTGTATACATGAAAGCCTCCATTCTTATCTGTGGTTTTTTGATTGAGACTTCGCGTTGTGAGGTGCATCTGGCTTCTTATTCTTTCTAATCTTTTTTTTTGTTTATTTTTATGTGTTTGTTTATGGAGTTGAAATATAATTATTTATGTTTTATATACTACATGCAATATGTAATATATAAATATAATATATGATTACAGTGGTTAGTTGAATTACAATACATAATATATTTAAGTCCATTATAATGTTGTGTAGGGTGATGGATGGATTGTAGAAAGAAATATTGATTTTAAGCCCTCCTGAATTAGACCTGACTGTAATGACGTATCCCGCTGTGTCTTAACAATAAAAAATGAATTCAAGTTAATTCATTTATAGAGAAAAATAAATATATTTATATGATTAACATTTATGTTTGCCTGGTTTTAAGTCCTTATAGATATTTGCACCCCCAACTTTGCAAGTAGATTTTTTCATAATGTTTCTTATCATATGTAATTAATATACCTGAAATATTGTCTTAATATAAATTTATAGGTATTTGTTTTAAAAATCCACTAGATTCCAAACAAAAGATTTCCTCTCAAAATTTTAATACTCACTATTAAATCTGAACAATATTTTTCTAACTTTAATGTATACACAGTATATTTAAGGAAGTTGTAGGTCCATTATTTATAAACCATCTAAAGGTACATGAGTGCCTTTCATAGCAAACTACGCTGATAATAATTCTATATTTCTTTCTCAATTAGCTCAGGACTACAAATAGCTACTCTAATAAGGGTTTTGATTTCATTTTACTTCTTCTGTGCATAGTGTGTTTTTGAGCAATGAATATACTACAAGAATTATGCATTTAGTTACAGTTGTTGGAAATTCATTAGGGCAAAATTGCTTACATATTAACCAATAGTGGTTTGATGCAGATATTTATTAAAACTTGTGCAATTGAGATAGCTGTCCTCTTGGTACTGAAATTTGACAGTCTAGCCTAGCTGGCCATGAATACTCAGAAAACTTCCTGTTTCCACATTTCTCTAATATCCTGGAATTGTACAATACCAGCATGCCTGCTGTAGAAAACAAATATTCTAAAAATGAATTTCTGGTTCTCAAATTTCCAAATGAGCATATTCCTTACTGTTTCAGTTTTCAATGTAACCGTGAAGGCATAAAAATTAAGATCATGAGTATAAATCACAGACCACATAGTTAACCACTCTAAAGATCATTGTATTCTACTTACTCAACAAATATGATATGGTCCTCTGTACACACCAATGTTAAATTATCCTTTCTTAATAGTAGATAATAATGTCAAAAAGTGGAAAAATGTCTAGGTTTTGCCTCTATAATCCTTAAGCATATAATGTAATAAGAGCAACATGGAAGAAAATCTATGCTCATTGACCAAAAATAGATTTTTAAAAACTTCAGGCACATTTACACAATAAAGAACTATTCAGCAGTAAAAACAAAGGTAGCTTGAAGTTTGCAGGCTAATGAATGAAACTATAAAAATCCATTCTAAGTGAGGTAACCAGAATGATGAGGATAGATTGTACCTAATCACAGGTGAACAACAACTATAAACCATAGAATAGGGAACCTATAACTCAGGATCACAGAGAAGCTAAGGAATAAGGGGAACATTAGGGGAAAAATGATAACCCTGGGTAAAGGAAAAAGACAAGTATTATGAAAAAATTGGAAAAATATGGATGCGGTAAAATGGGAATGCAGAAAGTAGGGATAAAGAGAGTAATGAAGAGGAAAGAACGGGAAGTAACAGGATTTTAAAGATTGGGGAGCGAAAGAGATAGCGAGGAAGAAAACAGTTAAATTCACTGACAGAAATATTATGGGAATAGCCAAACCCTGGTATTGGAGGAATTCATGAGGATGACCACAACTTAGAACCTAAGTAATAGTGGAGATGGCACTTGAACAGGCCTTGCCTTGTTGTCAGATTGATGACTATCTTAAATGTCATCATCATTGAACCTAATTCCAGCAAATTATGGAAGCAGACAGAGATCCACAGTTGATCACATAGCTGAGTGCCTAAAGCCCAGTTGAATAATGGGAATTGTAAGAATACATGCAAGAGGGATCAAGGTCGTGATGGGAATACCCACTGAAACAGCTTACCTGAGGTGATGGTATCTAGAGACTCTGGCTGACAGTGAGGATACGAACAGTTTAAGCAATCGGAATGTGAGGGAGAGTTGAATGTCTGGGCAGACTGTGGGCCCAGTCCCACTGCGGCCAGGATTGATTCATCCTGCATGTTCTGATTTTAGGAACCCATTCTCTGGAATGCTATCTAGCAAAGTCTAGATATAGTGGGAACAAAAATAATTAAAAAAATGCAACTATGGTATGTTCATATGAAATAAAATAATACCTAATGAAATTGCCTTTGTTAGTGCTATGTTTTTTAAGATATCATGTAAATCATATGTAAACAAGCAACAAAAATACATTAAAAAGCAAAAGAGAGTCTTTTCATATAACTTATTGTTATTTAAATGTGATTCGGCTTTTGAATAATTTCAATTGGAGACAAAAAATATGAGTACTGAACTATATCCCTTTACTAGGCTTTCTCTATCTCTATGGAAACAAAGTCACAGTGTTTTTACTCTTTGCAATTGTATCCAATTGCAATTGCAATATGATGCAGAGACCTGGAGTAGTGAAAACACACAGATGTGTTGTGTATCTCTCAAGCAAGCTAGTTTCAGGGAAGGTACTTGCTGAAGAGAGAAAGTACAAATGTTATTAGCAATAGAGTAAAGGTAAGTGCAAGACAAATAATAACTTAGTTGCCCTGAGCCCTTTCAAACAACTCAAAGAATTAAAAGCTACTCGAGCTCAGTATGGCCCAAATGCTCCTTTCACGCAAATGCTGCTGGAGTACAGGTTTTTAGAGCCTTACACTATGGGAAATGGAAACAACTGGACAAAGCTTGCCTGTCAGATAGAGAATATCTGTTGTTGAAAACCAAACATGAAGAAAGGTGTTGGGTCACAGATCTGAGAAATCAGACCCAACAAATTCCTTTTTCTTTTCAAATGCTTACTGGTGAGTGACTTCATAGAAAACAAAATCACAATTAAATTTTAAAATCGCAGTACATGCCCAAGTTACTTCAACGACAAGAAGGCCTGAAATAAACTTCTGTCTTCTGAAGTGCAGACTGAAGACTAATGTCATGTAATTCAGGGACCTGATGAATTGTTTCAGGGTGCTGTAGTAACCAAACAGATTAATTGGAGACACCGAAACTGGATACTTGAGGTAAAGCTAGCCTACAACAATACTATTAAAGTATTTAAGTCTACTTTGAGACAATTTAGAAATAAGAGTAATATTTCTGATTTTATTTTAATAACCTCAGATATTGGACACTCATATAGCCAATGCCTAGCTATGACTTCAGTTATACAGGAAAAAAAAATAAAACCGTTAAAGATGTTTCTCCTTACAAATAAATCCGGAAATTGGAGATTGATATAAGATTTAAAAACCATTAATGAGAGTTAATGGGAGTTTTACATCTTGCATTGCCTTCTGTTTCTTCCATAACAAAATATACCCATAATATAGGGAACCTGAAATGACCCTATCCTATAGCAATACTGACGAATATCTTCCATATCACCATAGAACCTTCATCTGGTGATGGATGGAGATAGAGACAGAGACCCACACTGGAGCACTGGACTGAGCTCCCAAGGTCCCAATGAGGAGCAGATGGAGGGAGAACACAAGCAAGGATGTCAGGACCACGAGGGGTGCACCCACCCACTGAGACAGTGGGGCTGATCTATTGGGAGCTCACCAAGGCCAGCTGGACTGTGACTGAAAAAGCATGGGATAAAACCGGACTCTCTGATCATGGCGAACAATGAGGGCTGATGAGAAGCCAAGGACAATGGCACTGGGTTTTGATCCTACTTCATGTTCTGGCTTGGTGGGAGCCTAGCCAGTTTGGACTTTCACCTTCCTAGACATGGACAGAGGGGGGAGGACCTTGGACTTTCCACAGGGCAGGGAACCCTGACTGCTCTTTGAATAGGAGAGGGAGGGGGAGAGGAGAGGGTGGAGGGAGAGAAGGGTGGGAGGAGGGGGAGGGAAATGGGAGGCTGGGAGGAGGCGGGAACATTTTTTTCCTTTTCTCAATAAAAAAAAAAGATTTTTTTTATACCATCCCCGGGGCTCACTGAAATTGTCAAAGAATGCAGTTAGTGTTTCATCAGTTAATTTCAAATATCAAGTTAGACAATAGCATTAGAACATCTTGCCTCAAGGTATGAAAAAATTTTTTATATTATGGCAGATATCTATGGCTCAGGGTACATAAAATCTTACATTTCAATTTTCACAGTTTTATATTATGCTTTAATGATGATGATGACTTGCTTGCTTGTCCATATACATGAAGTAAGGTTGTTTCAAATATATTTTCACTTTCAACAGAATCCTGTACTTTTGGAGTTAGTAATTGCCCCAGTGAAAAGAGAAAGGCAGACATCTTTGAATATTTTGGGATATATGCTTAGTCAAAAGAAATTAAGCCTCAGAAATTCTAAATTAAAAGAGAAAGATGACAAACTTTGAATGACTTTCAGAAATTACTGTGGGATATACCAACAACCAAGGTGCCTTCTTAAGACCCACCTAGTTCCTCTGCTTATTTGTGACTGTTGTGATGCTTGATCTATTTGTGGGACAACTTTCAGTGAGAGAATGATTTGTCTCTGTGGCTTTGGCTGATACTGTGAAACCTATTCCTCATGCAGGATTGCATTTTTCTCCATAAATATAGGGAGAGATGCCTGGTGTTATGGCAAGTTTTGGCCAAGCTTTGCTGGTGTCCATGAGACTCCTGCCCCATATTGTGAGAATACAGTGGAGAAACAGAGTAAGAGGTTGTCTAAATGTAGGGATGAAATAGAAGCCAGAGTAGAGGCTGCAGTAATGTTGAAAATAACAAAAGAAAATAATCAAATTAAAATAAATATAACTGAATGTTATACAGGGATGGCAGATGGACATTTAATTCATCAGCTCCTATGCTATATGAAAACATATATTTTAAATGCATCATAATGTGAATCTAAAGATAATCTTTTAATTTATCAGTTTTCCAAGACATGGTTTCTCTGTTGCTTTGCATCCTGTCCTGGAACTAGCTCGGTAGACAAGGCCGGACTAAAACTCAAAGAGATCCTCCTGCTTCTGACTCTCGAGTACCAAGTGCTGGGATTAAAGTTGTGCACCTTCACCACATGGTGGATATGTTACTTTTGACAAGATGCCCTGCTTTTGTTCCACAGAAGATGAGAACCTGTGGATTGTTACCAGGCTAATGTTATTTGATGGAGCAAGACCTCCCAGAAGATTTCTAGAAACCCTATAAAAAATTCCCAACAATATAGGAAGCATTTTGGAGAAAACTAAATGCAAATTTCTAAATAATTATATATGTGGATCTTTATTTAAAGTGGGATATCATATAGAGAGATGAACACTTTGCATTGGATTGGAACTTAGTTTACTGATAAATATTTAAGGTTGATTTTGGTATATGTATTTCTGCTCTTGGTGAAGATATTGTCTTTGCAGGTCATTTAATGTCATGTATAGTTAAGAAATATAGATTAATATGTATATATTCCACACTTTCTTCATCCATTCGTCCATTGAAGGGCATCTAGGTTGTTTCCAGGTTCTGGCTATTACAAATAGTGCTGCTATGAACATAGTTGAACAAATGCTTTTGTCATATGATAGGGCATCTTTTGGGTATATTCCCAAGAGTGGTATTACTGGATCTTGGGGTAGGTTAATCCCGAATTTCCTGAGAAATCGCCACACTGATTTCCAAAGTGGTTGTACAAGTTTGCATTCCCACCAGCAATGGATGAGTGTACCCGTTACTCCACAACCTCTCCGGCAAAGGCTATCATTGGTGTTTTTGATTTTAGCCATTCTGACAGGTGTAAGATGGTATCTCCGGTAAAAAACAATGACTTCGTGAATTTTGTATGCAAATGGATGGAAATAGAAAACACTATCCTGAGTGAGGTATCTCAGACCCAAAAAGATAAACATGGGATGTACTCACTCATAATTGGTTTCTAGCCATAAATAAAGGACATTGAGCATATAATTTGTGATCCTAGAGAAGCTAAATAAGACGGTGAACCCAAAGGAAAGCATATAGTCACCCGCCTGGATATGGGAAGTAGACAAGATTGCCAGGCAAAAACTGGGAGCTTGGGGTGAGGTGGCATGGGCCAAGGGGAAATGGGGTGAGAAACGTGAGAAGGGGAGATTGGGGGGAGCTTGGGGGAATGGGATGGTTGGGATAAAGGAGGGGTGGACACTGGAGCAGAGAAATATATATCCTAATTAAGGGAGCCATCTTAGGGTTGGCAAGAGACTTGACTCTAGAGGGGCACGTAGGTATCCAGGGAGATGTTCCCAGCTAGTACCTTGAGCAACTGAGCAGAGGGAATCTGAAATGACCCTATCCTATAGCCATACTGATGAATATCTTGCATATCACCTTAGAACCTTCATCTGGCGATGGTTTGAGATAGAGACAGAGACACAAATTTGAGCACCGGACTAAGCTCTTAAGACCCAAATGAGGAGTAGAAGGAGGGAGACCATGAGCAAGGAAGTCAGGTCCATGAGGGGTGCACCCACCCGCTGTGACAGTGGAACTGATCTATTGGGAGCTCACAAAGGCCAGCTGGACTGTGACTGAATAAGCATGGATGAAACCGGACTCCCTAAACGTTGCAGACAATGAAGGCTGATGAGAAGCCAAGGGCAATGGCACTAGGTTTCAATCCTAATACATGAATTGGCTGTGTGGGAGCCTAGCCTGTTTGGATGATCACCATCCTGATCCTTGATAGAAGTGGGAGGACCTTGGACTTCCCGCAGGGCAGGGAACCTGGACTGCTCATCATTCTTGAGAGGGAGGGGAAATGGAGTGGGGGGGGGAGTGGTAAGGGACTGGGGGGAGGGAAATGGGAAACGGGGAGGAGGCAGGAATTTTTTTAAAAAAATAAATTAAATAAAAGAAATATAGATTAATAGATAGTCATCATTAATACTCAAAATCTGAGTAACATTATTTAGTTTTTCTAGATATACAGAGTTATAGTTCAGTTAGATAGATAATCTTCAACACTTCAAAGACATAAAGAATATGGCATTTAAAAGGTTTCTCTGTGTCTGGGTATATAATAAATTTTATGATTAAAAGAACTGGCTATTTGCTTTCTGTTTAGATACCTCTGCCTCTCACTGAATCTGGGAAATTGAGTTTGCAGGTTGCGCTCAATGTTTTCTCCATGTCCCTCCTCATTTTTATTTATATTTACCTGTTTGCTCTGAGAAACAAGTGTATTGATTTCTTCAAATATATATGTATTTAGTTTTTTTAAAAAAAATTAAGAACTTACAATTTTCACAACAGAGAAACATGTCTGCTTCTGTCAGCACAAATTACTTCATTTGTGGGTGCTTATAAGGGACAGTTAGGTTTTCTACCCTGAACAGCAGGGATAGCTCCCCTTAAATGATTAAAACTGAAAAAGACTCTCTGCAAACACCCAACTTTTTTGTGCATTTTTCGTACAAGCTAGTTTCCAGAGAAGGAGTGAGCCAGTGTGAAGATGTTCAGGGATTTCAAGTATTTATAGAATAGAGCAATGAGATGATCAGGGAAATCTACTCAGACAACAAGGCCTGACACCATTAAACAAGGCAAAATATTAAAAGAAACCTAAGCTCAGTGTGACCAATTTTCTCCTTTTACACACGCTGCTAGAGTATATGGATTTAGAAGTTATACTCCAGGGATTGGAAAGAGATGGCCAAAGCTTGCCTGACAGGAAAAGTCTACCTGACGAGAAAAACTGAGTTTTCAAAACAAAGTCAGGCCACAGCTGTGAGTAATCTGGCCCAAGTAGTTCTTGGAATAAATTTCTTTCTTCAGGAGAGCCTACAGAGGACTTACCTTAAATAATACAGGGACCTGTTGAGTTGTTCCAGGATTTTGTCTTCATGATGATGCAGGGATCAAAAAGAATAATTAGGGATTCAGAGTGTAGATTTTTGATTATTAAACAGCTAGCCTATGAGAGTCCTAACATAATTTATCAGGCTGTTTTGACATGTTTTAGAAAGAAAGGTGTCATTTCTGATTACATACAAAATTGTTGAGGAAATTTAAACTCATACACCCAAGGACTAGTTATGGCTGTTGCTTTGCAGTGGTGAATAGGTAAATATGTTCTCTCACAACATAGAAATCTACAAAATTGAAACTGATACAAGAATTTTAAATAGTTAATGAGACCATGCACCTAGGATGAGCTTTAGAGACTAGATTGGATTACCTGCTCATTAATGTATGGTCCAAATGATCCCTATAAAATATTTTAGATTTTATAGATTGCTTTTACCATCCCTTTGGTACCAAAATATTTTCAACAATTTTCATATAGTGTTCCATCAGCCATTTAAAGGAACAAATTAGGAGGTATCTTTGATAAGTGTTGCTTAAGGTAAAGGCAAACAGTGTAATATTATGCCAGATATGTGTGGCTCATGCAATACAAAATACTCAAAATATTTTCAACAAGTTTACATTATTCATTGTGGATCTTGTTTGTCCATGAAAAATGAAGGAATTTGCATGCAACTATTGTACAGCTTCAGCAGAGTTTTGCCCATGGTTAGTTAAATCGCCACAGAAAATACAAACTCAGTCACCTTTCCATTTTCAGGACATATATCTTATTCTAAAGAAATTAAAACTCAGTTATTAAAAATTAGGATAGATAGCTTGCAAATTTTGAAGGAATTTCAAAAATGATGGGTAGATATTCAGTACTGTGCCAATTTTAAAATTGTCTATGGAAAATCTTGAGTGATATTAGTAAAAGGAAAATTGACCCTATTTTCCCCAGGTCTTATATTGATGCTGCTAGTCAAGTGCTGACTCAGGTGAGCATTTCCCCTGGCTTCTTGAATACACAATTTCAATAAATAATTAAATGAGAGTTATCCTCAGACACCAAATAATGCATCATGTCCTTTTTATTCTAAATTTTATAAATGTGGATTCCCACAAGCATTATACCGTGCATAGATTTTGGCATGATGGTGTAGAAGAGACTTTTGTCTAAAGCAAAATGGAAAGACCATTGCAATGGATTATCAAAAGGACAAAACCCTGTTATAATATAGGGTCAAAAGCATGCCTATGCATGCATGTCTGTATGTGTGTGTGTTTACAGGTAGAAAATGAACCACAATAGCTTCCTAAAAGTTTGGTGTAGTGGATTGACCAGAAATTACCAGACTACATGATATTGTAGCTGCTAATGCTCACCAAGTGGGAATGGATTAAAATTACTGAAATTGTGTTTTTGAAACTCTGATTATAAAAATGGATACACATAATTGCCACAATGTGTATAGAGTGTGAGTTTATATGTATGCATTTCTATTTGCAAAAACATCATTTAAATAAACAGTTATTTATTCAGATCTTTTGTAGTTTATATATTTTATTGATTTAGCTGGTCATGCTGAGCACCAATTGTTACTGGGAAAGGCTGTATGTTCATCCCAGCCATTCTGCTTGCTCAGCAGGAAATAACAAAACAAATTATATTAATTAAAATACTACTTAACCCATTTGCTCTAGCCTCTTATTGGCTAACTATCACATCTTAATTTAACCCAATTTATCAATCTGTATATTCTTACATGGCAGTGGCTTACGGGGAAGGAATCTGCATGTCTGACTCTGGTGGCTCCATGGCACCTCCTCTGCTTTTTTTCTTCCTGCATTCAGTTCTGTTTTCCCTGTCTACCTAAGTTCTCCCCTATCAAAAGGCCTAGGCAGTTTTTTTTATTCATTAACCAGTGAAAGCAACACATAAACAGAAGGACCTCCTACAACAATATGTATGTATTTTACATAAAAATAATGTAATAATAAAATATTTTCTAAAGAGAAAATTTAAAACCCAGTCTGAACATGGAAAAATTATAAAATTGTATCTAACACTGTCATGATAATTTAGCAGCAATTTGATGTTTTCATTTGGAAAAAATACAATATATGTATTATTTTCTAAATTTCACAATTGTCTGCATGCTTGTATTAGTGTTTCACATATGTGTACATGTTTTGACATTGATTTGAGAGTAATAGTATCAATGAATATTGTTGAAATGTTTTAAGGTAATTTTATATTAACATTCAAATTTTGATAAAATTCTCCACAATGCTTTCTCTAGATTTTCCCTGTTCTCTCCAATACCCCATTCTCAGGTCATTTATCTGTTCTCTCTTTTCAGTGACATCTGACTTCAGGGAAAATGTGTGTGAGTGTGTGTGTGTGTGTGTGTGTGTGTGTGTGTGTGTGTGTGTGAGTGTGTGTGTGAGTGTGCATGTGTGTGTGTTTTTATATGGGGCATTCTTCTAGCACATGGGAATCACTTCAAAGCTAGATACCTGTGAAAATCTATCTTTCCCCTTTCATCATTTCTGTAAATATTACAAGCCATTCTGAGAATTTATGAATTCATAATGTTCCTCGTAATACAGTAAAACATTCTCTGGATTTTGTAATGAAACAATTACATATGCAAACTTACACTATTTAAATTCAATAATACAAGTGTACATATAGTTAATGTATAATAATATACCACAATCTGGAAATTTGCCATATGTGGTATGAAATCTCAAAGCTCCTGCATTTACTGTATATGCTTAATGTCTTGGGACAACATGATCATGTTTGTTTACCAGTTTTTTTCACACGTATATATTAGAAATAGATCCACTTGTTAATATTTCAAATTACCAGTTCATGGACAGAGCCCTCCATGTGTCTGTGAATTTTTTGAACATAAAAGCAGAAAATAAACTAAGGGATATTATTTAGAGTAGACACTGATATTTTTATATGTAACTAACTACTCTACTACTTTCATTCCTCTGATTGTATATTTTGCATTCTTACAGATTCAACAATTGTCGTCTGACTCCTGAACTAACACCATAGGATAATTACAGTGTCTTTGATATTTTTATATAATCCACACATATATCAAAGAAGAGCAACATTCAGGAGACACCCATACAAATCTACAAAGAATTAATAAAATTAAGTTTTACTGTTTATCTTACAAATAAGGTATTTAATCAATATTTTACTCTATTAGAACCTGAGAACCAGTCTCTTAAACCATTAATATATCTATAATTTCTACTTATAATCATCCTAATATGTTAAGGTCAAACCCACAACTAACAGGATTAAAAAATATCAAGGTAAAATCATGATTACTTCTGCAAATTCTAATATAATAATTTGTCAAAATATATCTTCAGAGTGTATTACTGGTTACATATGCATAGACATGTCTAAATTTTTACTCTTAGATTATTTAGAACTGTAGCTATATAATTGACAGAAAAAATATGCCAATTGCACCATTGAGCATACTATAATTGTTAGCAAAATAATGATAGCACAATCAGAAATTTCATCTGCAACTTTTCTGAGGAATATAATTTCTAACTCTGCTCTAAATATATTATACATAGATGCACAAAAAGAATTAGCTATAACTTCAAGAACAAATATAAACCAGATAAATTTAAGGTATTAAAGAACAAAATTTTAGAAATCTTACATGTCAATTATAGTTAACTAAAATAAAGAAAAAATGTTTAGCATAATAACATCCCCTATTGAAATGCCAAAAAAAGGTGGGAAAACTCTCGAAAAGTAACACAATTAGCAGAAAAGCCACGGACAAATATTGGAGGCTATGAGAGAAAGGATTATTTTTCTACTGTATAGTTATATTGAGAGGCTAGAATTAGAAAAGGTCAATGCCAAATTGGTTATACAAAATCACACGAGTGTTTAGTCAGTAGAAATACTGTTGTATACAATTGTATTACACAATAAAATATAATAATTTTATTATGTATAGGAATTATTTGACACTTTCAGTATAGATATAATTTTAAAGGAGGAAGAATGAGTATGAAATAACATAAATACAGTACTCATGTATGAAATTCTAAACTATGTTAAGAAAGTGTACACATTCATAATATGTATGCATATATATAATTATGCATACACAATATCATACATGTATACATACATAAAATTATATAAATATTAGAAAATAATTGAGATGTTTCATAGTATATTAGGAGATAGATTGTTAAATTGAACACCTTATACTATGAGGGGTATATCAGATTTTCTCAGTGAGATTCAAGTAGTGTGTAATTTCATTTGTTTATTGGCCAAGGTCAAAAAATAAGTCAAAACTAGAGATTCACAGAGCATTTCAAAAATATGCTTACAACTGCCAATACGGTGGAAAGAACCTGTTTTGGAAGTTTCTACATACTTACATAATCATAGAATGTCAATACTTCTGCTATTATTTGTAAATTAAATAGGATTACCTACTTGGGTTATAATTGAAGATTAATGCTGAAATTAACATGACCAAAATTATTCACTCTCATTAGCTACATCCCTGAAAAGAGAAAATAGAAAGAAGTCTTCAGATATATATTTGTCATAGTGGCCAAAAATCAAGAAATCAAGTAAATATTGTTATTAAGACTCTATGATGAAAGAAATAACTCAAAGAGCCTTAATGGCAAGGAATCTAAATCGACAATGATGACAGACTAAGATAAAAATAATACATTTTATTCTCCCAGACTCTAATGATATGTTGATACGCTCATATATCTGAGCATCATTTGATCCTCAACAGACATCTTCCTTTGGCACTATTGGAAAATAACATAATGGTGTGAGGGGAAGTTCTTTCTGTAGAAACTAAGAGCCTATGTGGTCCTATGTTATGGTGTTTCATGTCTTTAATACGTCCTTGGAAGTTTCATACACATATATTTTAAAGATGGCAGAAATATTGTAAGAGATTGAAATGGAGGCTCTTGATTCTGAAGTACCATTGTTTCCCAGTCTCATCATTACTAGCAGACATACACATGTAGAGTCTGAGATGAATGTACAAGATAAGTTCTGCACTTTTTCAAAGCATATAAAACAAGACAAACAATAGCAAAGATATCTATTGTGTTAATTATTTTCAAGGGAAGTATATAATACCTCACTGTCATCATTTCTAAACACTTTATTTCCAAAAACCTCATGCTGTCTGATTTTCTAATTAGGAATGGGGGAAAAATTAGAGAGTATCATGTACATGAGCATTTATATGCAAATACACAAAGACTATGTCAATCAAAACAACAAATTTGAGACTGTGAGAACCTTAAAAGAAATAGGATGATAAGAAGTAGGTTTACTATTCTATACCATATTATAATTCAGAGTGTTTGGTGAGAGGTAGGGTAGTGCTTTCATATGTTACTGTATGATATTATCAATGATTTTGTTTTCATGAGAAACTAAAACCCAGCAATGTCATACCCATTTTCACAATGAAACTCAGAGAAAAGAGGAAACGGCATGACTCCCCTTGACACTGTCATATACTAAAACATTAAGGGAGTTATTTCTTTGCAGATGCTGCAGTGTTCAAGATGGAGATAGTGGTGCCACAACTTTAAAGAGAAGGAGAGGTTTCAGAAGCAGGGATGGACATGATGCACAGACCATACAGGTGACTCCAAACAGTAATACTGGGAATATACCAGTACCTGACTGCTGATTACCCTGGGTTTTTTGTCATATAGATGTCAAGAGCAGTCTGCCGTCTCTGGACCAATGTACATTCGAATTTTAGTTATAAATATTTGCAGCTGGGAGCTGGCATATAGCCAGAACCTGTCTAGGAAGTATTTGCTATGCCGACAATATTATTAGCTTTCCTTGCCTCAGAATCCTCTGAATGAGTGTGTGCATTCAAATTTTCCCCGGAACAATGACAAGAATGATCTCAATTCCACCAATAGGAACAAAGCCTGTGGTAACCTTGGAGATCTGTATCAGAGATGCTGACTCATTTCTCCCTCCCATCTCAATGTTTGCTGCGACAGAAAAATATGAAAGTGAAAGTAGATGGCAGGAAATAATGTAGTTTACCTAGGACCAGAATCCCATTATCAACAGAGAAATCATTATGAGGTAAGTAGGAGGTGATCACGCATCTGAATCTTGGGTCTGTATCCTGCCTATCTACCCGAAATTTCCATTCTTCCCTGCTGACAGCTGATTGTGATTCTGTGCTGCCGATTGCCGCTTACTGGTATTACATTCAGAAATGCCATGTCAGAGTCGCTAAACACTTATTACGGAATCTTACACTTGAAATTTTCAGACCCAGGTCCCTGAGGCTATTTGCCAACATAGCAATTATCTTTGTGAGGCTTCCAATGGCACCTAAGATCAGTACATTCCAGTGTTGTCATGAATAGACTTGCTAAGAAAATTAACATTTCAGAAAATACTTAATCTATAGCTAACTAGGAATGGCAGTTTTTATGGCTGAATCAGGGGCTTCAGAATCGAGCACATTTCCTGCACTACAAACGGAATCAGGTGACTCTTCTCATAAATTCCTTGCTTTTCCTACTGCTTCTGTGTCCTGCAGGTCTCCGAGAAACATTCTCTTCTCTGGTGTTTTTTACAGTGAGGCTTTGACTAAAGTCCAGCTTTTAGCAGGGCTTTAGTCAAAGCCCCACTGGCAAAATCCCTCAGTGCAGACCTTTTTATGCCATGTAGGAACCAATAAGGAGAGAGATCTCATAACAAGGACCGGAAAGCACAGGACTGCATCTAACTTGATGATCTCATCCAGAGCTGATGAGTCATCTGTGTCTCCCTCCTTAGCTTGTACTGGGAAAAGAAGCAGAGCAGTTGACAGGGGAAAACAGGATAAAATGTAAACACCCGGCATTTTCCTCCAGTTAAAAGCCAATGAAATTGGCAAAATGTGACAGGTTGAGCCAGCTGGCAGCTGCTTTTGCCTGGAATCTACCTATATACATGAAAGCCTCCATTCCTGTCTGGAATTTTTGATTGTGAATCTCTGCTGTCAAGTGCATCTTGCTGCTGATTCTTTGTGATTTTATTCTCTGATTTTACGTGTGTTTTTTTATGCAGTCAAATTATAATTAAATAGGTTACATATTACGATATTATGAATTATATAAAATAAAATGCAATTTTATTTTTTCATGTAGTTTAATTAGAATACATAATATATTTAAGTTGATTAGAGTGCTATGGATAAAAGTTGGTGGATTGGAGAAAGAAATGTAGATTTTAAACCCTCTCCCACACAGACCCAACTGTAATATTTTAGCTCACAATGCCTTAATGATGAAGAAATTATTTCAATTTAATTGATTTCAGAAAAAATCAAATATATTTAAATTCTTAACATTATTTATATTAAAATTGTTTGCTTGTTGTAAGGCTTATTGGTGTTTGTAGGTTTACCTTTGCATGAAGCAGCATTCATATTTTTGTTTCTTACATGCAATTAATATAAATAAATATTCTCTAAATAATAATTTATGATCATTTATTTAAAAAACAATTAGAATTAAATTTTAGAAGTTCTCTCTAAATCTCCTAAGCATTTTTAAAACTGATACATATATATAATATATTATATATATTTAATAAAATGAGGATTTATTTAAGGAAGTTGTATGTCCACCAATTTCAAGCGAGCTATTGTTACATAGCACACTTCATGGCAAGCCACTCTGAAAATAATTGTAACTTTCGCTTTCAATTAATTAAATACAGGAAATAGCCCCTTTAATAAGGGTTCAGCTTCATTTGTCCTACCATTATGAGTCCTAGAATTTTTGAGCAGTGGATAAACTATAAGAATAATGCACTTAGTGCCAGTTTTTGAAATTTCATTGAGACAAAAGTTCTTTTATATTAGTCAAAAGCTGGTTAAGTTCAGGTGTTTATTAGAAGTAGAGGATATGAGATTGGAATTCTCCTTTGACTGTATTGTGTTATTCTAGCCTAGCTGGCCATGAATACTCAGAGAACTTCCTCTTTCCACACTTCTCTAATATTCTGCAATGGGAAATACCAGCACTTCTTTAGAAAATGAGTACTGCAAAAATGTCTTCTACATTTCTTAATTTACAAAGAACATGCCATTGACTGTCTCAGATTACAATGTAACCAAAAAGCAAAAAAAAAAATAAGAAAAAGACTATTACTCACAGACCACACTACTTACTACTCTAAAGATTATGAACAATATCAAACTCTGTGAGTTTGACATGGTTCTGTAAACACCAATGTTAAATTATCTTTTCTGAATAGTAGATGATAATGTGAAATATGGGCAAATGTCTGGGTTCTAACACTATCATCCTTATGCATATAGTATAATTAGAACAGAATGGAGGTAAATCCATGCAAATCAAAAAAAAATATTGGATAAAAATTGTGGATATATTTAACTAATGGGGTACTCCTCAGTGGTAAAAGACAATGACATCTTCAAATTTCAGGCAAAAGAATGAAACTAGCCATCCTGAGTGAGTTAACACAGACCAGTTGATGAGGATGGTGTGTAGCCAATCATTGGGGAACAGCAAATAATGCAAAGAGTAGGAAACCTAAAGCCCATGACCCCAGACAAGCTGAGTAACAAGGAGAACATAAGGGAAAAAACATTCATCTTCCTGGCAGCACGAGTCTATGACACAGATCATATGTGGCACTGAAGATATCCACTTGGAGCTTGGCAAAACTGGACTTTGTGCAAATAACTCCCCATGTCTTGACACTGAAAATATTCACGATGTCTGAACTGGACAAGAATTATCAAAGAAAAATCAATGCCAAATTTTGCCAAGACTGTGTAAGATGAATTTAAAATTTTTCCTGCCTCTGAAAATGGTCTGTCAGTGACTATAGGTCTTAGAAAATGTTATTTGCTCCAATGTTTAAAATGAGACTTTGGGTGATTGCCTACATAGCCAGTTGCCTCTGTCATTTATTGCACATTTGAAAGTTGCTTCTTTGTACTTCATGTTTACTAAAGTAATATTATTTTCCTCTCTGGTTTACAATAGCATTGAATACTAAGTTTACTAAGTTGTCATAGTTACATTACTCTCATGACTTGGCCAATCCATTTCTAATATAATACTTAGTTCCATAGGATAGAGTATTTATTAAAACAATTAGGATATATTTCTTTATGGATATTGTTTATGATGGGTATAACTATTTTTTTGGTGTTTCAAGATAGGGTTTCTCTGGTAACTCTAATTTTTAAACTTGATATCTATGATATCTGTTCTTATTGTATATAGTTTTACATTGGGTTTAAAACTCTCTTATTTCAACAAAAGGGAGAGGTGCTCTGGGAACTTCTTAAGACAATGGTTTTGGATGTTGGGCCACTTAGGCATGTTCTTGGTATACTATAACAACAGATCAAGAAATATGGTCTTTTTCCCTTTTGTCAGCCTGATTTTGTTCCCTGATCCCTGCTCATGCAGAGGACTATTGATCTGCTGTGCTATCCCCAAATAAGGAATCCTTTATTATACTTTATCCCAAAATGATGTGGGATTACTTCATCATTATGCTCTAAAAATACTATTGTTGCTTGACTGTAGTACACATTTAATCCAATAAGAACTTTGCTTCTTTGCAAAACGTAATTGATATAAAACATGGAATATCCACAAGTAATGATTATAGATCCACAAATAATGATTATGACATGATGATTAATGTTCACCAATTCGTCATTAGTTCCTATTGAACTATAGGGTCTAGCTCAAGGAAGGGAATATTTGAGGCAATTTCTGGGTTTTTTTAGTTATCCAATAATATCATGGAAATCAATAAGTTTCTGAGCATAACAAATGTTCATTTCATCCTGGAATGCAATCGTAATATCATAGCACTCTTTATAGATTCAGATGTGTGTAAGTCCTCTGTGATCAACAATTATTTGGAACATAAGACCTGTAATAGCCTTCAATATTCACAATGTTGGAGCCTCAAAAATTATGTTTTCATACTTTATGTACGATATAATATTTACAGGCAAATTCATTTTGGAAACTTACCTAATCACCTTGGTGATTTCCATTGTGTCATATTCTACTATGAAATCCTCAGTGATAATTTGTACACATTGTGAATACATTTTCCACAATTCTTAAAACACACTTGAGTGCCTCTTAATAAATAACAGTTGTCAGGCTTTATCTAATTCTGTCACCTCTGACAATGGAGAAGTGTCTGTCCATGATGTTAGGTTGGTGCTCTGCTCTGTAAATAATTCCCTATACTGGATAGCCTTACTCTGCCTAAATACAAGTAGAAGCATTGGCCATATTAATACATAGAATGGTCATTTGCATGCCATAAAAGTAAAAAAACACAAATAATGAACTAGATGCTTAAAAAAGAGAAAATACAAAAATGAGATAAAAATTGAAAGCAAATATGTCTTGTAAATTAAAATTAAATTACTTTTTTATGAACCAATAATAATAGTAATGATTAGCTCTGTGAAGAAATATTGAAGAAAATTTATAAATATTTTCAAATTAATCCCTCTCAACCTTTGCTTTAGTCTTTTTGTGTCAGTGAGAGTGAGCATGTTTTGAACTCCTGTCAGTCAAAAATAGCCTGCATTTTTACCTGTCTGAGATTCTATATGTCACTCTAACATGAACAGTGACATAATTCTGAGAAGTAGTGAGGTTCATCAGGGTTCTGATTTCATTGTAACAAAACTGATGTTTATTAGCTAAACTAGGTGAAAGTTTCTCATTTTTTTCCTCTCAAAATCAGTCTTCAACTAAGGATGAAACCATTTAACTATAACTGCTCGTTTCTATAGAGTTCCATTTAAAACTCATAATATTAATTCTTTGTAACCTAGTTAAGGTTTCATTAGTAAAAAATGGCTGGTTGTATTTTTGTGGGTTGAAAATCATTTTCTGTCCGAATTTATCCACACATCTTTGCATATGGATGCATGATCCTCAATCTACTGGTAATTGATTAATTTCAAAATCTTCACCTCTTGTATTGCAATTTGCAAAACGTTTGCTTTCTTAGATATATCTGCACTTTATTAGAACTTGACTCCCTTTTAAAGAAGCCAGCATCCTAGAATCAGGCATCTTGTTAGAGATCACATGCCCAATGTCAACCAGATCAGAATAAGAAATGTCATACATCACAGGAGTTTCTTCACCCTGGGGTTTAGCATATAGCTTTTTATCATCACTATTTACATTTCAGAAGAGATCTGTGTCTTTGTTTTGGAGTGCTTTATTTTAAAATAATCAAACAGGAAGAAAGCTTAGACAGAGAAAAATGGGGGAGTACAAAATAACTTGGTAAGGAAAATTCAAAAATTTGAAGTGTGACCATAACAAAAAAAGATAAAATATTCTCACAAATGATGTCTTCATAAGAAAGCAACAGGTTAACTCTAGTTTTCAATTGTAGTTTGGCTTTTGAAAATCTTAGACATATTTGTTATATAGTACAGAGCATAACGTTGATAATATCTACAGCTATGCTTTAAACTTGTGTATTCAGAGAAGACATGAAAATACTAGTACCTTCTCTACCTTTAAATACTCACTCCACACCAGGGATCACTTTATGCTTGTATTCTTGAATATCTACCTATTTTTCTATATAGGTACTGGTGTACAAAACTTCAATTCTTCATCTCTTGGTTGTTTCATTCAATGGAATAAGGATGTGGTTATTGCTAGGCTGTTAATGTTAAATTGGGCAGCATATTGAAAATTTGCAATAGATATTATTCACACAAGGCATAAACTTGTCTTTCCCTAGATTGCTTCATGATGAATACCTTCCATGAACTTTCTATCTGTTCTTAAGTGGACACAATACTATTCCCAGAAAAGCTATCTTTCTTTCAAGAATTTTAATGCTATGATTCCAAGTGACTCAGATAATGTCTCTATTGTTCTCACACCTCATTCCCTCACAAATCCAGCACTCATATTTGTGACATCCAATAGGACCATCTCTGGTGCAAGCAACACATGCCTAAGGGCTGATATGTAATAATTCAACATTGACTGCTACTTAGTGCTATACAATCTAGTTTTGGTTATAGGGATGAACGTCTGAGAAATGGAATATAGTCACAGCATGACTAGTAAGGACCTGCTATGCTGAAAGTGTTATTAGCAGTCCTTGCCTCAGACAGCAGGAGTTTGTGTTTTCAAATTGTTCCTGGAATAAGAACCAAAGACAAGAATGATCTCCATTCTACCAATAGGAACAAATCCTGTGGTAACCATGGAGATGTCCATCAGAGCTGCTGCCTCACTTCTCCCTCCCTTCTCAAGGTGTGGTCCGGCAGAAAAAAAAAAAGTGAAAGTGAAAGTGGATGACAGAAAAAAAAAAAGCACTTTATCTCAGAGCAAAATCCAATTTCAAAGGGGAAAGAACAGTAAGGAAATTAGGAGTTGATCATATATCCCACTTCTTGGGTCTGTATCCTGCCTATCTTCCTGAAATGCAACATTTCTGCCTGAGGATGGCTGATTATCATTCTTCGCCGCCAATTGGAGCTTACTGGTATCACATTCAAATATGCCATGTCATACTCCCTAAACACACTGATTGTGGAATCTGCCACTTGAAATTTTCAGAATCCGAGATTCCGGAAGTATTTCCCGATATGGCAATTATCATAGTGGGTCCTTTAGTGGTGCATATGATCAGTACATTCCCGGTTTCTGTCAGGTATTGACTCCCAAACTAAAATTTGATTACAGAAAATGAATAATCAAAGGCTAATCAAAAAATCACAGATATTAAGGCTGAAGCAGTGATTTCAGCGACTCGAGCACATTTCCTGCACTGCAAACAGGAACAGGTGACTCTTAGCAGAAGCATGGGGAATCTCAGAAATTCTGTATTTTGCTAGGTGTCTATAGCTTCTGTCTCCTGCAGGTATCTGGAACAGATTTTCTTTCTGAGTTTGTTTATAGCCAATCTCCTGACTAAATTCCAGCTAAACGCTGGACTTTAGCCAGGAGACTGGCTGGCAAAATCCTTCAGCGCAGACCTTTTTATGTTATCTAGGAACCAATAAGAAGAGAGCTCTCAAACCAGAAAGCACAGGACTGCATTTTACATCCCGATCTCATCCAGAGCTGATGATTCATCTGTGTCTCCCTCCTCCCTGTGTGTTGTAAAAAGAAGCAGAGCCATTTAATGGGGACACAGTATAAAATATAATTTACCCTTTGTTTTGCCTCCAGTTAACAACAGACAAACCTGCCTAATTAAGACTGGTTGCTACAGCAACATTGCAGCTGCTTTTGCCTAGATTCTAGCTGTATACATGAAAGCCTCCATACCTATCTGTGGTTTTTTGATTGTGACTTCGCGCTGTCAGGTGCATCTGGCTTCTTATTCTTTCTAATCTTTTTTTGTTTATTTTTATGTGTTTGTTTATGCAGTTGAAATATAAATATTTATGTTTTACATACTATATGCAATATGTAATATATAAATATAATATATGATTACAGTGGTTAGTTGAATTACAATACATAATACATTTAAGTCCATTATAATGTTGTAGAGGGCGATGGATGGATTGTAGAAAGAAATATTGATTTTAAGCCCTCCTGAAATAGACCTGACAGTAATAATGTATCCCACTGTGTCTTAACAATAAAAAATGAATTCAAGTTAATTCATTTATAGAGAAAAATAAATATATTTATATGATTAACATTTATGTTTGCCTGGTTTTAAGTCCTTATAGATATTTGCACCCCCAACTTTGCAAGTAGATTTTTTCCATAATGTTTCTTATCATATGTAATTAATATACCTGAAATATTGTCTTAATATAAATTTATAGGTATTTGTTTTAAAAATCCACTAGATTCCAAACAATAGATTTCCTCTCAAAATTTTAATAATCACTATTAAATCTGAACAATATTTTTCTAACTTTAATGTATACAGAATATATTTAATGAAGTTGTATGTCCATTATTTATAAACCATCTAAAGGTACATGAGTGCCTTTCATAGCAAACTACGCTGATAATAATTCTATATTTCTTTCTCAATTAGCTCAGGACTACAAATAGCTACTCTAATAAGGGTTTTGATTTCATTGTACTTCTTCTGTGCATAGTGTGTTTTTGAGCAATGAATATACTACAAGAATCATGCATTTAGTTACAGTTGTTGGAAATTCATTAGGGCAAAACTGCTTACATATTAACTAATTGCGGTTTGATGCAGATATTTATTAAAACTTGTGCAATTGAGATAGCTGTCCTCTTGGTACTGAAATTTGACATTCTAGCCTAGCTGGCCATGAATACTCAGAAAACTTCCTGTTTCCACATTTCTCTAATATCCTGGAATTGTACAATACCAGCATGCCTGCTGTAGAAAACAAATATTCTAAAAATGAATTTCTGGTTCTCAAATTTCCAAATGAGCATATTCCTTACTGTTTCAGTTTTCAATGTAATCATGAAGGCATAAAAATTAAGATCATGAGTATAAATCAAAGACCACATAGTTAACCACTCTAAAGATCATTGTATTCTACTTACTCAACAAATATGATATGGTCCTCTGTACACACCAATGTTAAATTATCCTTTCTTAATAGTAGATAATAATGTCAAAAAGTGGAAAAATGTCTAGGTTTTGCCTCTATAATCCTTAAGCATATAATGTAATAAGAGCAACATGGAAGAAAATCTATGCTCATTGACCAAAAATAGATTTTTAAAAACTTCAGGCACATTTACACAATAAAGAACTATTCAGCAGTAAAAACAAAGGTAGCTTGAAGTTTGCAGGCTAATGAATGAAACTATAAAAATCCATTCTAAGTGAGGTAACCTAGACCAGAATGATGAGGATAGATTGTACCTAATCACAGGTGAACAACAACTATAAACCATAGAATAGGGAACCTATAACTCAGGATCACAGAGAAGCTAAGGAATAAGGGGAACATTAGGGGGAAAATGATAACCCTGGGTAAAGGAAAAAGACAAGTATTATGAAAAAATTGGAAAAATATGGATGCGGTAAAATGGGAATGCAGAAAGTAGGGATAAAGAGAGTAATGAAGAGGAAAGAACGGGAAGTAACAGGATTTTAAAGATTGGGGAGCGAAAGAGATAGCGAGGAAGAAAACAGTTAAATTCACTGACAGAAATATTATGGGAATAGCCAAACCCTGGTATTGGAGGAATTCATGAGGATGACCACAACTTAGAACCTAAGTAATAGTGGAGATGGCACTTGAACAGGCCTTGCCTTGTTGTCAGATTGATGACTATCTTAAATGTCATCATCATTGAACCTAATTCCAGCAAATTATGGAAGCAGACAGAGATCCACAGTTGATCACATAGCTGAGTGCCTAAAGCCCAGTTGAATAATGGGAATTGTAAGAATACATGCAAGAGGGATCAAGGTCGTGATGGGAATACCCACTGAAACAGCTTACCTGAGGTGATGGTATCTAGGGACTCTGGCTGACAGTGAGGATACGAACAGTTTAAGCAATCGGAATGTGAGGGGAGAGTTGAATGTCTGGGCGGACTGTGGGCCCAGTCCCACTGCGGCCGGGATTGATTCATCCTGCATGTTCTGATTTTAGGAACCCATTCTCTGGAATGCTATCTAGCAAAGTCTAGATATAGTGGGATCAAAAATAATTAAAAAAATGCAACTATGGTATGTTCATATGAAATAAAATAATACCTAATGAAATTGCCTTTGTTAGTGCTATGTTTTTTTTAAGATATCATGTAAATCATATGTAAACAAGCAACAAAAATACATTAAAAAGCAAAAGAGAGTCTTTTCATATAACTTATTGTTATTTAAATGTGATTCGGCTTTTGAATAATTTCAATTGGAGACAAAAAATATGAGTACTGAACTATATCCCTTTACTAGGCTTTCTCTATCTCTATGGAAACAAAGTCACAGTGTTTTTACTCTTTTCAATTGTATTATTTGCGTATGTCATGTCACAGACTGTGAGTGAAAGCCTGACTAAGAAAATGTGCCTGTTTATAAATTCCATATGGTAAGACAGTTGTAGATCATAGCCCAGTTTTTGGTAAAATATTTAGAATCATCTGGGCAGGTTTAAATTAAATGTTCATGAAGTCGTGCTTCAGTATGTGTTGCCCCCTTGGGTGGGTCACTAGTCTAGGGGTTGTAACCCACCCTTCAGCTAGTTATTCCAGGGTCTCAGAGGGGCACTACCTGGAAGGGAATGAGCTAAGACAGAAGGAGGAGGCCAAGCAGATTTGTCAAAGCCTCCGGTTTATTAGGGTCATGGTGGCTGCTTATATAGGCCCGGGATGAGGACTTTGAGGGGCAGGGAAACTGGATTCTTGCTGCTTGTTCCAGATCACGTGATTCAGGTTCCTCATGTAGGCCAAGAGGTCACATTCGGACAAGTAGGCCAAGAAGTCACGAGTTGCCACACCTGGTTCCCTGGATAGCTGGAATGTGAGGCGTGTTCTGCTAACAGATTAACAGTTAATTGGGTGTGGGGCAGATTTTGTCAATAGAACATAATTATGGGTGTGAGGTTCCCTGCAGACTACCTAGGGTGATGGTTCCTGTTTTTTAGGGGGGAAATGGCTCGTGACAAGTATGTAGACATGAGGATGATATCACTGCTGAGTAAGTAAAATATGTAAGGAATGAACATATTTTCTACTAAGAATACATATAAAATAATACATACAAACACTATTATGAATAAATTTAATCATAAAATTTATCAAGATGATATTAAAAATGGCAATTTATATGGACATCAGCATAAAAATAAAATGAAATAAAAAGAGAGAGTGTATTAACTAATGAAGAACAGGGTATGAAATATTCTTTCATATTGTTTGAATATATGTCATTGTAAATGATTTAAGAAAGATTCTGACTGAATATTGTCTAAGTAGTATAAGTTTAGGCCGAAGAAACAGACAAAATAGTAGTGAGGAAATTGGAGGAGTCTCAGTATCATGAGAAGCTGTTGGAAGTAGATGTAATTGCCATACTGAGTAAAGGTACCAATTTACTTGGCAGAGCACTTATAAGAAATATAATTAATTTAAAATTGATATGTTAACTAATAATGACCTGAGCAATTGTTTGAGTGTTTAGAAATAATAATAATTTTCTCTATGCTTACTGTGGAACTGTCTAGAGGGAAACAAAAGTCTGTCTACTTATGACTTTCTGATGTGGGGAACCTAATTATGATAAAACAAATAAAAATAGATATCTTAAAGTTTTAAGCAATCAAAAAATAGAATCAGTTGTGGCCTTGAATAAGAGTTTTTGTTCAGCTACGATCAATGCAAGTAGAAAAGAGAGTTATGGCTCTTTAAGAGATGTTTTATGAGCTGGGTGCTGGTGACTACCAGAAACATTATTCTATTAAGTGTTCCTTCATCCAAATACTTTAAAGATTTATTAAACAATAGGCTGTATGCTACTCAGTGTAAGAATGGACCCAATAATATCCCAGAGGAGCAGTGATAATCATGGCTCCCTGAGACCTCAGCCATGAAGCTCATCTCAGAGGGACCCAAATGTGAGGAGCCAGCTCCAAATGCCATGCAACAACACATGCTTTACTCTGAGCAGTGTTAAATTGCAACCAATATTGTAGTTTAACATTTGTCTCATCTAATTGAAGAACAATGACGATGTTCAGTAAAGAAAGTTGAGGAAAAAAAGGCTCTGGACAGATGACTGGGTGTTTATAGATATGCACGTGACAGTATCTCTGCTGATCATTTTTAAAAATGTTAGTTTGTTATTTAAATGAGATAATATTAATGAATCACTGATAAAATGGGATTTATGTAATTGCTTTCTTTTTACTTTCTCTACATTCATTGTACATTCTAAATAATTTTTTCTACAGACTCTCCTTTCCCATTCTTGTTTCCCCACAGTCCATCCTCATCAATTCCTTCCAAAGGATACGCCACCCATGGGGAGGCAACATAACTTGACATATTAAGCTGAGGCAGTTCAAACCCTACCTTATCAAGAAGTGTAAGACATCCAAACGTATAGAATTGTCTCTAAAATTAGATCTTGTACCATAAATGTGTCCTGGTTTCCCTCCCAGGCCCTTAAATTGACCAAGCTACACATCTATCTCCCACAAACAGATAGCCTAAAATAGTGGAAAATAGACTTTATAGCAGTTGGTATATTGTTCATGATTTCCCATGAACTTGGTTCTGTTCTATGTAAGTTTTTGAAGATATTCAACCTCCCTTGCTCATATAATTCTTACTCGGGGAGTGAGGGGAGCCAAGCTTTCTGGTGTCAATGAGAAACCTCCTTCATACTGTGAGAATACAGTGGAGAAACAGAATAAGAGGTAGTCCAAGGGGTGGACATGATGGTGTAGAAGAGACTATTTTCTGAAGCAACTGGAAAGACCATTGCAATGGATTATAGAAATGACAAAACCATATAGGGTCAAGTGCATGTGAACTCATGTGTGTATATGTGTGTGTGTGTGTGTGTGCGTGTGTGTGTGCGTGCATGTGTGCGTGTTTACAGGAAGAAAATGAACCACAATAGCTTCCTTAATGTAAGCGGTGTATAAACCAGGCTAGCTTAATATGAAACAGCAAATTTTAATGAAGGGATAGCTTAAAACACCAGGGATCCAGGGATGAGCAAGAGATACAAAAAAGAGACCAGCAGGGCTCATGCCCGCCAGATTTGTACTTAAACATTAGCCCGAGGCGAACATGCCCCTCAATGGGCTGGGCTATCCCTACATCTCCCCCTTTTGTCTGAATAAGACAGAACTAAACCAAATACAACTATATACAATAGTAACAAATAATAAATATAACAAACAATATTGAGCAAGAAACATATAACAAAAGTTTTGCTAAACATTCTATCTCAAGGAGTCTAAATAATGTAGAGACTAACTACAATTATATAATCTTCAACTTCGTCAAAGATCTGAGAAAGGAATTAATATTACTTAACAAACGAGAGATATCCAAAATGTGCAACAAATGACAGAGACAACTGACTACTTGGGCAATCACCCAAAGTCTCGTTTGCAATGTTGAGTCAACCAACTTTGGCTAAGGCCTAAGGTAACTGACATACCATTATTAAAGGCAAGGAACTTTCTTAGAACTATCCTACCTGTCTTGGCAAGATAAGACAATCCTGTTTCATCCACTTATGGATATTCTATATATTTGGAACACAGCCCCGCAGCTCACCACAACAGAGTGGCACCCAATGTGATTAATTAATGCCACATAAAACCTGAGAGGTTTTTTTTTTAAAAAAAAAAATAAGAAAAAGGAGAGAGAGTTTAACACAGCTTTTGGCTGTTTGTGGGTGGCTTGCCACAAAGAAATTTTCCTGACTCAGCAGCAGGAAAAAACTGGCTGTTTTCAAATGCCGGCTTTCTGGGCTGTGCCGCCTTTGTGATCTCTGTCTGGTTTCTGTGGGAGACAGAGCTTTTGAATGGAGCATTTGGAGTAAATGCTTGATTGATGGCAATGTGGACTGCTGTGTGCTTGGAACTGTGTGTGGCTCAGGGGCACCAAATGGCTCTGAGGTAGGAGCAGCTCAGCTCCACCATGCTGAACTGTGCTGGTCTCAGGCAGAAACTACCATAATTACCATAATAACAGCAGCAGAGTTAAGGTTTAGACTAGGCAGGAAACAGGCTTTACCTATAACTGTATTACCCCTACATGGTGCAACTTAAGTTTTTAAGAAGTGCTTAACATTTTAAGAAATGCTCCTGGATAGTACAAAAAAAAATACAGATTTACAACAGGACAGATTCAGACATAGGATTGGGTGAGAAAAAAATATATAGAGAATAAAATTAATGCTTTTAAAAACAAAAAGGGCAAAGTCTTTAAAGAGACAGAATAAAGTAAAGTGATAGAGTAAAAATAAGCCACATAAAATGGAAGATTCACAGAGAGTCTGGATTATGTACATTGTGTTTTGTTTAAATTTTTTGACTGTGAAGGAGCTAAATACAGAGAGACATTTTATTGTGTGGGCTACCAAGCTGAACCAGAATGGATAAAAGGGTATTATGACTTCAGAATTTGGGTCTAAGAATATGATGTTTGGAAAGGAGTTTCTTCTTTTCTTTTCACCGAGGATGAGACCCTGTGGATTTTTTCTGTCCCAATATGGTATGTAGACCACGCCCTCTGGAAAGGTTGCTGTGAACACCCTCAAAAAATTACTTTGCTCAACTGCCAACTGAGATGAACCTAGCAGACAGGTTGTCACATAAAAGACCTGATTAACAGCGTCCCCATTCAGCAGGATGCAGTTTGGAGAAAAAAACTGTGCCCATGTTCCCAAATATGGTTTATAAATGTTCTTTTACATTTAAAGGGGGATATGATAGAGATATGAATAATTTGCATTGGTGTGGATTTTAAGGTCAATTTTGTTATATGTATATGCATATTCTGATATTGATTAAGGTATTGTGATTGTGTAGTTCATTTAAAAATGTAATGTATAATTAAGAAATATAGGTTAATAGATAATCATCTATAATAGTCAAACTTGTAGTCATGCTAGTTAGTTTTTCTAGATATATAGAGATATATTTCAGTTAGATAGGTATGCTTCATATCTTTGAAAGACTGCAGAATATGGCATTTAAAATATTTTAATAACTTAGCGCTTTTCATGACAATGAGACACGTCTGCTCTGGGCAGCACCAATCTATTTCAAGAGGAAGATGGGCATCGAAGAGGCTCCTTATGGAGTCTGATACCCATTTGGGCAAGAAACTGCTCTTGTCTGGACTGTTGCATAAACTGGACACAGAAACCGCAGAGAGAGGACTGCTGAACTTTCCTAAAAGTGAGAAGGACTTTCGGGGCTCCTAATTCATGAAAGAGCTTGTGAGACATTCTGCAGGACACAGCAGAAAGAGACTGAACTGCCTTTGAAATTTCCTGCTTCATGGAAATGTCTGCTGGATACTACGGGCCTGTAGGCCAAAGATAGATGCCCCAATGGTACAGAGGAACTTTGGGTGACTGTCCAGGCAGTGAAATGTCTCTGTCATTTCTAGAGTTTTGAACTTTTTGTTTGCTTAGGTAATATTATATCCTTCTGGAGTCTTTAATGGAGTTGAAGAATGGTTAGTTATAGTTATAGTTTTTCTTAGTTATGATAAAAGATAAGGTAGATATAAATATTATAACTGTTATTCTTGCTTGATAACTGTTTTGTTATATGTAATCTTACTATGTTAAAGTGAAAGCCTTTCTTTCTTTTTTTTTTTTTTGCTTAAACAGAAAAAGGGGAAATAATGGGTGAGAGTTTTCTGTTTTGTTGGTTAAATAAAGAGACCGCCTTGGACCTTTAATAGGACAGAAAACTAGGTAGGCGGAGTAAACAGAACAGAATGCTGGGAGAAGGAAGCTGAGTCAGGAGTAGCAATGATTCTCACACTCCAGACAAACACACATTAAGACCTTTCCTGGTAAGCCAGCTCATGGTGCTACATGGAATATTAGAAATGGGTTAGATCAATATGTAAGAGCTAGCCAATAAGAGGCTGGAACTAATGGGCCAACCAGTGTTTAAAAGAATAGATTTTTTGGGTAATTATTTTGGGTATAAAGCTAGCCATGCAGGTAGCCACGTGCCAGGAACACATGGGCATCATTTCAATGCTAGCATACATGAGAAAATCTATCATTCCAATTTATCACTTCTATAAATAATTTAAGCCATTCTGATAATATTTTGCATTCATAAAATTCCTCAGAATACAGTAGAACATTCTCTAGATTTTGTAATGAAGTAATTAAATATAAAAACTTACACAATAGAAATTCAATAATAAAAGTGTACATATACATAAATACCAATCAATTCCTATTTGTATGTGCTAGTATAATAGCATGCAACAGCCTTAAACTGTGCCATATGTGGTATGAAATCATGCAAGTAAATCTTAGAGATTTCTTCATTCTTCTCCATGTCCTGGGACAACATGATAATGGTAGTATACTGTTTTTTTCACATGTATACATTATAAACAGATCCAGTTGTTCATATTTCAAATTACTAGTTCATGGACAGATCCCTCTATGAGTCTGTTAATTTTCAAACATAAAAGCATAAAATAACATGAGGGTTATTATTTAAAGTAGACATCGATGTTTTTAAATGTAAGTAACTACTCTATTACTTTCTTTCCTCTGATTGTATTTTTGCATTCGTACAGATTCTACAGTTGTTGCCTGCCTCCTTAACTAAAACCGTAGGATCACTACAGTATCTGCTCTTTTTATATACTCCACAATACATCAAATAAGAGCAACATTTAGAAGTCTCCCATACAATAACACTTAGAAATAAATAAAATTAAGTTTTACTGTTTATCTTAAAAATAAGGTATTTAAATAATTTTTTACAGTATTAGGATCTAAGGTCAGTCTCTTAAACCATGAATATAGCTATAATTTCTATAATCATCCTAAAAGGTTAATGTTAAAACCGCAACTAACAGCAGTACAACATATTGAGGTAAAATGTGTGATTTTTCCAGCTGCTTCAAATGTCATAAATTGACAAAATTTAGCTCTTCAGAGGTTATTACTTGTTTCATATGTATAGACATGTATAAATTTTCACTCATAGCTTCTCTTAGATATGCAAATATATAATTGACAAAAGGAAAAATTTGCCAAATGCCAAAAAAATCAATCCTATTCCATATTGATAAGGTAATAGTGGTAAGAGAATCATAAACTTCTTCGGCAACATTTCTGAAAGAATTTATTTTCCAAAACTGTCATAAATATTTATCCCAAGGCCCACAGGAAACATTGACTCTAACTTCCAGAAAAAAAGGATAAAATTGGGGTATTAAAGGGCAAAATTATAGAAATCTTAAATGCCCATTAAAATTAAATGAAAGCAAAGAAACAATGAAAAATGCTTAGCCTAATGACATCCCTCTATGAAATGTCAAAGAGATGGAAAAATCTCTATAATTAACACAATTGGGAGAAAACAACTAACAAATGTTGGACGCTAAGAAAAAATAATTATTTTCTACTTTACAGTAATATTGATAGGCCTTTGTATTAGAAAAGTCAATGTTAAATCGGTTCTATTAAATCACAACAGTGTGTATTCAGTATGGAATACTGGTGTATAAAATCATATCTACACAATAAAATATAACAATTTATGTGGGATGCTTACGGCTCCCTGATTCAGTTTTGCACATCCTGTTTTGTTTGGCTCCTCATGCTGTTCTGATTTCTCACATACTACTCTATACGGATTTATTGCTCCATTGTTCCCATGGTTTGAACATTCTGACTTTTCTTCATATTGCAGTTAGGGACTTTATGCCTGACCATTAGAACATAGTTAGGATGTCTAGTAAGTTGCCTGGTTACCCATGTACACAAGGAGAATTTGCTCCTTTCCCTTACCCTATAGTTACCTGGATTATTCTCTTGAATAAACAAGACTTGATGAGAATCCTATCTTGTCTCCTGTCCCATCTATTCTCACGCCCCCTCTAGGGACTCTGTTGACTTTCAGGTGGGCCAGGGTAGAGTGGTGCCCAAAGTGTCTCTGGAACATAGGAGATTCAGTGAAGAAGCTGTTCAGAGAGGCCCAAATAAAGTGAAGTATAATTAAGAGGAAGAGAAACACAGGAACCTGCTGTGTCTTCTAAACCTTGGAAAGCAGAACAGTGATCACAGAACACACATTTACTTAGCATGAAATGAGACATGCATTCAAGGCACGAGGGGTAAATATTAAAATTGAAAGTTAATGTTTTTGAGTATATTAAAGATGTTTTATAGATGAGAAAAATGATAGAGAGTCAGAGAGGCTCTTAAAGATTACTGTTAAGCATTTATACCAAGAAATGTTCCTATAAATGTCTTTTTTACTAGAATTAATAATTTTTTTGTTTTAGAGGTATTATGATTTTGTAGTGGGCAATGTTATTGGGATATAAGAGAAAGTATTATTAAAAGATGAGTTGGACATAATGCATAAAAAGGAGTCTAAATATTTGCAATGGCAAATATGGGTTTTTAAATTTGAGAAGGCTCAAATTGATGCAGTCAGCAACAATCCTCTGCTAAGGGAAATTATTTTTCCTATGTTAACAGGTAAGTGGAGCTTGTGATAACCCTAATCAGCAGGCTCATACCCCAGTTGAAATACATGAATAACTGAGAGAAATAGGCACGGAAGCATGGGAACATCTCTCCATGGGAGAGTACGTTGGTTCATGGATTAAAGTTATCCAGAAATCTATTGAGCCTTATATTGAATTCCTAGTTCGACTAAAACAAGCTATAGAAAGAACTGTAATTGGAGAAGAAGCAAGGAAATAACTTCTGAAAAGGCCAAGCATATAAAAATGCCAAGGTGTGTTATGATGAGCTATGCTATCAGTTCAGGAAACAGGAAATATTAATAGTTATAGGAAAGTATGAAAAGATATTCCATCTGAAAGTAGAAAACTGCAGTTGGCTGCTGAAATTATGTCCACCATTTATTATAATTTGTAAATTAAAATAAAATTTTAAAAGATTTAAAATGCTTTGGATTTTGGAAAATCAGTTTCTTAACAAAGAGGTTCAGACAAATGTAAAATTAGTTAAAGAGGCCTTTTTGAATAGGATATAACGTATAATCACATGCAAAATGTCTGAAGGTCTGACATTTGAAAATTTGGAAATGCTCTAAGTGATCATTGGTAGACTTTTCCTTTGTTAAAGAGGACAGTGGACATTTATATAAAATGCTAATCATCTACATGTTCAACATAAAATTCCATTTTGATAAACTAATCCTACTTTTTCTTGGACAGCAGAGTAGAGGGTGCCTGAACTGGCTTTATCCTATAGCAGCACTGATGAATATCTTGCATGTCGCCATAGAAACTCGTCTGGCAATGGATGGAGATAGAGACAGAGACCCACATTGTAGGACTTGGACTGAGATGCCAAGGTCCAAATGAGGGGCAGAAGGAGGGAGAACATGAGCAAGGAAGTCAGGACCACGAGGGGTGCACCCATCGACTGAGACTGTGGGGCTGATCTAATAGGAGCTCACCAAGGTCAGCTGGACTGGGACTGATGGAGCATGTGGTCAAACAAGACTCTCTGAGTGTGGCTGAAATGAGGGCTGACTGAGAAGCAAGGACGATGGCACTGGGTTTTGATTCTAATGCATGTCCTGGCTTTGTGGGAGCGTAGTTTCTTTGGATGCTCACCTACCTAGACCATGATGGAGGGAGGAGGACGTTGGACTTCCCACCAGGCATGGAACTCTGACTGCTCTTTGGACTGGAAAGGGAGGGTGAAAGGGTTGGAAGGAAGGGAATGGAAATGGGAGGAGGAAAGGAGGTGGATTTTTTTAATAAAAAGAAAAAAATTCAATTAATCATACTTTCAAGTCCATTACATTTTAAAACAGCAAATTGAAATATTAAAAAGGAAGATTTTGGTAAGGAATAAATATGAAATATTTGGAAGGATAATTGCAACTTTACATTAATTAATACATATTAAATTTCTTAAATCTGCCCTGAAGGGATATTCTAGTTAGAGTAGATAAATATTTTGGTCATACTCCAAATGTTGAACTAGCAGAAAAAATGCCATAAATACTGAATGGCATCCTTCATTTCTAATGGAGAAAGGGACAGGGTATAGTATTGTTTGTTCAGGATGAGTGACAATTATGACTCCTGAAGTAGACATTCCAATATTGGCCATGGTAAAATTATACTCATGGAAGTGAGCTCACTAATACTGATCTTCACCACGATCACCAACTTAGGGTTAGGTGAAATCTCTTGTGCTCTATGGTCAGATTATTGTCCAGAAGTCCAAAAGACCAGTTACAGCTGAATATTTTTTCTGGCCATATGTGCTCTGTAAATTGTCTCTTCAGTTCAGGAATCAGCTGTAAGTTATTGTGCTTATGTCCCTTAACACCTACGTTCCATCCTGTCTTTTGGGGAGACACTGATGTTTTAGTGTACATCACTGTAGGTATTCTCTCTCCTCCTTGGATTGACTTGACTTATCTGAATAATTTTGATGAGACCTCTTATAATTTTACTTATATGGATGATAGAAAGCCAATAAGCTTTGGAAACTGTTTCTGTTTATCAGTGGGATTACATCATTGGTTACAACCTGGAATTAAAATTTGCAGATCTCGTACCCATCTTCAAAGGCTTTTATTATGGTAATTTAATCAGACCTGGTACAATTATAATAATTCATTTTCAATAATGAATTATTATATCCTATATGACCAGATTTTACATATTATGGTTTAAAATATAAGCCATTTACTTGGAAGACTTGTTTGGGCAAATTTGGCAAAATAATTCAAAATAAATAAATCCATTGGTGTCCATATAGTCAATTTATTAATACTTGTTCTGAATGGAATATTATCACTTGTGATTTGCTTAATGTTACCAGGATGAATTGAGTCAACAATGAAATGATAACTGGAAGACATTTTCTGACATGGGGAGATGGAGGATTCAGTGATATCATATTCCTTACTCACAGAGGCTACTGCAATTCAGAAGATTGTGGCTGCCTTAAAACTGTTCACCTTTTAAATGGTTCATTTATTGCAACAGAAGTATCTGCTCCTACTTATAAATTTCACTTATTTAGAAGTAGTAAAGTTACTGCTTGTGTACCACTACCACATGCATTTTTGTTGGAAGAATTAATTTTTATGAATGTTAATTGTATTTATATATTAATTCCACTGTTAAGTTTAATCCTAAGAATCAACCACTTATGATATTACAACAGTATACACATATTTGACTGTCAGTAACTTGGGTCGTTCTTGGGCTTAAAATCCTCTAGTTAATATTGTGGAATTCTTCAAAAAGATATTGAAAAGATAAAGCACTGGTTCGGTATAATAATAGTTGTAATTCTTAATCTTATTGCTGTTTTTTGATACTATTTCTGTGGCTAGTTTATAGTTTATAGAGACAGAGAATTTTCAGAAACAGGGCTGGACATGACCTATAGAACATAACAGGTGACTCAGAACTGAAATACTGGGAATAAACAATTACCTGACTGCTAAATTCCCTGGGGTTTTTCTCATCCATATGTCAAGAGTAGTCTGCCTGGTCTTGGCAAATTGAAGTTGTGGTTTCAGATATAAACATTTGTAGCTGAGAGCCAGCATATTCCCAGAGGCTGACTAGGAAGGACCTGCTATGCTGACAATATTATCAGCTCTCTTTGCTGTGGACTGAAGGAGTGTGTGCTTTCAAATTTTTCCCTGAACAATGAGGAGTGTGATCTCAATTCCACCAATAGGAACAAAGCCTGTGGTTACCTTGGAGATCTGCATCAGAGCTGCTGGCTTATTTCTCCCTCCCATCTCTATGTTTCTTCTGACAGAAAAAAATAAAATAAAGTGGATGACAGGACAAAATGTAGCTTACCTAGGAACAAAATCCAATTATCAAAAAAAGGAAATTATTTTGAGTTAACTAGGATGTGATCTATCTGACTTCTTGTGTCTGTATCCTATCTATCAGAAAATTTCCATTTCTTCCTGCTGATGGCTGATTGTGATACTGTGTTGCTGATTGAAGCGTCCTGGTATCACATTCAGAAATATCATGTCAGAGTCCCTGATCATACTGATGTGGAAATCAGACACTTGAAATTTTCATATTCCCTGGTACCGGAGGCTATTTCCTGACATAGCAATTACCTTAGAGTGGCCTCCAAAGGCGCATAAGATCAGTACAACCCGGTTGTTGTCACGTATAGACTTTTAAAGAAAATATTCAATTAGGAAAATACAAAAGCTAAGCCTCACCTAGAAATCACAGATCTTATGGATGAATCAGTGGCATCAGACTCGAGCACATTTCCTGCACTGCAAACAGAATCAGGTGACTCTTCTCACAAATTCTTTGCTTTTCCTATATCTTCTGTATCCTCCAGGTCTCTGCCACACATTTGTTTTCTCGGGTGTTGTTTATGGTGAGGCCTTGACTTAAGTCCAGCTTTTAGCAGGACTTTAGTCAAAGCCCCACTGGCAAAATCCCTCAGTGCAGACCTTTTTATGCCATCTAGGAACCAATGAGAGATCTCAAACCAAGGACCGGAAATCAAAGGACTGCATTGAACACAGTGATCTCATCCAGAGCTGATGAGTCACCTGTGCCTCCCTCCTCCCTGTGTGTTGTGAAAAGAAGCAAAGCAAACGACAGGGGAACACAGGATAAACTCTATTTTATATTGGGTTTTACCTCCAGTTAAATGCTTACAAAACTGACAATAAACAGAGAGTTAGCTAGCAAAAGCTTTTGCCTTGTATCTACATATATACATGAAAGCCTTCATTCATGTCTGGAGATTTTTGATTGTGAATCTGGGCTGCCAATGTATTTGTCTTCTGATTTGTTTTGATCAGTTTTTGTCTGTTTATATGTGTAGTTTTTGTGCAGTCAAATTATAATTACATGTTACATATAATATGATAGAATGAATCATATACAAATAAAATATACAACAAGATTCTATGGTGATATGGAAGATACTCGTCAGTAATGGTATAGGATAGGATCATTTCAGGTTCCCTATCCTCAGCTTCCCAAGGGACTAACTGGGTACATCGCCTTGGGCTCTCTAAGTTCAAGTCTCTTGCCAACCCTAAGGTGGTTCCCTTAACTAAGATATGTGCTTCCCTGCTCCCTAGAACCTTCATCTAGTGATGTATGGAGATAGAGACAGAGACCCACACTGGAGCACTGGACTGAGCTCCCAAGGTCCCAATGAGGAGCAGATGGAGGGAGAACATGAGCAAGGATGTCAGGACCACGAGGGGTGCACCCACCCACTGAGACAGTGGGGCTGATCTATTGGGAGCTCACCAAGGCCAGCTGGACTGCGACTGAAAAAGCATGGGATAAAACCGGACTCTCTGATCATGGCGAACAATGAGGGTTGATGAGAAGCCAAGGACAATGGCATGGGGTTTTGATCCTACTTCATGTTCCGGCTTGGTGGGAGCCTAGCCAGTTTGGATGTTCACCTTCCTAGACATGGACGGAGAGGGGAGGACCCTGGACTTTCCACAGGGCAGGGAACCCTGACTGCTCTTTGGACTGGAGAGGGAGTGGGAGAGGAGTTGGGGGAGGGGGAGAGTAGTAGGGTGATGGGGAGAAGGATGGGAGGAGGGGGAGGGAAATGGGAGGCTGGGAGGAGGCAGAAACTTTTTTTTTTCTTTTCATAATAAAAAATAAATAAATAAATAAAATATACAACAAGAACCTAACTTTGAAGACAAGGTATCTTTAAAACCTTTTTGCCCAGCCGTGCGGTGGTGGCGCACGCCTTTAATCCCAGCACTTGGGAGGCAGAGGCAGGCAGGTCTCTGTGAGTTCGAGATCAGCCTGATCTACAAGAGCTAGTTCCAGGACAGGCTCCAAAACCACAGAGAAACCCTGTCTCAAAAAACAAAAACAAACAAACAAACAAAAAAAAAAAAACCCTTTATGCCCGTTCAGATTTGCAGCACATACTATGAAATATCCCTCGGTACTTAACTCATTTACAGTCTGGTGTGGGAGTTCCTTATGATTGTGTGTTTCTTTCAGTGTAATAAATAAAGAAACTGCCTTGGCCTTGTTGATAGGACAGAACTTAGGTAGGCAGGGAGTAGACAGAACTGAATTCTGGGAAAAGGGGAAGAGTGAGAGATGCCATGGATCTTCTGCCTGAGACAATGCTGGTTAGAATCTTCATAGTAAGCCACAGTCACGTGGTGATACACTTATTTAATATAAATGGGTTAATCTAATATGTAAGAGTTAGCCAATAAAAAGTTATACGTAATGGGGCAGGCAGTGTTGAAATGAATACAGTTTCTGTGTGAATATTTCAGGTGAAAGCTAGACAGACAGCCCAGATGGAACAAACGGGCCCACTCTCCATGCAACAGCAGTCAGAAATAAAAGAAAACACAATCCAGTCTCTCTGTGTATTTTCCATCTTTATATGACTTGTTTTTCTTTACTCATTTAATCTATGACTATCTATACTGTGTCTATTTAAAGACTTTGTTTTATTTTTTCAACCAGTTGTTTCTTTTTATAGGTATAACTGCTTTCTGACCAGAAGCATTTTTTAAATGCTAAGCAAGGATGGCCAGGAATAACTCTGCCATCATGACTGTCAGTTCCACTAAGTCCATCATGGTGACAGCGTGTTTACTGCTTCTGAGAGTGTTGCTCTCAGACCCAGGTCCTGGCTTTGGTGTCACCAGGTCTGTATTGCAATTAAGTAAGTTATAGTCCTCTGATCACAAGCACCAGTTAAATGCTCTGCTGCCAGACCACCAAAAAGAATCATAATTAATCGTGCAGCTAGCATGAACCAGTGAGCTTTCTTAACAGTGTCTTGAATTATTTGTTGCTACCACTGAGTCAAGAAGTCTTCCCTGAAAATAATATAATGCCTCTGCTTGCTATTAGCAAACAGAGCCCTCCCAAGAAAATACTACCAAAAAGCTTTACTTAACTCTGTACTTTTGTGTCTAGCATTCATTTTAAAACTTTCTGAGATTTTACGTGGATATTGTTGACCATGTTGCTAGTTCATTTCCTAAATGCCCTGACATAAAATAATAATTAAAAACTATATTATCTGCAGTACTATTTGGCCAATTGCTACCCTTAAAAAAGCTAGCACTTTGATCCTAAACTAACCAATATTTACAAATCTGTTCATTACTACATAACTCACTGGCAAAATTTCAGCAGGCACCAGTCGAGACATCTGCGTCTTGCAGTAGCGGCATGGCTCCTACCAGAATCTGTCTACTCTCTCTATTTATTTATTTCAGCCTGGCTTTACTCTATAAAGGCATTTGTTGAAGGCATTTCTTAATTAGCCAATGGCAATAAAACCAACTCACAGCATACATCACCTCTCATTTCAAGAGAGCATAATAAAAAAAATAGTTTAAAAAATAAGAACTACAAAAAACTAAACAAAAGCATTTAAAATCAAAAATAGTGTAAGCACAGTGACATCAGAAATTGTAATGCCTACAAAGATTTGAAACCCTCCCAAATTCCCACACGTGGCATAAAGTTATGGACAAAAATTTCATGCAAATCAGAAAATATCTCCTTTTACTGTGCAATAATATTGATAGTTTTAAACTTCAAAATATAAACCAAAATGCTTACTTGTAATCACCCCATTCTTTATATAGTTTCTGTTAGTTGTGTATACATTTGCATATGCGCAAAAATGTAAAATAAATTTCTTACTTCTTGTATTTATTTTGACATTTTCTAATGCTGATATTATATTTGAAACTAGCAGGAAGTATTTTGAAGTAATGTAAATATTGCACTTACACATGAAATTCTAAACTATATAAAGCAATTGTATATATATATATGTATATATAAAGAAGCTCCTATATATACATAATAAATAAACTTACATAATATTAGAATGGAACTGAAATGTTACAGTAAAATTGTTGAGATATTATGAAAAGTGAACCCCATTTATTAATACATTGTTATCAGAAGTGCTTCTTGGGCAAGGGCATTTGTATAATTCCACACTCAAGCTAAAAGAGCATTTCAATAATATATTTGCACCTCCCAATATGAGGCAAAGCACTTATTTTTGATACTCCTACACACTTATTTTCTCATAGAACAAAAATCCCTCTGTTGCAAATAAGCCTCACAGGAATTGAATTCATGAGAAATTGAATTTGAGTGATATGGCTTAATTTAGAAGGAACAAAATTTTTCACTTTTATGTGCAACATAGCACAAAAGTGAGGACCAAGAACAATCTTCAGATTTTTTTTTATCAAAGTGGCCCTGAAATGACGCATAAAATGAAGTAACTATGAGGATTATGATTAAGAGCATGGTTTGGAAAGAATACCCGACACGTATTTAATAGACTAGAATCTGAGACTAAATGATTGCAAAACTATACAGGATTTTTTTTCTTTCTGTTAGAATCATATAGAAATAATCTGATTCCTAATCATATATTCTCATATCTAAATATTAGTGCATCAGCAGAAACTCACCAGAAATATTACTTCTGAAACTAGATGGGAAATAACTCAGTGACGTGAAGAGATGGTCACTCAGGGTAAAACACCAATGCATATAAAATAAAAATAAAATTTTTAAAAAATTAAAAATTGGCTTGCAGTGATACAAAGGATTGTGAAGATTTGTGAATTTCATTGTCACCTGTTCTGAGCAAGTGTCAGAATATTCAAAGCTAATTACAAACTAAGTTTTATAAAGGCATGGTCTTCTGCAGGATATGTAGTTCTGATGTATTGTCACGATTAATATCTCTGACATGTGTTATATGCAAATGAAAATATGATCCTCCAATTTAATAGGATGTGCAAAATTCAAATTAGTTTTCCATGAGACTAACAACATCCATCACCTAGATTTCAGCAATGGAACTCCTAATTTCTCCCACCAACACATGAATTGATAGATTTGGATTTTGGTGCTCTCCTCTTCCTTTAATTACGTTTATGTATCAGGCTTGGATCCCTCAGCTTATATCTAGTTTTTCTATGGAGTTTGGCTTTTGTAAATCTTAGAATTAATTGTTATCTTAGTATAGAGAGTAACCATGAGAATGCCTAGAGCTATGCCATAAACCTAATTATTCAGATAAGACATGAAAAACTACTACCCTCTCTACCTTTAAGATACCCAATCCATTCTCTCTCCCCATCTCCCTTTCCCCCAAAACTAAAACAACCCCTGTGCTCCCAACATTTGCCCAGTGATCTTGTCTACTTCCAATATCCAGGAAGATAAATTTATGTTTTTCTTTGGGTTCACCTTTTTATTTATCTACTGTAGTATCACGAATTATATGCTCTATGTCAATTTTTATGAGTAAGTACAAACCACCTTCATTTTTTTGGGTCTGGGGTACCTCACTCAGTAAAGTGTTTTCTATTTCCATCCATTTGCATGCAAAATTCAAGATGTAATTGATTTTTACTGCTGAGTATAACTCTAAAGTGTATATGTGCAAAATATTCTTTATCCATTCTTCTATTGAGGGGCACCTAGGTTGTTTCCTGGTTTTGGCTATTACAAATAGTGTTGCTATGAACATACTTGAACAAATGCTTTTGTAGTATGACGGAGCATCTCTTGTTTATATTCCCGAGAATGGAATTGCGGGATCCTGGGGTGGGATGACTCCCAGTTTCCTGGGAAACGACCACACTGATTTCCAAAGTGGTTAAGATTGAGGAAGGGTGGATTTAGGAGCCGGGAAGAAGATATCTTAACCAAGGGAGCCATTTTAGGGTTGGCAAGAGACTTGACTCTAGAGGGGTTCCCAGTTGTCCATGGGGATTTCCCCAACTAGGTTCTTGGGCATCAGAGGAGAGGATGCCTGAACTGGCCACACTGATGAATATCTTGCATATCACCATAGAAACTCCATCTTGTGATGGATGGGGACTGTGTTTCCAAGGCACAGATAATTAAGGGAAAGAGGGAATACACGAGAAAGGAAGTCAGGACAGCGAGGTTTGTGTCCAACCATGAGGACTTTGGATTGATCTAATGGGAGCTTATCAATGTCAGCTAGACTGGGACTGAATGAGTGTCTGCATATGTGTGTGTGTGTGTGTGTGTGTGTGTGTGTGTGTTTACAGGAAGATAATGAACCACACTAGCTTCCTGAAAGTTTGATGTAGTGGACTGACCAGAAGATTACCAGACTAGATGATATTGTAGCTGCTAGTGCTCACCAAGTAGTAATGGGTTGAGATTGCTGAAAATTGTGTTTCTGAAACTCTGATAATAAAAATGGATACACAAATTGCTATAATGTGGATAGAGTGTGAGTATATATGTATACATTTCATTTGCAAAAATAATGGTAATAGGCAGTTATATATTCATACCTTTTGTAGTTCATATATTTTATTGATTTAGTTGATCACGTTGAGCGCTCATTGTTCCAGGGAAATGCTGCTTGTTCGTTCCAGCCACCCTGCTCGCTTAGCCCTGAAATAACAATACAGAAATGATATTAATTAAAATACTCCTTAACCCATTTGCTCTAGCCTTCTATTGGCTAACTCTCACATCTTGATTTAATCCATTTCTATCAATCTGCATATTGCTATATGGCAGTGGGTTACCGGGAGAGATTCATCATGTCTGACTCTGGTGGCTCAATGATAGCTCTCTCCTCTGCTTTTTTTCTCCCTGCATTTAGTTCTGTTTTCCCTGCCTACCTATGTTCTGCCCCATCCAAAGACTCAGGCAGATTTTTTTATTCATTAAACACTGAAAGCAACACTTAGAGAAAAGGACCTCCTACACCAGTATGTATGTATTTTACATAAAAATATGTAGAAATAAGGGGATTTTCTAAATAGGAACGTTATTTTAAAACCGAGTATGAACATGAAAAAATTACAAAATTGTATCTAACAATGTCATGATAATTTAGCAACAATTTGATGTTTTCATTTAGAAAAAGCACAATACACATATTATTTTCAAAATTTCACAATTTTCTGCATGCTTGTATTAGTGTTTCACTTACGTGTACACGTTTTGACATTAATTTCAAAGTACTAGTCTCAATTAATATTTCTGACACGTTTTAATATATGTTTATATGAACATTTAAATTTTGATAAAATCACTAAAATGCCTTCTTTAGATTTTCTCTGTAATCACCAATATCAGTACCAATATCAATACTCCACCCTCAGGTCATTTATCGGTTCTCTCTTTTCAGTGACATCTGACTTCAGGGAAAATGAGTGTGTGTGTGTGTGTGTGTGTGTGTGTGTGTGTGTTTTGGTATTGGCATTCTTCTAGTACATAGGCATCATTTCAAAGCTCGCATACCTGAGAAAATCTATCGTTTCCCTTTCATCATTTCTGTAAATGATTTAAGACATTCTGATATTTTGAATTCATAATGTTCCTCATAATACAGTAGAGCATTGTTTGATTTTTGTAATGAAACAGTTACATAAGCAAATTTACATAGTTTAAATTCAGTAATAAAAGTGTACATGAATACCAATAAATTACTATTTGCATGTGTTAGTATAATAAGATGCCACAGACTTGAAATTTTCCACATGTGGTATGAAAACAGGCAAGTAAGTCTCAGAGCTCCTATATTCACTGCATATGCTTAATGTCCTGAGAAAAACATGATAATGTTTGTACATCAGTTTTTTCACATGTATGTATTAGAAATAGATCCAATAGTTAATATTTCAAATTACCAGTTCATGGACAGAGCCCTTTATGAGTCTGTGAATTTTTTGAACATAGAAGCAGAAAATAACATAAGGGTTATTATTTAGAGTACACACTGATATTTTTATATGTAACTAACTACTCTACTACTTTCTTTACTCTAATTGTATTATTGGCATTCTTACAGATTCAACAATTTTTGTCTGACTCCTGGACTGAAACCATAGGATGACTAAAGTGTCTTTGCAGTTTTTATATAATCCACATATATATCAAAGAAGAACAACATTCAGGAGACTCCCATACAAATCTACAAAGAATTAATAGAATTAAGTTTTACTGTTTATGTTAAAAATAAGGTATTTAATCACTACTTTACACTATTAGGATCTGAGAGTCAGTCTCTTAAACCATTAATATAGCTATAATTTCTAATAATCATCCTAATATGTCATGGTCAAACCCACAACTAACAGGACTACAAAATATCAAGGTAAAATGCATGATTTCTTCAGCTAATTCAAATGTCATTATTTGTCAAAAGTTTTCTTCAGAGGGTATTACTGGTTACATATGCATAGACATGTCCAAATTTCTACTATTTGATTTTTTTAGAACTGTAGCTATATAATTGAAAGAAAGAACAATTTGCCAATTGCAACTATTGAGTCTACTTTATATTGTAAGTGATAACACAATCAGAAATTTCATATATGTATATTTTAAAAATGGTAGAAATATTGTTACAGATTGAAATGGAGGCTCTTGATTCTTAAGTACCAATGTTTTCCAGTCTCAACATTATTAGCAGATATACACATTTAGAATCTGAGATGAACTGAGAGGAACAAGATAAGTTCTGAACTTTTAAAGCATATAAAACAAGACACACAATAACAAAGATATCTATTGTGTTAATGATTTTCAAGGGAATTATGTAGTACCTCGCTGCCTTCACCAATAAACACTGGATTTCCAAAAAGCACATAATGTCTGATTTCCTAATTGGGAATGGGCAAAAAGTGAGAAAATATCATGTACTTATATGCAAATACACAAAGACTATGTCAATCAAAACAGCAAATATGAGACTGTGAGAACCTTAAAAGAAATAGGTAGATAAGAAGTAGGTTTACTCTTCGATACCATATTACAGTTCAGAGTCTTTGAACAGGTAGGGTAGTACTTTCATACGTTACTGCAAAATATTATCAATGATTCTGTTTTCATGAGAAAAAAAAACTGCAATATCATACCAATTTTCACAATGAAACTCTGAGAAAAGAGAAAAGGGCATGACTCCCCTTGACACTGTCATATACTAAAACATTAAGGGAATTATTTCTTTGCAGATGCTGCAGTGTTCATAACAGAGATAGTGGTGCCACAACTTTAAATTAAGGGAGCCATTTTAGGGTTGGCAAGAGCCTTGACTCTAGAGGAGTTCCCAGGTGTCCAGAGAGATATTCCCAACTAGGTCCTTGGGCAGCTGAGGAGAGAGAGCCTGAAATGGCCCTATCCTATAACCATACTAATGAATATCTTCCATATCACCATAGAACCTTCATCTGGCGATGGATGGAGATAGAGACAGAGACCCACATTGGACTGAGCTCCCAAGGTCCAAATGCGGAACAGAAGGAGGGAGAACATGAACAAGGAAGTCAACCTCGAGGGAAGCACCCACCCACTGAGACTGTGGGCCTGATCTATTAGGAGACCACCAAGGCCAGCTGGGCTGAGACTGAATAAGCATGGGATAAAACCGGACTCTCTGAATATGGTGGGCAATGAGGGCTGCTGAGAAGCCAAGGACAATGGCACTGAGTTTTGACCCTACTGCATGTACTGGCTTTGTGGGAGCCTAGCCAGTTTGGATGCTCAACTTCCTAGACCTGGATGGAATAGGGAGGACCTTGGACTGCCCACAGTGCAGGGAACCCTGACTGCTCTTTGGACTGGAAAGGAAGGGCAAGAGGAGTGGGGTGTGGGGCGTGGGGGAAGAGGGAGGGAAAAGGGAGGAAGGAAGGAGGCAGAAATTTTTAATAAAAAATTTTTAATAAAAAAAAGGGAGAGTAGGGGAGGTTTCAGAAGCAGAGAAGGACGTGATGCACAGACCATATCAGGTGAATCCAAACAGTAATACTGGTAATATACCAGTACCTGACTGCTAATTACCATAGAATTTTTGTGATATAGATGTCAAGAGCAGTCTGCCGTGTCTGGGCCAATGTACATTCAGATTTCAGCTATAAATATTTGCAGCTGCTCGCTGGCATATAGCCAGAGCCTCACTAAGAAGGACCAACTATGCTGACAATATTATTCGCTCTCCTTGCCTCGGAATCCTCTGAAGGATTGTGTGCATTCAAATTTTCCCCGGAACAATGACGAGAATGAACTCAATTCCACCAATAGGAACAAAGCCTGCGGTAACCTTGGAGATCTGCATCAGAGCTGCTGACTCACTTCTCCCTCCCATCTCAAGGTTTGCTCCGGCAGAAAAATATGAAAGTGAAAGTAGATGGCAGGAAATAATGTAGCTTACATAGGACCAGAATCCAATTATCAAAAGGGAAATCATTATGAGGTAAGTAGGAGGTGATCATGTATCCGAATTTGTGGGTCTGTATCCTGCCTATCTACCTGAAATTTCCATTTCTCCCTGTTGATGGCTGATTGTCATTCTGCGCTGCCGATTGCAGCTTACTGCTATCACATTAAGAAATGCCATGTCAGAGTCCCTAAACATTTATTACGGAATCTTACACTTGAAAATTTCAGATTCCCAGGTGCCTGAGGCTATTTGCCAACATAGCAATTATCTTAGTGAGGTTTCCAATGGCGCATAAGATCAGTACATTTCATTGTTGTCATGTATAGACTTTCTATGAAAATCATCATTTCAGAAAATAATCTAAAGCTAACCTTAAAATCGCAGATTTCGCGGCTGAATCAGTGGCTTCAGTCTCTAGCACATTTCCTGCTCTGCAAACAGAATCAGGTGACTCTCACAAATTCCTTGCATTTCCTATTGCTTCTGTATCCTGCCGGTTTCTGGAACACATTTTCTTCTCTGGTGTTTTTTACAGTGAGGCTTTGACTAAAGTCCAGCTTTTAGCAGGACTTTAGTCAAAGCCCCACTGGCAAAATTCCTCAGTGCCTTCCTTTTTATGCCATGTAGGAACCAATAAGAAGAGAGATCTCATAACAAGGACCGGGACGGCATTTATCTTGATGATCTCATCCAGAGCTGATGAATCATTTGTGTCTCTCTCCTTACATTGTATTGTGAAAAGAAGCAGAGCAATTGACAAGGGAACAGAGGATAAAATGTAATTTACCCCGCATTTTGCCTCCAATTAACAGCCAACTAAACTGGTAAAATGTAAAAAGTTGAGTCAGCTGGCAGATGCTTTTTCCTTGAATCTACCAATATACATGGAAGCCTTCATTCCTTTCTGAGGATTTATGATTGTGAATCTGTGCTGCCAATGTATCTGGCGTCTGATTCTTTGTGATTTTTTCTATGTTTTAGGTGTGGTTTATATGCAGTCAAATTATAATAAATATGTTATATATAATATGATATTATGAAATATATACAAATAAAAATGCAATTATAATTTTTCATGTAGTTTAATTATAATACACAATATATTTAAGTTGATTAGTGGACTGTACGAGGAAGTGGGGAGACTGTAGAAAGAAACGTAGATTATAAATACCCTCTCATACAGACCCAACTGTAATATAGTAGCTCACAATGTCTTAGTAATAAAGAAATGAATTCAGTTTAATTGATTTCACAAAAGTATTAAATATATTTAAATTGTTAACATTTGTGTTTGTTTGTTTTAAGGCATATAGGTATTTTGACATTTATGTTTGCATGAAGCATCCTTCATATTTTTGTTTCTTGCATGCAAGCAATATACATAATTTTGCTCTAAATAATAATTTATAATTATTTATTTAAAAAAACAGCTGAATTCAAAATATTAAAAGTTTTCTCTAAATCCCATAAGCACCATTAAAACTGATAGATAGATAGATAGATAGATAGATAGATAGATAGATAGATAGATAGATGATAGATAGATAGATAGATAGATAGAGATAGAGAGATAGATTGATAATAGATAGATAGATGATAGATAGATAGATAGATAGATAGATAGATAGATAGATAGATAGATTTAATAAAAGAGGATTTATTGAAGGAAGTTGTATGTCCACCAGTTTCATGCCATCTATTGTTACATCTATTTCATGGCAAGCCACTCTGAAAATTTGTCCTGCCATTAGGAATACTAGGATTTTTGACACTGCACAAGCTACAAGAATAATGCTGTTAGTTCCATTTTTTTTTTTGAAATTGCATTGGGGCAAATATTCTTTTATATTAATCAAATAATGGTTTCATGTAGATGTTTATTGGAACTAGAATATATGAGATTGGATTTCTCCTTTGACTGTAATGTGTTATTCTAGCCTAGCTGGACATAAATACTCAGAGAACTTCCTCTTTCCACACTTCTCTAATATTCTGGAATTGCATAATACCAGCATGCTTGCTTTAGAGAATGAGTATTGTGAAAATGTCTTCTAGGTTTCTAAATTTCCAAATGAATATATTGTTGACTGTCTCAGGTTACAATGTAAATATAAAAGCAAAAAATAAGATAAAGACTAACTCACAGACTACTCTGCTTACGAGTCTAAAGAAAATGGTATTCAGTTTACTGACCAAGTTTGATATGGTTCTGTAACATCAATATTAAATTATCTTTTCTGAATTGTACATGATAATGTGAAAAAACTGGGTAAATGTCTGGGTTCTACCACTATCATCCTTATGCATATAGTATAATTAGAACAGCATGAAGGTAAATCTATGCCCACTGAACAAAATTGGATAAAAATTTGTGGGTATATTTAGACAATGGGGTACTCCTCAGTGGTAAAAGACAATGACATCTTCAAATTTGCAGGCAAAAGAATGAAACTAGAAAACTTCATCCTGAGTGATTTAACACAGATCAGAATTATGAGGATTGTTTGTAGCCAATCATCGGTGAACACCAAATAAAGCAAACCTATAGCCCACGATGACAGACAAGTTAAGTAACAAGGAGAATAGAAGGGGAACAAACATTCATCCTTTGACAGCACCAGTCTATTCCCCAGAGCCTGTGGGGCCCTGAACACATCACTTGGAGCTTGGCAAAACTGGCCTTTGTGCAAAGAACTCCCCATGTCTTGACACTGGAAAAAAATGCACGATGTTTGAACTGGACAAGTATTATCAAAGAAAAAAAAGATTGCCAAACTTTGACAAGACTGGGTAAGATGTATTTAAAATTTTTTCCTGCTTCTGAAAATGACTATAGGTCTAAGAAAATGTTATTTGCTCCAATGTTGAAAATGAAACTTTGGGTGATAGCCTACATAGCTGGTTGTCTCTGTCATTTATTGCACATTTGAAAGCTGCTTCTTCCCATGTTCATCTTTTTGGGTCTGGGTTACCTCATTCAGGATAGTGTTTTCTATTTCCATCCATTTGCATGCAAAATTCGAGAAGTCATTGTTTTTTACCGCAGCATAGTGCTCTAATGTGTATATATTCCACACTTTCTTCATCCATTCTTCCATTGAAGGACATCTAGGTTGTTTCCAGTTTCTGGCTATTACAAATAATTCTGCTATGAACATAGTTGAACAAATGACCTTGTCATATGATTGGGCATCTCTTGGGTATATTCCCAAGGGTGGCATTGCTGGGTCCAGGGATAGGTTGATCCCGAATTTCCTGAGAAACCGAAACACTGATTTCCAAAGTGGTTGCACAAGTTTGCATTCCCACCAGCAATGGATGAGAGTACCCCTTCCTCTACAACCTCTCCAGCAAAGGCTATCATTGGTGTTTTTGATTTTAGCCATTCTGACAGGTGTAAGATGATATCTCAAAGTTGTTTTGATTTGCATTTCCCTGATCGCTTAGGAGGTTGAGCATGACCTTAAGTGTCTTTTGACCATTTGAACTTCTGTTGAGAATTCTCTGTTCAGATCAGTGCCCCATTTTTAATTGGGTTAATTAGCATTTTGAAGTCTAGTTTCTTGAGTTCTCTATATATTTTGGAGATCAGACCTTTGTCTGTTGCAGGGTTGGTGAAGATCTTATCCCAGTCAGTGGGTTGCCTTTTTGTCTTAGTGACGGTGTCCTTTGCACTCATAATTGGTTTCTAGAGATAAATAAAGAACCTCCATCTGGCGATGGATGGAGATAGAGACAGAGACCCACACTAGAGCACCGGAATGAGCTCCCAATGTCCCAATGAGGAGCAGAAGGAGGGAGATTATGAGCAAAGAAGTCAGGACCACAAGGGGTGCACCCACCCACGGAGACAGTGGGGCTGATCTATTGGGAGCTCACCAAGGCCAGCTGGACTGTGACTGAAAAAGCATGGGATAAAACCGGACTCTCTGAATATGGCGGACAATGAGGGCTGCTGAGAAGCCAAGGACAATGGCACTGGGTTTTGATCCTACTTCATGTTCTGGCTTTGTGGGAGCCTAGCCAGTTTGGATGTTCACCTTCCTAGACCAGGATGGAGGGGGGAGGACTTTGTACTTTCCACAGGGCAGGGAACCCTGACTGCTCTTCAGACTGGAGAGGGAGGGGGAGAGGAGTGGGGGGAGAGGGAGAAGAGTGGGAGGAGGGGGAGGGAAAAGGGAGACAGGGAGGGAAATGGGAGGCAGGGAGGAGGCAGAATTTTTTTTTCAATAAAAAAAAATTTAAAATTGCCATTTTTATTATGTTGATCCTTCCAATCCAAGAGCAAGGGAGAACCTTCCATTTTCTGGTGTCCTCTTCTATTTCTTTCTTCAAAGTCTTAAAGTTCTTGTCAAATAGATCTTTCACTTCCTTGGTCAGGGTTACCCCAAGATATTTTATGCTCTTTGTGGCTATCGTGAACAGTGATGCAAATGGCAATTCTACCAAAAGCAATATATAGATTCAATGCAATACCCATCAAAATCCCATCAAAATTCTTCACAGATCTGGAGAAGACAATAATCAACTTTATATGGAAAAACAAAAAACCCAGGATAGCCAAAACAATCTTATACAATAAAGAAACGTCTGGAGGAATTACCATCCCTGACTTCAAACTCTATTACAGAGCTACAATATTGAAAATAGCTTGGTATTGGCATAAAAACAGAGAAGTCGACCAATGGGACCGAATAGAAGACCCTGACTTTAATCCACAAACCTATGAGCACCTGATTTTCGATAAAGGAGCTAAAAGTATACAATGGAAAAAAGAGAGCATCTTCAACAAATTGTGCTGGCAAAACTGGATGTCAATCTGTAGAAGAATGAAAATAGATCCATACCTATCACCATGCACAAAACTCAAGTCCAAGTGGATTAAAGACCTCAATATCAGTCTGAACACACTGAACCTGATAGAAGAGAAAGTGGAAAGTACTCTACAACAAGTGGGCACAGGAGACCACTTCCTACGTATAACCCCAGCAGCACAGACAGTAAGGGCCTCATTGAATAAATGGGACCTCCTGAGACTGAGAAGCTTCTGTAAAGCAAAGGACACTATAGCTAAGACAGAAAGGCAACCCACTGACTGGGAGAAAATCTTCACCAACCCCGCAACTGACAAAGGTCTGATCTCCAATATATAAAGAACTCAAGAAACTAGACTGTAAAAGGCTAATCAACCCAATTATAAAATGGGACACTGAGCTGAACAGAGATCTCTCAACAGAAGAAGTTCAAACGGCCAAAAGACACTTAAGGTCATGCTCAACTTCCTTAGCGATCAGGGAAATGCAAATCAAGACAACTTTAAGATACCATCTTACACCTGTCAGAATGGCTAAAATTAAAAACACCAATGATAGCCTTTGCTGGAGAGGTTGTGGAGAAGGGGGTACACTCATCCATTGCTGGTGGGAATGCAAACTTGTGCAACCACTCTGGAAGGCAGTGTGGCGGTTTCTCAGGAAATTCAGGATCAATCTACCCCTGGACCCAGCAATACCACTCTTGGGAATATACCCAAGAGATGCCTTATCATACAACAAAAATATATGCTCTACTATGTTCATAGCAGCATTGTTTGTAATAGCCAGTACATGGAAACAACCTAGATGCCCTTCAATTGAAGAATGGATGAAGAAAGTATGGAATATATACATATTAGAGTACAACTCAACAGTAAAAACCAAGGACTTCTTGAAGTTTGCAGGCAAATGGATGGAAATAGAAAACACTATCCTGAGTGAGGTAAGCCAGACCCAAAAGAGGAACATGGGATGTACTCACTCATATTTGGTTTCTAGCCATAAGGACATTGAGCCTATAATTCGGGTTCTAAGAGAAGCTAAATAAGAAGGAGAACCCAAAGAAAAACATATAGGCATCCTCCTGAATATTAACCTTCATCAGGCGATGAAAGGAGACAGAGACAGAGACCCACATTGGAGCACTGGACTGAAATCTCAAGGTCCAAATCAGGAGCAGAAGGAGAGAGAGCACGAGCAAGGAACTCAGGACCGCGAGGGGTGCACCCACACACTGAGACAATGAGGATGTTCTATTGGGAACTCACCAAGGCCAGCTGGCCTGGGTCTGAAAAAGCCTGGGTTAAAACCGGTCTCACTGAACATAGCGGACAATGAGGACTACTGAGACCCCAAGAACAATGGCAATGGGTTTTTGATCTACTGCACGTATTGGCTTTGTGGGAGCCTTGGCAGTTTGGATGCTCACCTTACTAGACCTGGATGGAGGAGGGTGGTCCTTGGACTTCCCACAGGGCAGAGAACCCTGATTGCTCTTTGGGCTGACGAGGGAGGGGGACTTGATTGGGGGAGGGGGAAGAAAAGGGGAGGTGGCGGTGGGGAAGAGACAGAAATTCTTAATAATTAAATAAAAAAAGCAAGTTAAAAAAATTAAAAAAAGTTGCTTCTTTGTACTTCATTTTTACTAATGTAATATTATTTTCCTCTCAGGTTTCCATGGGTTTGCATACTATGTAGACATAGTTATAGTCCTCTCATGACTTGGACAAGGCAATAATCATATCAGACTTAGACTCCATAGGATAGGATATTTATTGAAATATTTAGGACACATTTCATTCTTGATATTGTTTATGATGTGTGTAACTCTACTTTTTTATTTTATTTTTCAAGACAGGGTTTCTCTGGTAACTCTAATTTTTATACTTGATATCTGTTCTTATTGTATATAGTTTTGCAATGGGTTTAAAACTCTCTTATTTTAACAAAAGGGAGAGGTGCTCTGGGAACTCCTTAACACAATGGCTTTGGATGCTGGGCCACTTGGACATGGTCTTGGAATACTATAACAACAGATCAAGATCTTGCTCCTTCTTGTCAACCTGATTCTGTTCCCTGTTCCCTGCTTGTGCAGAGGACTGTTGATCTGAGAGGCTACCCCTAAATAAAGAATCCTTTATTATAATCTATGCCAAAATGATGTGGTATTATTTTATCATGATGCTCTAAAAATACAGTTTTTCCTCAACTGTAGTACACATTTAATTCAATAAGAACTTTGTTACTTTGCAGAACTTAATTGTTATGAAACATGGAAGATCCATACATGATTATGACTTGGTGATTAATGTTCACAAATTCATCATTAGTTCCTATTGGACTATAGGGTATAGCTCAAGGAATGGAATATTTGAGGCTATTTCTAAAATTATTTTCTCAGTTATCCAATTATACCATGAAAATCAGGTTTTTTTTTTATCTTAACAAAGGTTCTTTTCATCCTGGAATGCAATGATAAATATCACAGCACTCCTTATATACTGAGAAGTTTGTAAATCTTCTGTGATCAACAATTTCTTGGAACATAAGGCCTGAAATAAATAGCCTTCATTATTCACAAAGTTGGAGCCTCAAAAATTATGTTTTCATACTTTATGTATGATATAATATTTATAGGCAAAATCTTTTTGGAAACTTTTCTAATCACCCTGTTGAATTCCATTTCTGTCATACTCTTCTATAAAATCCTCAATGATAATTTGTACACTTTCTGAAAAAATTTCCACAATTCTTAAAACACACTTGAATGCCTCTTAATTAATAACAGTTGTGGGGCTTGATCTACTTGTGTCACCTCTGACAATGGGAGAAGTGTCTGTCCATGCTGTTGGACTGGTGCTTCCCATACTGGATAGCCTTACTCTGCCTAAATACAGGGGGAGGTGTTGACCTTATTGTAGAGGGATATGTCATGCTGTTCTGGCATCCATGAGAGACCTGCCCCATATCATGTGAATACTGTGGGGAGTAGAGTAAGGGGGCCAAGGGAGGGAGCTGGCAAAGAGATTGAGGGGGAATCTGCAGTCAGGATTGACACAAAATTTTCATAATTGAATAATTGAATGAATGAGCATATAAACAGGCACAAAGGTCATTTGCATGGCACAAAAGTAAAAATCACAAATAAGAAACCAGATGCTTAAAAAATAGGAAATACAATAATGAGTTATAAATAGAAAGAAATTATATCTTGTAAATTAAAATTAAATTAGTTTTTTATGAACCAATAATAATGATTAGCACTGTGAAGAAATATTGAAGAAAATTTATAAAAATTTTCAAATTACTACCTGTCAGCCTTTGCTTAATGTGATTTGTTGTGTCTGTGACAATGGGCATGTTTCTTACTCCTGTCAGTTAGACATAGCCTGCCATTATTACCTGTCAGAAATTCCACCTGTCACTCTCAACTGGACTGAGACATGATTCTGAGAAGTAGTGAGGTTCATCAGGGTTCTGATTTCATTGTAAGCAAATTGATATTTATTAGTTTAACTAGGTGCTAGTTTCTCCTTTTTTTTTTCTCTCAAAATCAGCCTTCAACAAAGGGTGGAACCATTTTACTAAAATTGCTCCTTTCTATAGAGAACCATTTAAGGCTTATAATATTATTTCTTTGTAACCTAGTTAAGGTTTCATTAGCTTAACACGGCTGGAGATTTTTTGTTGGTTGAAAAACCTTTTCTGCCCAAATTTATCCACACAACTTTGGATATAGATGCATATCCTCCATCTACAGATAATTTACTAATTTCAAAGACTTCACATCCTGCATTGCAATTTGCAAAATGCTCTCTTTCTTACATATATCTGCTCTTTGTTAGAACGTTACTTCCTTTAAAGAAGCCAGCATCCTGGAATCAGTCATCTCATTAGAGATCACATGCCCACTGTCTAACATATCAGCATAAGAAATGTCGTATATCATGTGAGTTTCTTCACCCTGTGGTTTAGCATAGAGCTTTTAATCATCACCACTTACGTTTCAGAAGAGATTTTTGTCTTTGTTTTGGAATGCTTGATTTTAAAATAATCAAACAGCTATAAAATATAAAAAAGAAAAAAGGGGGGATACAAAAATAACTTGGTAAGGAAAATTCCAAAATAGAAAGTATGACCATAACCAGAAAAGATAAATTATTTTCACAAAAGATGTCTTCATGAAAAAGCAACAGCATTGTAATGTTGAGGGTAAGCATGCTGGTTAATGTTAACTACAGTTAATAAACATCAATTTGCTTACAATGAAATCAGAACCCTGATGAACCTCACTACTTCTCAGAATCATGTCACAGTCCAGTTGAGAGTGACAGGTAGAATTTCTGACAGGTAATAATGGCAGGTTATGATAACTGACAAGAGTAAGAAACATGCCCATTGTCAATGATAAAACAAAGCACACTAAAACAAAGGCTGACAGGTAGTAATTTGAAATTTTTTATAAATTTTCTTCAATATTTCTTCGCAGTGCTAATCATTATTATCAGCTTTATATGCCATAAAATATCATTGTACACCAATATTACTCAGGCACAGTTGTTCAAAGAGCTAAAAATTTGCAGTGTTTCTTCTAATTACATTTTATTAATACATACTATTTACCATTATTCTTGGACTTAAAAATACTTCATGCCATGTGTAGATTCAATTTATATCCCAAAGAAAAGGATATCTTATTTGAAGACAGAATATCATAAGGAGTAGATCTGTTGGCAGATGCTGATGGCTTGTATCCTAATGCCCTGACTTGAAATAACCAATCAGAAACTATATTATTTAAAATACTGTCTGGCCAATAGCTTAAGAGTACAGCTAGCTTACTCCTATATCATAAAATAACCCTTCTTAATTAGAGTTCTTAACTCTGAGAGAGTAAGAAAGTGCCAGAGTAGGAAACCAGGTATTTCTGTTAAAAACTGTACTGAACCCACCAATTTCTGTGTCTAGACTGCATCAAACATGAATTTATTGTTCAATTCTCTGTTCGTTTGTTTGTTTGCATTGCTTAATTTTAAGTCACAAAAATAATGCAATATATGCTCATTGAAACAAAAAAGTGTAATACAGAAGTTTATATACCATTGCATGTACTTCCATATCTTCCCACTCCCCGTTTTCTCCAATGGGTAGATGATGGTTTAGAGGGTTTGTATTCAGGTAACATGCCTGACTATGAATATGATACTGATGTATACATAATTAGAAGGATCTTCATAGACTTCAGCATGATCTTTTGTAACGTTATTGGAAATAGTACTAAATGTTTTTCTCTTTTTACCAAATTTTACCTATTTGTTATAATTCTTGTATTAATTTTCCAGGTATTTAAAGACATTTATCTTTATGTTTAGCATTCCTGATCATTCTTATTCTTTTACGTCAAAACTGTGGATTATTGCATAATATGAAATGCTTACCCAGTATCTCAAAAAATTATGTGGAGTTTATTATTTAATCTATTAGTCTTCAGTAAAGATTATTTTTAGGCAACAAATCTATTCCAACTGTTGTTAAATAATGGGAAAAAGGATTAACGATTTTATCCCTTATTTTTGGTAGGCATAATATCTAAAAAATATTTGGCAAGGTAGTATCATTGTTTCTTTTAGCCACAAGTAATGTCATATTGTGTCTCTCAACTGGAAGATTGCCCCATCAAGAGCTCTTCAAAATGTTTGCTTCCATTTGATATGAGGAACAAAGCAAGTTCAGTAAATTGTTATTTGGTGCCAGGTTTTACCATGGTGAATTATATAACTTCAAACAAACTTCATCAAACTGATGAAAATAAGAGAAAATGTGAAAGGAAACAAAACAAACAATAACATTATGTGCAAAAAAACACTGGTAAACAACTGTAAGTCCCATCAGAAGCAGGAGGTTAGACAGTGGAACAGAATGCTAAAATGCTAAACAACAAAACAAAACAGGCAAATGTGAGCAATCAAATATAAGAAGTACAAAATCTATCAATTTAAAATGCAGTCAGAGAAAATAACCTTCAAATTCAAAGGTCAAATAAGTGATGTAAATAGCAGAAAGGATTGTCAGCAATATTTTATACCAAAAAAGCTAAAGGTATTTTTCTGTTTGCAAAGATAATACTCATTGAAACTAAATGGTCTACAGGAAAGAAAAGTTAGAATATATTGTAAAGTTGCAATATTGTCAACTCACTAAAGAATAGTAGGGCAGTTAAATTATTAAGTCCAAAGGTGGGGCGATATTTTGCTTGTGTTCTAAAAAAGATAAAGCTTGCCTTAAGATCAGAGAGCAGAGGTAGCTACTAGTTAACCATAGAGGTCAGGAGACAGACAGGATGGAGAGAGGAATAGAGGGATATAAGGGAGGAGGAGACAGGAGATCAGCCTCTTTTTCTGCTGAGGTGTTAGCAAGGTATGAGTTAACTGTGACTTGCTGCTTTGTCTCTCTGATCTTTCAGCATTTACCCTATGTTGGCTCTGAGTTTTTATTATTAATTCCAAATAGAACTCATGCAACACAAAGGAACAGGCTTGCAGAAAACTCCCTGATTATCTGGCTCTTAAAAATCTTTCCACCACCACCACCAGGGATTCAATTTTTATCTGAGCTTTAGCTGGGATATTATTTTGTAGATGTATTTGTGGGGACTGAACTGAATAACTCTTTTTTTGTCTTTTTGTTTATTTATTTAAAATTTCCATCTCATACCATCCTCCCATTTCCTTTCAACTCGCCCCACTCACCATCCCCCGCCCTCTCCAGAAACAAGAGAATTCAGGGTGCCTTGCCTTGTGGAAAGTTCAAGCCGCCCCTCCAATCAGGTCTAGGAAGGTGTGCATCCAAACAGACTAGGCTCCCCAAAAGACAGTACATGCAGTAGAATCATATTCCAGTGTCATTATCATTGGCTTCTCAGTCCATCCTCATTGTCAGCCACATTCAGAGCGTCCAGTTTGATCACATGCTAGTTCTGAGCCAGTCCAGCTGGTCTTGGTGAGCTCTCATTAGATCAGGCCAACTGTCTTTTTGGGTGGATGCACCCCTCACAGTCCTGACTTCCTTGCTCATGTTCTCCCTCTGATGGGAAGAGTCTTCTGTTTTGTGGTAATTTCATTGGTTAAATAAAGAGACTGCCTTGGCCCTTTGATAGGACAGAAAATTAGGTAGGCGTGGTAAAGAGAACAGAATGCTGGGAGAAAGAAGCCGAGTCAAGCAGTCGCCATGATTCTCCCACTAGACACAATGCAGGTTAAGAACTCCCTGAGAAGCCACACCTTTTGGGGCTACACAGAATATTAGAAATGGGTTAAATCAATATGTAAGAGTTAGCCAATAAGGGGCTAGAACTAATGGGCCAAGCAGTGTTTAAATGAATACGGTTTCTGTGTAATTATTTTGGGGCATAAGCTAGCCAGGCGGCTGGGAGCCAGTCAGAACACAGTCCAGTGCTTTCTACTACAGAGTGGTGCCCAACATGGTAATGAACTCCACGTAAAAACTGAGAGGGCTTGTGCAACTATACTGCTGTGTGCCTAAAAGGGAGAGAGTGGCACCCAAGCAACAGGAAAAAAGCTTCAGTTTTAAAATGCCAGCTTTCTGGGATGTGCCACCATTGGATATCTGTCTGACTCCTGCTGGAGACAGAGTCTTTGAATGGAGCATTTGGAGAAAAGTGCTATGATTTTTTTTGATGGCAACTAGACTGGCTGTGTGCCTAAAAGGAAGTCATTGTGTGCTGTGGCTCAGAGGCACAAGCAGCTCCTCCATGCTAGTGGTGCAATGTGCAAGTATCACAGGCATGAGCGGCTCTGCCAAGTTGGACTAGGCGGGGCATGCAGGCAGTACCTGTTTCTGACATAGGAATTGTATAGCTTATATTCTTAAGCGCTTAGTGATTTAAAGGCCCAAAACAAAGTGTTCCTGGATAGTAAAAAAAATTACAGAGTCACAATAAAACATATTTCAGACACAAAAGAACTTTAAATGGATCACAGTGTTGCAAGTGTACGTAGGCTTGGGACAGAGATATAAAAAAAAAAAAAAGAATAAATTTAATGCCTTTTAAAAAAGGGTAAAGTCTTTAAAGAGAGAGAATAAAGTAATAGAGTAAAAATAAGCCATGTAAAAATGGAAAATTCACATAGATTCTGGATTCTTTGTATTATTGTGTTTTCTTTAAAACTTTTGACGGTGAAGGAGTTAAGTACAGATAGACATTTCATTTTATGGGCTACCAAGTGGAATCAGAATGGATAGCATAAGGGTATTATGACTTCAGAATTTGGGCCAAAGGATATGATGCTTTGGAGAGGGTTTTCTTTTGTTTTCACAGAGGATGAGACCTTGTGGATTGCTTCTATCCCAATATGGTATGATAGACCACGTCCTCTTGAAAGGTTACTGTGAACACCTTCAAAAAAATTACTTCACTCAACTGTCAACTGTGATGACCCTGGCACACAGGTTACACCATGAAAGATCTGATTAACAGCGGCCCCATTCAGCAGGAAGGAGTTTGGAGAGAAAAAACTGCGCCCATGTTTCCAAATATTGTTTATAAATGTTCTTTTACATTTAAAGGGTGATATGATTTAGATAGGAATAATTTGCATTGTTATAAATTTTAAAGTCAATCTTGTTATATGTATATGTATTTCTGATATTGATTAAGGTATTGTGATTGTGTAGTTCATTTAAAAATGTAATGTATAATTAGGAAATATGAGTTGTTAATGGATAATTATCAATAATAGTCAAGCTTGTAGTCATGTTATATTTTCTAGATGTGCATAGTTATATTTCAGATAGGCATTCTCCATATCTTTCAAATACTACAGAATATGGCATTTTAAATGTTTTAATAACTTAGAGCTTTTCATGAAAATGAGACACACCTGCTCCTGGCAGCACCAATCTACTTCAAGAGGAAGATGGGCATCAAAGAGGCTCCTTATGGAGTTTGATACCCATTTGGGCAAGAAACTGCTCTTGTCTGGACTGTTGCATAAACTGGACACAGAACCCCCAGAGAGAAGACTACTGAACTTACCTAAAGGTGAGATGGTCATTCGGGGTTCCTGATTCATGAAAGAGTCTACGAGACATTCTGCAGGACACAGCAGAAAGTGACTGAACTGCCTTTGAAATTTCCTGCTTCATGGAAATGTCTGCTGAATACTATCGCCTGTAGGATGAATATGGATGCCCCAATGGTCCAAAAGAACTTTGGGTGACTGTCCAGGCAGCAAGATGTCTCTGTCACTTCTAGAGATTTGGAGTTCTTGTTTGCTTAGGTAATATTATACGCAGGTTAAGATCTCCCTGGTAAGCCACATCTTGTGGGGCTACACAGAATATTAGAAATGGGTTAGATCAATATGTAAGAGTTAGCCAATAAGAGGCTAGAACTAATGGGCCAAGCAGTGTTTAAATGAATACAATTTCCCTGTAATTATTTTGGGGCATAAGCTAGCGAGGTGGCTGGGAGGCAGGCGGAACGCAGCCCACAGCTCATACAACATCCCTCCGTCTTCTCTTCATCTGTGCTTTGGGAGCTCAGTTCATTGCCCCAATTTGGGTGTCAGCCTCTATCTCCTTCCCTTGCCAGATGAAGGTTCTATGGTGATATGCAAGATATTCATCAGCGTGGCTATTGGAGAAGGCCATGTTCAGGTATCCTCTCCTCTGCTGCCCACAGATCTAGCTGGGGAAATCCTCTTGGACACCTGGGAACCCCACTAGAGCCAAGACTCTTGCCAATCCTAAAATGGCTGCCTTAGTTAAGATATCATCTTCACTGCTCCTGCAATAAAAAATATTCACAGATAACATAAACTTCCAAAACACCTTTTCATTTCTTTCTAAATAAAAGAGAAAGATTTAATTTTAACATACTGAAATCCCATATAAAAAACGGTGATCTAGCAAGAATCACAGTTATTATATTCTTATGTATCTTATATTTTATCATAACTTGGGAAAACTGTAATTAATTATAACTATTTATTCATCAACTCCATAAATGTCTCCAAAAGGAGATGATATTACCTAAGTTAACAGGAATTCCATTGTATGCAACTTCCAAAACTCTAGAATTAAGAGAGTCATCTTAATTCTTGGACAGTCATCCAAGGATATTCTGTAACTTTACAGGCACCTATATTCATCTTACTGGCACATAGTTTCTGGCAGACTTTATCAGGAAATTTCAAAGACAGTTCCCCCTATAATGGCAGTTTCTCAAACACTTTCTTCCATGTCCTGCAGATTGTCCTACAGACCCTTTCATAAAGCAGGATCTGTTAAAATCTTCTCTCAACTTCTCTAGGCAACTATAGCAGACATTTCTCTGTGGGTCCAGCATATCTAGTTAATACAATATATCATTAAGCAGTCCAGGAAAAGCAGTTTCTTGTCCAAATGGCTAGCAAACTCCGTAAGGAGCCTGCTAGATGCCCATCTTCCTCTTGAAGTAATTGGTGCTACCAGGAGCAAATGAGTATGTGTCTCAATGTCATGAAAAGTCCTAAGTTTTGAAAACATTTTAAGTACCATATTATGTTAAACTTTGAGAAGCTTAAATAATAACTATTTATCTGAAAAATGTCTTTTAACTCTAGAAAAACTTAGCAACCTGACAACAAACTTGACTCTTAAAGATGACTCTATATTAACCTATGTTTCAAAATTATACATTATATTTTAAATTACCTGCACAATACAATACCTTAATCAATAGCAGAAACATATATATGTAATTTATAAGTTATATAAATAAATTTATTAAATTTATATTAATAAACCAAAATCTATACCAATGCATATCTCTGTTGTGTATCATACTTTAAATGTAACCAAATTTTATAAAAATATTTTTTTGGTCATACTTGTTTCCTAACTTCTTCCTGCTGTTTATTGGGCTAAGCATTTGGAGGAGTTCATTTAGACCTTTAAGTGCATCTTTTTCCTTTGAATCACATTAATCTTGAGAAATCCACAGGTTTCCATTTTCTTTGCAAAGGAAGTATAAACTCTTTTCCAAAGCAAATATCCTTACCTATAATCAAATTTTTAAGTCAAGATACCTTTAAAGCACATATTTTGGTTTAGATTAGCACCACATACTATAAAATGCCTTTCTGTACTTAGCTAATTCACAGTCAAAAAAAAAAATACACAATAAGATACATAAGCCAGTCTCCCTGTTTATTTTTCATCTTTATATGACTTATTTTTCTTTACTCATTTAATCTATGACTATCTATACTCTACTTAAATACTTTATTTGTTTTCAATGAGTTGTTTCTTGTTATAGCTATAACTTTTTTTTTGACCAGAAGCATTTTAAATGCTAAGTGGACAAGGCTAGGATTAACTCTGCCATATTGTCTGTCAGTTCCATTCAATCAAACATGTTGAAGGCATGTTTACTGCCTTTGAGAGCCTTTCTCTCAGATCCAGATCCAGGCTTGGGTCTCATCAGATATGTGTTGCCATTAAGTAGTTTGTAGCACTCTGCTCACAAACTCCAGATAAATGCTTTGTAGCCAGACCATCAGAAAGAGTTATAGTTGATCCTGAAACTAACATGAACCAGGATGTTTTCTTAACAAGTCTTGAAGATTTTATGCTACCATAAAAGTCAGGAAGCCTTCTCTGGAAAAAAAAAATTCCTCTGCTTGCTACTAGCAAACAGAGCCCACCCAAGAAAATGCTACTACCAAAAAAAAATCTATGCGTAAATCTATCATTTTTATCTAGCATTCCTTTTTATTTATTCTCAAGTTTTGATGGATATAGTTCACATGCAGCTAGGTCATTCCATGACCATCCTGGCATAAATAATAACTAAGAAACTTTATTCTTTGAGTACTATTTGGTCAATTGCTTACTTTAAGTGTGTTGTAGATAGCTATTTTATCCTAAACTAACCAGTATTCATGAATCTGTTCATTAGTTCAATAACTTACTGGAAAAGTTTTGGCAGGTGGCAGTTGAGACATTTGCCTCTTGCAGTAGCTACTTGGCTTCTCCTGGAATGTGTCTACTCACTCTGTCATTTCTTTCAGCCTGGCTTTACTCTGTAAAGACATTTTTTGAAGGCCTATTTTTAATTAACCAATGGCAATAAAACCAACTCAAAGCATACATCACCTATCACTTCAGGAGAACATATTAAAGAGAAAAAAATAAGTTTAGGAAATAAGAACTCCAATAAAAAAATTAAACAAAATCAATTAAAAATTAAAAATTGTATAAGCACAGTAACATCAGAAATTGTAATGCTGGCACAGCTTCAAACACTCTCAAATTCCCACACATACCAGGAAGGTCATGAACAAAAAATTCATTCAAAATCACAAAAGATCAGCTTTTACTGTACAATAATATTGATAGTTTTAAAATTCAAGATGTTAAGCTAAAATGGTTACATATAATCCCCACATTCCTTATACAATTTTTGATAGTTGTGTATATATTTGTGTATGCACAAAATGTAAAATAACTTTATCAATTCTTGTATTATTTGACATTTTCCAACACAAATATTTTACTGAAAGTAGTAGGAAGAAATGTGAATTAATATAAATACTGTACTTACATATGGAATTCTAAACTATATAAAGCAATTGTACCCATTAATGAATATATATATATATATATATATATATATATATATATATATATATTGGAAACCCTTACATTAATATTTGCAATACATAAACTTACATAAATATTTGAATGTAACTAAAATGTCACAGTACATTTGATAAGATATTATGAAAAGTGTACCTCCTATACTATGAAAGAATAGGAGAATATTTTAACAAAGTTCCCAATACACTGTTATCAGATGTGCTTCTTGGACAAGGACATTCCTATAATTCCACACTCAAGCTAAAAGAGCATTTCAAAAACATATTTACACCTCCAAATTTGAGGCAAAGCATCCCTTTTTGATGTTCCTACCATTTATTTTGTCATAGAACAGAAATCTCTCTATTGCTATCAGAAGCTTCACAGAAATGAACACATGAAGTATGACTGAAGCTGTACTTGCATGATAATGAATTGAATTAGCAGGAAAAAAATTCTCACTCTTATGTGCAACATGGCACCAAATAAAAGATCATGAACGATCTTCAGATTTTTTTTTCAAATTGGCCTAAATATCATGGGTGAAATGAAGTAACTATAAGGATTATGATTAAAAGCATGGTTTGAAAATAATAACACACATCTTTAATGGACTAAAAACTGAGTCTAAAATGATTACAAAACTATAGAGAATTGTTTTATTTCTGTTAGAATCATGTAGAAATAATCTGATTCCTAGTCATTTATTCTTATACCTATATATTTGTGCATCAGCGGAAACACACTAGAAATTTTACTTCTGAAACTAGATAGGAAATATCTCAGTGATGTGAAAAAAAAGGTCACCAATGGTAAAACACCAATTCATATAAAATAGAAATAAAATTTGAAAAAATTAAAAATAGGCTTTCATTGATACAAAAGATAGTGAAGATTTGTGAATTTCATTGTCACCTGTTCTGAGAAAGTGTGATAATATTTAAAGCTAATTACAAACTAAGTTTTATGTAGGCAAGACCTTTTGGAGAATGTGTAGTTCTGATGTATTACCACCATTTATATGTCTGACATTTAAGTGTTATATGCAAATGAAAATATGATGCTCCATTTGATAGTACGTATAAAATTCAAATTAATTTTCCCTGAGTCTATCAGCATCCATAACGTAGATCTCATCAGTGGAACTCCTTATTTCTCCCACCAATGCATGAATTGAGAAATATGGATGTGGCTACTCTCCTCTTCCTTTAATTACATATGCACATGATGCTTAAATCCCTCAGGTTAACTCTAGTTTTCATTGTAGTTTGGATTTTGAAAATCTTAGTCACATTTGTTATATAAGTACAGAGAATAACATTGAGAATACCTACAGCTCTGCCTTAAACGTGTGTATTCAGAAGACACATGAAAATACTACTACCTTCTCTACCTTTAAGATACTCAATCCACACCAGGGATGACTTTAGGCTTCTGTTCTTGAATATCTATTTTCTACGTATGTCCTAATTGTACAAAACTTCAGTTCTCCATCTCTTGGTTGTTTCATGAAATGGAATAATGGTTATTCCTAGTCTGTTCATGTTTAATTAGGCAGCATAGTGAAAATTTGCAATAGATATTATCCATGCAAGGATTAACTTGACTTCTCCTATATTGCTTTATGATGAAGACCTTTCATGAACTTTCTATCTGTCCTTAAGTCTGGCCACAATATCATCCCCAGAAATGCTGGTTTTCTTTCAAGAATTTTCCTGCCATGATTCCAAGTGACCCATCTTTCACTTGTCTATCTTTCTTCGCACACCGAATTCCCCCACAATCCAGCACTCATATTTGTGACATTTAATGGGACCATCTCTGGTGCCACCAACATAAGCTTAAGAGCTGGTAAATAATAATTCAACATTGACTACTACTTAGTGCTATTCAATCGGGTTTTGGTTATAGGGATGAGCAGCTGAGAAACGGAATATAGCCAGAGAATGACTAGTAAGGACCTGCTATGCTGAAAGTGTTATTAGCTCTCCTTGCCTCAGACAGCAGGAGTGTGTGCTTTCAAATTGTTCTGGGAATATGAACCAAAGAAAAGAATGATCTCCATTCTACCAATAGGAACAAATCCTGTGGTAAACATGGAGATGTCCATCAGAGCTGCTGCCTCATTTCTGCCTCCCTTCTCAAGGTGTGGTCCGGCAGAAAAAAAAAAATGAAAGTAAAAGTGGATGACAGAAAAAAAATGCAGTTTATCTCAGACCAGAATCCAATTATCAAAGGGAAAAGCACAGCAAGGGAATTAGGAGTTGATAATATGTCCCACTTCTTGGGTCTGTATCCTGCCTATCTTCCTGAAATGCAACATTTCTGCCGGCGGATGGCTGATTATTATTCTTTGCCGCCTTTTCAGCTTACTGGTATCACATTCAGAAATGCCATGTCATACTCCCTAAACACAGTGATTGTGAAATCTGCCAGTTGAAATTTTCAGAATCCGAAATGCTGGAAGCTATTTTCTGATATAGCAATTATCATAGTGGGTCCTCCAGTGGTGCATATGATCAGTACATTCTCGGTTTCTGTCAGGTATTGACTCCCAAATTTGATTACAGAAAATAATAATCAAAGGCAAATCAAAAAAAAATCATAGATATTAAGGCTGAAGCAGCTATTTCAGCGACTCGAGCACATTTCCGGTACTGCAAATAGGAACAGGTGACTCTTAGCAGAAGCATGGGGAATCTCAGAAATTCTTTGCTTTTACTAGGTATCTATTGCTTCTGTCTCCTTCGGGTCTCTGGAACAGATTTTCTTTCTGAGTTAGTTTATAGCCAATCTCCTGACTAAATTCCAGCTAAAAGCTGGACTTTAGCCAGGAGACTGGCTGGCAAAATCCCTCAGTGCAGACCTTTTTATGTTATCTAGGAACCAATAAGAAGAGAGCTCTCAAACCTGAAAGCACAGGACTGCATTTTACATCGTGATCTCACCCAGAGCTGATGATTCATCTATGTCTCCCTCCTCCCTGTGTATTGTAAAAAGAAGCAGAGCCATTTCAAGGGGAACACAGGATAAAATATAATTTACCCTTTGTTTTGCCTCCAGTTAACAACAGACAAACCTGCCTAATTAAGACTGGTTGCCACGGCAACATTGCAGCTGCTTTTGCCTGGATTCTAGCTGGTATACATGGAAGCTTCCATTCCTATCTGTGGTTTTTTGATTGTGTCTTCGCGTTTTCAGGTGCATCTGTCTTCTTATTCTTTCTGATCTGTTTTCGTTTATTTTTGTGTGTTTGTTTGTGCAGTTGAAGTTTAATTATTTATGTTTTATATACTATATGCAATATGTAATATATAAATATAATATATGATTACAATGGTTCATGTAGTTGAACTACAATACATAATATATTTAAGTCCATTAGAATGTTGTATAGGGTGATGGATGGATTGTAGAAAGAAATATTGATTTTAAGACCTCCTGAAATGGACCTGACTGTAATAACGTTTCCCACTGTGTCTTAACGATAGAAAATGAACTCAAGTTAAATTGGAAAAAAAAATATCTTTATATTATTAACATTTATGTTTGCCTGGTTTTAAGTCCTTATAGATATTTACACACCCACCTTTGCAAGAAGCAACTTTCATAATGTTTCTTAACATATGTAATTAATATACCTGAAATATTGTCTTAATATAAATTTATAGGTATTTGTTTTAAAAATCCACTAGATTCCAAACAATAGATTTCCTCTCAAAATTTCATAATCACTATTAAATCTGAACCATATTCTTCTAACTTTAATGTATACGGAATATATTTAAGGAAGTTGTATGTCCATTAATTGTAAACCATCTAAAGGTATATGAGTGCCCTACAGAGCAAACTACGCTGATAATAATTCTATATTTCCTTCTCAATTAGCTCAGTACTACAAATAGCTACTCTAATAAGGGTTTTGATTTCATTGTACTTCTTCTGTGCATAGTGTGTTTTTGAGCAATGTATATACTACAAGAATTATGCATTTAGTTACAGTTGTTGGAAATTCATTAGGGCAAAACTTCTTACCTATTAACCAATAGTGGTTTGATGCAGATAATTATTAAAACTTGTGCAATTGAGATAGGTGTCCTCCTGGGACTTAAATGCGCTGTTCTAGCCTAGCTGGGCATGAATACTCAGAAAACTTCCTGTTCCCACATTTCTCTGCTGTCCGGGAATTGTACAATACCAGCATGACTGCTTTAGAAAACAAATATTCAAAAAATGAATTTCTGGTTTTCAAATTTCCAAATGAGCATATTCCTTACTGTTTCAGTTTTCGATGTAACCTTGAAGGCATAAAAATTAAGATAATGAATATAAATCACAGAACACATAGTTAACCACTCTAAAGATCATCGTATTCTACTTACTCACCAAATATGATATGGTCTTACGTAAATAACAATGTTAAATTATCTTTTCTTAATAGTAGATAATAATGTGAAAAAGTGGAAAAATGTCTGGGTTATTCCTCTATAATCCTTAAGCATATAATGTAATAGAGCAACATGGAAGTAAATCAGGTTATTTACCAAATATAGATTTTTAAAATGTGTGGTCACATTTACACAAAAAGAACTATTCAGCAGTAAAAACAAAGATATCTTGAAATTTGCTGACAAAAGAATGAAAATATAAAAATCCATTCAAATTGAGGTAACCGAGACCAGAATGATGAGGATGGTTTGTACCTAATTATAGGGAAAAAAACTACTATAAAGCATAGAATAGGGAACCTATAACTCAGTATCACAGAGAAGCTAAGTAATAAGGGGAAAATTAAGGGAAAAAATGATAACCCTGGTAAAAGGAAAAAGACAAATATCATGAAAATATTTGGAAAATATGGATGTGGGAAAAAGAAAAAAGCAGAAGTAAGGATAAAGAGAGTAATGAAGAGGAAAGAACTAGAAGTAACAGGATTTTAAAGATTGGTGAGCAAAAGAGATAGAAAGGAAGGAGAAAGTTAAATTCACTAACAGAAATATTATGGAAATAGCTAAACCCTGGAATTGTAGGAAAACAGAAAGATGACCATAACTTAGACCCTAAGTATATAGTTGAGATGGTACTTGAACAGTCCTTGCCTTGTTGTTAGATTGACGACTATCTTAAATGTCATCATCATAGAACCTTAATCCAGCAAATTATGGAAGCAGACACAGAGATCCACAGTTGATCACATGGCTGAGTGCCTAAAGCCCTGTTGAATAATAGGAATTGTAAGAATACATGCAAGAGAGATCAAGGTCGTGATGGGAATACCCACTGAAACAGCTTACCTAGGCTGATGGTATCTAGGAACTCTGCCTGACAATGAGGGACTAGGATATTATCAATCTAAGCACTCTGAATGTGAGGGAGAGTTGAATGACTGGGGCAGACTGTGGGCCCAGGCCCAGTGGGACCAGGATTAATTCATCCTGCATGCTCTGGTTTTAGTGAACCCATTCTCTGGAATGTTATCTAGCAAAGTCTAGATATAGTGGGACCAGAAAAAGAAATGATATGTTCATATGAAATAAAATAATGGAATTACCTGTATTAGTGATATGTCTTTTTACGATATCATGTAAATCATATGTAAACAAGCAACAAAAATACATTAAAAAGCAAAGAGAGCCTTTACATATAACTTATTGTTATTTAAATGTGATTCGGCTTTTGAATAATTTCAATTGGAGACAAAAAAATATGAGTACTGAACTTTACTAGGCTTTCTCTATCTCCTTGGAAACAAAGTCACAGTGTTTTTACTCTTTGCAATTGTATTATTTGCGTATGTCATGTCACAGACTGTGAGTGAAAGCCTGACTAAGAAATGTGCCTGTTTATTAATCCTATATGGTAAGCCAGTTGTAGATCATAGCCCACTTTGTGGTAAGATATTTAGAATCATCTGGGCAGGTTTAAATTAAATGTCCATGATGTCATGATTCACTATGTATACATGAGTATTACATCACTTCTGAATAAGTGAAATATGTAAGGAATAAACATAGATGCTTTCTACTAAGAATACATATAAAATAATACATACCAACACTATTATGAATAAATTTAATCATAAAATTTCTCAAGATGATAGCAAAAATGGGAATTTATGTGGACATCAGCATAAAAATAAAATTAAATAAAAAGAGAGAGGGTATTAACTAATGAAGAACAGGGTACGAAATATTCCTTCATATTGTGTGAATATATGTCATTGTAAATGATTTAACAAAGATTCTGACTAGTTATTGTCTAAGTAGGATAAGTTTAGGCTGAATAAACAGACAAAATAGTAGTTAGGAAAAATGGAGGAGTCTCAGTATCATGAGAAGCTGTGGGAAGTAGATGTAATTGGTATACTGAGTAAAGGTACCAATCCATATGGCAGAGAACTTTTAAGAAATATAATTAATGTAAAATTGATATGTTAACTAGTAATGACCTGAGCAATTGGTTGAGTGTTTAGAAATAATAATAATTTTCTCTATGCTTACTGAGGAACTGTCTAGTAGGAAACAAAACTGCCTACTAATGACATTCTGATGTGGGGAACCTAATTATGATAAAACAAATAAAAATAGATATCTTGAAGTTTTAAGCAATAAAAAATTGAATCAAATGTGGCTTTTTACAATAAGTGTTTTTGTTCAGCTATGATCAATGCAAGTGGAAAAGAGAGTTATGGCTCTTTAAGATATGTTTTATGAGCTGGGTACTGGTGACTAACAGAAACATAACTCTATTAAGTGTTCATTCATCCAAATACTTTATAAGGTTTATTAACAATAAGCTGTATGCTACTCAGTGTAAAAATGGACCCAAAAATGTCCCAGAGGTGCAGTGATAATCATGGCTTCCTGAGACCTCAGCCATGAAGCTCATCTCAGCGGAACACAAAGGTGAGGAGCCAGCTCCAAATGCCATGCAACAAGACATGCTTTTTGCTGAGCAGTGTTACATTGCAACCAATAATGTAGTTTAGCATTTGTCTCATCTAATCAAAGAACAATGCAGACGTACAGCAAAGAAAGTTCATGACAAAAACAGACTCTAGACAGACAGCTGGGTGTTTATAGTTACGCACGTGTCTGTGTCTCTGCTGGTTTTTAAAAAAAAAATATTATTTCTTTATTTAAATGAGATAATATTAATGAATCACTGATAAAAGGGGATTTATGTGATTCCTTTCTTTTACTTTCTCTTCATTCATTTTACATTCTAAATAAATTTCTCCCATAGACTCTCCTTTCCCATTCTTGTCTACCAACAGTATATCCTCATCAATTCCTCCTAAAGGAAATGCCACTCATGGGGAGGCAACATAGCTTAATATATTTATCTGAAGCAGTTCAAACCCTACCCTATCAAAAAGAGAAAGACATCCAAACTTATGGAATTGTCTCTAAAATTATACCTTGTATGAGAAATGAGTCCTGGTCTCCCTCCCAGCCCCTTAAACTGACCAAGCTACACGTCTATCTCTCACAAGCAGATAGCCTAGATCAGTGGAAAATAGACTTTATAGCAGTTGGTATAGAGTTCATGATTTCCCATGATCTTGGTTCTGTTCTATGTAAGTTTCTGAAGATATTCAACCTCCCTTGCTCATATAATTCCTACTCGGTTGGCATTTTGGTATCTCTTCAGACCATTGAAAATTGCCTCTCCTCTATTAATATACAAATATTTTTAGGAAAGAATCTATCACTTCCCAATTTTAAAATGACTGTCCAGCTTCCAAAAATCACTATTATATCTGAAGATTGTATTCTTTTCTCTCTTTAATGACAACTCAGTTCATTTAAGCAACTTGTACGTGGTTCAGTATGAATCTACCTACTGTAACATTAGTAGCCAATTTTGGTAAACATCCTTGAAAAAACATGTAATGTTCTTTCTCAGTTATCTCACTCCAATAAGGATCAGGCATCATTAATTCTGCCATTATGCATGCTTGATTTCTGAAATTTTGATATACCACAAGAATTAAGTAGTTTGTTCTATTACTTGGAATTCATGAGTTCACATGCGCTTATGTGAATCCTTTTCAATGTGTCTAAAGGTCAGAAAGTTCAGACCTACTCCCCTTCCAGTACTAAGAGAGGGCAGGGGTCCCTATCCTGTAGGAAGTCCAGGCCTCCCTTCTCCCTCCAGGTTTAGGAAGTTGTGCATCCAAATAGACTAGGATCACAAAAAGGCAGTACATGCATTAGCGACAAATCCCAGTGCCATTATCATTGGTTTCTCAGTCTGCCTCAATTGTCAGCCATATTCAGAGGGTCCAGTTTTATCCCATGATTGTTCAGTCCCTGTCCAGCTGAACTGATGAGCCCCCAATAGATCAGGCACACTGTATCAGTGGGTGGACAAACCCTTCATGGTGTTGACTAGAGCAACAGATCATATCAAATTAAATGGAAAGAAACTCAAAGATTCTACTAATATCAGGAAAAAGTCAAAAGTGTCCACTCTCTCCACATCTCTTCAATATAGTGCTTGCTATTCTAGCAATAGCAATAAGACAACATAAGGGGATCAAGGAGATTCAAATTGGAAAAGAAGAAGTCAAACTTTTGTTATTTGCAGATGATATGATAGTGTAGATAAGTGACCCCCAAAACTCTACCAGAGAAATACTACAGCATAAAAATAGCTTCAGTGATGTGGTAGGATATAACATCAATTAAAAACATCAGTGACCTTCCTATACACAAAGGATAAAGAAGCAGTGAGGGAAAACAGAGAAACATCACCTTTCACCATAGCCACAAATAGCATAAAGGGTCTTGGGGTAACACTAACCAATGATGTGAAAGGTCTATTTGACAAGGACTTTAAAGCTTGGAAGAAAGAATTTGCAGAGGATACCAGGAAATAGATGGATCTCCCATACTCATGGATTCATGGAATCAACATAGTAAAATTGGCTATTCTACCAAAGGAAATCTATAGATTCAATGCAATCCCCATCAAAACTCCAACAAAATTCTCCACAGACCTTGAGAGAACAATAATAAAGCTTATATGGAAAAACAAACACTCATGATAGTCAAAACAATCCTATACAATAAATGAACTTCCAGTGGCATTACCATCCCTGACATCAAACTCTAACACTGAGATACAGTAATGAAAACAGTTTGGTATTTAAATAAAAACAGAGATGGTGACTAATAGAATAGAATCGAACACGAATATTAATCCACAAACCTATGAACACCTGATTTTTAACAAAGAAGGTATAATTATACAAACTGAGAAGCTTTTGTAAAGCAAAAGGCACAGTCATTAAGACAAAAAGGCAACCTACTGAATGGGAGAAGATCTTTACCAACCCCACATCAGACACAGGTCTGACCTCCAAAATATATAAATAACTCAGGAAACTGGACATTAAAATAACTCAATTAAAAATGGAGTACTAAACTGAAGAGAGTATTCTCAACAGAAGAATTTCAAATGGCCAAAAATACTTAAGGTCATGTTCAATTTCCTTAGTGATCAGGGAAATGCAAATAAAAACAATTTTGAGATACCATCTTCCACCTGTCAGAATGGCTAAAATCAAGAACACCATTGATAACCTATGCTGGAGAGGATATTAATTAAAACAAACACTCATCCATTGCTTGTGGGGATCCAAACTTGTACAACCACTTTAGAAATCAGTGTCAAAGTTTCTTAGAAAATGGGAATCACCCTACCTCGGGATCCAACAATATCACTCTTGGGAATATACCCAAGAGATGCCCAATCATACTACAAAAGCATTTGGTCAACTATGTTTATAACAGCATTATTTGTAATAGTCAAAACCTGGAAACAACCTAGATGCCCCTCAATGGAAGAATAGATAAAGTGTAGCACATCAGCATATTAGAGTACTAGTTGGTGGTAAAAAAAAATGGCATCTTAAAATTTGCATGCAAATGGTTGGAAATAGAAAACACTATCCTGAGTGAGACAACCCAGACCCAAAAATATTAATATGGTATGTACTCACTCATTGGTGGATTCTAGCGATAAACAAAGGACATTGAATCTATAGTTCACGATCCTAGAGAAGCTAAGTAATAATGTGAACCCAAAGAAAACATATATAGATCCTTCTAGAATCTGGAAGCAGAAAAGATCATCAGGCAAAAGGATTTAAGGAATGGAGCATGGTGTTGGGGAATGGAGGGAAGAATTGAGAAATGAGAAGGGGAGGGTTGTGGAAAGCTTGGAAAATTGGGATGGTTGAGATGGAGGAAAAATGGATATGGGAGCAGGTAAGAAGATAATTAAGGGAGCCTATTTGGGGTTGGCAAGAGGCTTGGCTCTAGAGGGCTTCCCAGGTGTTCATGGGGATGTCCATCTAAGACCCTGGGCAGTGGAAGAGAGGGTGTCTAAACTGTTCTTGTCCCGTATTCAGACTGATTACTAACTTGAATATCACCATAGAAACTTCTATAGGCCATAGATAGAAATAGAGACCGAGACCCATACCAGAGCACTGGATTGAGCTCCCAAGGTCCACATAGAGATATTTTAAAAGCTAGAGTAGATCATGTGTAACAGATTCAAGAACAGAAATTTTTAGAAATTGTAGAGCAGCTCTGCCTTTGATTTTCCAAGAATGGTATCTTGGAAACACAAAAATTGAGGTGAAAATCCAAGACCATTATAACCCGGAATCAACACAAAGAATTCTATTAATTTGTGGGTACTTATAAGTTAGAGTTTGGATTTACACCATGATAAGTAAAAAGTAGTTCCCCCTGCAATGGTCAGAAGTGAGACAGGACACTCTATCCACCACAGGAGCTGTTAGATGAGGAAACATTTATAGTACTGTGTGATTATGATCATCGCCCTTGAGAGTTATAGGAAGAAGGCACTAAGTAAAAGAATAATGAGCACTGAAGTCCTTTGCTTCTGGTGAGGAATGTTGAGACATAGAAAATGCTGAAAAATTAAGCAAGAGCTAAAAATTTTAAGAGATATAGCAATATCACTTTCACAGATTTAGGAAACTTTGTATATCTCCTCTTAACGGAAAAGCACTCCTCTTCCTATACAAGGGCTGGTTTAGAGCAATCAATGGTGTAGAGACCTCCTGGAGTAGGTAAATACTCAGATTTATTTGTATATCTCTTCAGTAAGCTAGTTTCAGAGAAGGTCCCAGCTGAGGAGAGATAGCATAATTATTATTAGCAATAGAGCAAATATATGTGCAGGAAAAATAATAACTTAGATGCCCTGAGCCCATTTGAACAACTCAAAGAATTAAAAGCAACCTGGACATAGTTTGCCTCTAATGGAGACTATCTGTTGTGGAAAACCAAACATGCAGAAAAATTGTTGGGCCACAGATGAGAGAAATCTGACCCAACAAATTTCTGTCTCTTTTCATATGCTTAATGTTGAGGAACTTCTTAGAAAAAGAAATCAGCAATTAAATTTTGAAATAGACATCATATGCCCAAGTTAATTCAACTGGAAAGTATGCCTGGAATACAAAAATTGGAAATGTGGGGGTGGGGGAGAGATGGGAGTAAGGGGAGATGAAGAGAGAAAAGTGAGAAGGGAATGGGACGGTTCGGATGGAGGAAGGGTGAATATTGGAGCAGGGAAGTATATATCTTAATTAAGAGAGCCATTTTAGGGTTGGCGAGAGACTTGACTCTAGAGGGGTTCCCAGGTGTCCATGGAGATGTCCCCTGCTAGATCTTTGGGCATCTGATGAGAGGGAGCCTGAAATGGCCCTATCCTATAGTCATACTGATGAATATCTTGCATATCATTATAGACCTATCATCTGGCAATGGATGAAGATAGAGACAGAGACCCACATTGGTACACTGGACTGAGCTCCCAAGGTCCAAATGAGGAGCAGAAGAAGGGAGGACATGAGCAAGGAAGTAAGGACCATGAGGGGTGCACCCACCCACTGAGATGGTCGGCTGATCTAATGGGAGCTCACCAAGACCAGCTGGACTGGGAATAATGGAGCATGTGATCAAACCAGACTCTGAATGTGGCTGACAAGGAGAGCTGACTCAGAAGCCAAGGACAAGGTTTTGATCCTACTGCATTGTCAGGAGCCAATTTTCCCCTAAAATTATTACAGGAACTATCGCCCTGAGGGGTCTGCAAAGAGTTCCACACCCTAACAATTGTTCTATTGACAGAACCTACCCCACACCCAATTATCTGTTAATAGAGAGCTATCTGTTAGAGTAACCCGTCCCACACTCCAATTATCTAGAGAACTAGGTGTGTCAACTTGTGACTTCCTGGCCGAGGAATTGTGACCTGACCTTTCGTAACCTCCTTGCCTATGTGACCAACATGAACCACCCAGCAAGAGCCCAGGCCCCTGTGCCCCCCCAAATTCCTTATCCTATATAAGCTGTAACCCTGACTCTAATAAACGGAGACTTTGACAAGAACCCCGCTTGGCCTCCTTCCTCTTTTTAACCTGCTCATATCTTCCAGATAGTGCCTCTCCGGGACCCTGGAATTAATACCTGCCAGGCAGGTTACAACCCCTAGACTGAGTAACCTGCCAAGGCAGACTACAGTGGCGCTCGAACCAGTGACTCAGAGCACGGCCAACTCTGCGCAGTCCCGGGACGGCAACAAGAAGAAAAAAGAAGGTTCTGCAGCTGTAGATCTCGGACAGAACTGCAGAACAAGGTAGGTGCAGGTTCACTGTTGTCCAAAAAGATATGGGACAATCGCTTTCAAAGGAAGAGAAATCCATACAGAATTTAAGCAATCGCTCAGGGAGAGAGGAGTAAGAGTCAAAAAAAGGATATTTAGTTGCATTTTTCTGTTTTATAGATGAAATATGCCCCTGGTTAACTTTAACCAACCCAGAAATACACCCTAACATTTGGGATAACGTGGGTAAAAATCTTAGTAAACTGATTAAAGCAGGTGATTCTGTGCCAGAAGTTGTTCTTACTTACTGGTCCCTAATCTGGGACATCATAAATAGCCCAGAATGTGGAGGGGATGGTTCCCAACTCCTGACAATAGTCACGGAATTCTTAGAGGCATCCCGACTGCCATCTGGTAAAGACAACAAGAAGGGGTGTCCTTCCCTGTGCCCTTCAGTTATTATTAGTATCCCTGAGGACCCCTCCTCAGGGGCTATTAATCCCACAGCAGGTCCCCAAGAGGAAACCGTGCCGGCTGGAGATAAGAGTCAAAAGTCGCCTATCCATCGCTGGCCACTTTTAAAAATGAACCCAAACCTAGCCAGCAGGACTCGGATCACTGGATTCGACGTCCGGAGCAGCTCTTGGATTCAGAGTCCAAAAATGAGTTAGAAGCGGCTAGATATAAGGAAGGAGAGCATGGTAGAGGAGATAGGGTTCCCCGGGTCTTCCTTGGTCAGCCAAAAAGGACTCCGCAGCCACCGCCCTATGTTCTGACCGCCCCTGATAGCCTGCCTTTACCCAATCCTTTGGTTCAGGAATTAGTTAATACAAAAGCTGCCTTTAAGGCGCAAATAGGAGGTCTCAAGCAAGTGCTTACATTACAGCATGAACTCTCAGACCTTTCTTCTCAGATTTGGGACTTACAATTCACTATGGGAAAAGGCATGATTATAGACAAATGGGCAAACTCTAGACTTACTCATAAAATGGCCTATCCAGTTATGACTCGGTCACGAGCTAGACAAGTGGACGCAGCTGAGTTCCACCCTGATACCGCAGAAGACCAGGAGAATTGTGATGACGATCAGGTGGCCTCTGATAATGAGGAGGATCTCGAACAAAGTGAAGGTGACACCTCTCAGCCCATATATAAAAAATTAAAAATTAAACATATTAAAGACCTTCACTCAGCTGTTAAAAACTATGGAATACATGTACCTTTTACTCTTTCCATATTGGAGGGATTATCAGGGGACGGATTTATGTTGCCCATAGAATGGGGCAAGGTGGTTCAGTAGGTGCTAACTAGAGGACAATATCTGACCTGGAAGATTGAGTTTCTGAATAGGGTTGAGGCCTTTGCTAATAACAATAGAAAAAACCCACAAAGTCAGACTGCCTCCTGGACAGCTGATAAAATCGCTGGCCAGGGTAAATTTGCAGAGGAAGAGAAACAAAGGGTATTGTCACCAGGAATACTTTCGCAGACAGTGCAGGCAGCCATGGCAGCCTGGAGGGCAGTTCCCTCCACTAGCGGCACTACCATCCCGCTCACTAAGATTCAGAGGCCTCAAGAGTCATATGCCCAGTTCATGGGTTGGCTCCAAGAAATAGCAGAAAGGATCTTGGGGCCGGAGGAAATGGAAGGGACTTTGGTCAAACAACTAGCCTTCGAAAACGCAAATGCTGCATGTAAAGCTGCATTAAGGGGAAAAATGAGGGACATTGATGGTTCTGGTATGATTAAAGTGTGTAATGAGGTAGATAATTTTGACTATCAGCTATCAAAGTCAATCAGCCTGGCCATTGGCGCAGTATTTCTGGGAAAAAGGGGACATTCTCGCCCCCAGTGGAAGACATGTTTCATCTGTGGTCAATTGAGACATTTTGCAAGGGAATGCCCCTCTCGACAAATGGTTGGGAATAATCGAAATGGTCCTGGGAATAGAAGGGGTGGTCCCCCGGGACCCTGCCTCCGATGCAAGTGGGGTGCACATTGGGCAAGTGAGTGCAAATCTAAGGCTGATATATTGGGCAACCTCCTAACCCCTGCCTTTGCTACTGCGGTTCAGGGAAATGGGAAGGGGTCCTGATTGGGGACCCTTACTCACCAACTTTGTACCAGCCAGCTCAAACCCCGACACCCAATACAAGGGAGATGACCCAACGTCAAAACCCTTTTTCCGGGCCACCCCAGGGACTTGTGTCCCTCCTCCACCCGAAGTATAACCACCGAGAATGGGACCACAATTATAGAGACGGGTTTATATGGCGCCCCTCCTCCTGGCATGTTTTATCTCATTATAGGGCAAGCTTCATGCTCTCTAAAAGGGCTTTCTGTTATCCCCTCTGTAGTTTATGCTGATTATGAAGGAGAAATTAAATTACTTGCCACTGCTACCAAGGGCCCCTTAACTCTTAGAGCTGGACATCGCATAGCACAAGCCCTGCCATTGCTTATGATAGGACAATTCCCCTGCCAAGGAAAGTCCCAGCTCTTCTGATATATATTGGGTGCAACAGCTTAACAGCTTTCTGATACTCGACCTATGATGACATTATGCTTAGATAATAAAAAAAAATTCAGGGCCTTTTAGACACGGGTGTGGATGCCACTGTTCTATCATCTAGATATTGGCCTAAGGCATGGCCTGTAGACTCCACCGCCACCCACTTACAAGGTATAGGACAAACCCAGAGTACTCTACAAAGCTCCAAGTTGTTAACCTAGAAGGATAAAGAGGGCAATTCAGGCACGATTCAGCCTTTTATTGTCCCAGGCCTCCCAGTTAACCTCTGGGGAAGGGACATAGTAAAACAAATGGGAGTTATTATGCTTAGCCCTAATGAAGTTGTCACTAAACAGATGCTTAATATGGGATTCCTCCCTGGTAAATGATTAGGAAAGGAAGAACAGGGGCCTACAGGCCCTATCGCTTTTGAACAATGCCCAGGTCGCTTAGGCTTAGGTGCGGACCTTTTTTCATAAAGACCAGTGATCCTCCTGCACTCCAGGCTGATAGAATATCTTGGAGAACTAATGACCCAGTCTGGATTGATCAGTGGTCTATGCCTCAGGAAAAGGTTCAGGCTGCCCTGCAGTTAGTGCAGAAACAACTAGAGCAGGGACTTCTTGAACCCTCCACATCCCCATGGAACACCCCCATTTTTGTTATTAGAAAGAAAACTGGGGACTGGAGACTATTACAGGACTTAAGTGAGGTTAATAAGACCATGATGCCCATGGGGGTTTTACAACCTGGCCTTCCTTCACTGGTTGCTATTCCCAAAGGATTTCATAAAATTGTTATTGATATCAAAAATTGCTTTTTTCTATCCCTTTGCATACTGCTGATTGTAAACGGTTTGCGTTCTCTATTCCAATTATCAACCATGCTGGCCCAAATCCACGATTTCAATGGCGAGTTTTGCCCCAGGGCATGGCTAACTCTCCCACCCTGTGTCAGCGTTTTGTAGTTCAATCTGTGAACCCCATAAGATTGCTATATCCCACTGCTTACGTTCTTCATTATACGCATGATGTATTGATAGCTGCTGATAAGATTGAGGTAGTAAGCCAGGCGGTGGTGGTGCACGCCTTTAATCCCAGCACTCAGGAGGCAGAGGCAGGCAGATCTTTGTGAGTTCGAGACCAGCCTGGTCTACAAGAGCTAGTTCCATAACAGGCTCCAAAACCACAGAGAAACCCTGTCTAAAAAAAAAGAAAAGATTGAGGCAGTAAATCAAATAGCTCAGGGTTTAGTTTTAGCCTTACAAGATAGAGGTTTTATTATACCTCTAGAGAAAATTCAAACTTGTTATCCCTTTTTATTTTGGGGATTTCAATTGAACCCAACCTTGATTCACACACAAAAGATTCATATTAAAAGAACCAAATTAAGTTGTTTAAATGATTTTCAAAAACTCTTAGGCGATATTAATTGCCTACACCCTTATCTCTGACTTACAACAGGAGATTTAAAACCATTGTTTAACATATTACAAGAGGACCCTGATCCCAGCTCTCCCAGGAGTCTCACACCAGAGGCAGAAGCTTCCCTCATAAAAGTAGAGGAAGCTATATCTCAGCAAAGCATAGGATACTTTGATCCCACAAAAATTCTTTATTTGTTGGTATTCAACACTGACTATATGCCTTCCGGACTTCTGTGGCAAGAGGAGCAACCACTTTTATGGGTTCATGCACCTGCTACCTCATCCAAAGTCTTGCCCCCTATCCCTTCTTGGTAAACTAAATCCTGTTTTCAGGAATTAAGACTGCAATTCGCTATTTTGGCCGCAACCCTGACATTATCGTCACCCCATATTCGGGACAACAAATTGCCTGGCTACAGCAGAGACACGATGAATGGGCTGTTTTACTTGCTGGATTCCACGGAAAGCTTGATACTCACATGCCAGGGAACAAGCTTATCCAATTTCTTAATATCACATCTTTTACATTTTTAAAGAACACACGCCTGCTGCCCATCCCAAATGCCTTGCTTGTTTTTATAGATGGTTCGAAAAATGGGAAAGCCTCATATGTTATTAATGATAAGGCCTACTCTATTGATACCCAATATAGATCTGCCCAGATGGTAGAATTGTATGCAGCATTCACCATATTCCAATTGATCTGCCACCAGGAATTTAATTTGTTCTCTGATAGCCAATATGTTGTTAGGGCCCTTCAGGTCCTCGAAATGGTGCCTACCATTTAGCCTTCAACACCTACATTTCAATTGTTTTCCAAAATTCAAAGATTAATTAGAGACCACTCATATTTATTTTTTGAGGGCCATATTCGAGCACATTCGGGTTTGCCTGGACCTTTAACACGGGGAAACAAATTGGCAAACAAGAGCACTCGTTTAGTAGCCTCGGTCTCTGTACAGGATCCCGTGCAGGAGGCCCAGGCTGTGCAATTGCTTCATAATCTTAATGCCTCAACCTTGCATCTTAGAATTGGTGTAACTAGAGAACAAGCCAGACAAATAGTTAAAAACTGCAAGAATTGTGTGACCCTTTTGCCTGAACCCCATTGGGGAGTCAATCCTCGGGGCCTGATCCCAGGTGAACTATGGCAAATGGATGTTACTCATATCCCTTCCTTTGGTAAACTTAAATATGTTCATGTTACTATTGATACTTATAGTGGCTTCCTGTATGTGTTCACTCAGACGGGGGAATCCACTAAAAAGGTTATTGCCCATTTATTTCTTACATTTTCTGCAATGGGACAACCCAAAATACTTAAATCTGACAATGGACCTGGATATACTAGCCAGAAATTTAAACAATTCTGTGCCCAGTTAAATATAAAACATTGTACTGGTATTCCCTACAATCCACAAGGCCAGGGCATTGTTGAACGTGCCAATCAGACACTTAAGCATACCATCTCTAAATTAATGGCACAAGAGACACTTTACCCCATAAAAGGTAATGCTAAGATAATCTTGGCTCATGCTCTCTTTGTGCTCAATTTCCTAGCATTGGATAATCAGGGGAGGTCTGCTGCGGACAGACTGTGGCACCCCTCTACCCAATCTAACTATGCACAAGCCCTGTGGAAGGACCCCTTGTCGGGTGCCTGGGCTGGCCCCGACCCTGTGCTTATTTGGGGAAAAGGCCATGCATGTATTTATGATACCAAGGCTCAAGATGCCAGATGGCTCCCTGAGTATCTGATAAAATTGGATAATCCAACCAGGGAAAATAAGCCCTGAGAAAATTTCCCTTCTTGTGTTTTCTTTCAGATGCTGACAAAAATCTTGACACCACCTTGGCTATGGGTCCTCCTAATTTGGGCCCATCATATCGGAGGAGCAGCACCCCCATATCAATTTTTAAATTTTACCTGGCAAGTCATAAATGAAGCAGGTGACATTGCTAACTCCTCCTCCACTATAGCCACAACTCCTGATTGGGGCCCTTTAGAAGTAGATCTCTGCAAATTGGCTTTGGGAGGCCATTCGGATTGGGGAGTGCACGATAAGTTTCTCCCTTTAACACAGGCTCCAGAAATTCCATTCGATTTCACGAAGCAGCCTGGGTGTACCACTAGATTTAGCAGGGGCGTCCTTGCTCTCACACCAATATATGTTTGCCCCGGAGCCTCCCACAGAGATCGGTCCCTGGCCTCCAAATGTGGATTTAGTCCTGATTATTTCTGTGCCTCATGAGGCTGTGAAACTACTGGGGATACATATTGGAATCCCTGTTCTTCCTGGGATTATATTCAAGTTAAAAGAAAAGGTCCAAAGCAAAGCTTTGCTGCTCGATGTGCACCTCACAGATGATGTAACTCCTTAGTAATCACCTTTACAGAAGCAGGAAAAAGGTTTGATTGGGTCAGTTCTAGAGGAGTAGAATGGGGGCTCAGTCTCTATATGAGCGGAAGAGACTTTGGGGTGACTTTTAAAATAAAGTTACTAAAAACAGTCCCCCAATCCACTGTTACTGCGGTAGGCCCCAATAAGGCATTGCATTTTCTGACCAGCGAGCAACTTAGTCATCCTTCAACTCACAAACAAACTCTGACCAATAGTTTCTCTGTAACGGCCCCTCCCTTTCAACCCACCTTGCCCCAAGGACTTCCCTCTTCTGCTGATCTTATTCTATCTATGGTCAATGCTTCTATAGTTGCTTTACATGCTATTAATAATTCCCTATATGAGGAATGCTGGGTTTGCTTTTCACCAAAACCCCCCTTTTATGAAGGTGTGGCTGCCTTTGGCTCCCCCAATTTAACTAATGATACAAGGCATTTGAGGTGGCATCCTGTAAATGGTGAAGGTCTTATGATAAGCCAGGTCTCTGGCATAGGACTATGCCTTAGGGGACCAGCCTTGCGCTTCCCTCAACCATTGCAGTATACCTGCAATCAGACACTTATATTCTTTGGGGTCTTTATTTAAAAGGAATCAAACTTATTATACACAACATAGAAAAAGATAAAAGAAAGAAAGCAAAAACTGATTACTAACAAAAAAGACAATGATTAAAGTATGAACAAAATAACTATGTAGTGAAGGCCTTAAGAGGAAGCAATAGCATATGTAATTTTGCTGCTAAAAATAGCATATGGTTACATTATTTAAACCCTCTAGTGCATATTGTTTTAAAAAACTTGACTTCTCAAATTTCCATGGGATCTGTCTCATAGAGATATCAGGAACAGTCTGCCTTCCTTGGGACAATGTACATTCAGGTTTAGCTTTTAGCCATGAGAAGCTGATAAGAGGGAAGTATTGTAGGTATAGGAACATTTGAATTTATAGGCATTATTGGCTTGCCTATATCAAGATATTTGTGAAATCTCAATGGAAATTTGGCTCAGATGGTTCTGAAACCAAGTTACACATTCTTTCTTAACCCTTTTTAAATAGAGTCTAATAATAAATGATGGATAAGTTTTTTCTCCATCTAGGCAAACAAGAAAGGGAATTCATGACACATGGTGTGTACCAATGATAACTAGTTATATAAAGTCGAAGAATACAATCTAAGACAAAAAAAGCTGTTTGTCATGTTTCATTATTAATTAAATAAAAAAGAGTTCAGTCCGAGTTTAGCTTCTTCAAGGTTACACAACTGCATTTTTGACCTATGGAGGGTGACTGTTTTGCTAAGACAAAATTGAATTTTGATCTAAGGTGTTTTTATTTGATATTTGGAGATGTGGGTAGAAGATTATTTTGTTAATTCTTTTTATCATGGCAAGGAATTCTCTGGTATTCCTCTTCCCCACATTTTAGATTGGGATACATAAGAACATTGAATAATAAATTTGAGGCAGATCACATATTCCCTGGACCTCACAACTCATCTGTTTCTCTTGTTGATTTCTATTTTAATTGTCACCATTTCTCTTAAGTATGGACAAACATGTCAGCCAGCACCCTGAGACTTATATATTATTAAAATACTGGGTTGATGCAGATGTTTTTAAAAATAGATTATTTGTAACTTGTTGGTGCAGTTGTTTATTAAAACTGCTGATTTGAGATATGTTTTGTTTTTCCTTTGGCTGAGATTTGCCAGTCTAGCCTAGCTGACATTGTATACTTGAAGAACTTACTGTCACCATACTGTTCTTATGTCTTGGAATCGGATAATACCAGCATGCACGCCTTTGAGTATGAGTGTTCTAAAAATATATTCTAGGTTTAGATATGTTAAATAAGCATATTAAAGACTGGTCTTTGCCTTGCTGTCCAGGGTATATTCTTAAAAGCAAAACATAAAGAAGCATACTTGAGTATAACCTAAATACAACATTGCTATCTGTTCTAAAGTTCACTGTATTACCATTCCTTCCTACTTATTATACAGCCCTCTATGTTCCTCCAGTTTTCAAATCTATTGCTGAAAAGTGGATATACAAATGTCAGAAATGAGCAAAAGACAGGACTATTTCTTTATTATCCCTACACCTTTAATGGACTAAGAGTGACATAAAGTAAACTCCTCTATAAGCAAACTCAGAATCAGATAGATTTTGGAAATTAATACTGGAGCTAAGGCATGCACACATTGAATTTTATTACCTGTGTTAATCTGTGTGTCATTATAAAGTACCAAGTAAACCACCCATAAAGCCAAAAACAATATTTTCATACACCTTAGCATTATTAAACTCTGATTTCACTTAGGGCATAATTAAATGTAGTAAACAGAAAAATTAATACTGTAATCTTTCCTGTTACCAGGTTTTCTTTATCTTAATATTTGTAGTGAGGGAAATTTTACTCTTTTTGAAATTGTGTTGCTGTGTTTACTTCATATCACAAAATGGGAGAGGCCACATGACTAAGACAAAAGATTTTAGTGGACATTTTAGGAAAAAGCATTGGATATAAAAGTTGGGGAATATAAAATGCACATTTTAGATGTTGCTATATTCTGAGTTCAAACTACTCATAGCAGTTTTATGGCTCTAGTTAAAACATTGGTCCTTCAATTAAACTTAGCATAGCACCTAAATGCAAAGCCATTTGAAATTGATTCGTTCACATCTTCTTAGTCAGCGGCACCTACCCTCCTTATATTCGTTACCAAATAATGTAGAGTCATATTTATGATCTCTTGAGAGTACATAGCAAATTTTCCGTGTTGATATGTTTCCAAATGCACATGATATATTCTAAATTTTATCCTATATATTAAGGCAGCTCCAGATCAAGTCTAAACCTGTGGCATAAAATTTAGCATACACTGCTTTATAAATGAAATACTTAAGGAATAATTACAGATACTTTAAACTAAACATACACACAAAATAATATTACTTAAGCATTTTTATAATCATATTTTCATCAAAAAACTTATTAAATAGAGGCAAGAATGGAAATGAATGTCTCAGTAGGCTTATAAATACAATGCAATAAAAAGGGCGTGTGTGTGCATGAAAAAGTCAAAACCATGGTGAACAATATTCCTACAAAAAGTGTGAGTATATATTTAATAGACTGGTTTAATAAATAAGTTTCATGGCTCATACCTAGACATGAAATTTAGTTGAGAGAACCAGACTAAAGTCATCTGGGCAAGAAAAGAAGGAATCTCAGTATTGTGAGGTGTTATAGAACAAAAGACATGCACTTGTTATAATGAGAAAGTTAAGAATTCACATGACATAGCTTAGATATGGAAAGAGGGGTTTACAATCTATGGAGGAAGCAGTAACAAGCCTAATCCACTGAAAGAGCATTTATAATGAACAACAGTCTTTCTATGGTTATTTGGGAACCATCTGGTGGGATAAAATATTCTACCTACAAATGGAACGCCAACTAAGGGCCAGACATTCAACATAAGATATTAAAAAAAAGTATTAAAAAAGTGACAAAACAAACAAAACTGGAGCCCCCAAAAAAATTCTTGATGATATTTCCTTGGTTAAACTCAATCCTTAGGGCAAACAGAGAAATGGCTCTTATAAGCGCCAGCTTCTAGGCTGAGTGCTTCTAACTAACACATGTATGGCTCTTTTATTAGGTCCTTGATAGAAACCTTAAATGAGGTTAATGAACAATGGGAAACAGTCTACTAGTAGTCAGCACTGACCCAACAACTTCCCTGAACTACAGAGGTAATAAGGACTCCCTGATACCTCAGGCATGAAGTTAGATTCTCTTGGAACCATAACAGGAGAACCCAGCAAGTAATGCCTTGTGTAACACATATGTTAATCTGCATAGTGTTAAACTGCAACTAACAGCGAAGTTTAAGATTGGTCTCTCATTATCAAAGAACCATATATAAGTTCAATAAAGAAAGATCTAAACAGCAAAAAAAAGAAAGAAATTAGAATGGATACAGAATGATTAAAAATATACAGATGCCAGTCTTTACCATTCTTTTATAATCCACACAAACATCAAACAAGAATCTTATTGAAGAATACTAGGTATAGAAAGCATGAGAATTTGTCTAAATTTTGTTATATGGTTGTCCATCTTAAAAATGTGGTTATTTTAACAGTTTCTTATACTATTATTATCTTAGATTCAATTACTTAACCCATTTATATAGTTATTATTTCATTCTAATATCCCACATTTTTAAGGTCAAAACTTCAGCAAGCAGGAATATAAAATATCAACTCAAGTTTTTACTTTCACCAGTTCCATCAAAAGCCATAATTTATCAATATTTTTTAATATTTATCCTCATATCCAATATAAGAAGCTAATCTATTCAATGTGGCCAGGGAGGTAATGAGCCAAGAAGCAGAATCTTCATCTGCAAATTCTATGAAGGAATATAGTTTCTCACTCTGTTATAAATTTTTATTGTTATACCCACAGGCAACATTAGATCTACCTCTCAGAAAAAATCCCCATATTACAGCAATATTGCGAAATTATCAATCTGTTTAACTAGCAAAAACTTACAATGTTTCCTCCATTGCTACCTTCTCAAACCACACAAATCTCCATTTTTCCTAATGCCAGAAAATATTGCAAATAAAGGTCAGACAAAATTTCATGTCATACAAAATAGGATATCTGTGTGACTAAAGTGTCTTCTAATAAAAAGAAAAGTATTAAAAATAAAAATTTAGAAATCTTGCATGCCACAAAGAGTTAAAATAAAAACACAAGAGGTTAGCACAATGACATCACAAACTATAATTTCACCACAGATGGAGAATTTCCTCAATTTCCTTCACTTAGGAGAACAGACAAGGAAAAATACTAGATTCAGAATAGAAATAATCTGATTCTATGATACAATAATACCGATAGTCTTTCAAGTACACAAGGATAATGCTAAAAATGGATATACATAATTGTCACAATATGTATAGAGTGTATGTAAGTTATGTATACATTTCTGTTTGCAAAATAAAAATAATTCTAATAAGCAGTTGTATTTATTCAGACATTTTGTAGTTCATATATTTTATTGCAGGAGGAAACTCAAAGTATGAAATAACATACCGTACTCACAAATGAAATTCTAAAGTATGACATGAGAAGTGTACATAAGCATACACATATATGTACATATGCTTAAGCAACATCACATGTACACATTCATAAACCTACATAAATAAGTGAAAGCACTGAAATGCATCATAGTAATTTCGGATAGTATTATGAAATCTGAACCATTCATATTAATTAGGGATATCAGAGTTTTCTTGCTCAAGGGCCAGTAAGGTGTTAAATAGTTTGCTTCTTGGCCAACCACATGCATATCATGCCAAAACAGAGCTTCATAGACTATTTAAAAATATGTTTGCAACTCACAATGTGATGGAAATAACCTTATTTTGAAGTTCCTACATACTTATGCCGTTATAGAACAGAAATCTATCTCATGCATTTAGAACCTTCATTGTCTTGGCTACAATAGACGTGAATTAAAGCTATACTGTATATTAATGAAATAAAATTAGCAAAGACAAAATTCCTCAATCACTTCAGTAACATGCACGATAAAAATTTATCAAGCAATCTTAAGATATATGTTTTCTATAGTGACCAAAAATATCAGAATAGAAAACAAGTAATTAAAATGATTATGATTGAGGTGATTAGTTGGAAGGAATACCTCTCACTGCTTAATGGCCAGGAACCTGAGACTAAAGTGATGACACTTATACAAAAGTAATTTAACTCATCCTGAGAGAGTCATGGAGAAATGAACTGGGTCCTGATGACATATTGATATACCCATATATTTAAGCATCACTTGACTCTCATAAGTGATGCTAATAAGTCACTAGTTGAGAATAAACACAATGATGTGCACAACATTCTATAGAGACTTACTTGTTTCAGTACTATGTTCTGATGTTTCTTGTCTTCAACAAACCCCAACAGAAAGCAAGATGCAGTTGTATTGAAATGATGGGCAGAAAGATTCCAACAGATTCATAGTTGCCTGTTGATTCCAAAGTACCAAAGTTTTCAAGTCTCAGCTTTATTATCAGACATAAGTTTAGGATCTGATAAGACACAAGATAAGATCTGCACTGGTTCAAAGCATAGAAAAATGACATACCCCAAATCAATGAAATCTGGTCATTTAATTATTTTCAAGGGTAATATAAAGTAGAATTCTGAGATAAAAAAAAATAATTGATTTCCAAGAAAGATCATATCCTGCATGATATTATGGATTGGCTATAAATATGGATTTATAAATACAACAAAGATTCATGGGTAGAAGTAAGGATACTATGATCTTACTTTACTGGTTGAAATATTCAGTTACTTTAAGGTTTCATGAATAAAACTGCAATGTCTTAGCCATTCCCACAATGGCACTCACAGGAGAGAAGAAATACCAGAATTCCCCTAATCTTTGTTAGTAACTGAAACCTGAGATGAATTACCTTCCTTGCATATACAGAGCATTCAAGGCTGAGACAGGGATTTCACATGTTTAAAGAGAAGCAGAAGTTTGAGAGGCAATAAAAACTTTGCTACACAGGTGACAGGAGCAGTTCCTGAGAGCTATAATCCTGGGAATATAACAATACCAGAATTTATTAATTTCATAGAACTGTCTCATGTATATGTGAAGAACAGTCTTCATTTACAAGCTGTGCACATTGCCCCAACTTCTAGTATGCTGTGAATCTATGTCAAGCCATTGAGTAGTCAGTTTGTAACCCAATGCTTACAAAACCTAATTAAATGCTTGCCCTCTTGAATGAGCAACAGGATGCAGGCATTTCAAATTGGTGTTTTTTTTTTTTTCTGCCATTACTGCATCATGAAAACTGCTCTTAAAGGAGCTGATGCAAGCCACCAACAAAAGACTGGCTAAAATGAAGCCATAATTGCCTCTGGTTTTTGTGTCTAGAATGCCTTTTCAAGCTCTCTCAGGTTTGTATTTCTGATTGTGATTCTGGCCTTCTCATTGAAGCTTCTTGCTGGCATTTTCTAATAGGCCAAGTCAAATTCCATAAATAGAATTAATAAATATATGAATTATAGAATTTGTAATACATTTAAATATGTATGTATTTTTACATAAAATTACGAAATAATAAGGATATTTTTAAAATAGAAATGTTATTTAAAACCCAGTTCCAAACATATACAAATTGCATATTGTATCTAACAATGTCATTATAATTTTGCAAAAATGTGATGTTTACATTTAGAAAAAAAACACAATATATGTATTATTTCCATATTTCAAATTTATATGCATGATTTTAATAGTGTTTCACATATGTGTTGATGTTTTGGCATTGATTTCAGAGTAATGATCTCCAATACTTTTGACATGTTTTAAAGTATTACTGTATGAACATTTACATTTTGATAAAATTTACCACATTACCTTCACTAGATTTTCTCTGCAATCACTAATATCAGTACTCCATCCTCAGGTCATATATTGTTCTCTCATTTCAGTGACATCTGACTTCAGGGAAAAATGTGTGTGTGTGTGTGTGTGTGTGTGTGTGTGTTTGAATATGGAGCATTCTTCTAGCACATTGGGCATCATTTCAAAGCTATCATACATGAGAAAATCTATCTTTCCCCTTTCATCATTTTTGTAAATAATATAAGCCATTCTGATAATGTTTTACATTCAAAATGTTCCTTGGAATACAGTAAAACATTCTCTGGATTTTGTAATGAAACAATTACATATACAAACATAGACAATGGAAATTCAGTAATACAAGTGTACACATATATAAATACCAATCAATTTCTATTTTTATGTGCTAGTATAATGGCATGCCATAGCCTTGAAATGTGCCACATGTGGTATGAAAGCAGGCAAGTAAATCTTAGAGATGCCTTCATTAACTGTATATGCTCCATGTCCTGGGACAACATGATAATGTTATTATACCAGTTTTTTTTTCACACATATATATTATAAATAGATGCAGTTGTTAATATTTCAAATTACCAGTTCATAGACACATCCCTCTATGAGTCTGTTAATTTTTGAACATTAAAGCAGAAAATAACATAAGGGTTATTATTTATAGTAGACACTAATGTTTTTATATGTAACTATCTACTCCCCACTTTCTGTCCTCTGATTTTATTTTTTGCATTCATACAGATTCTACAATTACTGTCTGCTTCCTGAACTAAAACTGTAAGATCACTACAGTCTCTGCTGTTTTTATATACTCCACACATACATCAAATAAGAGCAACATTCAGAAGTCTCCCATACAATAACACTTAGAAATAAATAAAATTAAGCTTTACTGTTTATCTTTAAAATAAAGTATTTAAACAATTGTTTACACTATTAGGATCTGGGAGTCAGTCTTTTAAACCATGAATATAGCTATAATTTCTACTTATAATCATCCTAAAATGTTAATGTCAAAATCGCAAATAATAGGATTACAACATATGAAGGTAAAATGTGTGATTTTTCCAGCTACTTCAAATGTCATACTTTGTCACAATTTAGCTTTACAGGGGATGTGACTAGCTAGCTTCATATGCATAGACAAGTGTAAATTTTTACGGTTATATTTTTTAGAAATGCAGTTATATAATTGACAAAAAGAAAAATTTGCCAAATAAAACAATAGAGCCTACTCCATATTGTTAGAGAGATAGTTGTAACAGAATCTTTAACTTCATCTGCAACATTTCTGAAGGAATATAATTTATAACTCTGTCATAAATATTTATCCCTAGACCTGCAGGAAACATTGGATCTATCTTATATTTAAAAACAGATAAAATTAATGTATTATAGAGAAAAACTTAAATGCCTATTAAAATTAAAAGAAAGTAAAACAAAATGAAAATTGCTAAGCACAATGACATCCCATATTGAATGTAAAAAGAGACGGAAAACTCTCTAAAATTATCACAGTTAACAGAAAAGCCAATAACAAATTTTGGGGGCTAAGACGACAGAATCATTTTCTACTGTACAGTAATATTGATAGGCCTTTGTATTAAAAAGATCAATGCTAAATTGGTTCTATAAAATCACAACAGTGTGTATTCAGTATGGAATACTAATGTATACAATCATATCTACACAATAAAATATAATAATTTTTGTGGGAGGCTTACTGCTCGCTGATTCAGTTTTGCACATCCTGTTGTGCTTGGCTTCTCATGTTGTTCTGATCTGTCAAATACTAATTTTGCAAGGAGTTATTACTCCATTGTTCCCATTTTGTGAACATTCTGACTTTTCTTCATGTTGCAGTGAGGGACTTTATGCCTGACCATAGTTAGGTTGTCTAGTAAGTTGCCTAGTTACTCATGTACACAAGGAGAATTTCCTCCTTTCCCTTACCCTATATTTACCTGGATCAATCCCTTGAATAAACAAGAATTGATCAGAATCCTGTCTTGTCTCCATCTCCTGTGTCTCTTGTTCCATCTCATTCTTATTCCCAACGTGTGACTGGAGCAAGAGGATTCAGTGAAGAAGCTGTTCAGAGAGGCACATATAATGTGAAGTATAATTAAGAGGAAGAGAAACACAGGAACGTGCTGTGTCTTCTAAACCTCATGAACCAGAACAGCGATCACAGAACAAACAATTACTTAGCATGAAATGAGATATGCATTTAAGGCATGAGGGATAAATATTAAAAATAAAAGTTATTGTTTTTTGAGTATATTAAAGATGTTCTATAGATAAGAAAAATGATAGAGAAACTCTTAAAGATTACTATTAAGCATTTGGACCAAGAAATGTCTCTATAACTGCCTTTTTTGTTTTAGAGGTATTATGATTTTAGAGTTTAAATGTTATTGTGATAGAAGAGAAAGTATTATTTTTTGTCTTCTTTTTTTTATTTTTTATTTTTATTGAGAATAAGAAAAAAAAGTTTCCGCCTCCCAGCCTCCCATTTCCCTCCCCCTCCCCCACTCTTCTCCCCCTCCCCCACTCCTCTCCCCCTCCCTCTCCAATCCAAAGAGTAGTCGTGGTTCCCTGCCCTGTGGAAAGTCCAAGGTCCTCCCCCCTCCGTCCATTTCTAGGAAGGTGAACATCCAAACTGGCTAGGCTCCCACCAAGCCGGAACATGAAGTAGGATCAGAACCCCTTGCCATTGACCTTGGCTTCTCATCAGTCCTCATTGTTCGCCACGATCAGAGAGTCCGGTTTTATCCCATGCTTTTCAGTCACAGTCCAGCTGGCCTTGGTGAGCTCCCAATAGATCAGCCCCCACTGTCTCAGTGGGTATTATTAAACGATAATTTAGACAAAATGGATAAAAAGGAGCCTAAATATTTGCAATGGCAAATATGGGTTTTTATTTGATAAAACTCAAATTAATGCAGTCAGCAACAATCATGTGCTAAGGGAAATTATTTTTCCTATGTTAACAGGCAAGTGGAGCTAGTGATAATCCTAATCAGCAGACTCATACCCCAATTGAAATACATGAATAACTGAGAGAAATAGGCATGGAAGCATGGGAGCATCTTTGACCAATGGCAGAGAACTATGATTCTTGGATTAAAGTTATCCAGAAATCTAATAAGCATTGTATTGAATGCCTAGCTCAACTAAAACAAACAATAGAAACAACTGTAATTAGGAAGAAGCAAGGAAATAACTTCTTAAAATGCCTAATGATAATAAAAGTGTCAATGAGTGTTATAATGAACTATGCTATCACTTTACGAAACAATAAATATTAATAGTTATTGGAAAGGAAGAAAAGATATTCCATCTGAAAGTAGAAACTGCAATTGGCTGCTGAAACTATGGCCACAATTCATTATAATTTACAAATTAAAATAAAAATTAAAAAATTTAAGTGCTTTGGATATAGAAAAATCAGTTTCTTACCACAGAAGCTCAGGTAAAAGTAAAATTAGTTAAAAAGCAAATTCAGAATGCCTTTTTGAATAGGTTATGACCTATGATCACATGCAAAATGTCTAGAGATCTGACATTTAAAAGTTTGGAAATGCCATATGGGAACATTGGTAGCTTTTTCCTTGGTTCAGGAGTAACATGGACATTTACATACTAATGCTAATCATCTACATGTTCAATATAAAATTCCATTTTGATAAACTAAAGTCCATTACTTTTTAAAACAGCAAATTGAAATTCGTAAAGAAAGATTTTGGTAAGGAATTAATGTGAGATATTTGGAAGAATTAAGGCAACTTTACATTAATACATATTAAATTTCATAAATCTGGCTCAAAAGGATATTAATTAGAGTAAAGAAATATTTTGCTCATACTATAATGTTGAACTACCAGAAAATTTGCCATAGATACTGAATGGCAGTGTGCATTGCTAATGGAGAAAGAGAGATGGTTTGGTATTGTCTCTCTGCAGGATGAGTGGCAATTATGGCTCCTGAAGAAGACATTCCAATATTGGCCATGGTAAAATTATTTTTATGGAAATGATCTCGACAACATTAGTCTTCACCACAATCACCAACTTGTTGTCAGCTGAAATCTCTTGTGCGCTATGGTCAGATTATTGCCCAGCAGTCCAAAAGACCTGTTATAGCCGAATATTTTTTCTGGCCTTATGTGCTCTGTTAATTGTCCCTTCTGTTCAGGGATCAGCTGTAAGTTATTTTGCTTATATCCCTTGTACACCTATGTTTAAAATTGTCTTTTAGGGAGATTTTGATGTTTTAGTGTATATCACTGTAAGTATCCTCTCTCTTCCTTGGAATGACTTGATCTGAATAATTTTGATTGGACCTCTTATAACTTATATGGATGATACAAAACCAGTAAGTTTGAAAATTGTCCCTGCTTATCAGTGAGATTACATCATTGGTTAAAACCTGGCATTAAAATAGGTAGATCTCTTACTCATCTTCAAAGATTTTCAGCATGGTCCACTAATCAGACCCGAGACAATACTATTGAAAATTATGAATTATCATAGCCTGTATGTTCAGATTTTATATATTTTGGTTAAAATATCAGCCATTTATTTGGAAGACTTGTTTGGGCAAATTTGGCAAAACAATTCAAAATAAATAGATCCATTTGGGCCCATATAGTCAATTTATTAACACTTGTTCTGAATGGAATATTACCACTTGTGATTTGCTTAATGTTACCAGGTTGAATTGAGCCGAGAATGAAATGATAACTGGAAGATATCTTCTGGCATGGGGAGATGGAAGAATCATTGATAATCTCATTGCCTTACTCACATCCCCTACTGAAATTCAGAAGACTGTGGCTGAATTAAAACCTGTTCAGTTTTTAAATGGCTCGGTTATTGCAACAGTAGTATCTGCTTCTACTTACAAATTTCCCTTATTTGGAAGTAGTAATGTTTCTGCTTGTGTGCCACTACCATATGTATTTTTTGTTGGAAGAATCAATTTTACAACTGGAATTAATTGTTATAATTGTAAATTGTACTTATGTATTAATTGCTCTGATAAATTTAATCCTCATAATCAATCATTTATGATATTACAACGGCATACACGTGTTTGGCTGCCAGTTACTTGGGTCATTCTTGGGCGCAAAATTCTCTAGATAATATTGTAGAATTCTTCAAAAAATATTGAAAAGACAAAAGCACTTGTTCAGTATAATGATAGCTGTAATTTATAATCTTATTGCTGTTGTTGCTACTCCTTCTGTGGCTAGTAATGCTTTACAAATGTCCTTGCAGACAAAAAACTTTATAGAGCAATGGCATAAAGACCCTCATGAACTCTGGATAGAGAAAGAACAAATAGCTGCTCGGGTTCAGACAGAGACTGATGTATTCAATAAAAAAATGGTGGGTGGTTTGGAAAAAATTTCTATTTTACAAAAACAAATTACCTTGTGATTAGAAATGAACTAGTATTTGCATTACTGATTTGGCTTATAATGATTCTTTACATAATTGGAAAGTTATTCAAGCTTATCTTTTGGACAATGACTCTACTCTGCTCAAACTCTCATTGATCACTTACATGATAATATAGGATTTACATTTGCTAAATTATTTCCTAATTCAGATGCCTCCAACATTGCACAATCTTTTGCGGACAAATTTACAGATCCTAAGGGATTTTTAGATTCTTCATACCTACAGTTGTATGCTTATTGTAATCATTATTATGATTCTTTTATTCTTGATTATGTATCAATTTATATTTTACCAAATGCAAAAAAAAACCTACATATTTATGGTTAAAACATCTTTTGGCTTCAAATAAAAATGGGAAAGGAGGAAATTCTGAGGACGCAATTGGGCTAGCATGCAGGGTCCTCCTGGGACAGATGGGACCAAGTTGGGAAACAGTTGCTTGACAGACCAAGCATAGATGAAAGCATACTTTCTCTGCCCACTTCTCAGACATTCTGTCAGAATCTGTAACCTACATAAGGAAGTGACCTTTGAGCTCAGTTCATCGCACAATACCAGGTACAGTTTTAGAAGTGCTTTGCTTCTGTATACTTTTGCTTTCTTTCATTGTATTTTTTTTTCAATTTGGGAAATACAAAAAACCTAAGAGAAACTTTATTTTGCCCTCCTTATGAATGTCATGGAGGCACAGGCAATGTGTCCCCTACTTTCTTCCCTTGTTAGCATCCTAGCTTGGCTTCTTAATTTTTGTTTCATGAGAACCTTTGCTTTTAAGTTGATGGCATTTCTAAAACAACAGGTGTATGAGGCAACTAGCATGTAAACTATACAAGAAAATGAAAACTATATAAGTCCATTATCATAATTAGACATGGCCAACAGTAAAAAAATATATGACAGTGGTTAATTGTTAAGATCAAGCACACATGAGGTACAAAGAAAATTGTCTTTACACTTGGTGTGATGGGCTAGTTAGCGAGAGACATGAAATGGGAGGATGTATACCTATGTTAAGCATGCCACCTAAGACAGGAACAGAACCAAAAGCAGTTCTGTCTTCCTATGATGAGTAAGGGTGGGACTATAGGAGCTTCCCCCATACTAAGAAAGAGACAGTCCCCTCAAGTGACTTTTGGCTTTCTAAAAATTAATAAAAATAAAAAGGAGAACCCGAGGAAGACTTACTGCTCCCTAAAAAATCCACCCCGACCATGTTGCATTTGGCATCTCCTTATGTTCTTATCTGTCAAATACTAATTCTGCATGGAGTTATTGATTCATTGTTCTCATGTTCTGAACAATATGACTGTTCTATATGTTGAGTTTGGGTCTTTACACCTGACCAATACATCATGTTAGGTTGCCAATAAGTTGCCAAGTTACCCATGTACAAGAAGAATCTCCTCATTTTCCTTACCCTGTATTTACCTGGATTATTCCTTTGAATAAACAAAACTTTATCAGAATCCTGTCTTGTCTCCATCTCTTGAGATTCTTGTCCCATCCTATTCTCACTCCCGTTCTAATGTCTCATTTGATTTACCTACGGAACAGTGAAAATTTTATTATATACTAAGATCTATTTTGATAATTTTAGTATAGATATATTTTTAAAGAAATAAGCAGAATTGAGTGTAAAATAACATAAATGCAGTACTGGTGTATAAAATTCTAAACTATATCAAGAAAGTATACACATACGTGCATATGAATGTATAAATATATTTATGCATAGTCAACCTCATCCTTGTACAAATATATAAACTTATATAAATAGTGCAAAGTAATTGTGATGCTTCATAGTATATTAGGAGAGAGATTTTAATACTGAATTTCAATAGTATGAGACTATCAGCTATTTCTCACTCAGATACAAGTAGTGTGTTATTTCATCTGTATATTGGCTGAAGTCATGGCTATAGGTGCAAAACTACACATTCACAGAAAATTTCAAAAATATGCTTACAATGCCAATACAGTGGAAAGAAACTGCTTTGCAAGTTCCTACATAATTTCTTCATTATAGAATGTTAGTACATCTCCTTTTATGAGTAATTTAAGTGGGATTGACTACTTTTGCTATGATTGCAGATTAATCCTCTCATTAGCTACATGCCAAAAAGAAAATAGTAAGAAGTCCTCAAAGGTTTTTTTTTTTCATAATAGCCAAAAAATCAAGATAGAAATCAAGTAAATATTTTTATTAAAACTATATGGTGGAAGGCATAACTCAAATAGCCTTAATGGCTAGGAATCTATGACTACAATGGTGACAGACTTTCATAAATATAATATATTTTATTCTTCCATAGTCTAATGAAATACAGATATGTTCATATATTTGAGCATAATATGACCCTCATCAGAGATGTTCTTTGGCACTCCTAGGAAAATAACATGTGCAGGGAAGACATTTCTGTAGAAAATAACAGGCTGTGTGTTAGTAAGTTTTGATGTTTCATGTTTTTAAAGCTACTTGAAAGCTTCATACATTTATTTTTTAAAGATGGCATAAATACTGTGACAGATTCAAATGGAGGGTCTTGATTCTAAAGTACCAGTGTTTTCCAGCCTCAATATTACTAGCAGATAGCATTTATAGTCTGCTATGGAAGATAAATGTTAAGATATGGACTTGTTCAAAGCATACAACAACAAGACACACAATAACCAAGAAATCTATTGTATTAATTATTTTCAAGGGAAATATTTAATATCTAGCTGTCATCATCAATAAACACTTGATTTCCACAAAAGCTCAGACTGATTTCCTAATTAGGAATTGACATACAGTATTAAAGTATCATGCACACGAGTATTTATATGAGAAAATACAAAGACTATTGCGACTAAAGCAGCAAATTTGAGCATGTGAGAACCTAAAATGCAATAGGATGGTAAGAAGTATGTTTTATATACTATAACTTCTTCTAAAGTCAGAGTGTTTTGTGACAGATACGGAAGTGCATTCATATATTACTACATAATATTTTCAATTAGTCTAAGTTTTTATAAAGAAAAACCCTGCAATGCCATACCAATTTTCACAATTAAATTCGGTAAATAGAGTAAAGGGCATGGATCTTCTTGACGCTGTCAGATACTGAAACCTGAAGTGAATTATTTCCTTTCAGATACTGCAGTGTTTCGAGACAGTGACAGTGGTACCACAAGTTTAAAGAGAGAGAATTTTCAAATTAATAATGAATGGACATGATACACAGACCATAACAGGTGACTCAAAAATGTAATAGGTGGAATAAACCATTACCTGACTGGTAATTTCCCTCGGCTTTTTCACATAAAGATGTCAGAGCAGTCTGCCGGGTCTGAGCCAATGTATGTTCCAGTTTCAGGTATAAACATTTGTAGCTGAGAGCTCGCATATTCCCACAGGCTGTATAGGAAGGACCTGCTATGCTGACAATATTATTAGCTCTCCTTGCTGCGGACTGAAGGAGTGTGTGCATTCAAATTTTTCCCTGAACAATGAGGAGTGTGATCTCAATTCCACCAATAAGCACAAAGCCTGTGGTTACCTTGGAGATCTCCATCAGAGCTGCTGACTCATTTCTCCCCCAATCTCAAGGTTTCATCTGACAGAAAAAATGAAAGTAAAGTGAATGACAGGAAAAAATGTTATTTACCTAGGACCAGAATCCAATTATCAAAAAGGGGGAATCACTGAGAGTTAACTAGGATGTGATCATATATCTGACTTCTTGGGTCTGTATCCTACCTATCTACCAGAAAATTTCCATTTCTCCCTGCTGATAGCTGATTGCAATACTGTGCTGCCGATTGCAGCTTCCTGGTATCACATTCAGAAATGTCATGTCAGAGTCCCTAAGCATACAGATGGGGGAACCAGACACTTGAAATTTTCATATTGTCAGGTACCAGAGGCTATTTGCTGACAAAGCAATTATCTTAGAGTGGCCTCCAAAGACGCATAAGATCAGTACAACTCGGTTGTTGTCAGGTATAGACTTTTTAAGAAAATATTCATTTCAGAAAATACAGAACCTAAGGCTAACCTAGGAATCAAAGATTTTACGGCTAAATCAGTGGCTTCAGACTGAGCACATTTCCTGCACTGCAAACAGAAACGGGTGACTCTTCTCACTAATTCCTTGCTTTTCCTATTGCTCCTGTATCTTGTAGGTCTCTGGGACATATTTTTTTCTCTGGTGTGGTTTACAGTGAGGCTTTGACTAAAGTCCAGCTTTTAGCAGGACTTTAGTCAAAGCCCCACTGGCAAAATCCTTCAGTGCAGTCCTTTTTATGCAATCTAGGAACCAATGAGAAGAGAGATCTCAAACCGAGGACAGTAAAGCACAGGACTGCATTTAACATGGTGATCTCATCCAGAGCTGATGAGTCATCTGTTTCTCCCTCCTCCCTGTGTGTTGTGAAAAGAAGCAGAGCAAATGACAGGGGAACACAGGACAAAATGTACTTTATGTTGCGTTTTACTTCCAGTTAACAGCCTACAAACCTGGCAATGTGACAGGTTGAGCAAGCCGGCAGCTGCTTTTGCCTCAGATCTACATATATACATGGAAGCCTTCATTCCTGGATGGAGATTTTTGATTATGAATCTGGGCTGCCAATTTATCTTTCTTCTTATTTTTTGTGATTGTTTTTGCCTGTTTATATGTGTAGTTTTTATTCAGTCAAATTATAATTAAATATTGCATATAATATGATAGAATGAATTATATAAAATATAATATACAACTTGAACCAAATATTGAAGTCAAGATATCTTTAAAACACGTATGCTGGTTTACATAAGTACCACATACTATGAAATGTCCCTCTGTACTTAACTCATTTATAGTCTGGTGTGGGAGTTTTTTCTGTTTGTGTTTTGCTTTCATTGGTAATGAATAAAGAAACTGCCTTGGCCCAGATGATAGAAGAGAACTTCGGTAGGCAGGGAGTAGACAGAACTGTATTCTGAGAAAAGGGGAAGAGTGAGAGATGCCATGGATCTCCTGCCTGAGACAATGCTGGTTAGAATCTTGCTGTTAAGTCACAGTCACATGGCGATACACAGATTTAGTAGAAATGGGTTAAACTAATATGTAAGAGTTAGCCAATAAGAAGTTAAAGCTAATGGGACAGGCAGTGTTTAAATGAATACAGTTTCTGTGTGATTATTTCAGGTGAAAGCTAGACAGCTGGCTGGGACGGAACAAAAGGGCCCACTCTCTATGCAACAACACTCAAAAATAAAAGAAAACACAATAATGTACATAATCCAGCCTCTTTCTGTGTATTTTCCATCTTTACATGACTTATTTTTCTTTACTCATTTAATCTATGGCTATCTATACATTGTCTATTTAAAGACTTGTTTTATTTTTTCAACCAGTTGTTTCTTTTATAGCTATAACTGTTTTCTGACCAGAAGCATTTTTTAAATGTTAAGCAGGCATGGCTAGGACTAACTCTGTTATCATGCCTGTCAGTTCCACTCAGTCCATCATGTTGAAGTCGTGTTTACTGCCTCTGAGAGCGTTTCTCTCAGACCCAGTTCCAGGCTTGGGTATCACCAGGTCTGTATTGCCATTAAGTAACTTGTAGCACTCTGCTCACAAACCACAGTTAAATGTTCTGCAGCCAGACCATCAGAAAGAACCATTTGTTAAGCCTGCATATATCATGAACCAGGGAGCTTTCTTAATAGAGTTTTGAATTTTTTGTTGCTAGCACTGAGTCATGAAGCCTTCTCCGAAAAAAAAAAAATAATGCCTCTGCTTTCTATTAGCAAACAGAGCCCTCCTAGGAAAATACTACAAAAAGTCACACTTAACTCTGTCCTTTTGTGTCTGGCATTCCTTTTTAAGCTTTCTCATATTTTACGTGGATATAGTTGACCACACTGTTAGTTCATTTCATAACTGCCCTGACTGAAATTGTAACTAAGAAACTATATTATTTGCAGTACTATTTGGCCAATTTCTTCCCTTTAGTGTGTTGTAGCTAGCTCTTTTATCCTAGACTAACAAATATTCACAAATCTGTTCATTACTACATAACTTACTGGCAAAGTTTCAGCAGGCACCAGTGGAGGTATCTGACTCTGGCAGTAGCTGCATGGTTTCTCCCAGAACCTGTCTACTCTCTCTATTTCTTTCAGCCTGGCTTTACACTGTAAAGGCATTGGTTGAAGGCGTCTTCTTAATTAGCCAATGGCAATAAAAAACAACTCACAGCATATAACACCTATCACTTCACGAGAGCATAATAAAAAGAAAAAATAAGTTTAAAAAATAAGAACTCCAACAAAAAAGGAAACAAAAGCAACTAAAATCAAAAATAGTGTAAGCATAATGACATCAGAAATTGTAATGCCTACAAAGATGGGAAAACCTCTCAAATTCACACTAATTGTATAAAAGCTATGGACAAAAATTTCATGTGAAAACAGAAAAGATCTGCTTTTACTGTACAATAATATTGATAGTTTAAACTTCAAGATGATAAGCTAAAATGGTTACATATAATAACACCATTCTTTACACAGTTTGTGATAGTTGTATATATATTTGCATATGCACAAAATGTAAAATAACTTTCCTACTTATATTTATTTTCACATTTTCTAATGCTGATATTTTATCGCAAGTAGCAGGAAGAATTGTGAGGTAATATAAATACAGCACTTACACATGAAATTCTAAACTATATAAAGCAATTGTACCCATTAATAAATATATGTATATAACTATACACATATATATGAAGAACCTCGTATATATGCCATACATAAACTTATATAAATATTTAAATGGAACTGAAAATGTCACAGTACAAATGGTGAGATATTATGAAAAGTTGACCCTCTTTATTATGAAAGAATAGGAGAATATTTTTTAAAAAGTATCAATATATTTTTATCAGATATTCTTCTTGGGCAAGGGCATTCTGATAATTCCGCACTCAAGCTAAAAGAGCATTTCAAAAATATATTTGCACCTCCCAATGTGAGGCAAAGCATCTAATTTTGATGCTCCTACACAATCATGTTCTCTTAGCACAAAAATCCCTCTATTGCTATTAGAAGCTTCAGAGGAATTGAATTCATGAGATATGACTGAAATTGAACCTGCATGATATGGCTTCATTTAGAAGGAACAAAATTTCTCCCTCTCATGTGCAACATGGCACAAAAGTGAGCATCAAAAACAATCTTCAGATATTTTTTTCATGGGTGAAATGAAGTACCTATGAGGTTTATGATTAAGAGCATGGTTTGGAAAGAATACCACACATCTTTAATAGGATAGAAATTAAGACAAAAATGATTACAAAACTGTGCAGATTTTTTTCTATTAGAATATTATAGAAATAATCTGATTCCTAATCATATATTCTCATACCTATATATTTGTGTGTCAGCAGAAACTCACCAGAAATATTACTTCTGAAACTAGATGGGAAATAACCCAGTGATGTGAAGAGAAGGTCCCTCTTGGTAAAACACCAATGCATATAAAAAATAGAAAATTTAAAAAAAAATTAAAAATAGGCCTGCAGTGATACAAAAGATAGTGAAGATTTGTGAATTTTATTGTCACCTGTTCTGAGAAAGTGTCAGAATATTCAAAGATAATTACAAACTAAGTTTTATAAAGGCATGGTCTTCTGGAGGATGTGTAGTTCTGATGTATTGTCACCATTAATATCTTTGACATGTGTTACATGCAAATGAAAATATGATCCTCCAATTTGATAGGAGATGCAAAATTCAAATTAGTTTTCCCTGATTCTAACAACATCCATCACCTAGATCTTATAAAAGGAACTCCTTATTTTTCCTACCAACACATGAATTGATAGATTTGGATCTGGCTTCTTCCTTTAATTACATTTGATCATCAGGCTTGGATCCCTCAGCTTACATCTAGTTTTTTGATGGAGTTTGACTTTTGTAAATCTTAGAAATAATTGTTGTCTTAATATAGAGAGTAACCTTGAGAATGCCTGCAGCTATGCCATAAATTTAGGTATTCAGGTAAGACATGAAAAATTACTACCCTCTCTACCTTTAAGATACCCAATCCATTCTCTCTCCCCATCTCCCCTTCCCCCTAACCCACCCCCATCCCCGTGCTCCCAACATTTTCCAGGCAATCTTGTCTACTTTCAATATACAGGGGGATAAATAAATGTTTTTCTTTGGGTTCACCTTCTTACTTAGCTTCTCTAGGATCACAAATTATAGGCTTAATGTCCTTTGTCTATGACTAGAATCCACTTATGAGGGAGTACATACCATATTCATTTTTGAGTCTGGTTTATCTCACTCAGTAAAATGTTTTATTGATTTCCATCCATTTGCACACAAAATTCAAGATGTAATCGTTTTTTATTGCTGAGTATACCTCTAAAGTGTATATGTGCCACACCTCTTTAACCATTCTTCTATTGAGGGGCACCTAGGTTGTTTCCAGTTTCTGGCTATTACAAACAGTGCTTCTATGAACATAGTTGAACAACTGCTTTTGTAGTATGATTGCGCATCTCTTGGATACATTCCTAAGAATGGAATTGTGGGAACCTGAGGTAGTGTGGTGGTTTTCTGAGAAACCACCACACTGATTGCCAAAGTGGTTGAGATGGAGGAAGGGAGGATATGGAACCAGGGAAGCAGATATCTTAACTAAGGGAGCTATTTTAGGGTTGGCAAGAGACTTGGCTCTAGAGGGGTTCCCAGGTGTCCAGAGGTATTTCCCTAGCTAGATTCTTAGGCACACAGGTGAATATCTTGCATATCACCATAGAACCTTCATCTGGTGATGGATGGAGATAGAGCCAGAGACCCACATTGGAGCACAGGACTAAGCTCTGAAGGCCCAGATAAAGAGCAGAAGGAGGGAGAACATAGGCAATGAATTCAGGACCGCGAGGTGTGCATCCACCCATGGCACTGTGGAACTGATCTAATGGGGGCTCACCAAGATCAGCTGGACTGGGTCTGAACAAGCATGTGATCAAACCAGACTCTCTGAATGTGGCTGACAATGAGGGCTGACTGAGAATCCAATGATAATGATACCGGGTTTTGATTCTACTGCATGTACTGCCTTTTGGGAGACCAGTCTGTTTTGATGCACATCTTCCTAGACCTGGATGGAGGGGGGAGAGCCTTAAACTTCCCATGGGACAAGGCCCCCTGACTTCTCTTAGGATTGGAGAGGAAGGGGGAGGGGTAGTAGAGGGAGTAGGAGGGAAATGGGAAGATGTGAGGAGGTGGAACTTTTTAATAAATAAATAAATAAATAAATAAATAAATAGAAAAATTTTTAAAAAGATACCCAATCCACACCAGGGATGACTTTAAGCCTCTAATTCTTGAATATCTCCCTGTTTTCTACCTAGGTCCTACTTGTATAAAACTTCAGCTCTTCATTTCTTGGTTGGAAATGGAATAAGGATCTGGTTACTGCTAGGCTGTTCATGTTAAATTTGGCAGCATAGTGAAATGTTTGAATAAATATTTACCCATACAAGGCATAAACTTGTCTTCCTCTAGATTGTTTTATGATGGATACCTTCCATGAACTTCCTTGCTGTCTTTAAGTCCTGTCACAATAGCATCCACACAAATGCTGCCTTTCTTTCAAGAATTTTCTTTCAAGAATTTTTCTGCAATAACTATTGATCCATTTAAGTCTTGTCACCATTATTTTCTAGTAACTCAGATTCACCACTTCCTTTTCATGGTGGCTTTCTCTTATCTCTTCAACATAGCATGACCACATTATAGACGGTTTTTGCATTACAATTAGTTAATTAGATCTTCCCCCAAATTCACAAATGTATAAATATATTTTTCCAAGTAATTGTAGGAAAGCTATGAAGTTTCTATGCCAGTATCAAGATCCAGAAAGTATTTGAGTCTTTCTTAATCATCTGCTTATTGAATACTATGGTTCCAAGTGACCCAGGTAATGTCTATATTTCTCCTCACACCTAATTCCCTCACACATCCAGAATCCATACTTGTGACATCCAAGGGAACCATCTCTGGTGACACTGACACATGCCAGTAAATTATGGAAGCAGATGCAGAGGTCCACAGTTGATCACATGGCTGAGATGAAGAATGGAAAGAGTAAGAATAGATGCAAAGAGATCAAGGTCCTGATGGGAATACCCACTGAAACAGCTTACCTGAGCTAACTCTGGCCTGACAGTGAGTGACAGTGAGTGAACTAGCATACTAACAAACTAAGCACTCTGAATGTGAGGGAGAGTTGCATGACTTGGGAAGACTGTGGAGCTACGGGCAATGGGGTTAGGATAGATTCATCCTACAAGTTCTGATTTTAGGGAACCCTATGACAAGCCTATGATAATATTATTGCAGTATTTAAGTTTGCTTTGAGACAATTTAGAAAGAAAGGTAATATTTCTGACTATATTTGAAAATCTTCAGGTATTGGACTCTCATGTAACCAGTGGCTAGCTATGATTTCTGCTTTACAGGAAAAAGAGAGTAATAGATGCTATCCCTATCAATGAAATCTATAAATTGGAGACTGATATAAGATTTAAGAAGAGTTAATTAGAGTTAATGAGAGATTTACTGCTTGCATTGCCTTCTCTTTATTCCATAACAAAAGATACCTATAATATTGTTTTAAATATAAAAGATTGTTCTTAATACCTTTCCCTGGGTTCCCCAAAATTGTCAAAGATTTGCATTTAGTGTTTCATCAGTTAATTTTAAAAATTCAATTAGAAGATATCATTGGAATATCTTGCCTAGGGTATGGCAAAATGTTTTACATTATGGCAGAAATATGTTTCTCAGGCTACACAAAAAGTTAGAGATCAATTTCAACAAGTTTATATTATCTATTAAAGGACGATGATTTTCTTGTTCATAAAAATGAAGTAAGTTTGTTTGTAATATATTGTCAGCTTTGGCTGAATTTTTTCTCTGCAGGGTTAATAATTGCCACAGTGAAAATAATAAGACAGATGTCTTTTGAATATTTTGGATATATGTGTTGTATGCAAAAGAAATTAAGCCTCAGAAATTGGAAATCAAGATAGAAAGATGACAAACTTTGAAAGACTTTCAGAATTTACTATTTGATAGACCAACAACCACTATGGCTTCATGGGATCCACCAATTCCTCTGCTTATTTGTGTCATTTGTGATGCTTGATCTATTTGTGAGACTGTTGGCAGTGAGAGAAGGATTTGTCCCTGTGGCTTTGGCTGTTACTTAGAAACCTCATGCGAGATTGCATTTCTCTGCCTAAATATAGGGAGAAGTGTCTGGTGTTATGGCAAATTGTTATGTGAACCTTTGCTGGTGTCCATGAGAAGCCTCTTTCATACTGTGAGAATACAGTGGAGAAACAGAGTAAGAGGTTGTCCAAATGTAGGGGTGGAATAGGAGGCAGGGTGGAGGCTGCAGTCAGTTTGAAAAATAATAAAAGAAGTTAATTAAAATTAAATAAAGATGAGTGAATGCTATACAGAGAGGAAACATTACCCAGAAAAAAATTCTATAAAAAGTTAGTGAAAATGGTAAAATAATAAAAACTACTCATTCAGACTTATAAATCGACATTAAATTGCTTTTTATGATCTAATAACTATAATGATTACTTTGTGATATATTGCTGAAGAAAACTTGTATAATATACTAAAATTTCTATCTGTGAACATTTGGTGTTTTGTCTGTGTGTCGGTCACTGTGGGCATATTTCTTCTTCATGCTGTCACAAGTACCTGCTCAGAAACTTTACCGCCACTATCAAAAGGACTCTGACAGCATTCTAAGCAATGGTGATTCTCTTTCTAATGCTATAGTTTCACTGCAGCCTAGTTAAGCTTTCTCTTTCCCCAGAAAAATATCAGCCTCCACTGAAGGAGAAACACTGTAACTGAAATTGCGCTTTTCTATTACAGGTGCACATGAATCTCATACTCTAATTAGTTTGTAAAGTAGTAAACATTTAATTTGGTTAACTGTCTTGGATATACTCTGTTCAGAAGAAAAGTACTTTCTGACAGATATTATCTATACTAATTTGTAAAAATATTCATCTTCTTCCATCTGCATGGAATTCAAAAACTTCACATTCTTCTCTGCATGCATTATAATTTTCAAAAATGGTCTCTTTCTTTCAGACATCTGCCCTCTACTACCCTGGACTTCCCAGTTAGATGTTCACCATCCTGGTTGCAGGCATCTGACTTTTTAAGCATATGCTCACTGTCTACCGGAAGAGCATAGAAAATGTGTTACATCATATAAGCTTCTTCAGCCAGGAGTTTAGGATAAACTTGTACACAATCAATCCTTGGGTTTCAGAAGAGATCTTGATGCTTTTTTGGTGGGGTCTTTATTATTAATGGAACCAAACTGATTATACACAACATAGAAAAAGAAAAAAAAAAGGAAGAAAGCAAAAACTGACTACTAAGGAAAAAGACAATGATTAAAATATGATCACAACAAAGCAAAACAAGACCAAAAAAACTAGGTGTTGAAGGCCTTAGGAGGAAGCAACAGCATATGTAATATTGGTGCTAAACATGGCATATGTTTACATTATTTAAACCCTTTTGTGCATATTGTTTTCAAATACCTTCCTTCTATAATTTCCATGGGATCTGTCTCATAGAGATGTCAGGAACAGTCTGCCTTTCCTGGGACAATGTACATACAGGTTTTGCTTATAGTCATGAGACGCTGATGAGTGGGACATAGCCATAGAGATAGGACCTCACTCTACTGATGACTGTATTAGCTCTGTTTGTATGTGACTGACAAGTGTGTGCATTCAATTCATGCTTGGAATATGAAAAAAAATAAAGAGAATGATCTCAATTCTATCAATGGGAGCAAATGCTATGGTAAAATTGATCTCTTTCAGAGTTGCTGGCTCATCTCCTGGTGTGAGATTCTACTCTGTATGCAGTGAGTATAATTTACTTACATTGGTTAATAGAGAACCTGCTTTAGCCTTTGGTAGAGATGAATTCAGACAGGAAATCTGAACAGAGATATAGGGAAAGAATAGGCAGGATCAAGGAGACACCATGTAACTAATAAGCAGAAATACGGCACTAAGCCACAGTATGTGGCTATAATTGAAACTGGTTATTTTTTGATGTAAGAGCTAGCTAGATTTACACTTGATCCGTAAGCCTAACACGTTGTAATGATTATAGATTCTGTATGATTATTTGGGACTGGGTGCATGGGAGCATAAAGCAGTGTCTCCGCATTCATCTTGGTGCCCAATGTTTGACAATGAGCATCAACATAAAGCATAAGAATGCTTTAAAAACGATTTTACCCCCCCCCCCAAAAAAATATAGGAGTCAATTGCACCGTCTTAGTAGTCACAATTTTCAGAAAGGCTTTTTTTTTTTTTCTTGTTGACAGTGAGTAGAATCATGAATCCCTAAAGAGACAGCTTCCTGGTTAATACTGGAAGCACAATTGGCTGTGGATCTTTTGGAAGGTCCATCTTCAGAGCACTTAATTGGGGTTTTAAGCAGCATGCTACAAATTACTTTATGTTGACATAACCCTCGCATGTCCCTAGAGATAGGGCAGTTATCACTGATTGCAGAGGTTGTAAGCATACCTTTTCCATCTTGGACTGGATATATAAAACAGGTAAAAAAGCAGGGATGATCTTTTCACAACTGATAAACACACAAAAAAAAAAAAAAAAAAAAAAACTCCTGTCAAAAAATCTTTGCACATTTGCAATAAAGAAAGATTCATTAAAAATATACCTCTGGCCAGGTCATACTTGTTTAAATATGTACATAGGCTTAAGAATAAAATTGATATAGGCAAGTATATAATGAAACAGCTTTTAAAATTAAAAGTCTTTTTAGAGACAGTAAATATAACATAAAACAGTAGAGACTGTCATATATTAAAGATGTAAAGATAATAAAATAAATGATAAAGTAATATCATAAAAAGTAAACCACATAAAGGACGAATATACACAAAGAGTATGAATTATGTTTATTACTGTGATATTTTAAATTTTTTGACTGCACAGAGACATTTCATTTGCGGGCTCCTAAACTATACATAAATAAATATTTTAAAGGCATCGACATTTGAGCCTAAGTAAATTAGATAGATATAGATTGATATATGGATATGTTTTTTCTTTTCTTTTTTTTTTTTTTTTTTTTTTTTTTTTAGACAGGGTTTCTCTGTGGTTTTGGAGCCTGTCCTGGAACTGGCCCTTGTAGACCAGGCTGGTCTCGAACTCACAGAGATCCGCCTGCCTCTGCCTCCCAAGTGCTGGGATTAAAGGTGTACGCCACCACCACCCGGCTAGATATGTTTTTCTTTTTAAATTTATTTATTTATTTATTGAAGATTTCTGTCTCTTCCCAGCCACTGCCTCCAACTTCCCTTCCCCTCCCCCAAAAAAGTCCCCCTCCCTCGTCAGCACAAAGATCAATCAGGGTCCCTGCCCTGTGGGAAGTCCAAGGACCACCCACCTCCATCCAGGTCTAGTAAGGTGAGCATCCAAACTGCCTAGGCTCCCACAAAGCCAGTTCGTGCAGTAGGATCAAAAACCCATTGCCATTGTTCTTGAGTTCTCAGTAGTCCTCATTGTCCGCTATGTTCAGCGAGTCTGGTTTTATCCCAGGCTTTTTCAGACCCAGGTCAGCTGGCCTTGGTGAGTTCCCGATAGAACATCCCCATTGTCTCAGTGTGTGGGTGCACCCCTCGTGGTCCTGAGTTCCTTGCTTGTGCTCTCTCTCCTTCTGCTCCTGATTTGGACCTTGAGATTTCTGTCCAGTGCTCCAATGTGGGTCTCTGTCTCTGTCTCCATACATCGCCTGATGAAGGTTAATATTCAGGAGGATGCCTATATGTTTTTCTTTGGGTTCACCTTCTTATTTAGCTTCTCTAGCGGTGGTGGTGCACGCCTTTAATCCCAGCACTCGGGAGGCAGAGGCAGGCGGATCTTTGTGAGTTCGAGGCCAGCCTGGTCTACAAGAGCTAGTTCCAGGACAGGAACCAAAAAGCTACGGAGAAACCCTGTCTCAAAAATTCAAAAAAAAAAAAATCTTTGTTTTTAGATATGTTTTTCAAGACAAAGATTTTCTGTAGCTTTGAAGCCTGTCCTGGAACTAGCTCTTATAGACCAGGCTGGACTCAAACTTACAGAGATCCAACTTCTTCTGACTCCCAAATGCTAGGAAAAATCATTTGTGCCATAATCACATGGTAAATATGTTACTTTTGAAAAGATGTTCTACTTTTGTTTCCACAGAAGAAAACTGTGGGATGGTTGGGAAAAAATATCTATTTTACAAGAACAAATTACCTTGTGTTGTGATTGGAATTCAACCACTTTTGCATTACTGATTTTGCGTATAATGATTCTTTACATTCTTGGAAGGTTATTCAAGCTTACCTTTGGGCAATGCCTCTGCTCGATCTCTCATTAATAATATAGAATTTACATTTTCTAAATCATTTCCTGATTCAGATGCATCCACTATTGCACAAATTTTTGCTGAAAAATTGATAGGATTAGATCAGAGGAGATTTTTGCAAAGTATTCTTCATATCTCCAGTTGTATATTTATTGTAATCATTTTTATGCTTTTTTATTCTTGATTATGTATCAATTTTGTATTTGAACAAATGTAAAACATTTACATATTTTATAGTTAAAACATCTTTTGGCTTCAAATAAAAAGAGAAAAGGAGGAAGTTCTGGGGACCCACAGTAGCCTTAGAATACAGGGTCCTCCTGGGACAGATAAGACAATGTCGGGAAATGGTTGCTTTGCAGATCAAGCATAGATGAAAACATACTTTCTCTGCCCATTTCTCAAACGTTCTGTCAGAATCTGTAACCTACATGAGGAAGTGACCTTTGAGCTCAGTTCATCACATATAACCAGGTATAGTTTTCTGAAGTGCTTTGCTCCTGTATAAATTTGCTTTCATTCATTGTATTTTTTTTTCATTTGGCAAATACCCAAAAACCTACTAGAAGCTTTATTTTGCACTTCTTATAAATGCTTTGGAGGCATTAGCAACGTGCCCCCTACCTTCTTCCCTTGTTAGCATCCTTGCTTGGCTTATTAATTTCCCTTTCACTGGGATCTTTTCTTTTAAGTTAATGGCATTTATAAAACAACAGGTGTATGAGGCAATTAACGTGTAAACTATACAGGAAAATGAAAACTATACAGGTCCATTATGATAATTAGTCATGGCCAACAGTAAAAAAAATTGTATGACAATGTTTAGCTGGTAAGATCATGCAAACAAGAGGTACCCAGAAAATTGCCTTTAAACTTGGTGTGATTGGCTGGTTACCCAGAAATGGGTAACGGGATGATGTATACCTATGTTAAGCATGCCACCTAAGACAGGAACAGAACCAAAGGCAGTTCTGTCTTCCTATGATGGGTAAGGGTGGGACTACAGGAGCTACCCCCAACCTAAGACAGGGACAGCCCCCTCAAGTGACTTTCAGCTTTCTAAAAATTAATAAAAATATAAAGGGGAACCTGTGGGAGACTTACTGCCTCTGAATCAGTTTTGCCCACACCCCGTTGTGCTTGGCTTCTCCTTCTGTTCTGATCTATCAAATACTATCTCTGCAAGTAGTTATTGATCCATTGTTCCCGTGTGCTGAACATTCTGACTTTTCTGCATGTTGAGTTAGGGACTTCAGGCCTGACCATTAGAGCATGGGTAGGTTGACAATAACTTCCCTAGTTACCCATGGACACAAGGAGAATTTCCTTTTTTCCCTTTCCCTATATTTACCTGGATTATTCTCATGAATAAACAAGACTTGATCAGAATACTGTCTTGTCGCCATCTCTTGTGTCTCTTGTCCATTCAATTCTCACTACTGCTCTAGGGTGTCTGTTCACTTACCCGCGGGCCAGGGCAAATTTTAATATGTAATAGGATTTATTCTGATACTTTTTGTACAGATATTGTTTTAAAGGCAGAAACAGAAATGAGCATGAAATAACATAAATACAGTACTCACGTATGAAATTCTAAACTATGTTAAGGAAGTATACCCATACATGAATATGTATGTATAAATATAATTATGCATAGTCATTCTCATACATGTGCACATACATAAACTTATATAAATATTGGAAAGTAATTGAGATGCTTCATAGCATATTAGGCGAGAGATTGTAAAACTGAACTTCTTATACTATGTGGGATATCAGCTTTTTCTCACTCAGATCCAAGTAGTGTGTTATTTCATTTGTTTATTGGCCAAAGTCATGTCTATAAGTGCAAAACTAGAAATTCAAAGACCATTTCAAAATAAGACCCACATTGGAGCACCGACAGAAATCTCAGGTCCAAATCAGGAGCAGAAGGAGAGAGAGCACGAGCAAGGAACTCAGGACCACGAGGGGTGCACCCACACACTGAGACAATGGGGATGTTCTATCGGGAACCCGCCAAGGCCAGCTGGCCTGGATCTGAAAAAGCCTGGGTTAAAACCGGACTCGCTGAACATAGCGGACAATGAGGACTACTGAGAACTCAAGAACAATGGCAATGGGTTTTTGATCCTACTGCACGAACTGGCTTTGTGGGAGCCTAGGCAGTTTGGAAGCTCATCTTACTAGACCTGGATGGAGGTGGGTGGTCCTTGGACTTCCCACAGGGCAGGGAAACTTATTGCTCTTTGGCCTAACGAGGGAGGAGGACTTGATTGGGGGAGGGGGAGGGAAATGGGAGGTGGTGGCAGGGAAGAGTCAGAAATCTTTAATAAATAAATAAAAATTAAAAAAATATGATTTCAATTGCCAATATGGTGAAGGAACGTGCTTTGGAAGCTTCTATATACTTTCATCATCATAAATGTTACTACATCTGCTATTATTTGAATTTAAATGTGATTGACTACTTGTGCTATAATAGCAGGTTAATCCTCAAATTACCATGACAAAAAAATCTTAATTCTCATTAGCTACATGCCAAAAGGAGAATAGTAAGAAGTCTTCAGAAATATTTTTGTCAAATGACCAAAAATTTCAGGAGAGAAATCAAGTAAATATTGTCATTAAGACTCTATGATGGAAGGCATAACTCAAACAGCCTTAATGGCTAGGAATCTAGAACTACAATGGTGACAGATTTGCATAAAAATAATATATTTTATTTTCCAAAGAGTCTAATGAAATATTGTTATGGTCATATATCTGAGCATCGTTTCACCCTCATCAGAGATGTCTTTTGGCACTAGTTGGAAAACAAAATGTGCCGGGAAGATCTTTCTATAAAAACTGAGGCTGTGTGGTACTATTTTAATGTTTCATGTCTTTAAACCTACTTGAAAGCTTTGTACATTTATATTTTAAAGATGGTAGAAATATTGTAACAGATTCAAATGGAGGCTGTTGATTCCAAAGTAACAATGTTTTCAAATCTCAACATTACTAGCAGACATATCACATTTAGAGTCTAAGATGAATGTACAAGATAAGATCTGAACTTTTTCAAAGCATATGAAAACAAGACACACAATAACAAAGAAATCTATTCTGTTAATTATTTTTAAGGGAAGTATGTAATACCACGCTGCCATCATCAATAAACACTAAATTTCAAAAAAGCTCATGCTGTCTTATATCCAAATTAGGAAAGGGCATAAAGTGTGGAAGTATCATGTACAAGAGCAGTTATATGCAAAAACACAAAGATTATTTTAACCAAAACAGCAAATTTGAGTGTGTGAGAACTTAAAAAGCAATAGGATGATAAGAAGTAGGTTTCCTCTTCTATATCTTATTCTAATTTTAGAGTCTTTGGTGACAGACACGGTAATGTTTTCATAAATTAGTATATAATATTTTAAATGATTCTAACTTTTTATGAAAAAAAAAAAAACCCTGCAACGCCATACCCATTTTTGCAATGAAACTTGGTGAGAGGAGGAAAGGGCATGACACCTCTTGACGCTGTCAGATGCTCAAACCTGAAGTGAATTATTTCCTTGAAGATATTGCATTGTTTCAAGACTGACACAGTGGTATCACAATTTAAAGAGAAGGAGAGGTTTCAGAAGCAGGGATGGACATGATGCACAGACCATAACAGGAGACTCAGAACTCTAATACATGAAATGTACCGGTACCTGATTGCTAATTTCCCAAGGCTTTTTCTCATTTAGATGTCAAGAGCAGTGTGCCGTCTGTCATGTCTGGGCCAATGTCCTTTCTGCTTTCAGGTATAAACATTTGTAGCTGAGAGCTGACATATAGCCAGAGACTGACTAGTAAGGACCCACTATGCTGACAATATTGTTAGCTCTTCTTGCCTCTGACTGAAGGAGTGTGTGCATTCAAATTTTCCCCCGAACAATGATGAGAACGATCTCAATTCCACCAATAGGAACAAAGCCTGTGGTAACCTTGGAGATCTGCGTCAGAGCCGCTGACTCTTTTCTCCCTCCCATCTTAATGTTTGCTCTGGCAGAAAAAAAAAAATGAAAGTGAAAGTGGATGACAGGAAAAAAAAATGTAGTTTCCCTAGGACCAGAATCCAATTATCAAAAGGGGAAATCATTGTGAGTTAACTAGGAGGTATCTGACTTCTTGGGTTTGTATCCTGCCTATCTACCTGAAATTTTCCATTTCTCCGTGCCGATGGCTGATTGTGATACTGTGCTGCCGATTGCCGCTTACTGGTATCACATTCAGAAATGCCGTGTCAGAGTCCATAACACACTGATTGGGGAATCAGACACTTGAAATTTTCAGATTCCAAGGTGCCTGTGGCTATTTGCCAACACAGTAATTATCTTAGTGGGGTCTCCAATGGTGCATAAGATGAGGAAATCCCAGTTGTTGTCAGGTATAGAATTTCTAAGCAAATCTTCATTTCAGAAAATACAGAATCCAAGGCTCACCTATGAATGACAGATTTTACGGCTTAAGCAGTGGCTTCAGACCCAAGCACATTTCCTGCACTGCAAACAGAAACAGGTGACTCTTAGCAGAAGCATGGGGAATCTCACAAATTCCTTGCTTTTCCTATTGCTTCCGTATCCTGCAGGTCTCTGGGAAACATTTTCTTCTCTGGTGTTTTTTACAGTGAGGCTTTGACTTAAGTCCAGCTTTGAGCAGGACTTTAGTCAAAGCCCCACTGGCAAAATCCCTCAGTGCAGACCTTTTTATGCCATGTAGGAACCAATAAGGAGAGAGATCTCAAATCAAGGACCGGAAAGCACACGATTGCATTTAATTTGGTGATCTCATCCAGAGCTGATGAGTCATCTATGTCTCCCTCCTCCCTGTGTTTTTGAAAGAAGCCAAGCAAATGACAGGGGAACACAGGATAAAATGAAATTTACCCTGGGTTTTGCCTCCAGTTAACAGCTGACAAAAGTAAAAATATGACAGGTTGGGCCAGCCAGCAGCTGCTTGTGCCTTGAATCTACTTATATACATGAGAGCCTCCATTCCTTTCTGAACATTTCTGATCGTCAATCTGTGCTGCCAATGTATCTGGCTTCTGATTCTTTTGATCATTTTTTGTCTGTTTTTATGTGTGTTTTTTAATATATTCAAATATAATTAAATATGTTACATATGTTATGATAGTATAAATTACATACAAATATAATATACAATTATACTTTTTCATGTAGTTGAATTATAATACATAATGTATTTAAGTTGATTAGAGTTTAGTAGGAATGGGTGGGCTGTAGAAAAACTGTAGATTTGAAACCCTCTTCCAAAAAGACCCAACTGTAATATAGTAGCCCACAGTGTCTTAATGATAAAAAATAAATTCAGTAATTGATTTCAGATAAAATTAAATCTATTTATATTGCTATTATTTGGGTTTGCTTGTTTTAAGGCTTATAGGTGTTTGCACATTTACCTTTGCATGAAGTAGCCTTTACATTTTTGTTTCTTACATGCAATCAATATACATCCTCTATATAAATCAATAAAACATCCTATAAATAATAATTTTTATTTATTTATTCAAAAAACTAGATACCTAATATTAGGATTGTAATTATTCAGCCACAGAAGCTGCACTTCTGGGTTCTAAAGTCAGGCATGTGCAGTCAGTCCTTTTGGCACAAAAGGCCCCGCATGACACATGCGTGCGTGGTTACATTTATGTATGACTCAGCTAAACTCTTGTGCACATGCGTGAGTCTCCTGTCAACCTGGCCCCAAATGACCCACATGCCTGCATGGGTGATTACATCCATGTATGATACAGCTAAACCCTCGTGCGCATGCATGAGTCACCTGTCACCTATGTCATCAGTGTGAAGTAGTCACGCCAACTGCCTGTGCGCATGTGTGGGGCAGCCTTTAAAACTGGATGTGCCATCTTTTACTCTCTGTGCACCTTGCTCTCCAGATCTGTGCACACTCTCCTCTAATAAACTCCTAAGCGGGTTTGTTGACGTTCCATGTCTCCTTCTCACTCACGCTCAGGTAATTTCATTGGTGCCGAGAGACATGAGAGGCTCTCCTGACCCAGGCCCTTCTCTCTCCTGGGGTCGGGATCCGGAATAGGCAATTTTCTCCAAAACAACCTCGTGTTCCATATGCCTGAGTGCGATTTCTCTGAACAACACGGGCTTCAATTGGTGAGTTCCCCCATTTGGGCCAGCTTAACCATTTCCCTGAACCGAGGAATTGACCCTTGAGCTCCAGCAACCCTCTGGTGTTCCTAGAAATGGGGGGACTGCCCTCAACCACGGTCTTCATGGTGGTTCCCTTAGCTGGCATTCATCTGTGGATTGCTTCCCTCAGTTGAGATTGTGTTTGGAATGGCCCAGGGCCAATCCACCTGTGACTGTGGGCCAAGGGTCCCTCATATCCTTCTTTTTCTTTCATTCTTTTTCCATTTCTTTTCCTTTCTTTTTTTCCCCCACTGTGTGAGGCCGCTCAGAGCATCCTCTGGCCTTCCTAGGTTCCGAGTCACCCCGACTAGATCTAGACAGGCTAATTGTCCCACCCATGGCAAGGGGACGCCCTTCCACGGGTCTTGTGACACCTATAGGGGGAGATGTACTGCTAATAGGCCTTGTGATGTTGCCTTTTCACGGGTTTCCACAGTCTCAACTATGGGAACCAAGCCATCCAAACCCATCATTCCAGCCTCCCCCCTGGGATGCCTTTTAGAGGCCCTAAAACCCCAAGCCTTAATGCCCTACATACAGATTCCCACATTTGTCCCCCTTTGTTAAAAAAAAAATGGCCTTGTTACAATTTAGATGGAAATCTAAAGTAAAGTGGCCACCTAATGGCACCTTTGATCCTGATATTTTATGGGAGCTTTCTAACTGTCAGTGCACAGGCAAATGGAAGGAGTTTTTTACATCCAAGCTTTTTACTATTTAAGCTCTAAACCTAAGCCCTCTGTCTTTGCAAGCTGTTCGCCCTGTCACATGTTTCTGGCTATGCCATCTATACTGGAAGAACCCTCTACTTCTGCTCTGGACCCAGCTAACGAACCTCTGACTTTTCAACCTCAGCAGGCAGCTAACCCCATCCCACCTGGTTCTACTCCTTCCCTTTAGCCCCTGCTGTTGCTCCTTCAACCTTTGTTTCTGCTCCTGTCTTTTCAGCCCCTGCCATTGCTCTGTCAGCCCCAGTTCCTATTCCTGTCCCTTCAGTCCCTGCCATCGTTCCTTTAACCCCTGTTTCTGCTCTTGTTCCTTCAGCTCCTGCCATTGCTCCTTCAACCCCTGTTTCTGCTCCTGTCCCTTTAGCTTTTACTCCTGCTTCTATGCTGGTTCCTTTACCTATTGCTCCCGACCATGCTAAGGAATCCACATCTTCCCAACCTCAACAGGCAGATACTTCTGCTCCTTCACCTCCTGCTGTCTCGCCCCCTCCCTCTGCTTGTTCTTCAGCTCACACTCCCCACTCCACTACCTGCTCCAGTAGCCCTGCTGAATCATTCCTCCTCTCTGGTACCTGGTTGCAGTAGCCGCCCTGCTCTGGCACCCACCTTTACCCATCCTCTCACATGCTCATGTGCTGCTATGAAACCTAACCCTAACTAAGCCAAGCCTGCTACAGTTCTTTTTGGGAGGTGGCTGGCATAAATGGATTGATTAGGGTAATGCTCCTTTCTCACTCTCAGAACTCTCCCATATAGAACAAAAAGTAGGGTCCTATACCTCTAATGCTACCACTTTCATAAAGCAATTCCAATATCTTACCCAGTCTTATAATCTTATCTTTCCTTACATCTGTATGATCTTATCTAATAACCTACTTCATGAAGAGTGCAGGCAAGTTTGGGAGCAGGCCAGGGAACATGCAGACGAGATTCACCAGGCTCTTGCCTCCCACCCTCCCAAAGCAGAGGCAGTCCCAGAGTAAGAGCCACACTGGGATTTTAATACTGCAGGTGTGATCTTAGCTAGGGACCAGCTATTGACTTGCCTCCTGGCAGGTCTCTATAAGGCTGTCCTCAAGCCAGTAAACTATACTAAGCTCTCAGAGATCACTCAAGATAAAAAGGAAAATCCAGCATTTTTGCAACACCTCACAAAAGCTCTGTTACAGTATACTAACTTAGATCCCGAAACCGCAGAAGGCAAACAGTTACTAATGACTCATTTTTTTTTTAATCAATGCTACTCTAACATTAGGGCTAATCTTAAATGTTTGGAGAAAGGCCCCTTGATCCCACAGGCAGAAGTCTTAGAGTTTGCTTTTAAGGTGTACCATGCAAGAAATGACAAAACCCGAAATCACTGTCACATGATAACCACGGCCTCCTGACCGGCCAAGGATACAGACCACCTGATCCATGTTGTCCATGCTGCTCCCTTGCCCCCCGGGCTTAAGAACCACCAGGCCCATGTTTCAAATGTGATAGAACTGGTCACTGGGCCCAAACATGCCCCAATCCTCATCTTGGTCCCACGAGACCTTGTCCGAGATGCCATAGGGAAGAACATTGGGCAGTAAGTATATTGTCCTCCTGCACATAGTAGCATGGAGATATCAAACCCAGAAAATTCCCAAGTTGACCTCTAGGTCTGGCCATGGGTGAGTGAGGCTTCCCCAGGCTCCTTTGACCTAACCACACCATCATCTGTAACAGGGAGCCACAGGTGAACATCACGGTATCAGGATGGCCTATCACCTTTCTCTTGGACACCGGAGCCACATACTTGGTACTGAGAGAATTCTGGGGGCCTATCTCTCCTTCTAGTTTCCCTATTGTTGGGGTAGGGGGACAGCCTTATCTATCTCATCAGACCCCACCACTTAACTGTGTTTTTAGGGATATTTGTCTCACTCATTTGTTTTTAGTCATGCCAACCTACCTGGTACCTCTCATGGGAAGGGATTTTTTAGCAAAAGTAGGAGCTTCCATTTCATTTGTTCTTTCCATTCATCTTACCCCAGACTTGCCAGCAGATCTACTCCTCCTTCTCCTAGCCTCCCAAGCTCTCAACCCCAATGTGTCTTTTCCTCTATCAGCCTCCCAGGTAGAGCCCCAAGTCTGGCACACCCAAAACCCCTCCATTGCTAAACAGCATTCCCCCATTGTTATCCAATTACAAGATCCTACTAAGTACATTACCCAAGCTCAATACCGCCCCCCCCTCTCTCCAGAGCCTTAAGGGACTTAAGCCTATGATCTCTGACCTCTTAAGAAAAAACCTACTTCACCCCACCTCTTCTCCCTTTAACACCCCTATACTTGCTGTTAAAAAAAACTAACGGAATTTTTTGCCTGGTTCAAGACCTCTGGCTCATTAACTCTGCAGTGGTTCCCCTTCATCCTGTAGTTCCTAACTCTTACACACTTCTTTCCACTATTCCTCCCTGAACCTCCCACTTCTTAGTTCTTGACCTCAAGGATGCTTTTTTTTTCTCTATTTCTCCTAGCTCTCAATATCAAAACATCTTTGCCTTCACCTGGACTGATCCTGACACTCATCTCTCCACATAGCTCACCTGGACTATCCGTTCCCAGGGATTCTGGGACAGCCCACACCTGTTTCGTCAGGCTTTAGCTTCTGACCTGCTCTCTCTGTCTCTCCCTAAGTCTAAATTCATACAGTATGTAGATGACATTTTACTTTGCAGCCCATCATTGGAGATCAGCAAAACTGATACCTCTGCTCTTCTAAATTTCCTGTCCAAAAGGGACTATAGAGTCTCACTTTCTAAGGCCCAACTGTCTACCACTCAGGTCATTTATTTGGGATTAACTATAACCACAACTCAAAAGGCTATTACCCTAGACAGAAAGAAACTAATTCAGTCCCTTGCAGTTCATTCCACAAAAGAAGAGGTTTAATCATTCCTAGGAATAGCTGGCTTCTTGCGTTCCTGGAGCCCCTCTTTTTCTCTCCGCACCTGCCCCTTATATGAGGCAGCTCTCAGCTCTCTGCATGAGCCCCTTCTCCATCCCATTACTTAAGCTTTCCAGAGATGCCAGCAAGCCCTTATCCAGGCCCCAGCTCTTCATCACCCAGATTTAACATTCCATTTCTCCCTCTATGTAACAGAGAAGGAGGGATATGCCCTTGGGGTCCTAGGACATCAGCTGAGACCTTCTTTTGCACCTGTAGCATACCTGTCAAGGAAGATGGACCTTACCCCTCATGGCTGGGCACCCTGCATATGTGCTTTAGCTGCCATTGAGCTTTTTATTCATGAGTCAAAAAAAAAAATAACCTTTGGGTCACCCACCACTGTCTTCTCCCACCACAATCTGTCTCATCTCTTAACTTACAAAGGCTTACCCCCTTCCTGAGTTTTTTCCCCCCAAGTGGCATTAGTAGAAGATGCCACACTCACCTTCCAATGCTGCCCACCCCTTAATATCTCAAATCTCCTACCTCAACCTAATATTAATTATTCCCCACCTCACTTCTTCATAAAGATCTTAGAGGATCTACTGCCCCACCCCTCACATATACAGGAGGGCAAACTGTCCCAGACCACTTATACCTAGTACACAGATGGCAGCTAATTTGTATGTGATGGGACCCGTAGAGCAGGGTATGCCATAGTATTGGATACTGGGGTAGTGGAGGCACGGGCACTCCCTGCCCATAACACTAATCAGCAGGCTGGGTTGATAGGTCTTGCTAATGCCTTCCAGATAGCAAAAGGACACTCTTCAAATATTTACACAGACTCCAAATATGCCTTTTATATCCTCCTGTCCCACACAGCTATCTGGAAGGAGCGTGGGCTTCTTACAATGAAAGGAGGATCCATAACTAACTCAGGCTACATTATGGACCTGTTAAAGGCTTCCCATCACCCCAAAGCTATAGGAATTATTAACTGTCGGGCTCATCAGACTGACAGTTCCATTATTTCCAAGGGCTGATCAGGCAGTTAGAACAGCAGCATTCCAGAACCCAAACCAACCCCAATCACCTCAGGGGGTTTATACAGTACAGCCTGCATTCTCACAGATACCTTCTGACACCCAGGAAATTCTGTTCTACCTACATCAGCTCTGTCATCCTAATAGTAAATCTCTGTTTCATGTTCATAGCAGCATTGTTTGTAATAGCCAGAACCTGGAAACACCCTAGATGCCCTTCAAATGAAGAATGGATGAAGAAAGTATGGAATATATACATATTAGAGTACTACTCAGCAGTAAAAAAACAAGGATTTCTTGAAGTTTGCAGGCAAATGGATGGAAATAGAAAACACTATCCTGAGTGAGGTAAGCCAGACCCAAAAAGAGGAACAGGGGATGTACTCACTCATATTTGGTTTCTAGCCATAAATAAAGGACATTGAGGCTATAATTCGGGTTCTTAGAGAAGCTAAATAAGAAGGTGAACCCAAAGAAAAACATATAGGCATCCTCCTGAATATTAACCTTTATCAGGCGATGAAAGGAGACAGAGACAGAGACCCACATTGGAGCACTGGACTGAAACCTCAAGGTCCAAATCAGGAGCACCAGGAGAGAGAGCACAAGCAAGGAACTCAGGACCGCGAGGGGGGGCACCCACACACTGAGACAATGGGGATGTCCTATCGGGAACTCACCAAGGCCAGCTGGCCTGGGTCTGAAAAAGCCTGGGTTAAAACCGGTCTCACTGAACATAGCGGACAATGAGGACTACTGAGACCCCAAGAACAATGGCAATGGGTTTTTGATCCTACTGCACGAACTGGCTTTGTGGGAGCCTAGGCAGTTTGGATGCTCACCTTACTAGACCTGGATGGAGGTGGGTGGTCCTTGGACTTCCCACAGGGCAGGGAACCCTGATTGCTCTTTGGGCTGACGAGGGAGGGGGACCTCTTATTGGGGGAGGGGGAGGGAAAGGGGAGGCGGTGGTGGGGAAGAGACAGAAATCTTTAATTAATTAATAAAGAAATAAATAAATTAAAAAAAAGACCACCGCAAAAAAAAATCTGTTTCATTTTGTCAAGGCTCACCTCCAACCCACCCCTGAGAACAGAGTTCTTAAAAGCTATCACTGCCTCTTGTCAAATTTGTCAAAAATCATATTCCAAGACAAAATACCGTAGCTTCCCTTTTTCCACCAACCAGGCCAGGGGCTCCCTTCCAGGAACTGATTGGCAACTGGATTTTACTCATATGCCCATGGTCAGAAGAGATAAATATCTCCTGATCTTGGTGGACACAATGTCTGGGTGGATTGAAATTTTTCCCACCACTAATAAGAGGGCCCAGTCAGTTTCTGAGTTTTTCTCTGAGAAATCATCCCCTGGTTTGGAATTCCAACCTCTCTTCAGTTGGATAAAGTTCACTTCCCAGATTTCCCAAAATTTGTCCAAGGCTCTTAACATTTTCTGGCATTTTCACATCCCATACCACCCTCAGTATTCAGGTAAGATAAAGCAAACTACCTGCTTTTAAATTTTTTTCTTGATAAGATGTCACAGGAGCTTCACCTCGACTGGGTAAAACCTTTGTCTCTGGCCCTTCTTAGGCTTAGGGCTGTCCCCAAAAGCCCCCTTTTTATCTCGCCCTTTGAACTCATGTATAGGCAGCCAGTTTTAACCCCCAGCCTCTTACCTAAAACCTCTCCCCTTCCTGATCACCTGCTTACTCTACTGTTATCCCATCTATGCTCCCTACTATGGAATTTTACCAACTACTCATTACCTCAACCATGTGTTAATTCATGCCCACCACTGATTAAAATAGGGGATCAGGTATTATTCTCTCCCCCAGACCAACACCCCTCACCACTTTCCCCTAAATGGCAGGGCCCCTTTAAAGTAATTCTTGTAACTCCCACAGCTGCCAAGCTCGAGGGACTTCCTCAATGGATTCACCTGTCATATTTTAAACCTTTTACTCTTCCTGCTCAAGATAGTCCTCTATATACAGTAACTCGAACAGGGCCCTGTTCCCTTAAGTTCCAGAGGACACCAAGATCAGCCACTCTCTTTCCAGTTCCAGAAAAATAAAAGCCTTATCCTTACTCACCTCTCCTGTGCCAAAACTCCATATACTCTCCATCTTCCTCTTTCTCCTATCTGCTTTACCAACTTCTCCACATCTCCAATATCATGCTTAAATTTCCAGTTAACCACTCAGCTGTTATTACAGGGACCATCATTAAATATAGAGACAGAGGTTCTATAAGAATTGTCAAAAGCCCAGGTGGTAAGAAACAACTAGTTTGTAGCCCCAAACTCCAAAAAAACTCACAAAAGAGACTTTAACATAACAGGTTTTTCACTGACTGCAACAGTGTTTCCTGGATGTTAAGGTAATACCATCATGCAAAAGGAAAACGAGTGCCTCAAGATTTACTTCAGGTAAAACATTAAAGGGTCTAATAATTATTCTTTTTAATAATTTTCTTCTTCTTTCCCCCCCACCATTCTATGATCATAATCATAAACTTTTAATATGTCTAAAATTTGTTTCTTTTCCAACATTTCTTTCATAAGCTTCAAGGAGTCAATTGGACCTATTTAAATGGACCAGATTCGCCCAGAATAAGTATCATTTAATTCTTCCCTTATCATTCCTGGTCTCAGGAACCCCTGGAAAATTCCCTCCTCCACCCCTCCATAAAAGAACCTCCCCTTTACATCTTGGGACTCTCCTCTCTTAATCACTGGGATCTAAAATTTTTTCCAGACATATTTTTCTGCCTTTCCAGCATCCTGCAAGGTCCAAGCTGCCAGCCAGCCAGTTCCTCAGAGCCCAGAAAATACAACAGTAATCAGCCACCCCAGGAAATGGTCAAACATCTCAACTCCTTAACGCCCACAAAATCAGCGTGAAGCAGTCAAGAGAGACCTTACAGTGCCCCATTCCCATCCATTAAGATCCCAAAACCACCCAAGTTTTTATAATAAGCAAAAGGACGGAATCTAATTATTCAGCCACAGATAAAGCTGAACTTCTGGGTTCTAAAGGCAGGTATGTGTGGTCAGGCCCTCGGGCACAAAAGGCCCTGCGTGAACCACATGCATGCATGCATGGTTACATCCACGTATGACTCAGCTAAACTCTTGCACACATGCATGAGTTTCCCGTCATCTGGGACCCACATGAGTGCATATGTGGTTACATCCACGCATGACACAGCTAAACCCTCGCAGGCATGCATGAGTCAGCCATCACCTACGTCATAAGTGTGGCATAGTCACACCAACTCCCTGTGCGCATGTGTGGGGCAGCCTTTAAAAACTGGGTGCACCGTCTTTCACTCTCTCTACACCTTGATCTCCAGGCCTGGGCACACTCTCCTCTAATAAACTCCTAAGTGGGTTTGTTGGCATTCCTTTTCTCCTTCTCACGTGTGCTCAGGTAATTTCAAGGATATCCATATAAAGAACTCAAGAAACTAGACATTAAAACTCTAAATAACTCAATTAAAAAATGGGGTACCGAACAGAGAATTCTCAACGGAAGAATTTCAAATGGCCAGAAGATACTTAAAGTCATGTTCAACCTCCTTAGCAATCAGGGAAATGCAAATCTACAACTTTGAGATACCATCATACACCTGTCAGAATGGCTAAAATCAAAAATACCAATGATAGCTGTCACGGGCACCCTCGATCAGCAAGACCAGCAAGGAAGACGCGAGACACACCGGAGCTCTTCTCACTGCAGTTTATTCCAGGATTTTATTCACTTTGTCTTTTCTCCTCTCTCTTCTCTCTCTCTGGGCAAACCTCTCCCAGCCCTTAAGTAGGCATGGGCTGCCAATCCCAGATTGCCAGGTGGGCACTGCCCATAGGCCCACGCATATGCAAGCAGCTGATGATTATTGTGTGATCAGGCATAAGTCAGACTTTAGCCATAGGAGTTGATTATACATCTCCATCAGGTGTGGCTCTATGCTGCTCACTACAGATAGCCTATGCTGGAGAGGGTGTGGAGTAAGGGAAACACTCATCCTTTGCTGGTAGGAATGCAAACTTATGAAACTTCTTTGGAAATCTGTGTGGCAGTTTCTCAGGAAATTAAGAGTCAACCTACCTCAACACACAGAAATACCATTCTTGGGAATGTACCCAAGAGATGCGCAATCATACTACAAAAGCATTTGTTCAACTATGTTCAAAGCAGCATTATTTGTAATAATCAGAACCTGGAAACAACATAGATGCCCCTTAATGGAAGAATGGATAAAGAAAGTATGGCACATATACACATTAGAGTACTACTAGCAGTAAAAAACAATGCATCTTGAATTTTGCATGCAAATGGATAAAAATAGAAAACACTATCCTAAGTGAGATAACCTAGACCCAAAAAGATGAATATGGCATGCACTCAGTCATAAGTGGATTCTAGCCATAAACAAAGGACATTGCACCTATAGTTTGTGATCCTAGAGAAGCTAAATAATAAGGTATACCCAAAGAAATACATATATACATCCTCCTGGAAATTGGAAGCAGACAAGATCACCAGGCAAAAGTTGGGAGCATGAGGGTGGGGGTGGGATGAGGGAACAGGAAAGGGGGAGAGAGAATGGAGAAGGAGAGGGTTGGGGAGAGCTTGGGGGAGTGGGATGGTTGACATGGAGCAAGGACAGATATGGAAGTAGGGAAAAGGATATTTTATTAAGAGAGCCATTTTAGGGTTGGTAAAAGACTTGGCACTAGAGGGGTTTCTTGGTGTCCAGGGGTTTCTTGGTGTCCCCAGCTAGGTCCTTGGGCAGTAGAGGAGAAGGTGCCTGAACTAGCCTTATCCCATAGTCACACTAATGAATATCTTGAATATAACCATAGAAGCTTTGTCTGTCAATGGATGGAGACAGAGACAGAGACCCATGTCGGAGCACTACACTGAGCTCCCACGGTCCAGTTGAAGAACAGAAGGAGAGAGAAAATTAGCAAGGAAGTCAGGATCACATGGGTTGTTCCACCCACTGAGACAGTGTGCCTAATCTAATGGAAGTTCACCAAAGCCAGCTGTACTAGGACTGAATGAGCACGTGATCAAACCTGATGGGGAACTTCAGCCAATCACATTCTGTTTAGGGTGTGCCCCCCTGGGGCCACAGAAAAACAGATAAAACATCCAGGTGCACTTGGCTCTTCCTCTTTTGTTCCCAGCACTCCTGAATCGCTGAAACCCTGGTTTTGTAAGTTCTCTTTCTTCCATTTATTAAAAGCTTAATCTATTATATTAAACTGGTCTGGTTAATTCTAAATACCGATCGACCACGCCCCTTCATATGACGCTTCAGCGCGGAGCCCTTTGGAGCCTTTAAGGCTCTAGAAAAGCCTCATTTCCTGTGCTGCACCACTGGGATTTGACATTGGGCTCTTGATTGAGAGAATCTTGGTTCTGTACACTTGAATTCAGCGGGTCACCCCACGCGCAGTTTTCCCAGCGCTTGTGCTGCCACAGCCATGAAACAAGCCAGCCAGCTAATGGAGAGCAGGGCGCGCAACTCGGCTAGTGGCTGCCCTACTCCGTCCGGCAGTGCCCTCCCCGCCACCCCAGCTGAGTCCAGCCTATGCCGCCACCCGCCTGTAGTTATAACGCACACAGCATACAGTCTGTGAGTTTAACCTCTGGATTTGAGTATACATATTTCAGACTCCCCCCCCCCCCCCCGTTCTGACTCCTCGGCCACATGGATTCAGGTGCACCGCGCCATCTAATGGCAGGAAATGGTCATTACAGGTAAGATATCTTTCGATTAAAAAATAAATAAATATACATACAGGTTTGATTAAAAATGTCAGACAACATAACCGTTCAAGATTTTCACAGCCTTTTAATTTACACCATGTCTGAGATTTTACAAGATGTCTATGGTATTCCAGTTGTTTGGCTACTCCTGGGGCTTATCATTTTAATTGATTTTGGCAACTTCTTTATAATATAGTTTGATAACAGAAAATTGATCCAGTCCTTACAGACTGAATCCAGGATTCTTTGGACAGAGGTTGAAAACTTAAGAAAGGGCACAACTGTTTTGAATGATAAGTTTCAGTCAGTTGAGGTAATTTCAAAAACAATTCAGACTGACACCAACCTCCTCAAGAAAGAGTTTAGACTAGATCTTTGTCTGATATGACTTGGTCAACTGAGCAAAATTTTGAGAAGGTGCAGTCTAATATTAATTCATTTAAAGAGAGCTTTGCTGCTCTAGAGAAGGGAAAAACGGCTGCAGAAAGACATTGGATAATAGAAAAGTCAGCTGAAATAAATCAACCAGTTTATTTCAAGGATGTGCTGAACTCGCAATGGAAGCCGGGAGATGTGCTGTGTTAGGGAAGGGGTTTTGCTCTTGTCTCCACAAGAGAGGAAAAATTGTGGATACCATCAAAATTAATAAAGGTTCAGTTTGAAGAAGAGAAACCTCAGAAAAGATAACAATTCATTCACAAGGATACTAATCATAACAATGGTAAGAAAAACATATAGGTTGGGGGCAGGGTTCTCTTCTTATCTCCACAGGAAAATCTTCAAAGAATTTAAAGGACCCTGAATATTTGAATAGTGATGGATGGAAACTAGTTACAACCCAGTATGGATCAGCAATAAAACTAAATAGGTTCAGTAAGTATGAACATTTTTAAATAAGTATTAATGTGCGTTTATTTATAAATATGTAGAGCTGGTTTTGGAGTCGGACAATGGCTCAGTCCCTCTCCACTTCCAAGCCTGTTGATAAGAGATATCTCAGAGTTTCTGTCTCATGTCAGGAGCCATGATATGGGACATAAAAATAATAATGATAATAATAATTGATAAACTTTCTTTGCCTCTCCTCATATCTGTTTGTCTTTATTACACCTTTCATTGAATATATATGTCTGTATATATCTTTGTAGATAATATTTAACTTTCCTGTAACAAACAATATATTTTCCTGCAGTAATCTTTGAAGTTTCTAGGATGAAGTTGGGGCCCTACAACATCAACTCCACCTGGTTACTATGATGTCATGATATTGATGGCGCTAATATTAGACCTGTTTTTTGGTACCGGCTGCACAAGACAGTTCCGAATTGTGCACATTTTTGGCAACACTCTGGTCAGACATCCTCAAAACACACAGAGAATATTTGTAATTTTCTTAGACCAAATATTAATCTGGGAATTTTACTATCATTTACTTTCACAGGGCCTCCTAAGAAGAATGTCACCCCCATGACAGCTGGAAGCAATCTTAGAGGACGATGTCCCCTCTCCCAGCACAGTTTGCCCTCAGGTTTAGGGACATCATTTAGGGGTTGGTATAGGGCTTAGGGGATGGGGGAGGTATTTTATAGGCTCAGGGGTGTTTATTGAAAAGAAAAAAAAGGGGGATTAACTGGTTTGATGGGATAATTGGTACTTGTGAGTTATTGTTTTTAGAAAATTATATTGGTATTGATTCTTATATATTAATACAAAAGTTAAAGTATATTGAATATTGTATGCTTCTACCTCTGTTTAAAACATTTGTCATATATATAGCCTCTGTTTAAAACATTTGTTATATATATATATTGTATTGACATTTCTACCTCTGATATTATTATGTAATGATATACATTGTTTACATTTGGAGGTCATTGTCCTCATTTATTGCACAGTTGTTTATTCTCTTAGTCTTCAAGTTAGACAGGTATTGAGAATTATAAATCAATAGTCATACAGTATTTATATGTTTTTCATATTTATATGTAGGCTAATCAGGTTCTTTAGATACATGGAGATTATATTTAGTATAGATAGTATAATCTTCAACCTCTTCAAAGAGCTATAGAAAATGGCCTATAATCTAACCTAGAGTTTTGTGCTAATGAGACACAATCACTCCTGGCAACACCGCTCTACTCCCGAGAGAATGTTGAGTACCAAAGACACTCCACTTGGAGCTTGTCTTCTTCTTGGCAGAACTGGCCTTTGGGCAAAGAAAAACCCATACCTTGACTACTGACAGAGGTACAGAGTATCCATAAATGGATAAAAACAGGATTATCTTATCTTGCCATGACAGGGTAAGATAGTTTTAAAAGGCTCCTTGCCTTTGAAAATGGTATGTCAATTATGTTAGGCCTTAGCCAAAGTTGGTTGCCTCAACATTGCAAACGAGACTTTGGGTGATTGACCAGGTAGTCAGTTGTCTCTGTCATTTGTTGCACATTTTGGGAGTTTCTCATTTGTACTTTTTGATTGCTCAAGTAATATTACTTCCCTTCTCAGATCTTTTATAGAGTTGAAGATTAGATAATTGTGGTTACCCTCTACATAATTTAGACTCCTTGAAATAAAATGCTTAGTAAAACTTTTGTTATATGTTTCTTGCTTAATATTGTCTGTTGTTTGTAATTTTATATTTGGTATTTGTTCCTATTTTATATAGTTGTATTGGGTTTGGTTTGATCTTGTTTAGACAAAGGGGGAGATGATGGGGAACTTCAGCCAATCACATTCTCTTTAGGGTGTGTCCCCCTGGGGCCACAGAAAAACAGATAAAACATCCAGGTGCACTTGGCTCTTCCTCTTTTGTTCCCTGCACTCCTGGATTGCTGAAACCCTGGTTTTGTAAGTTCTCTTTCTTCTGTTTATTAAAAGCTGAATCTATTATATTAAACTGGTCTGGTTAATTCTAAATACTGATTGGCCATGCACCTTCACAAACTGGACTCTAAATGTGGCTGACAAGGGGGCTGACTGAGAAGCCAATGATAATGGCACTGGGATTTGTTTCTACTTCATGTACTGGCATTTGGTGATCCTAGTCTGTTTGGATTCACACCTTCCTAGGCCTGGATGAAGCAGGGAAGGCCTTGGACTTCCCACAGTGCAGGATACCCTGCCCTCTCTTAGGATGAGAGGGGAGGGGGAACATGAGTGAGGGAGTGAGAGGGAAATGAAAGTAGGGGAGGAAGTGGAAATTTTGAATGGTATTATTTATAAAGCAATAAAAAAAGAAAAAGGTAAAGTTTTGGGAAAAATCTACACAGTGTAAAATATACAGTGTATTAAAATTCTAAATATATATATAAAATTGTTATTTTCATTGTTCAAAATAATTTTGCATATTCTTTGAATTTTTCATTCATGTATGAAACATATTGTGATCATATCTACCCTCAACTAGGTTCCTGTAACTCTACTAGGGACCTTCCAATAAGTCTCTCTCACAACTTATTGACATCTTTAGTTCCATAGCAGAGTGAGTCCAATCAATGCTAACTATAGGCAGTTTGGAAATAAATAACTGTGCCCATATTCCCAAATATTGTTTGTAAATTTTCTTTTACATTTAAAGGGGGATATAATATAGATATGAATAATTTACATGGGTATAAATTTTGTTATATGTATATGTATTTCTGATCTTGATTAAGGTATTGTGTTTGTGTAGTTCATTTAAAAATGTAATGTATAATTAGGAAATATAGGTTGTTAATGGATAATCATTGATAATAGTCAAGTTTGTAGTCATGTTAGATTTTCTAGATATATAGAGATATATTTCAGTTAGATGGGCATTCTTCATATTTTTCAAAAACTACAGAATGTGGCATTTTAATTTTTTTAATAACTTAGGGTTTTCATGACAATGAAACACATCTGCTCCTGGCAACACCAGGTATTTCAAAAGGAAGATTGGCATTGACGAGGCTCCTTATGGAGTTTGCTAGACATTTGGGCAAGAAAATGCTCTTGCCTGGACTGTTGCATAAATTGGACACAAAGAACCCACAGAGAGAGGACTACTAAACTTGCCTAAAAGTGAGATGATTCTTTGGGGTTCCTGATTCATAAAAGAGTCTGCAAGAAATTCTGCAGGATACAAAGGAAAGTGACTAAACTGTGTTTGAAATTTCCTGCTTCATAAAAATGTCTGCTGGTACTATGGGCCTGAAGGCCAAAGATGGATGCCCCAACAGTACAAAAGAACTTTGTGTGACTGTCCAGGTAGTGAGATGTCTCTGTCATTTCTAGAGTTTTTGAAGTTTCTTATTTCTCATTTACTTAGGTAATATTATGTCCTTCTGGAGTCTTTGATGGAGTTAAAGAATAGATAGACGGTTATAGTTTTCCATTGTTATGATAAAAGATAAAATAGATCTAAATATTCTAATTATAATTCTTGCTAGATAACTGTTTTGTTACATGTAATTTTACTATGTTAAAATGAAAGCCTTTTTTTTGTTTAAACAGAAAATGGAGAAATGGCATAGGATGTGTTGTTTACATTGGTTGAATAAAGAAAACTGCCTTGGCATAGTTGATAGGGCAAACTCAGGTAGGTGGGGAAGACAGAACAGAATTGTGGGAGGAAGAAAGCAGAGACAGGCAGATGCCATGGCTCTCCTTTCCGAGATGGACACTGGTTAGACTCATGCTGGTAAGCCATAGTCAAGTGGCAATACACATTAATGGAGGTGGGTTAAACTAATATGTGAGAGTTAGCCAATAAGAGGCTAGAGCTAATGGGCCAGGCAGTGTTTAATTAATACAATTTCCATGTGGTTATTTCTCACAGTTGGAAATCAACCAACTGTAAGACTCATCAATACCCAACTTAGAGTTATATACAAAGTTTGCTCAATCATGCTTCAAGGAAATTTGTTCAACTATGTTTATAACAGCATTATTGGTAATTGTCACAATCTGGGAACAAACTAGATGCCCATCAACCAAAGAATAGATAAAGGAAATATGGTACATTTACAAAAATCAGTATTATTCAACAGTAAAACACAATGACATCTTTAAATGTACTAACGAATGGATGAAACCAGCAAAAACATTCTGAGTGAGGCAACCCAGACCCAGAATGATGAGGATGATATGTACTCAATCATAACTGAACATCAGCCATAAAGCAAATAATAGGTTATCTATAGCCCATGACCCAGAGAAGCAAAGTAACAAGGAAAACATACATAGATCCCTGTGGTAAGGGGAAATAGACAAGATGACCTGAGAAAATTGGGAAAGTATGGCTTAAGGGAGAAGGAAAGTTAGAAGAGTATGCGGTGTAGATAAAAGGAGAGGGGAGGGGAGGAAAACTTGAAAGAACAGGATTGTCGAGATGGGGAATGGACAGAGATGGAGAGAAAGGAGAAATGTACCTTGATTAGGGGACCTGCAAAAACCTGGAATTGGAGAAATTCCCAGAAATCAACAAGGATGACCCCAGTGAAAACCTAAGCAATAGCGGAGTGGGTATTTGAACAGCCATTGCCTTGTAGTCAGATTTACATCTCTCTTGAATGTCATCATAGAACCTGTCATCCAGCAACTAATGGAAGCAGATGCAAAGATCTGTAGTCATCAGAAGGCTGAGCTACCAAATCCCAGTTGAAGAATAGGAGTAGTGAAAATACACACAAAGAGATCAAAACTGTTATGGTAATACCCCTCTGAAACAGCTTACCTAGTAAAATTAACTGTGCTAGTGATGTGTGTTTTTATGGTAGCAGGTGAACCATGCATAAAGCAAAAGATAACCTTTACATGTAACATAGTGTTGATGAAATGTGATTTTGCTATTGAATAATTTAAAGTCATAGAAACAAAATGAGGACTTAAATACTTTGTTTTCTATGTTTTGTTTATCTCATGGAAAATTATTAAAGTCACAGTGTTTTAACTCTTTGAAATTGTGTTGCTGCAGTTACTTCATGTCACAGAATGGGAGGAGCATCCTGACAAGGAAAATTGGCTTTGTCATTAATCTCATATTTTTAGGCAATTCTATATCACAGCCCAGCATTTAGTAAGATATTAAGCATCGGCTGGGCAGGTTCACCTTTCATGTTCATGTGGTTGTTCTTCAGTTTCTCAACTTGAGCATTCAGGATGAAATCACTGCTCAGCAAGTGAAACATGTAAAGAATAAATAAAGATAATTTATACTAAATATTCATATAATATAATATATACCTTTTTTCCTGAATAGATTTTAATCGTAAAACTTGCCAAGCAGATAGCAAGGATGGTGATTTATGTCTCCACCAGAAAATCAATAAAATGTAATAAAAGGGTGTGTGCATTGAAAATCAAGATCAGGGTATAGAATATTCTTTTATCCTGGATGAATATATGTAATTGTGATTGACTTAATAAAGTCCCTAACAGGAATATATCTAGAAGGATAAAGCTAAGCTTAAGAACCAGACAAATAAGAAGGAAAAAATGGAGGAGTCTCAGTATCATGAGAAGCAGTGGGAAGTAGATGTGATGTACTTGCTATACTCAGAAAAGTTACCAGCCACATGAAATCACACATAGGAAATACAATTAATTAAAAATGTACAAGTTAGCTAGTAATAAGCCTGAACTATTGGTTGAGTGTATATAATTAAAAATAATTTTCTCTGTTATTTAGGAACTGTCTGGTGGGACACAGAACTTGGCCTACTCACGGCATTCTGATGTGGGGCACTAATTACTACATAACAACTAAGAAATATGATGAAATATTCTAAGGAATCAAAAAATGGAGTCAAACATGACTTCTGAATAACTGCCTTTGTTCAGCTAAGATCAATGCTAGAGGAAAAGAGGGGAATAGCTTTTTAAAAGATGACTTTTAGGATGGTTGCTGGTGACTAACAAGAGTATGGCTCTATTAAGTGGCTCTCCATATAAATACTTAATAAGGTTTATTAACAGAAGGCTGTATACTACTCAATAATGTCTCAGAGGTGCAGTGGTAATTATGGCTTCCTGGTACCTCAACCATGAAACTAGTCTCTGAGGGAAATGAGGACAAGGAGCGAGCCACAAATTCCATGAAACAACACATGCTGTATTCTGAGCTGTGTTAAACTGCAACTGACATAGTAGTTTAAGATTTGCCTCATCTTATTAAAGAAAAATGCAGATGTTTAGTAAAGAAATATCAGGATGAAAAAACCTCAGACCGAATGCTGTGTGTTTATAAATATGCATATAAAAGTGTCTCTGCAGCTCTTATTTTTGCTTCATTATAAGTTTATTATGAAATTAAATGTGATAATATTTGAGTCACTGATAAGTTGGCATTTATATAATTGTTTTCTATTTATTCATTATTTTTATTCATTTTACATTATAAACAATATTCTTTACCAAATTCTCTTCCCACATGCTTGCCTCCCAACAGCTCAGCCTTGATTAATTCCTCCCAAAGGTAAGGCCTCTCATGGAGACTCAACATAATCTAGCACATTAAGCTGAGGCAGTCCCAAAGTCCTACCATATCAAGATGATTTAGACATCCTTTTACAGATTTGTCTCCAAAACATCAGAGCATGCACCAGAAATAAATCTGGGTCCACCTAAAATTGCCACCTAAAATAGAGCAAGATAGACAGTTGTCTTTCATAGGCAGATGGCCTAGATCAGTAGAATACAGGCTTCACAGCTGTTGGTGCAGAGTTCATGGTTTCTCACAATCATTGTACATTTCCCTGTAGGTTTCTCTCTCAGGATCTTGAACCTCCCTTGCTCATATAATCCCTCCTCATTAGGCATTTTGTTGTTTTCTCATACATTGAAAACTGCATCTCCTAGCTAAGCCTCAGTACTATATTAAAATGACTCAAAATTCATTGTATACATGATCCCTTCATATACTGGTGCTGATCTGACCATTAGAGGCTAAGTATCTTTTAGCATTCTAAGTTTGCATTTTCAAAAGCCAGAGATTCTAAAAGTACACATCTATCTTCTGAGTCTGTTACTCCTATATGTACTGCTTTAGTCTTTGTAAAATGTCACTAATGTGTTCTCTTCTGCCCTGTTTAACACTCATATATGATTCATTTTTTTCCTGATTTCTGAATCCTGTCCCTAACAAATGGTGTGTGTAAACCATGAGATACTATTGCTTGCTTAATTTCCTTTACGTTACTCATACCTATGGGTTGCCATTTGTATTATTTGACTACCTTAGAGTATTTTGGACCAAAATGCTTCTCAGAAGAGATAACTGTATTATCAGTCAATACTCAGGGTAAGCCATCCCCAAATATGACCCATACTGGAGTATCTAAATTCTCTTAATGTACCTTCTCTCCCTGCCCATTGGTATCAACATTTTTGTCAACCACTTCAAATCATATTACCACTGACTTTTGTAAAGTCTGAATCTCCAGTCCTGTATTCTGTTCTAGTACCCACATTGAATCATTTAGCATCTGGTCCTTATTTTGCACATTCCATGTTATAAAATTTGTGGAGTAGAGACTGCCTCATCCTCGGATATTTTATTTGATGCAGTGCATATTCCCTTTATAGAGAGATAGTTTATCTGATAACCTATCATAACATTTTAACAGATTTTGATTTATAATTTCAACTGTATGAATTCTTCCCGATAATTTCTCAGTAGCTTTCAGCATAGATTGGATGTTGTCTATTAAATTAATGTTATCCTTTTTAATAGGATTAATATTTTCAGCTAGCTGTTCATTATTAGTGTAAAGGATGTGTCATTTCTGAAAGTGACTCATCCTTGGCTATGTTATCAAAACATATTCTTAGATATATAATTTGAAAAACATAGCTATTTCCCCAAACCAGATAAATGAATTTATTGGAAAAATATCATAAACCTTGCAGAATACTACCTATAGCATAAGCATAGTGGTTATTAAAACAAGAATGGTAATATTGTCTGTAATCATATAGCTTTCAAGTTTTACAATGTCCTTACCTTCTCTAGGCAATTAAAGTGAATTGGAGTAGGTGTAATAATCTTTATTGTCCAGCAAGTGTTGGTGGTTCCAGTGCCTGTCAGACATACTGAGCAGGCAGAGCTCCTGCTGCTCCTTCAGAACTCATTCTGAGCAGCTGATATATTTCTCCCTTCCATCTAAATGTGTGCTGTGGCAGAAAAAAAAAAATTGTAAGTGCATTACAGGAAAAATGTTATTTAACTTAGGTATTTATTCCAATTAGCAAAAGAGACAACCCTCCTGTTGTAACTAGAGGATGATCCTATACACAGCCACTTTACCTTCTGTCTTGGTTACATACATGAAAGCCTCCCTGTCTGCCTGCTACGAATAATGGTGATTCTGTGCTTCCAGAAGCCTTTTGTTGGTATGACATTCAGAAAATGTATGCCTGATTGCATAAGCAAACTGATTAGGGAATATAACACTTGAAATTTTCAAGGAGACCCAGGTAGCTATGTGAGACTACTGCCTGGCATAGCCATTATATCAGAAAAATGTCTGATTGTGCAGTTGATCAGTACAACTACGGATTCTGTCAGGTATTGATTCCCAAAGTTAATCCTCCTTGCAGATATTGCAGAAACAAGACTGAGTCAAATTACAGATATAAAGTCTGAAGCAGTGGCTTTAGAGACACAAATACATTTCCTACATTGCAAAGAGGAGGAGGTGACTTTTAGTAGAAGAATGGAAAATCCCCCAAATTTCTGGCCTTTCCTAGGTTTCTGTTCCCTCTGTCTTCTGTATGGTGCTGAGACAGCATTCCTTGTCTAAGGTTGTTTATAGCCAAACTGAATTTGAATAAATCCAGCTAAAAGCTTGATTTTAGACAGCAGATTTACAGGTAGAATGCTTCAAAACAGATATTTTCATTTTATCATAAGGCCTTCTGTTGGAAGAGAATGTGCATTTAAGTATAGATGCAATAGGACCCATTAAAGATAGAGATCTCAAACCAAGAAACGGAAAGCACAGGTCTGCAGTTTACCTAGAGATCTCCTCCACCTGTTGATTCATCTGTGTCTCCCTCCTCCCTGTGTGTTGTAAATTATGCAGGGTAAATGAAAGTGCAACACACAAGAAAATCTTTTTTTTCATTATACATACCAGTGCACATTCCCACTCCCTCCCATCCTCCAATTACCTCCACATACACTCCCACCCCATCCACATCCAGTCCTCACAGAGAGTAAGACACATTGCTTTGGGGAATGTCCAAGACCCTCACTACTATATCTCACCTGATCAAGGTATACATCCAAACAAAATTGCCCGCCCCCCTCAAAAAAAACAGAACATGTAGTAGGGATAAATCCTGGTGTCACTGCCAGTGGCCCTTCAGTCTACTCCAGCCATGCAACTGTCAACCACAATCAGAGGGAATAGTCTGGTCCTATGCTTGTTCTTTCTCAGTCTGGATGAGTTTGTAAGCTCCATTAAGCAGGGTAATTGAGGGGAAAATATGAAAAATTGTTTTTAAACCAGTCTCTGCCTCCATTAATCACTAGAAAATACCATCTCATATTCCTGTTTGGCTTAGTGAGTTTCTGGCTCCTTTGCCTTGATTTGAGTTATATATATGAAAGTTTTCATTCCTGTCTGAACTTTTCTGATTTTAACTCTGGGCTATCAAGTACATCCAGCTACTGACTGTTTTTGATCTGTGTTTGTCAGTTCTTCTGTATATTTTTATGTGGTTAAATTTTGATTATAAAACACTATATGTCTAATATATCTACCATATGTAATTTATACATGAAATATAATTATATTTTTCATTTAGTTTAATGTAATGCCTAATATATTTATATTTAGAAAATCATGTATCAAAAAACTATAGGATTGAAGAAAGTAGTATTGATTTCATGCCTTCTTCCAAATAGAACCAACTGGAATATAATAAATTAAATGACAGTGTGCTAAAGATAAAGAAATAAAACAAGATCAAATGATTTCATTAAATAAATGTTTTATATATACTCATGTTATCAACAATTATGTTTGCTTGTTTACAAGGTCTTATATTTAATTTCAAGGGTACTTTGTGTTTGCTCTTTATGTTTTTCTTTCTCTGATACAATTTCTATTCATACAATATAATCTTTATGTTAATATACATATATTTTTGGGAAAAGTCCACCATATTCCCAATTCTAAAACTTTTCTCCAATTTTCAAAATCAACATTATATTTGAAGTTTGTATGACTTGTCTCTCTTCAATAAAAACTGAGTTCATTAATGGCAGTTGTATGTTATTCAGTATGAAATGAACTACTGAAACATTAGTATTCTGATGTGGGAAGGTCATTGGTTAATTAATAAAGAAACTGCTTGGCCTCATAGGTTAGAACATAGGTGGGTGGAATAAACAGAACAGAATGCTGGGAGGAAGAGGAAGTGAGGTAAGATGCCATGCCGCTCCTGCCCAGAGCAGACACAATGAAGCTCTGACCCAGGATGGACATAGGCTAGAATCTTCCCGGTAAGCGCACCTTGGGGTGCTACACACATTAATAGAAATGGGTAATCAAGATGTAAGAATTAGCCAGTAAGAAGCTAGAGCTAATGGGCCAGGCAGTGTTTAAATGAATACAATTTGTGTGTTGTTATTTTGGGGCATAAGCTAGCCAGGCTTTTTCTATCTTAATCCTAATTCGTCACACAATTATAGAAAAATAGGTTGGTCAGTACCCTGAGTAATGGCTCCTTAGAAGTGAGGATTCTGTATGGAGGTATAGCATGAAGGAAACCATAAGTAAAGTATATCACAGGTGTAAGAGTAAGCACTTTGGAAGAAAGTAAAAGTGAACATGGGTTGAATAACATAGGTGTATAATTTTAAATAAATTTGTAAATAAGGGAGCAGAAAATCAGTAGTCAACTGTCTATGTGATTGCTTGAAGATAATTTAAAAGAAAAGAAGCTAAGTTGGAACACTGGCAAGAGCCTCTAAACAGGTCATAATTTAAAAAAAGTACATAGACTTAAGATTTCATTTAAAGTGGAATATGATATAGAGATGAATACCTTGCATTGGTATAGATCTTAGTTTACTGATACAAATTTAAGTTTATGGTACTTCTGTTCTTGTTTAAGGTATTGTGATTTGGGGCTGATTTAAATGTAATATAAAGTTAATATAGATGAAGAGATATCTGTAATAATCAAATTTTAGTCATGTTATTTATGTTTTCTAGATTTGCAGAGATGTAGTTCAGTTAGATAGATAATCTTCAACATTTCAATGACCTACATAATATAGCATTAAAATATTTTAAGAACTTAGATTTTAATTAACAGTGGGACTTTTGGCAGCAACAATTACTTTAAGAAAATGATGGGTATTGAAGAAACTCATTATGGAATTTCCTTCAATGTGACAAGGCTAGCCACTTGTGCAAGAAACTGCTCTTTTCTGGACTGTTTCATGGTATGCTGCATAAAGTATAAGTGTAGAATCCCCAAAAAAATTACTGTTGAAATTGCTAAAAGATGAGACAAACTACTTCAAGATTCATGCTTCATCACTCTTCCAGATATTCTGCAGGACACAGAAGAAAGTGATTGGCAAACTGCAATGTACTTGAAGTAGTCTTTCAAGTTTTCTCTTTTGTTAAAAATATACCGTGGGCCTGTAGGTTGTAGATGAGTGTCCAAATGTTACAGAAGAACTTTAGTAACTGTCCAGGAAATAATAGTCTCTGTCAATTCTAGAGTTTTGGAAGTTATTTTCAATGCACTTCCTCTCTACTTAGGTCTTTGACAGTGTTGATAACAGATAATTATAATTATAGCTTTCTTTTGCTATGATAAAAGATAAATTAGATATAAAACTTTAGCCTTACAAATATAAAATAAATAATAAAGAATTTTCCTTAATTTGTAAATGTAAAAGGATTAAGTAGAGTGAACAATTCTAGCTTGATTTTTGTATTGTTATATGTAATTTTCCTAGGTTAAAGTGAAAATATTCCTTTTAATTTAGACAGAAAAGAGAAAAGGATGTGGGATTCCCCACTGTATGCTGTGAATATGTTTTATAAGCATCAGTTAATAAAGAGATCTGCTTTGGTCTATGGTAGGACAGAATATTGCCAGCCAGGATATCCAAACAAAGATATAGAGAAAGAGTAGTTTGATTCAATGAGACACCATGTTGTTCCAGAAGAAGAAAGCCATGGAAAGGCTATAATTTTTCATAGATAAGCTACATTTTGGGATCATCAAGATCCTTAAGAGGGAGGGTAGTAAGTAGCTGCTTATTTTTTGGTTGAAATTTTTAGTGACTTTAAGATTTCACGAATAAAACTACAATGTCATAGCCATTCCCAGAATGGATCTCCCACAGAAGAGGAAAGATCAGCATACCATTTGTCCAAGCTAGATAACTATGTAGTGTCATTGGAGAAAGTTGCCAGATCCTATCTGTCTATAATATATCTTCCAGTTTAATCAGGGCATTTTTGTTTGTGTCTCAGATCTGCCAAGTACATCTTGCTGCTTAAATTTTATGATCAGTTTATGTCAGTTGATTCATGTGTCTTTTCAATGCAACTGAATTAATATTATATTGTAAAAATACTAATATTAAATATTTTTATATTTGTGACAAAGAACCATAAACTTCATGTAACTGAAATATAAAATATAATATACATTAGATTGTGCTACAAAAATACAGTTTGGATTGAAGATTGGAATGTGGAATTCAAGTCCTCTTCCAAATTGAGCCAAATGGAATATAAAATGTCAGGGTGTGTTATTATTAAAGAAATAAATCAAGGTCAACTGATCTCAAGAAAAAATACATTAAATATATGTATCCTGTTAAAAATTATTTTTGACTTTTTTATAGAATTATTTGTGATTGCACAGATAACTTTGAATGTGGTCTTCATAAGTTTTCTTTCTCATGTATAATTAATATCTATAATATATCTTCTTAACATGAATATATACAAACTGTGTTTTGAAAAAACCTACCATATTCTCAACACTAAAATTCTTCTTCAGATTCCAATACCACTTCAGCATCTGAAGTACATATTCTTTTTCACTGTTTAATAACAGCTAAGTTCATTTAAGGCAGTTTTAAGTCCATCAGTATGGCACCATCTACAGGAACAAAAATAGTCCCTCATGACAGGCATTCCTAAAAAGGAAGCCTAGCTCTTTTTTTCAATTAGCACCTTAAATTAAATAGTGACTCTAATGACTGTAGGGTTCTTTAGTATACCCAGTAGAAATACTAGGATTTTTGATAACTGGATATACTACAAGAATTATATATTTTCTTCTAATTGTTGGAAATTCCAGAGTACAAATGTGCTAAATATCAATCAAATACTGATTTGATGCAGATTTTTTTATGAAAATTGGCTAATTTGAGATAGGATTTCTCTTTTGACATGAAATTTGCCAGTCTAGCCTAGCTAGTCAAGTATGCTCATATACCATCATTTCCAACACATCTCAAATGTCCTGGAAATGTGTAATACTTTATGTGAGTATTTAAATATGGGGGTTCTAAAAATATATTACAGATTTCCAGTTTTTCAAATAAGCAGGCTGTTGAATGAGACTTCTTCCTCTCCTTTCACAGAATAGCCATAAAACAAAAGTGAAGTAAAACAGCAATGTGAATATAACTCAACACATTCATAGCCACTCTATATGTCAATTTGTTCTATTTCTCGCTAGTCATCATGTAGTGCTTTGGTTTCCTTCAGTTTTAAATTCTATTCTCTGAATACTGGATATTAATGTCAGAAAATCAGAAAGTCCCTGGCCTATATCTATATTATCCTGACACATACAATAAAAAAGAAAAAGCCTAGAGGATACTCCTGAATATTCCATGCAATTGTACAATAGTAAGAGAGAATTTTAGATTAAAACAATGGACCTAAACTGAACGTGTATGAAATAAAATACATGTACAATGAAATTACCTGTGTTAATCTGTCTGTCCTTTTATGCTAGAAGGCAACCAGACATCAAGGAAAAGAGAACCTTTAAATATAACTTAGTGTGTTAATTGTAATTTGCTTATGAACAATTGCAATAACTAGAAAGAAAAAATGTATACTGGAATAGTTCCCTTTATGGAATTTTCTATGTCATAGTGATAATTATAGTCAAAGTGCTTTTGATCTTCAAAATTGTGTTGATGTGATTGCATAATATAAATGACTGGAGAAACAGCACTATTAAAAAAACCGTTCAAAGGTTTACATTACCTTAAGGCGACTGTAGGTTGCAGTCAATACTGTTGTAAAAAATTAAGGAACACCTGAGCAGATTTAACTTCCGTGTCCATGTTACTTTTCTTCAGCTTTCAGGCCTGAGTATTCAAGGTGAATTGCCTGCTTAATAATTGTGTAATAAATAAATACAGATATATTAGACTGAACATACAAATAAATAATATTTCGCAAAAAATTTTGCTGAATAGATTTTTCCCTTTTTTTAAAAAAATATTTATTTATTACAAATTTTCACCTCCTCCCCACCTCCCATTTCCCTCCCCTTTCCTCCACTCCTCCTTTCCAGTCCTAAGAGCAGTCAATAAATTTTAAAAATAAAACCTGTTAAGCAAATGAAAGTGATGGAAATATATGTCTCCATTAGGGTATAAAGAGAATATAATAAAAAGTTGGTGTGTGTTGAAAATTCAAAAAGAGTATATGGAATATTCCATTACACAGGATGAATAAATATCACTGTGAAGTGTTTAATAAAGAAATTAAATGGATTATAGCTAGTCGGTATAAGCTTAGGCAGAAGAACCATACCTTGGCTTTATAGCTAGTCAGTATAAGCTTAGGGAGGAGAACCTACTTGGATGTAGCTGAGAACAAAAGAGGAGTCTCAGAATCATGAAAAGAAACAAGAAGAAGATGATGAAACTGCTAAAGTAAGAAAAGGTAATATACCAAAAGGCAGAGAAGAGAGAAGAAATATTGATGAATTTAAGATGTAACCGTTATCGTGTAATAATCCTGAGCCATGTACTGATAACATTTACTTAATAATAGCTATGTGTGTGGTTATTTCTGAATTATCTGGTGGGACAAACAAATAGCCTACTTGTTGGCATACATTTTCAGGGCCAAAACTTTCATGTAAGACATAAAAGGCTTTTAAAACTTTTCTAAGCACCCAAAATGGAGGCAAATGGGGCTTCCTGATGACTGACTTTTGTACACCAAGGATAATGCTAGTGAAAACAGAGGAAGGGCTCCTTTCAGAGAGGGCTTCTTGGCTGAGTGCTTGAGAATGAGAGAGGTGGTTTTTTTTTTTTTTTTTTTTTTGAGGCTCTCCAATCAAACAGTTAAATGGAGTTTATGATAAGTAGTCAGTATGCTTCTCTGTGTCAACTGGGACTGAATAATCACAGAGGTGAGGTAGCAAACATCGTTCTTTGATACCTCAGCCATGATGCAAGGGTCTAAGGGAGCCAAGAGGAGCATCCAGACATCATTTCCATGCACCAGTACATACTAAACAAAACCATGTTAATCTGCAAACAGCATAGAAGTTTAAGGTTTGTCTCATTCTCACTTTTCAATTAAAAAAGATCTGTAAATAAAAAAAAAAAACTCTAGACTGATTACAGTGTATTTAGACAAATACCCATACCATTATCTCTGCTTTTCTTTTACAGTATCACAAACATTGAGCAACAGCAATGCTGAGGAGTCTCCATAATAAAACCACAGCATGAGATAAAAATTATGCTTCATTACTTTTTTGTCTTACTAACATTGTCCTATTGTCCCATTGTCCTCAATTTTTTTTGAAAATGTAATTGTTTTAATTTTTTTTGACTCCTAGCAATTTTTATTTTTTTAATTTAATTTATTTATTTATTAAAGATTTCTGTCTCTTCCCCACCGCCGCCTCCCCTTTCCCTCCCCCGCCCCCAATCAAGTCCCCCTCCCTCGTCAGCCCAAAAAGCAATCAGGGTTCTCTGCCCTGTGGGAAGTCCAAGGACCACCCACTTCCATCTAGGTCTAGTAAGGTGAGCATCCACGAAACTGCCTAGGCTCCCACGAAACCAATAGGTCCAGTAGAATCAAAAACCCGTTGCCATTGTTCTTGAGGTCTCAGTAGTCCTCCTTGTCCGCTATGTTCAGCGAGACCGGTTTTGACCCAGGCTTTTTCAGACCCAGGCCAGCTGGCCTTGGTGAGTTCCCAATAGGACATCCCCATTGTCTCAGTGTATGGGTACACCCCTCGCAGTCCTGAGTTCCTTGCTTGTGCTCTCTCTCCTTCTGCTCCTGATTTGGACCTTGAGATTTCAGTCCGGTTGCTCCAATGTGGGTCTCTGTCTCTGTCTCCTTTCATCGCCTGATGAAGGTTAATATTCAGGAGGATGCCTATATGATTTTCTTTGGGTTCTCCTTATTTAGCTTCTCTAAGAACCCGAATTATAGGCTCAATGTCCTTGATTTATGGCTAGAAACCAAATATGAGTGAGAACATCCCATGTTCCTCTTTTTGGGTCTGGCTTACCTCACTCAGGATGGTGTTTTCTATTTCCATCCATTTGCCTGCAAACTTCAAGAAGTCCTTGTTTTTTACTGCTGAGTAGTACTCCAATATGTATATATACCATACTTTCTTCATCCATTCTTCAATTGAAGGGCATCTAGGTTGTTTCCAGGTTCTGGCTATTACAAACAATGCTGCTATAAACATAGTAGAGCATATACTTTTGTTGTGTGATAAGGCCTCTCTTGGGTATATTCCCAAGAGTGGTATTGCTGGGTCCATGGGTAGGTTGATCCCAAATTTCCTGAGAAACCTCCACACTGCTTTCCAGAGTGGTTGCACAAGTTTGCATTCCCACCAGCAGGGGAGGATCAACATAGTAAAAATGGCAATCCTACCAAAAGCAATCTATAGATTCAATGCAATCCCCATCAAAATCCCATCAAAATTCTTCACAGATCTGGAGAAGACAATAATCAACTTTATATGGAAAAACAAAAAACCCAGGATAGCCAAAACAATCTTATACAATAAAGGAACGTCTGGAGGCATTACCATCCCTGATTTCAAACTCTATTACAGAGCTACAGTATTGAAAACAGCTTGGTATTGGCATAAAAACAGAGAAGTCGACCAATGGAATCGAATAGAAGACCCTGACTTTAACCCACAAACCTATGAACACCTGATTTTCGATAAAGGAGCTAAAAGTATACAATGGAAAAAAGAGAGCATCTTCAACAAATTGTGCTGGCAAAATTGGATGTCAATCTGTAGAAGAATGAAAATAGACCCATATCTATCACCATGCACAAAACTCAAGTCCAAGTGGGTGAAAGACCTCAATATCAGTCCAAACACACTGAACCTGATTGAAGAGAAAGTGGGAAGTACTCTACAACACGTGGGCACAGGAGACCACTTCCTACGTATAACCCCAGCAGCGCAGACACTAAGGACCTCATTGAATAAATGGGACCTCCTGAGACTGAGAAGCTTCTGTAAAGCAAAGGCCACTGTTGCTAAGACAGAAAGGCAACCCACTGACTGGGAGAAGATCTTCACCAACCCCACAACTGACAAAGGTCTGATCTCCAAAATATATAAAGAACTCAAGAAACTAGACCGTAAAAGGCTAATCAACCCAATTATAAAATGGGGCACTGAGTTGAACAGAGATCTCTCAACAGAAGAAGTTCAAATGGCCAAAAGACACCTAAGGTCATGCTCAACTTCCTTAGCGATCAGGGAAATGCAAATCAAAACAACTTTAAGATACCATCTTACACCTGTCAGAATGGCGAAGATCAAAAACACCAATGATAGCCTTTGCTGGAGAGGTTGTGAAGAAAGGGGTACACCCATTGTCCTCAATTTTTAAAAATATTCCTTTACACAGGGTGAATAAATGTCACTGTGAATTGTTTAATAAATAAGCTTAATGGAATATAGCTTGTTAGTATAAACTTAGGAGGGGGAACCATAATTCAACGTTGCTGGGAGGAACAAACCAGTTAAATGGGACTTGTGATTAGTGGGCAGTATGCTGCTCCGTGTCAACAGGGACGGAATCATCACAGAGGTGAGGTAGCCAACAATCTAGATCCATTTCTGCAGTTCACTAACACTGATAAACTACTCAAGTACAAAATGTCATTTCTAAAATTGGTTATATAGCTACCGCATTCTCTAAATCATTTGGAATAGCTATGTATACACTTGTCCATGTACAATAAAATAAAATGCTTTTAATATTTACTCATATTTATTTTGACCTTTGTAGTTCCAATGTTTTACTGAAGAAGGAAGCAAAAAATTGTGAAAGAATATAAATACACTGCTCATGTATGAAGTTGTAAACTCTGCCCAGCAAGTAGAAACATGCATATTATGTATGTTTATATACACATGTGTGTAAGAAAATTCATAGAGATGTACATAAACTTATATAAATATTTAAAAGCACTTGAAATGCATCAATGCATATTTGGAGAGATATTTTGTAAACTGAACTCCACCCCACTTGTGGAAACTGTTATCAGAACTTTCTCACTCAGGTACCAGTATTGTACTATTTTGCTGGATTCTGTCTCAAAGGCAAGCCTATAGAACCAGAGAGGCACTTCACAGTCAATTTTAAAAATATGCTAACACCTCCCAGTTTGATGGAAAAATGTATTTTATAGTAATTATGAACTTCATACATTATTATGTCATCATAGAATGGAAGTTTTTCTGTTGCTATTTAGAAACTTTATTGGGATTGACTATATGTGATATAACAGAATAATAAAATGATCCTATAACAATAATCATCTTGTTAGTGGAGTAAAATTTGCAGGTATAATATTTCTCACTCTCATGAGCTACTTGCCATAAAAGAAAAAATAGTGAGTAGTCTTCAGATATATTTCACCAATGAAGTCAAAAAAATCAATAGATAGTTCAAGTATTGTAAGGATTATGATTAAGATCATTAGTGGAAAGAAATATCCCAATATTATTTTAACGGCCAGGAATATGATACTAGAATGTTAATAGACTTATACAGAAACATTTTGTTTTATTCTGCCAGAGTCAAATAGAAATAAATGGAGTCCTAATTACATGTTGCTATGTGGTTATGTATGGGAGACTCCTCAATGTTGCTCCTAGCTCTTGTCTCTGTGGATTACTTACAAACAGAAGATACTCTGGATTGGTCCTACTGTTTTAGTTCAGGAAGCAGACAACAAATGTTGACACTCCCAACATGATAGAAAGAATTTTTGATGTCCCTACGTCCTTTATATTCATGGAATAAGAATCCATTTGCTGCTATTTAGAACTTAACTGGGGATTTCCTACTTGTTCAACAATTGCAGGTTAATCCTCATGTTAGCGGATTAAAATAAGCATGATCAAAATTCTTCCCTTCATTAGCTGCATGCCCAAAAAGAGAAAATAATGAGAAGGATTGAGATATATTTTTTTGCCATAGCCATCATAAAATCAGGGGAAAACTCAAGTAAATATTATTATAAAGACTATATGATGAAAGGCATAACATATGCTGCCTTAATGGCTAGATATTTAAGAAAAAAAATATAACAAACTTAGATAAAATACATAAAGTAACACACACAATAACAAAGTAATCTGGTGTGTTAACTGTTTTCTTTGGTTGAATGTAATACCATGTAATACCTCTCTGCCATCATCAGAATGTAGCTGATTTCCAACAAAGCTTATACTATCTGATTTACTTAGCAAAATGGGAATATAAGTGAGAAAGTACCATGTACAAGAGTTTTAAATGACAAAACACAAAGACCATGACAACCAAGAAGGCAAAGATGAGCCTTGAGAAATTAAAAGGCAATAGATGAGTAGAAATATGTCCCTCTGTTATAGCTTATTGTGCCTTGAGAGTCTTTGGTGACAAGTAGGGTAGTGTGTTCAGATGTAACTGCTTAGTATTTTCGATGACTTAAATTTTTAGTGAAAAAAAAAGTATAATTCCATTCCAATTCCCACAATAGATCTTAGAGAGGAGACAACAGAACATGACTCCCCTAAATTCTGTGAGATGCTAAAACCAAAAGTGAATTATTTCTTTGCAGACACAGCAGTGTTTCCAGACTGAAATAGTGGTGCCTAATGTTTCAAGAGAATCAGAGGTCTCAGAAGCAGGGAGCTACTTGCTGCACATGAGACAGTAGCAGGTGACTCAGAACAGTAATACCAGGAAGAAAACAATACCTGACTTTGCTAATTTCTTCAACTTTGTTTCATTTAGGTTTCAAGAGCAGTCTGCCTTGTGTGGGCAAATGGTTTCAGATATGAACATGAGAGCTGAGAAGTGGAATATAACCAGTGTTTGAATAATAAGGACTCGCTATGCTGAAGATGTTATAGCTCTCCTTGCCTCCGACTGAAGGAGTGTGTGCATTCCAATTTTCCTGTATATGAACCAATGGGGAAAATGATCTCAATTCTACCAATAGGAACAAATCCTGTGGTAACCTTGGAGATCTGTATCAGAACTGTTGACCCAACTGTTAACTGTGTGGTCTGGCAGAAAAAAAAAATGAAAGGGAGGGTGGATGACAGGAAAAAAAAAATTCATTTTGCCTCAGACCAGAATGCAATTATCAAAAGAGGAAAGCATTGCGAGGTAACTAGGTTGTGATCATATATCTCACCGGCTAATATTGAGACTAAGATAGTAAGGACCATTTGTACTGTACAGTAACAGTGATAGGCCTTTGAACTAGGAAAAGTCAATGCTAAATTTGTTATACAAATTCGCAACAATGTGTGTACAGCATGGAATACTGATGTATACAATTGTATGTGCACAATATAATATAATAATTTTACTATGCAGTGAGATTTATTTTGACATTTTTAGTATAGATATTTTTAAAGAAGAAGCAGAATTGAGCGTCAAATAACATAAATACAGTACTCACGTATGAAATTCTAAGGTAAGAAGTATATATACATGCATATGTATAAATAAATATAATTATGCATAGTCTATCTCAAACATGTTCACATAAGTAAACTTATATAAATATTTGAAAGTAATTGAGCTGCTTCATACTATATTAGGGGAGATATTGTAAAACTGAACTCCTTATACTTTAAGGTATATCAGCTTTTTCTCACTCAGATGCAAGTAGTGTGTTATATCATTAGTTTATTGGCCAAAGTCATGGCTACAAGTACAAAACTGAATATTCACCAACCATTTCAAAAAATATGCTTACAACTGCCAGTACGGTGGAAAGAACATGTTTTGGAAGTTCCTACATAATTTCATCATTATAGAATGTTAACACATATGCTATTATTTGTGATTTTAAAAGGGCTGAATACTTGTGCTATAATAGAAGATTAATCCTGAAATTAACATGACAAAAATTCTTCACTTTTATTAGCTACATAACCGAAAAGAGAAAATAGAAGTCTTCAGATATTTTTATCATAGTGACCAAAAAAATCAGGAGACAAATCAAGTAAATATTGTTATTAAGACCATATGATGGAAGGCATAACACAAACAGCCTTAATGGCTAGGTATGTATGACTACAATGTTGATAGACTTTCATAAAAATAATATATTTTATTCTTTTAGAGTCAAATAGAAAAAAACTGAGTACTAATGAAATATTAATATGTTCATATATTTGAGCATCATTTGACGCTCATCAGAGATGTTTCTTCAGCAATAGTTGGAAAATAACATAATGAGGAATTGGGAAGAGTTTTCTATAGAAAATGAGAGGCTGTGTGGTACTACGTTCTTACGTTTCTTGTCTTTAAAACCTAATTAAAGCTTCGTACGTTTAAATTGTAAAGATGACAGTAATATTGTAATAGATTCAAATGGTGGCTTTTGATTCCAAAGTACCAATGTTTTCCAATCACAACATTACTATCAGACTATTCATTTCGAATCTGAGATGGAAGATACAAGATATGATCTGCATTTCTTCAAAGCATTCAAGAACAAGACACACAGTAAAAAAGAAATCATTGTGTTAATTATTTTCAAGGGAACTATGTAATACCTCACTGCCATCATCAATAAACACTGGATTTCAAAAAAAAAGCTCATGCTGTCTGATTTTATAATTAGGAATGGGGATAAAGTGTGAAAGTATCATGTAAAAGAGCATTTATATGAAAAACCACAAACACTATGTCAACCAAAACAGCAAATTTGAGGCTGTGAGAACCTGAAAAGCAATAGTATGATATGAAGTATGTTCCTCTTCTATAACTTATTCTAATTCAGAGTCTTTGGTAACAGGTGCAGAAGTGCTTTAATAAGTTACAGCATAATATTTTCAATGAGTCTAAGTTTTTATGCAGAAAAAAAGCCCTGCAATGTAATACCAATTTTCACAATGGAAAGCAGAGAAAAAAGGAGAGGGCATGACTCCCCTAGAATTTGTCAGATGCTAAAACTTGAAGTGAATTGTTTCTTTGAAGATACTGCAGTGTTTCAAGACAAGTTTAAAGAGAATGAGAGGTTTCAGAGCAGGAATCGACTTGATGCACAGACCATAACAGGTGACTCAGAACTGAATACTGGGAATATACCAGTACCTGACTTTGCTAATTACATGGGCTTTGGCTCATTTAGTTGTCACGAGCAGTATTCTGTGTCTGGCACAATGTATATTCAGGTTTTGGTTATAAATATTTGAAACTGAGAATGGCATATAAACCTGAGCCTGACTAGGAAGGATCCGCTATGCTAACAATACTAATACGTCTCCTTGCCGTTGACTGAAAAGTGCGTGCATGCAAATTGTCCCCAGAACAATGAGGAGAGTGATGTCAATTTCACCAATAGGAACAAAGCCTGTGGTTACCTTGGAGATCTGCATCAGAGCTGCTGACGCATTTCTCCCTGCAATCTCAATGTTTCCTCAGGCAGAAAAAAAGAAAGTGAAAAAATAAGGCAGGAAATAATGTAGTTTTCTTAGGACCAGAATCAAATTATACAAACACGGAAATAATTGTGAGGTAACTAGGAGATGATCTCATATCACCTTGGGTCTATATCCTGCCTATCAACCTGAAATTTTCCATTTCTGCCTGCGGATGGCTGATTGTTATACTGTGCCGCCAATTGCAGCTTACGGGTATCACATTCAGAATTGCCCTGTCAGAGGTCTGAAACACACTGATGTAGGAAACAGACACTTGAGATTCAGATTCCCAGGTGCCTGAGGCTATTTGCCATCAAAACAATTATCTTAGTGCGAGCCTCCAAAGGCACATAATATCAGTAAGTCCCTTTTGTTGTCACGTGTAGACTTGCTAAGAAAACCTTCATTTCAGATATTCAGAATACAAGACTACCCCAGGAATCACAGGTTTTAACCGATGAAGCAGTGGCTTCAGAGACTCGAGCACATTTCCTGCACCTCAAACAGGAACAGGTGACTCTTAGGAAGACCATGGGTGGGCTTGTAGATTCCTTGCTTCTCCTATTGCTTCTGTCTCCTGCAGGTCTCTGCCACACATTTTTTATCTGGGGTTGTTTACAGGGGCCATTGACTAAAGTCCAGCTGTTAGCAGGACTTTAGTCAAAGCCCCACTGGCAAAATCCCTCAGATCAGACCTTTTTATGCCATCAAGGAACCAATGAGAATAGAGATATCAAGCCAAAGACAGGAAATCACAGGGCTGCATTTAATATGGTGATCTCATCCAGTGCTGGTGAGTCATCTCTGTCTCCCTCCTCCCTGTGTGCTGGGAGAGGAAGCAGAGCAATGGACAGTGGAACACACAATAAAATGTAATTTGCCTGGGTTTTACTTCTGGTTAACAGCCGACCAAACTGGCAAAATGTGACAGGTTGTCTTAATGAGCTTGCAGTAGCTTTTGTCTCTAATCTACCTATATACATGAAAGCCTCCATTCCTTATTTTGATTGTGAATCTGTGCTGCCAAGTACATACTGCTTCTGATCCTTTATGATCATTTTTGTCTGTTTTTAAGTGTTTTTATGCAGTCAATTTATAATTTAATATGTTGCACATAATATGATATGTATTATTTAAAAATATAATATATAATTATAATTTTCATGTAGTTGAATTACAATACATAATATTTAAGTTGATTAGAGTGTGGTATGATGAAATGGGGTTACAGGGGAAAGAAATACAGATATGAATCCCTATTCTACAAAGACCCAATTGTAATATAATCACCCATAGTATCTTAATAATAAAGAAATTAATTATTTATGAAATCTTAATTAATTTCAGGAATAATTAAATGTATTTATATATTTTAACTTTTATGTTTGCTTCTTTTAAAGCTTCTAGGTGTTTTCACATTTACCTTTGTAAGAAGACTTCATTTTTTTTGTTTCTTCCATAAAATCAGTAAACATAAATTATCCTCTATATAATAATTTATAATTTTATTTTAAAAATCATCTAGATCTTATAATTCTTTTAGCCACCAGTGACTCAAGAGACTCGAGAGATTTGCCCACCCAAGTCCCCTCTCCTGGGACTAGAATTTCCAGCTCCAGGCCCCTGTTTTAGTACCAGGACCTGCCCCGGACTCCTGGTACCAGAATCGCAACTGGGGATTTTTTTCGACAAATACCCACGTGTTCCATCAGCCTTAGTGCATCACCTCCGAATATCACTGGCTTCTAATGGTGAGTGTTCCTATTCTGGCCAGCTTAACCATCTCTTTGAACCCAAGGAATTGACTGTCAAGCTCCGGAGGGGGGGACTACGTCCAAACATGGTCTTCAAGGCCTCTGTTGTTCTCTTCTCTGGCATTCAACTTCGGCTTGCTCCCCTTTCTTAAGCTCGTGTTTGGGCCAACCTGTGTGTGACTGATGGCCCATGGTACTTTAGATCTTCATCTTTTTTTTCTTTTTTCATTTCTATTTCCTTCTTTTCTTCCTCATCATAAATACTTACCAGAGCAGCCCTACGCCTCTCTGGATTCTGAGTTACACAACCAGATCCAGCTAGGCCTTAACATCCCACTCATGGTCAAAGGACACTAGTCCATGAGTCCTGGGTATTCACGCTGATTTGCACCCTGCCTATATGCGAGCAAGTTCCCATTGTAGGCCTTGAGGTGCCACTGTTTCGTGTGTTTTCATGGCCTTGACCATGGGAAGCAAACCTTCTAAGACTATCAATCCGGCGTCCCCACTAGGATGCCTTTTGTAGGCCGTAAAGACTCAGGCCTTAATGCCCTACCTAGCGACCACCACACATATCCATCTTTGTTCAAAACATGGCCCCAATACACCTTAGAGGGGAATTTAAAATGACAGCCTAATGGCACCTTTAATCCCAACAATCTACGGGAATTATCCAATTTTTGGTAGTGCACAGGCAGATGGAAGGAGATTCTCTACATCCAGGCATTTTTCTACTTAGGTTCTAAGGCTAATTTCTCTGTCCTTGCATACTGTTCACCTGCTCATATGATTCTAGCTATGCCATCTGCTCCTGAAAAAGCCCCTAGCTCTGCTCTGAACCCAGCTATCGAACCTCCACCTTTGTGACACTTTCCCTGTTCCTTCAGCTTCCTCACCACCTCCATCTGATAGCTCTGCAGCTCACTCTCTCCCCTCCCCACCTGCTTGGTCTCCAACAGCCCCACTAAATTTCTCTTCCTCTGGTGCCTAGCATGCAGCCACTGTGCGTAGGCAATCACCTTTACCCAAACTCTCAATGATGGCATGCTGACACAGAACCTAACCCTAACCAAGCAAAGACTGCTATATTTCTCCCGTTGCAAGAGGTAGCTGGCAGAGATGGATTGATTAGGGTACATGTTCCATTCTCTCTCTCAGAGCTCTCTCTCATATAGAAAAATTACTGGGTCCCTATATGTCTAATACTACCATTTTAATAAAACAATTCCAATATCTTACTCAATCTTATAATTTCTCCTTTCATGGCATCTATATGATCCTATCTAATAACCTACTTTTTGAGGAGCTCAGGAGAGTTTTGGAGCAGGCCAGGCAACATGCAGACAAGATTCACCAAACCCTTGCCTCCAACACTCCCAGGTCAGAGGTGGTCACAGAGCAAGAGCCACAATGGGATTGTAATACTTCCAGTGGAGTCTTAGCTAGGGACCGTTTATTTGACTTGCCTCATGGCAAGTGTTCATAAGGCTGCCCTCAAGCCAGTAAATTATGCTAAACTCTCAGATATTATTCAGGATAAGAGGGAAAGTCCTTCCCCATTTTTGAAATGACTCACAAAGGCTTTCTTACAGTACAATAACTTAGATCCAGAAAATGTGAAAGGCAGGCAGTTACTTATGACCCATTTTTTTAATCAGTTATACTCCTACATTAGGTGTTAACTTAGACATTTGGATAAAGGACCCTTGACCCGGCAGGCAGAAGTCCTCGAGGTAGCTTTTAATGTGTACCATGCTAGAAATGACAAAGCCCGCAATCATTGTCACTGGTAGCCACAGCCCCCAACTAGACATGGTGACAGACTGCCTGATCCACGCTGACCAGATACCTGGGGCATGAGAATGGCAAGGTTTGTGTTTCCAATGTGGTAAAAATGGTAACACGGCCTGAACTTGCATTAATCCTCATCTTAGTCCTAGGAGACCTTGTTCAAGATGTTACAGGGAAGGTCATTGGTCAGTAGATTGCTCTCGTGCACATAGTGGCATGGAAACATTGGACCCAGAAAATTCCCAAGTTGGCCTTTTAGGTCTGGCCATGGATGAATGAAGTTTCCCAGACTCCTTTGACTAAAAACCGCAGTCATCTGTAATAAAGAACACTGGTAATCATCACAGTATTGGGACGGCCCATCACCATTCTCTTGGACAATGGAGCGTCCAAGTAGTGAGGGAATTTTGGGAGACTACCTCTCCTTCTAGTTTCCCTATTGTCGGGGAAGGGGGACAGCCTTATTTACTTCAACTGACTCCACCACTTAACTGTGTGTTTAGAGACATTTACCTCCCTCATTCTTTTTTGTTATACCAACTTGTTCAGTACCTCTCATGGGTAGGGATTTTTTTTAACAAAGGTAGGAACCTCCATTTATTTTGCTCCTCATATTGACCTTAACCCAGACTCACCAGCAGCTCCACTCCTCCTTCTTCTATCTTTCCAACATTCCGACCATAACATGTCTTTTCCTCTACCAGCCTCCCTGGTAGGCACCCAAGTCTGGAACACCCAAAAATCCTCAGTTACAAAACACCATTCCCCTATTGTTATTCAATTACAGGACCCTACTAAGTACATTACCCAGGTTCAGTATTATCTCTCTCTCGAGCTTAAGGGATATAAACCTATTATTTCAGACTTTTAAGGAAAAAGCTACTGCACCCCACCTCTTCTCCCGTTAACACCCATACACTTGCTGTTAAAAAATCTAATGGAACTTATCATCTGGTTTAAGACCTCTGGCTCATTAATTCTGCAGTGATCACTCTCCACCCAGTAGTCCCTAATCATCTTACCTTTCTATCCAATATTCGTCCAGGAACCTCCCAATTCTCAGTTCTAGACCTCAAGGATGCTTTTTTCTCTATTCCTTTCAGCCCTCACTCTCAAAACATCTTTGCCTTCACCTGGACTGATCCTGACACTAATTTTTTCACACAGCTCACCTGGACTGTGCTTCCCCAGGGATTCAATACAGCCAACCCCTGTTTTGCCAGGCTTTAGGTTCTGACCTGCTCTCACTGTCTCTCCCTAAATCTAAAATCATACAGTATTTGGATGACATTTTATTTTGCTACCCATATTTTGAGATCAGCAAAACTGATACCTCCTCCCCTTTAAATTTCTTGTCCATAATTGGCTATAGTGTCTCAACTTCTAAGGCTCAATTGTCTACCAATCAAGTCATTTATTTGGGATTAACTATAAAAACAACCTAAAAGGCTATTACTCTAGACAGAAAAAATAAAACGAATTAAATCTCTTACAGTTCCTTCAACCCAGGAAGAGGTTTGATCATTCCTAGGAGTGGCTGGCATCCTGCATTCCTGGATACCGTCTTTTTCTCTCCTTGCTCGCCCCTTATGTGAGGCAGCTCTTGGTACTCTGCATAAGCCCCATCTCCATCCTGTTACTAAACCTGCCCAGAGACTCGAGGAGGCCCTTATCCATGCTCCAGCTCTTCATCTTCCAGACTTAACTCGCCCATTTTATCTTTATGAAGCAAGAAGTAGGGTGATGCATTTAGGGACTTAAGGCATCAAATGGTACCTTCTTTTGCACCTGTAGCATACGTGTCAAAAAAATGACCACATCAGTTGGGGCTAGGCACCTGTCATATGTGTCTTAGCAGCTGCTGACCTTCTTATTCATGAATCAAAAAACTAACCAAACTACACAAAAAAGTCACCCACCACTGTCTTTTCCCACTATAATCTGTCCTACCACTTAATGTACAAAGGATTACAAACCCTACCCCCTTCCAAGTCCTTTCCTTGAAGGTGGCACTGGTAGAAGATGCCACACTCACTTTGCAATGCTGCCCAGCCCTTAATATCTCAAATCTTCTACCTCAACCTAATGTCAATGATTCCCTATCTCACTCCTGCATTGAGATCCTAGAGGATCTACTGCCCCATCCCTCACATATAAAGGAGGGCAAACTGTCCCAGGCCACTTATACCTGGTATACAGATGGCAGCTAATTTTTATGTGACAGGATCCATAGAGCAGGCTATGCCATAGTATCAGATACAGAGATAGTATAGGCAGGGGGACTCCCTGCCCATACAACTATTCAACAGTTTGAGCTAATAGCTCTTACCAGTGCCTTTCAGTTAGCAAAGGGAAGATGTTTAAATGTTTACACAGACTCCAAATATGCTTTTCATATTCTACTGTCCCATGCAGCTATCTGTAGAGTATGAGCTTCTTACAATGAAAGGAGGATCCATAACGAACTCAGGTTACATTGTGGACCTGTTAAAAGGCTCCCATCTCCCCAAAGCTATGGGAGTTATTCATTGTTGGTCTCATTAGACCAACAGTTCCATTATTTCCAAGGGAAATAATTGGGCTGACTGAGCAGCCAAAACAGTAGCATTCCAATGCACAAAGCTACCTCAAATACCTCACGGGGTTTATACAGTACAGCCCACATTCTAACAGACTCCCAACAATTTCTGTCCTACCTACATCAGCTCTTTCATCCTAATATCAAAGCTCTACTGCAATTTGTTAAGGCTCTCCTCAACCCACCTTTGAGGAAATAAAGTTCCTAAAATCTATCACTGCCTCTTGGCAAATTTGTCAAAAGTCAGATCCCAAGACCAAATACCATAGCTTTCCTTTTCCCACCCACCTGGACAGGGGCTCCCTTCCAGGAAATGACTGGCAGCTGGATTTTACTCATATACCCACAGTCAAAAGAGTTAATTATCTCCTGGTTATGGTAGATACAATGTCTGGGTGGGTTGAAGCATTTCCCATCACTAATAAGAGGTCACAGACAGGCTCTGATGTTCTTCTCTGAGAAATCATCCTGTGGTTTGGAATCCCAGCCTCTTCCATCACATAATGGCCCTGAGTTCACTTCCCAGAATTCCCAAAACTTGGCTAAGGCTCTTAACATCCCTTGGCATTTTCATAGCCCATACCAACCACAGTCTGCAGGGAAGGCAGAACGAACTAAATGTTCCTTAAAAATGTTCTTGTTAATATGTCACAGGAACTTCAACTTGACTGGGTAAACCTCTTACCTCTGGCCCTCCTTAGGCTCAAGGCCCTTCCCAAAAGCCCACCTACCATCTCACTTTTTAAACTCATGTATTGGGGGCTAGTTTTAGCCCATGGCCTCTCACCTAAAACCTCTCCCCTTCCTGATCACCTGCTTACTCCCCTACTATATCAACTATGCTACATACTGTGGGATTTTACAGAACACTTATTACCTCAAGCATGTACTAACTCATGCCCACCCCCAATTAAAATAGGAGATCAGGTATTATTTTCTCCCCAAGCCAATGTCCCTCACCCTTTTCCCTTAAGTGGCAGGGCAATTCTTTTGACTCAAGAACTTCCACGCTCGTGGGAATTCCTCATTGGATTCACATGTTGCATCTTAAACCATTTACTCCTCCAGCTCAAGATGACCCCTCACACACAATAACTCAGACAACACAGTTCCCTTAGGTTTCAGACAACACCAAGTTCAGCCTCTCTAACTCCAGTGGAAAAAAAAAAGGCCCCAAACTTCTTCAACTCTCTTGTTCTAATATACTCTCCTTTCTCCTCTTTTTCCTATAGACAACTTCTCCATATACCTCCAATATCATGGTTAAATTTCCAAATAACTACTCTGCAGATATTACAGTAGCCAACATCAAACATAGAGGCGAAGGTACAAGGACTGTCAAAAGCCCCAGGTGGTAATCAAACCTTAACATAACAGGCTCATCACTGACTACATCAGTGTCTCCTGGATGTTGAGGTAATGCCATGATACACTCTATTGTCATGATCATACACAGTTAATATATCTAAAATTTATTTCTTTTAAAGACATTTTTATAAGATCCAGGGAGCCAGTTTTACCCACATAAATGGACCAGACTCGCCGGGAATAAGTATCATTTAATTCTTTCTTTGTCATTCCTGGTCTTGGGAACCCCTAAAAATCCCATCTTAAACCTCCCATCTATTAATCCCTAGGATCTATTTTTTTGTTTCTCCCAAATGTAATTTTTGTCTTTCCAGCATCTTTCGAGGTCCAACCTGCCAGATGACCCAGTTCAAAATAGTCTTAAACAGCTACCCCAGGACACTATCAGACAGGACGCTATCAGACAGGTCAAACTCTTTGACACCCACAAAGTAAGCATGAAGCAGTTATGAGAGACCTTGCCTTGCCCCATTCCTGTTGAGCAAGCTGAGGGCTGTGTTCCTGACACCCAGCTCCCAGCCATTGGCTAGATTTCCCAAAAATAATAACACACAAACTGTATTCTTTTTAACACTGCCTGACCCACTAGCTCTAGCCGCTTACTGGCTAATTCTCACATTTTGCCTAACCCATTTTTAGTAATCTGTGTAGCACCAGTCTTACAGGGAAAGATTTAGCATGTCTGACCTAAAGGCTTGATTCATTGTGTCTACCCGGGAGAGGGGAGCATGGCATCTGAGCTCACTTCCTCTTTCTCCCAGCATTCTGTTTTGTTTACTCCACCCATCTATGTTTTAACCTATCAGGGCCAAGCAGTTTTTTTTTAATTATTTAACCAATGATCTTCCTCCATCACATTCCCCACCAATTAAGATCCTCAACTCCCACAAAATTTTATAATAAATGAAAGGGTGAAATGTAATTCTTTAACAACCTATAAGTTTGCAATTCCAGGTTCTGAAGCTGGTGCATGTACCCCATGTGTGCATGCATGGGTCGCCCTCCATCTGTTTCATCTGTGTCTGACACAAAAGGCCCTGTATCCAGGCACAATGCATAGCATCCCCTGTCATCAGCTGCTGAAGTAGGCATGTCGTTCCCTCGTGTGGATGTGCAAGGCAGCCTTTTAAAAGCTGGACACTTCATTTCTACCTCCTCCTTTCTGTCCACACCGTTTCCCTGGGCCTGTGAGCACAAAACCCACTTAATAAACTCTTACGTGGGTTCATTCGCATCTTGTATCCTCATTCCATTTCTGCTGAATTTTTCATCATAAATGCAAGGATTTATCTCTGAATCTCATACTCAACACTAAATCTGAAGACTTTTTTTCTATCTTTATTAAGACAGAATTTATTTAGGAAAGTTGTATGTCCATCAATTTGAAGGCATCCTTTGTTACATGAGCATATTGCATGGCAAGCTACCTTGAAAATAATTGGAACTGTCCTTTTCAATTAGTTAAATACAACAAATAGCCACTCTAATAAGGGTTTGGCATCAACTGTCCAGCCAGTAGGCATACTGGGATTTTTGAGTACTGGATATACTACAAGAATCATGCATTATTTCCAGTTTTTGAAATTTCATTAGGGCAAATGTACTTAAATAATACATAATTAATAAAATGATAGTTTAGTGCAGATATTTACTGAAATTAGAAGATATGAGATAGGATTTTTCCCTCAACTATAATGAGCCATTCTAGCCTAGCTGTCCATGAACACTGAGAAAACTTCCTCTTTCCACTCTTCTCAAATATTCTGGAATTGCATAATACCAGAATGCATGCTTTAGAAATCTAGTATTCTAAAAATGCCTGCTAGGTTTCTAAGTTTCCGTTTGAGCATGTTGATGACTGTCTATGTATACAATGTGAAGATAAAAGCAAAAAAAGACAATGACTATATCTCACAGACCACACCCCTAAATAAATTATCTTTTATTATACTCAATTTCAATATATGTAGGGAGTACATTATCATGGTGCTCTACAAAATACTGGTTTTGGTGCAGGGCAGTACACATTTAATCCAATAAGAACTTTGCTTCTTTGCAAATTCCTAATTTTTGTGAAACACGGATGATCCACAAATAATGACTATGGTTTTGGTGATTAATTGTTCACAAATTCACCATTAGTTTATAAAGGTTTTTGGGTCTAGCTCAAGAAGAGGAATATTTGAGCATACATATTTCTATGGATTTTTTCTGTTATCTAATTATATCATAAATATCAATCACCTTTATTATGATAATAAATGTTCTTTTCATGAACATTGTCCTATTGTCCTATTTTTCTCAGTTTTCAATAATATTCCTTTACACAGGGTGCATAAATGTCACTGTGAATTGTTTAATAAAGAAGCTTAATGGATTATAACTAGTCAGTATAAACTTAGGAAAGGGAACCATACTTTGATTCTGCTGGGAGGAACACACCAGTTAAATGTTGTTTGTGATTATTGGGCAGTATGCTGCTCCAGGTCAACAGGGACCAAATCATCACAGAGGTGAGGAAGCAAAGAATCTACATCCATTTCTGCTGTTCATTAACATTGATAAGAGAAGTAAGTAATACCTCACTGCCGTCATCAATAAACACTTGATTTCAAAAAAAAGCTCATGCTGTCCTATTTTATAATTAGGAATGGGCATAAAGTGTGAAAGTATCATGTAAAAGAGCATTTATATGTGAAACCACAAACACTATGTCAACCAAAACAGCAAATTTGAGCCTGTGAGAACCTAAAAGCAATAGTGATATGAAGTATGTTCTTCTTCTATAACTTACTCTAATTCAGAGTCTTTGGTAACAGATACAGAAGTGCTTTCATATGTTACTGCATAATATTTTCAATGAGCCTATGTTTTTATGCAGAAAAAAAATCCCTGCAATGTCATTCCCAGTTTTACAATGAAACTCAAAAAGAAAGAAAGAAAGAAAGAAAGAAAGAAGGAAAAGAAAAGAAAAGAAAAGAAAAGGAAAAAAAGAGAGGGCATGACTCCCCTAGACTTTGTCAGATGCTAAAACCTGAACTGAATTATTTCTTTCAGAAACTGCAGGGTCTCCAGACAGAGACAGTGGTGGCACATGTTTAAAGAGAAGGAGAGGTTTCAGAGCAGGAATCGACTTGATGCACAGATCATAACAGCTGACTCAGAACTGAATATTGGGAATATACCAGTACCTGACTTTGCTAATTACATGAGCTTTGGCTCATTTAGTTGTCAAGAGCAGTCTTCAGTGTCTGGGACAATGTACATTTGGGTTTTGGTAATAAACATTTGCAACTGCTAGCTCACATATAACCTGAGCTTGACTAGGAAGGATCTGCTATGCTAACAATATTAATACGTCTCCTTGACATTGACTGAAAAAGTGTGTGCATTCAAATTGTTCTCAGAACAAGGAGGAGAGTGATCTCAATTCCACCAATAGGAACAAAGCCTGTGGTTACCTTGGAGATCTGCACCAGACCTGCTGATGCATCTCTCCCTCCCATCTCAATGTTTCCTCTAGCAGAAAAAATGAAAGTGAAAGTATATGGCAGGAAATAATGTAGTTTACTTAGGACCAGAATCAAATTTTCAAAAACGGAAATAATAGGGAGGTAAGTAGGAGGTGATCGCATATCATTGTGTTGGGTCTATAACCTGCCAACGTACATGAAATTTTCCATTTCTCCCCGCTGACAGGTGATTGTGATACTGTGTCGCCGATTGTAGCTTACGAGTATCACATTCAGAAATGCCCTGTCAGAGGTCCAAAACACACTGATTTAGGAAACAGACACTTGAAATTTTTTGATTCCCAGGTGCCTGAAGCTATTTGTCAACAAAACAATTACCTTAGTGCGGGCCTCCAATAGCACATGATATCAATAAGTCCCTTTTCTTGTCAGGTGTAGACTTGCTAAGAAAATCTTCATTTCAGAAAATGCAGAATACAAGACTATCACAGGATTCACAGGTTTTACCGATGAAGCAGTGGCTTCAGAGACTCGAGCACATTTCCTGCACCACAAACAGGAACAGGTGACTCTTAGGAAGAGCATGGGTAAGCTAGTAGATTCCTTCCTTTTCCTAATATTGCTACTCTCTCCTGCAGGACTCTAGGACGCATTTTTTATCTGGGGTTGTTTACAGGGGCCATTGACTAAAGTCCAGCTGTTAGCAGGACTTTAGTCAAAGCCCCACTGGCAAAATCCCTCACATCAGACCTTTTTATGCCATCAAGGAACCAATGAGGAGAGAGATATCAAACCAAAGAAAGAAAAGCACAGGGCTAAAATTAATATGGTGAACTCATTCAGTGATGGGGAGTCATATCTGTCTCCCTCCTCCCTGTGTGTTGGGAAAAGAAGCACAGGAACAGACAGTGGAACACAGGAATATATGTAATTTACCTGTCTTCTGCCTCTGGATAACTGCTGATGAAACAAGGAAAGTGAAACAGGTTGTCTTAATAAACTTGCAGCAGTTTTTGTCTCTAATCTACCTATATAGATGAAAGCCTCCATTCCTTATTTTGATTGTGAATCTGTGCCTCTGAGTACATACTGCTTCTGATTATTTATGATTGATTTTCATCTGTTTTTAAGTGTTTTTATGCAGTCAAATTATAATTTAATATGTTACATATAATATGATATGTATTATTTACAAATGTAATATATAATTATGATTTTTCATGTAGTTGAATTATAATACATAATATTTAAGTTTATTATGGTGTGGGATGATTAAATGGAACTATTGTGGAAAGAAATACAGATTTGAAACACTATTCCAAATAGATCCAACTGTATATAATCACCAGAGAATCCTTTTTTTTTTTTTTTTTGGTTTTTCGAGACAGGGTTTCTCTATGGTTTTGGAGCCTGTCCTGGAACTAGCTCTTGTAGACCAGGCTGGTCTCGAACTCACAGAGATCTGCCTGCCTCTGCCTCCCGAGTGCTGGGATTAAAGGTGTGCGCCACCACCGCCTGGCTGCCAGAGTATCTTAATGATAAAGAAATTAATTCTTTATGAAATCTTAATTAATATCAGAAAAATTAAATATATTTATAATTCTTAACTTTTGTGTTTGTTTGTGTTAAAGCTTCTAGGTGTTTTCACATTTACCTTTGTAAGAAGAATCCATTATTTTTGTTTCTTACATGCAATCAGTATACATAAATTATCCTCTATTAATAATTTATAATAATTTATTTTAAAATTCAACTAGATCTTGTAATTCTTTTAGCCACCCTTGACTCGAGAAACTCAAAAGATTCGCCCACCCAAGGCCCCTCTCCCGGGGCTAGAATTTCCAGCTCCAGGTCCCTATCCTGGTGCCAGTACCTGTCCTGGACTCCTGGGTCCAGAATCGCAACTGGGGATTTTTTCAACAAATACCCACGTGTTCCATCAGACTTAGTTTGTCACCTCCGGATATCGCTGGCTTTTACGGGTGAGTGTTCCTATTCTGGCCAGTTTAACCATCTCTTTGAACCCAAGGAATTGATTGTCAAGCACCAGTGGAGGGGACTGTCCCTAAACATGGTCTTCAAGGCCTCTGTTGTTCCCTTCACTGGCATTCAACTTCGCCTTGCTCCCCTTAGTTAAGCTCGTATTTGGGCCAATTCTTCTGTGACTGAAGGCCCAGGGTCCTTCAGATCTTCATCTTTTTTTTTTCTTTTTTCATTTCTATTCTCTTTTTTTCTCCCCTCATTGTAAACACTTTGCAGAGTGGCCCTAGGCCTCTCTGGTTTCTGAGTTACCCAACCAGATCCAGATAGGCATTAACATCCCACTCATGGTCAAAGGACACTCGTCCATGTGTCCTGGGTATTCACACCCATTTGCACCCTGCCTATATGGGAGGATGTTCCCGTTGTAGGTCTTGAGGTGCCACTGTTTCGTATGTTTTCATGGCCTTGACCATGGGAAGCAAGCCTTCTAAGACTATCAATCCGGCCTCCCCACTAGGATGCCTTTTGGAAGCCCCAAAGCCTCAGGCCTTAATGCCCTACCTAGAGACCTCCACACTTATCCATCTTTGTTCAAAAAATGGCCCCAGTACACCTTAGAGGGGAATTTAAAATGGCAGCCTACAGCACCTTTAATCCTGACAATCATGGGAATTATCCAATTAATGGTATTGCACAGGCAGATAGAAGGATATTCCCTACATCCAGGCCTTTATCTACTTAAGCTCTAAGGATAATTTGTCTCTCCTTGCAAACTGTTCACCAGCCCACATGATTCTAGCTATGCCTTCTGCTCCTGAAATACCCCATACCTCAGCTCTGGACCGAACCAATGAACCTACACTTTTTTCATCTCGAAATACTATCTCCATTCATTCAGTTGGCTCATCACATCCAGCTACCAGCTTTGCAGCTCCCTCTCTCCCCTCCCACCTGCTCGGTCTCCAACAGCCCCACTAAACTCCTCTTTCTCTCTATTGCCTGGCCAAGCAGCCACCTTTATCCCCCCTCTCAGAGGTTCGCATGTCACCACGGAATCTAAACCCTACCAAGCAATGCCTGCTACATTTCTCCCGTTGCAAGAGATAGCTGCCATAGATGGATTTATTAGGATACATGTTTTGTTCTCTCTCTCTCGGGGCTCTCTCATATACAAAAATTACTGAGTTCCTATATGACTAGTACTACCATCTTAATAAAACAATTCCAATATCTTACTCAATCTTATAATCTCTCCTTTCACGAAATCTATATGATCCTATCTAATAACCTACATCCTGAGGAAGTAGGAGAGTTTGAGAGCAGGCCAGGCAACATACAGACAAGATTCACCAAACCCTTGCTTCCAACCCTCCCAGGGCAGAGCTGGTCCCAGAGCAAGAACCACACTGGGATTATAATACACCAGGTGGAATCTTAGCTAGGGACCAGTTTTTGACTTGCCTCATGGCAGGTCTTTGTAAGTCTCAATCAACTAAATTATGATAAACTCTCAGAGATTATTCAGAATACAAAGGAAAATACTTCCACATTTTTGAAATGACTCACAAAGGCTCTCTTACAGTATAATGACTTAGATCCAGAAACTATGAAAGGCAGGCAGTTACTTATGACCCATTTTTTTAATCAGTTCTACTCTGACATTGGGGCTTAACTTAGACATTTGGAGAAAAAGCCCCTCGACCTCGCAGTCAAAAGTACTAGAGGTAGCTTTTAATGTGTACCATGCTAGAAATAATAAAGATCAAAATCTTTGTCACTGGTAGCCACGGCCTCCAAACCAGATGTGGTAACAGACTGCCTGATCCACGCTGACCAGATACCTGGGGCATGAGAAAGGCAAGGTTTGTGATTCAAATGTGGTAAAACCATTAACTGGACCTGAGCATGCATTAATCCTCAACTTAGTCCTAGGAGACCTTCTTCAAGGTGTTACAAGGAAGGTCATTGGTCAGTAGATTGCTCTCGTGCACATAGTGGCATGGAAACATTGGACCCAGGAAATTCCCAAGTTGGCCTTTTAGGTCTGGCCATGGATGAATGAGGTTTCCCAGACTCCTTTGACTAAAAACCACAGTCATCTGCAATAAGGAACACTGGTAATCCTCACGCTATTGGGACAGCCCATCACCCTTCTCTTGGACACCTGAGCCACATACTCGGTACTGAGGGAATTCTGGGTGCATACCTCTCCTTCTAGTTTCCTTATTGTTGGGGTAGGGGGACAGCCATGTCTACCTCAACAGACTCCACCACTTAACTGTGTGGTTAGAGACATTTTTCTTATACATTCACTTTTGTTATTCCAACCTGTTCAGTACCTCTCATGGGTAGGGATTTTTTTTTTTTTTTGGTTTCTCGAGACAGGGTTTCTCTGTGGCTTTGGAGCCTGTCCCAGAACTAGCTCTTGTAGACCAGACTAGCCTTGAACTTCCAGAAATCTGCCTGTCTCTGCCTCCCAAATGCTGGGATTAAAGGCGTGTGCCATCACCGACTGGCTGGGTAGGGATTTTTTTTAAGAAAGGTAGGAACCTCCATTTTTATGCTCCTCCTGTTGACCTTAACCCAGACTCACCAGCAGCTCCACTCCTCCTTCTCCTAGCTCCCCTACATGTCTTTTCCTCTACCCACCTCCCAGGTAGGCACCCAAATCTAGAACACCCAAAACTCCTCAGTTCTAAACACCATTCCCCTATTGTTATGCAATTACAAGACCCTAATAAGTACATTACTCAAGTTGAGTAACCTAACTCTCTCTCTAGAGCCTTAAGGAACTTAAACTTATTATTCTGACCTTTTAAGGAAAAAGCTAATTTGCCCCACCTCTTCTCCCTTTAACACCCCTATTCTTACTGTTAAAAACTCTAATGGAACTTATCGACTGGTTCAAGACCTCTGGCTCATTAACTATGCAGTGATCCCTCTCTACCCAGTAGTCCCTAATCATCTCATCTTTCTATCCAATATTTGTCCAGGAACCTCCCACTTCTCAGTCTAGACCTCAAGGATGCTTTTTTCTCTATTACTTTCAACCCTCAATCTCAAAACATCTTTGCCTCACCTGGACTGATCCTGACACTAATTTTTTCACACAGCTCACCTGGACTGTCCTTCCCCAGGGATTCCATACAGCCAACACCTGTTTGTCCAGACTTTAGGTTCTGACCTACTCTCACTGTTTCTCCCTAAATCTAAACTCATTCGGTATGTGGATGCCATTTTATTTTGCAGTCCATATTTTGAGATCAGCAAAACTGATACCTCCTCCCTTTTAAATTTCTTGTCCAAAATTGGCTATAGAGTCTCAGCTTCTAATGCTCAATTGTCTACCACTCAGGTCATTTATATGGGATTAACTATAACCCCAACCCAAAAGGCTATTACTCTAGACATAAAAAAAAATCTAATCCAATCTCCTACAGTTTCTTCAAACCTAGAAAATGTTTGATCATTCCTCAGAGTGGCTGGCATCCTACATTCCTGGATACTCTTTTTCTCTCATTGCTTGCCCCTTATATGAAGCAGCTCTTGGTACTCTGCATAAAACCCATCTCCATCATATTACTAAACCCTTCAAGAGATTCCAGCAGGCCCTTACCCAGGTTCCAGCTCTTCATCTTCCATATTTATCTTGCCAATTTTATCTTTTTGAAGCAGAGAAGGAGGGATATGCCCTTGGGGTCTTCAGACATCAATTGGTACCTTCTTTTGCACCTGTAGCATACCTGTCAAAGAAGTTGACCTCACAATTTTGAGCTAGGCATTTAGCATATGTGTCTTAGTGGCTGCTGAGCTTCTTATTCATGAGTCAAAAAAAAAAAAAAACTAATCAAACTAAACAAAAAAGGCACCCACCACTGTCTTCTCACACTATAATCTGTCCTACCTCATAACATACAAAGGATTACAAACACTACCTCCTTCCTGAGTCCTTCCCCTGAAGGCGGCATTGGTAGAAGATGCCACACTCATTATCCAGTGCTGCCCAGCCCTTAATATCTCAAATCTCCAGCCTCAACCTAATGTCAATGATTCCCCCATTTCACTCCTGCATTGAGAACCTAGGGGGTGTACTACCCCATCCCTCACATATACAGGACAGCAAACTGTTCCAGACCACTTATACCTGGTATACAGATGGCAGCTCCCTTGTATGTGATAGGATCCATAGAGCAGGCTATGCCATAGTATCAGATACTGAGATAGTATAGGCAGGGGGACTCCCAGCCCATACCACTATTCAACAGTTTGAGCTAATAGCTCTTACCAGTGGTTTTCAGTTAAAAAAGGGAAAATGTTTAAATGTTTACACAGACTCCAAATATGCCTTTCATATTCTCCTGTCCCATGCAGCAATCTGTAAAGAGTATGAGCTTCTTACAATGAAAGGAGGATCCATACCGAACTCAGGTTACATTATCAACCTGTTAAAAGGCTCCCATATCCCAAAAGCTATAGGAATTATTCATTGTCGGTCTCATCAGAAGTACAGTTTCATATTTCTAAGGGAAATAATTAGGCTGATTGAGCAGCCAGAACAGTAGCATTCCAATGCCCAAACCTACCTCAATTACCTCAGGGGGTTTATACAGTACAGCCCACATTCTAACAGACACCCCCTGACTCCCAACAAATTCTGTCCTACCTATATCAGCTCTGTCATCCTAATAACAAAGCTCTACTGCATTTTGCTAAGGCTCTCCTCAGCCCACCTTTGAGGATATAGAGTTCCTAAAATCTATCACTGCCTCTTGACAAATTTGTCAAAAGTCAGATCCGAAGAACAAATACCATAGCTTTCCTTTTTCCCACCCACGAGGCCAGGGGTTCCATTTCAGGAAGTGATTGGCAGCTGGATTTTACTCATATGCTCATACGCACAGTCAAAAGAGTTAAATATCTCCCTGTTATGGTGGATACAATGTGGTTAAGCATTTCCCACCATTAATAAGAGGTCAATGCAGTCTCTGATGTTCTTCTCTGAGAAATCATCCTGTGGTTTGGAATCCCAACCTCTCTTCCATCAGATAATGTCCCTAAGTTCACTTCCTAGAATTCCCAAAACTTGGCTAAGGCTCTTAACATCCCTTGTCATTTTCATATCCATACAACCCTCAGTCTTCAGGGAAGACAGAATGAAATAAATGTTCCTTAAAAAAATGTTCTTGTTATTATGTCACAGGAACTTCATCTTGACTGGGTAAGCCTATTAACTCTGGCCCTCCTTGGGCTTAAGGCCCTTCCCAAAAGCGCCCATTTCATCTCACCCTTTGAATTCATGTATGAGGGGCTAGATTTAACCCACCAGGCTTTCACCTAAAACCTCTCCACTTCCTGATCACCTGCTTACTTCCATACTATCTCACCTACAATCTCAATCATCTGCTAATCCGTGACCTCCACTGAGTAAAATAGGAGATCAGGTATTATTTTCTCCCCAAGGCCAATGTCTCTCACCCTTTTCCCGTAAATGGCAGGGTCCTCTCAGAGTAATTCTTTTGACTCCCACAGCTGCCAAGCTCGAGGACATTCCTCATGGATTCACCTGTTGCATCTTAAACCATTTATTCCTCCAGCTCAAGATGACCCCTCATACACAGTAACTCACACAGGACCCTGTTCCCTTAGGTTCCAGAGGACACCAATTTCAGCCTCTCTTGCTCCAGTTCAAAGAAGATAAAGGCCCCAACCTTATTTAACTCTCCTATGCCAACATACTCTCCATTCTCCTCTTTTTCCTATATACAACTTCTCCATATTCCTCCAATGTCATGCTTAAATTTCCAAATAAACACTCAGCTGTTATTGCAGGAACCATCATCAAACATAGAGCTGGAGGTACAAGGACTGTCAAAAGCCCAGGTGGTAAACAACCCTTAACATAACAGGCTCATCACTGACTGCAGCAGTGTCTCCTGGATGTTGAGGTAATGCCATGATGCACTCTATTGTCATAATCATACATGGTTAATATATCAAAAACTTTTTTCAAGATATTTTTATAAGCTCCAGGGAGTCAGTTTTACCCACCTAAATGGACCAGACTCACCCGGAATAAGTATCATTTAATTCTTCTTTGTAATTCCTGGTCTTGGGAACCTATAAACCCCCATCTTAAACCTCCCCTCTATTAATCACTAGGATCTAATTTTAATCTCTTCCTAACTTAATTTTTGTCTCTCCAGCATCTTGCAAGGTGCAAGCTGCCAGATGACCCAGTTCAAAATAGTCTTAATCAGCTACTCAAGGACGCGATCATACAGGACACAATCAGAAATTCCAACCTACTCAGTGCACACAAAGTCAGCATGAAGCAGTTATGATAGACATGGCTGCGCCCCATTAACTACCCATTAAGATCCTCAACCCCCCTAATTTTTATAATAAACGAAGGGTGCAATGTAATTCTTTTAGCCACCCTCCCAGGTTCAGAAGCTGCCACATGTACCCCTTGTGTGCGCATGCTTGGGTCACCTGCCATCTGCTGCATCAGTGTCTGACACAAAAGCCCCTGTATGCAGGCACAAAGCACAGCATCCTCTGTCGTCTGCATCTGATGTAGGCACGTCTTTCCCTCTTGGGCATGTTCTAGGAATCCCATGCCATTTCTACTTCCTCCTTCTGTCCACACCATTTCCCTTTGCCTGTGAAAACAAAACCCTCTTAATAAACTCCTATGTAGGCTCGTTCACATCTCATGTCCTCATTTCATTTCCGCTGAATATTTTTAGATCTTAAATGCTAGGATTTCTCTCCAAATCTCATAATCACTACTAAATCTGAAGCATTTTTTCTATCTTTATTAAGACAGAATTTATTTAGGAAAGTTGTATGTTCATCAATTTGAAGGCATCCTTTGTTATATGAGTACATTTCATGGCAAGCTACCTTGAAAATACTTGTAACTGTCCTTGTCAATTAGTTAAATACAACAAATAGCCATTCTAATAATGGTTTGGCTTCAATTGCCCAGCCAGTATGCATACTGGCATTTTTGAGCACTGTTTATACTACAAGAATCATGCATTTTTCCAGTTTTTGAAATTTCATTAGGGCAAATGTAAGTACATATTAATAAATTACTATTTTAGTGCAAATATTTATTGAAACTAGAAGATATGAAATAGGATTTATCCTCGACTGTAATATGCCATTCCAACCTAGCTGTACATGATACTAACAAAACTCCCTCTTCCACAATTCTCAATTATTCTGGAATTGCATAATACATGAAAGCATGCTTTAGAAAACTAATATTCTAAAAATGTCTGCTAGGTTTCCAAATTTCCAAATAAGCATATTGCTGACTGTTTGTGTTTACAATGTAACGATAAAAGCAAAAAGAAAAAAAAAAGACCATAACTATATCTCAGACTATATCTCACAGACCACACTGTTAACCACTCTAAAGATCATGATATAATAATTACTCACCAAGTATGATATGGTCCTTGGTAAACACCAATGTTAAATTATCTTTTCTGAGTAGTAAATGTTAATACGAAAAAATGGGCAAATGCCCAGGTTTTCCTCTATCATCCTCATATAATGTAATAAGAGCAGCATAGAGGTAAATCCATACCCATTAAACCAAATGTGGATTAAAAATGAGGGTTCATTTAAACAATAGACTACTTCTCAGTGGTTAAAAAACAAAGACATCTTGAAATTTGCAGGCAAACGAATGAAACTAAAAAAATTCATTCTGAGTAAGGTAACACAGACCAGAATGATGAGGATTATTTGTACCCAATCATCAGTGAACCCCAACTATGAAGTAAAGAGTAAGGAACTATAGCTCATGAACCCAGACAAGCTATGTAACAAGGGGGAACAGAACAGAAACAAACATTGATAGCCCGGGAAGCATTGATCTATTCCCCAGAGCATGTGCGGCACTGAAGACAATTCACTTGGAGCTTGGCAAAATTGGCCTTTAGGTAAAGAACTCCCCATGTCTCGAGAACTGAAAAAAAAAAAAGTGCAATGTCTGAACTGGACAAACATGATAAAAAAGATTTCCAAACCTTGCCAAGACAAATTTATATAAATGAATAAATAATGAATGAACAAATAAAGAGATAAGAAGGTCATTTGCGTGTCATAAAGGTAAAAAATTCAAATAAGAAGCTAGATCCTTAAAAAGTAGCAAGATTCAAAAATGAGATAAAAATAATAAGCAATTATGTTCTGCAAATTAAAATTAGATTACATCATTTTGACCCAAAATCATTAATGATTAGCTCTGAGATGAAATATTAGAGAAAACTTATAAATATGTTCAAAATACTAACTATCAGCCAGGGCATTTGTTTGCTTTGTTATGGCAGTGACAGTGGGTATGTTTCACGCTCCTGTCAGTCAAGCAAATCCTACCACCATTACCTTTCAGGAATTTTGCCTTTCACTCTCAACAGGACTGTGAACTTTCTGAAGAGTAGTGAGGTTCATCAAGTTTCTGATTTTATGGTAACACAGTTGATGTTTATTAGGTTAACTAAGCTAGAGTTTCTTCTTTTCTTGGAGAAAAACAGCTTTCTCCTAAGGGTAATACAGTATAACTAACATTGCCCATATCTACAATTGTCTATTTAAAACACATAATCCTATTTCTTTGATACCTAATTAAATTTTCATTAATTTAATTGGGCTGGAGGTATTTTTGTTGGTTGAAAAGCATTTTCTTCCCAAATTTATCCATACATCTTTGGAAGTGGATGTACATCATACATCATTGGACATGGATGTACATTTCTCAATCTACAGATTCACTAATTTCAAAGTCTTCACCCCCTTCATTGAAATATAAATATTGTAAGTGAAATTCTTGATAGACAACTGTTTTGTTATATGCAATTTTATTATGGTAAAGTTAACTCGTTTTATTTAGAGAGAAAAAGGAAAAAAGATTTTTTTTTAAAAAAAAAAAAAAAAGGAAAGGCTTCAAAATTTGGGTCTAAGGACATTTCTCTTTTTTTGGATTTTCCACACCTAATTTCTCAGTAGCTTTACAGCATATTCTGGAACTAGCCCTTGCAGTCCAGGCTGGCCTCTAACTCACAGAGATACTCCTGCCTCTGACTCCTGGGTGCTGAGAGTAAAGGTATATGCCACCAACAAAAGTTATGTTACTTTTAAAAAGAAATCCTGCTTTTGTTTCCACAAAATATAATAACCTGTGCATTATTTACAGGCTACAGTAGTTTTATGGAGACAGACACCCCCAAAAATCTCTATGAACCCAAAAAAAATTGACCAAGAAAAGCAGTAAGAACATTGGAGAAAACTACATTGAATTTTCAAAAAGATTTTTTGATTTAAAGTGGAATATGATATAGAGATGAATATTTTGCATTGGTATGGATCTTGTTTACTGATACAAATTTAAGCTTATGGTACTTCTGTTCTTGTTTAAGGTATTGTGATTTTTTGGAGCTAATTGAAATGTAACATAATGTCAATAAATATAGAAGAATAGATATCAGTAAAATCAAATTTTAGTCATGTTATTTAAGTTTTCTAGATTGTCAGAAATATAGTTCAGTTAGATAGATAATCTTCAACACTTCAATGACCTTAATTGCATTTAATGGCATTAAAAAAAATTTTAAGAACTTAGACCTTAATCAAAGGTGGGACATTGGGCAGTAACATTACTTGAAAAGGATGATGGGCATTGAACTCATTATGGAATTGGCTTCAAGGTGACAAAGCTAGACATTTTTGGGGGAAGGGGAGAGGAGTTGGAGTAGGGGTAGGAAAATGGGAGGCAGAAAGGAGGTAGAAATTTTTTCAATAAAAAGTTCATTGAGAAAAAAAAGAAACTGCTCTTCTCTGTACTACTTAATGGTATGTTGTATAAAGTATACATTTATGATCCACAGAAAAATGACTGCTGAAATTGCTAAAAGAGGAGAAAAACATCTTCAGGGTGAATGCTTCTTGACTCTTCTAGATATTCTGTAGGACCCAGATGAAAGTGCCTGGCAAACTGCCAATGTACTTGAAACAGTCTTTCAAATTTTCTGCTTCATTAAAAATATACCATGTCCTGTAGGTTGTAGATGAGTGTTCAAATGCTAGAGAAGAAGTTTGATTAACTGTCCAGGGAGTAAGACTCCCTGTCAATTCTAGAGTTTTGGTAGTTATTTTGAATGTGTTTCCTCTTTACTTAGGTATTAGAAGAGTCTTCTGTGGTCTTCAATAATGTTGAAAACAGATAATTATAATTATAGTTTTCTTTTGCTATGATAAAAGATAAATTAGATATAATACTTTAGCCTTTCAAAGATAGGATAAATAACATTTTTCTTAATTTGCTAAACGTAAAAGGATTAAATAGAGTAAACAATTCTTGCTTGATTTCTGCATTTTTATATGTAATTTTCCCATGTTAAAGTGACAATATTCCTTTTAATTTAGAGCGATAAGAGAAACAATGTGGGGTTCCCGCTTGTATGCTATGAATATGTTTTATTACCATCAGCTAATAAAAAATATATTTGGCCTATTGTAGGATGGAATATTGCCAGCCAGGAAATCCAAACAAATATATAGAGAAAGAGTAGGCTGATTCAATGAGATGCCATATCGTTACAGATGAAGAATGCCATGGAAAGTTTATAATTTGTCATAGATAATCTATATTTAAGGACCATCAAGATCCTAATGTGGGAGTGTAGTAACTACTGACTTTACTGTTTGAAATTTTCTGTGACTTAAGGTTTCACAAATAAAACTACAATGTGATAGCCATTTCCACAATGGATCTCCTACAGCAGAGAAAATAGTAGTGCATCCTTTGTTAAAGCTGGCTAATTGTGTAGGGTCATCGGACAGAGTTGCCAGATACCATCTATAATACATCAACCATTTTCATTCATGACGTTTTTAATTGTGTCTCTGGTCTGCCAAGTACATCTTGCTGCTTAATCTTTGAGACATGTTTATGTCAGTTTACTCATGTGTCTAATTCAATGCCACTGAATTAAGATTATAATATGTTATAAAAATACTATTATTAAATATTTTATATATTTGTAACATAGAACTATAAACTTTTATGTAATTGAAATATAAAATATAATATATATTAGATTGCGCTACAAAAATGCTGTTTGGATTGAAGAATGGACTGTGGGATAAAAGCCCTCGTCCAAATTGAGCCAAATGGAATATAAAATCTCAGAGTTTGTTATTTTTAAAGAAATAAATTAAGGTCAACTGATGTCAAGAAAAAATACATTATATATATATAAAAATTATTTTTGACATTTTTGTAGAATTATTTGTTATTGCACAGATAACTTTGAAAGTGGTCTTCATAAATTTTGTTTCTTACATGCAATTATTATTCATAATATATCTTCTTAATATTCATATATACATACTGTACTTGAAAAAAAATTTACCATATTATCAACCATAAATTACTTCTCCAGATTCCAATACCACTCTAACATCAGAAGTACATATTATTTTTCACTCTCTAATAACAGCTAAGTTCATTTAAGGCAGTTTATGTCCATCAGTATGAAACCATCTACTGTAACAATAGTGGTCCCTCTAAGCAGCCATTCCTAATAAGCCTAGCTCTCCTTTTCAATTAGCACCTTAAAAAAACAGTGACTCTAATGACTGTATGATTTACGAATCTTCACAGTAGGAATACTGGGATTTTTATCACAGGATATACTACAAGAATTATGTATATAGTTCTACTTGTTGGAAATTCAAGAGTACAGATGTATGAAATAGCAATCAAATACTGATTTGATGCAGATTTTATTAAAATTAGCTGATTTGAGATAGGTTTTTTTCTTTGGACATGAAATTTGCCAGTCTAGCCTAGCTGGCCAAGTATTCTGAGATACCATCCTTTTCCAAACTACCTCAAATGTCTGAGAAAGGTGAAATACTATATGTGAACATTTAAATATGAGGGTTATTAAAATATGCCATATCCATTCCCACAATGGATCTTGGGGAGGAGAGGAAAGAACATGACTCCCCTAAACTCTGTCAGATGCTAAAACCTGAAGTGAATTATTTCCTTGCAGACACAGCAGTATTTCAAGACTGAAAGAGTGGTTCCTAATGTTCAAAGAATCAGAGCTTTACTGAAGCAGGAGTTACTTGCTGTGCAAGAGACAGAAACAGGTGATTCAGAACAGTAATATTTGGAATAAAACAATACCTGACTTTGCTAATTTCATCAACTTTGTCTCATTTAAGTTACAAGAGCAGTCTGCCTAGTGTGGGCAAATGGACATTCAGGTTTCAGTTATGAACATGACAGGTGAGAAGTGGAATATAACCAGAGTTAGAATACTAAGGACTCACTATGCTGAAAATGTTATAGCTCTCCTTGCCTCTGACTGAAGCAGTGTGTGCATTCAAATTGTTCCTGTATATGAACCAATGGGAAGAATGATCTCAATTCCACCAATAGGAACAAATCGTGTGGTAAGCTTGAAGATCTCTATCAAATATGTTGACTTATTTCTCCTTCCCAACTAACCATGTGATCTGTGAGAAAAAAATGAAAGTGAGGGTGAATGACAGGAAAAAAAAATTACCTCAGACCAGAATGTAATTATCAAAAGAGTAAAGCATTGCGAGGTAACTAGGAGGTGATTATTTATCCCACTTCTTGGGTCTGTATGCTGCCTGTCACCTGAAGGCCTTCAGTTCTGCCTGCTGATGGCAGATTGTGATACTGTGTTGTCAATTGCAGCTTACTGGTATCATATTCAGAAAAGCTGTGTCCCATTCTCTAAACACATGATTGGCTATCTGCCACTTGAAATTTTCAGAATCTGAGATGCCTGAATTTATTCTCCAACATTACAATTGCCATAGTGGGTCCTCCAATGACACATATGATCAATACATCCCCGGTTTCTATCAGGTATTGACTCCCAAAGAAAAATTTGATTAAAGAAAATGCAGAATTAAAGACTTACTCAGGAAGCATTGACTTCAGAGAATCGAGTACAACTCCTAGACAGAAACAGGAACAGGGTTTTTTTTTGTTTGTTTGTTTGTTTGTTTTTGTGTTTTGTTTTGTTTTTTGCAGGAGCATGTGAAATCTCACAATTTTTTCTTTTCCTATATTCCTATTGCTTCTTTTGCCTCCTGGTCTCTGGAACAGGTTTTCTTATCTGGGTTTGTTTTTGGCCAGGTTTCTACCAAACAAGCTAAAAGTTGGACCTTATCCAGGAGCCTGGCTGGTAAAATCCTTCCATGCAGACATTTTTATGCCATCTAGGAATCAATAAGGAGCGAGATGTTGAACTGAGGATTGTAAATGACAGGACTGCATTTACCTTGATGAGTTCTTCCAGAGCTGATGCTTCATCTGTGTCTCTCTCCTCCCTGAATGTTTTAAAAAGAAACAGAAAAATTGAAAGGAGAACACAGGATAAAATACACTTTTCCTTGTATTTTGCCAACAGTTAACAGCAGACAAATCTGGCTAATATTGAGTGGTTGTCTCAGCATCTTGCAGCTGCTTTTGCAAAGATTCTAGATATATACATGGAAGGCTCTGTTTTTTTCTGGAGATTTTTGATTGTTACTTTGTGCTGCCAAGTGCATCTGGCTCTTGATTCTTTTAATTTCTTTTTGTCTGTTTTATGTTAATTATGAAGTCAAATTATAATTCCATATGTTATATATTACATATGTTTTATAAATAAATATAATTTATAATTACAATTTTCATGGAGTTGAAATACAATACACAATATATTTAAGTCCATTGGAGTGTTGTAAAATGAGGTGGGTTGTCTGTAGAAAGAAATGTTGATATCAAGACCTGTTAAAAAAAACTGTAATCTAATATCCCACAGTGTCTTAAAAATTAAGAAATGAGTTTAAATTAATTGATTTCTCAAAATTTATGAATGTATTTATATTCTTTACATTTATGTTTGCCAGCTTGAAGGCCTTATAGGTGTTTGCAAGCTTACCTTTGCAAGAAGTGGTCTTCAGATTTGTGTTTCTCACATCCAGCACAATAAAAAATAGTAATTTTATTATGTAGTGCGACTCATTTTGATATTTTTAGCATAGTGTTGGTTTTAAAGAAAAAGCAGAATTGAGTCTGAAATAACATAAATACTGTACACATGTATGAAATTCTAAACTAAGGTAAGAAATATACATGCATATGTATACATAAATAAAATTATGCATCGTCTATCTCATACATGTACACATAAGTAAACTTATATAAATATTTGAAAGTAATTAAGCTGCTTCATACTATATTAGGGGAGATATTGTAAAAATGAACTCCTTATACCTTAAGGGATATCAGCTTTATCTCACTCAGATGCAAGTAGTGTGTTAATTCATTAGTTTATTGGCCAAAGTCATGGCTATAAGTAAAAATCTGGACATTCACCAACCATTTCAAAAATATGCTTACAACTGCCAGTATGGTGGAAAGAACCTGTTTTGGAAGTTCCTACATAATTTCATCATTATAGAATGTTAACACATATGCTATTATTTGTAATTTTAAAAGGGCTGTCTACTTGTGCTATAATAGAAGATTAATCCTGAAATTCACATGACAAAAATTCTCCAATCTTTTTAGCTACATGATCAAAAAGAGAAAATAGAAGTCTTCAGATATATATTTATCGTAGTGGCCAAAAAAAATCAGGAAAAAGGGGCTGGAGAGATGGCTCAGTGGTTATGAGCATTGCCTGCTCTTCCAAAGGTCCTGAGTTCAATTACCAACAACCACATGGTGGCTCACAACCATCTGTAAAAAGGTCTGGCGCCCTCTTCTGGCCTTCAGGCATACACACAGAATATTGTATACATAATAAATAAATAAATAAATAAATAAATAAATAAGGAAAAAAATCAAGTAAATATTGTAGTTATAAGAGCAGCGGTGCTGCGTCCATGGCACCTGGCCGCCCACATGGCTAGCTTATGCCTGAAATAAGTACACGGAAACTGTATTCTTTTAATCACTTCCTGGCCCGGCTAGTTCCAGTTTCTTATTGGCTAGCTCTGTCATAACGATCTAACCCATTTCTAATAATCTGTGTAGCCCACGAGGTGGCTTACCAGAGGAGATATTAACCTACATCTGTCTGGAGTGGGAGAATCATGGCGACTCCTCGACTAAGCTTCTTTCTCCCAGCAGTCTCTTCTGTTTACTCCACCCACTTATGTTCTAACCAATAAAATGGGCCAAGGCAGTTTCTTTATTAATAAGAAATCACTCTCACATCAAAATATTGTTATTAAGACTATATCATAAAAGGCATAACAAAAACAGCCTTAATGGCTAGGTATCTATGACTACAATGGTAACAGACTTTCATAAAAATAATATATTTTATTCTTCCAGAGACAAATAAAAAATACTGAGTCCTAAGCAAATATTAATATGTTTATATATCTCAGAATCATTTGACAATATCAGAGATGCTTCTTCAGCACTAGTTGGAATATAAAATAATGAGTAATTGGAAAGTTCTTTCTATAGAAAATGAGAGGCTGTGTGGTACTATGTTCTTATGTTTCATGTCTTTAAAACCTAATTAAAAGATTTGCACATTTATATTGTAAAGCTGACAGAAATATTGTAATAGATTCAAACACTATGTCAACCAAAACAGCAGATTTGAGGCTGTGAGAACCTGCAAAGCAATAGTATGATATGAAGTATGTTCCTCTTCTATAACTTATTCTACTTCAGAGTCTTTGGTGACAGATACAGAAGTGTTTTCATATGTTACTGCATAATATTTTCAATGGATCTATGTTTTTATACAGAAAAAAAAACTCTGCAATGTCATACCATTTTTCACAATGGAACGCAGAGAAAAAAGGAGAGGGCATGACCTCCCTAGACTTTGTCAGATGCTAAAACTTGAAGTTAATTGTTTCTTTGAAGATACTGCAGTGTTTCAAGACAAGTTTAAAGAGAAGGAGAGGTTTCAGAGCAGGAATCGACTTGATGCACAGACCATAACAGGTAACTCAGAACTGAATACCGGAAATATACCAGTACCTGACCTTGCTAATTACAGGGGCTTTGGCTCATTTAGTTTTCAAGAGCAGTATTCTGTGTCTGGCACAATGTATATTCGGGTTTTGATTATAAATATTTGAAACTGAGAAATGGCATATAAACCTGAGCCTGACTAGGAAGGATCCTCTATGCTAGCAATATTAATACCTTCCCTTGCCTCTGATTGAAATATTCTGTGCATTCAAATTGTCCACAGAACAATAAGGAGAGTGACGTCAATTCCACCAATAGGAACAAAGCCTGTGGTTACCTTGGAGATCTGCATCCGAGCTGCTGACGCATTTCGCTCTCCCATCTCAATGTTTCCTCAGGCAGAAAATATGAAAGTAAATATAAGGCAGTAAATAATGTAGTTTACTTAGAACCAGAATCAAATTATCAAAAACGTAAATATTTGTGAGGTAAATAGAAGGCAATTACATATCACCTTCTTAGGTCTATATCCTGCCTATCAACATGAAATTTTCCATTTCTGCCTATGGATGACTGATTGTTGTACTGTGCCACCCATTGCAGCTTACAGGTAGCACATTGAGAAATGCCATGTCAGAGGTCTGAAACACACTGATTTAGGCAGCAGACACTTGAAAATTTCAGATTCGCAGGTGCCTGAGGCTAATTGCCGAGAAAGCAATTATCTTAGTGCAGGCTTCCAATGGCATATAATATCAGTAAGTCCCTTTTGTTATCAAGTATAGACATGCTAAGAAAATCTTCATTTCAGAAAATGCAGATTACAACACCAACCCAGGAATCACAGGTTTTACCGATGAAGCAGTGGCTTCAGAGACTCGAGCACATTTCCTGCACCGCAAAGAGGAAAAGGTGACTCTTAGGAAGAACATGGGTAAGCTCGTAGATTCCTTGCTTTTCCTATTGCTTCTGTCTCCTGCAGGTCTCTGCCACACATTTTTTATCTGGGTTTGTTTACAAGGGGCATTGACTAAAGTCCAGCTTTTAGCAGGACTTTAGTCAAAGCCCCACTGGCAAAATCCCTCAGATCAGACCTTTTTATGCCATCAGTGAACCAATGAGGAGTGAGATCTCAAACCAAGGACAGGATAGCACAGGGCTGCACTTAACTTGGTGATCTCATCCAGAGCTGATGAGTCATCTTTGTCTCCCTCCTCCCTGTGTGCTGGGAAAAGAAGCAGAGCAATTGACAGTGGAACACAGGATAAAATGTGATTTGCTGGCGTTTTGCCTCTGGTTAACAACAGATAAAACTGGCAAAGTGTGACAGGTTGTCTTAATGAGCTTGCAACCTCTTTTGTGTCTAATCTACCTAAAAACATGAAAGTCTCCATTCCTTAATTTGATTGTGAATCTGTGCTTCCAAGTACATACTGCATCTGATTCTTTATGATAATTTTTTTCTGTTTTTATGTGTGTTTTTTATGCAGTCAAATTATAATTAAATAAGTTGCATATAAGATGATATGATCATTTACATATATAACATCTAATTATAATTTTTCGCATAGTTGAATTATAATATGTAATACATTTAAGTGGATTAGAGTGTTGTACAATCAAATGGGAATATTGTAGAATGAAATGTAGATTTGAAACACACTTCCAAATAGACCCAACAATGATATAGTAGCCCACAGTCTCTTAATGATAAAGAAATTAATTCTTTATAAAATTGTAATTGATTTCAGAACAAAATTAAATATATTTATATTTTTATCTTTTGTGTTGGCTTGTTTTAAAACTTATAGGTGTTTACACATTTACCTTTGTAAGACGAAGCCTTCATTTTTGTTTCTTACATGCAATCAATATGTAAATGAACATCTATATAATAATTTACAATTATTAATATTCAAAATGAACTAGATCTTAAATGCTAGGATTTTCCTCCAAATCTCACTTAACCACTAAATCTGAAGTATTTTTCTATCTTTATTAAAAAGGAATATATTTAGGAAAGTTGTATGTCCATCAATTTGAAGACATCCTTTGTTACACGAGCATATTTCATGGCAGGCTACCTTGAAAATAATTGTAACTGTCCTTTTCAATAGTTAAGTACAAAAAATAGCTACTCTAATAAGGTTTTGGCTTCAATTGTCCTGCCAGTAAGCATGCTGGGATTTTTGAACACTGGATATACTACAGGAATCAAGCATTATTAATAGCTTTAAATTTCATTAGAGCAAATGTGCTTACATGTTAATAAAATACTGGTTTAGGGCAGATATTTATTGAAACGAGTTCTTCTTTGATTGTAATGTACCATTCTAGATTAGCTGTCCATGAATCCTCAGAAATCTTCCTCTTCACACTTCTCAAATATTCTGGAATTTAATAATACCAGAATGCATGCTTCAGAAATCTAGTATTCTAAAAATGTCTGCTAGAGCATGTTGCTGACTGTCTATGTTTACAATGTAACCATAAAAGCCAAAAAGAAAAAAAAAGACAATGACTATATCTCACAGACCATACTGTTAACCACTCTAAAGATCATGGTATAATAATTACTCACCAAGTATGATATGGTCCTCTGTAAACACCAATGTTAAATTATCATTTCTGAATAGTAGATGATAATGTGAAAAGATGGGCAAATGCCCAGGTTTTTTCTCTATCATCCTTATACATATAATGTAATAAGAGCAGCATATACATAAATCCATGCCCATTTAACCAAAAATGGATAAAAAAATGAGGGTACATTTAAACAATAGACTTCTTCTCAGTAGTTAAAAAACAAAGACATCTTGAAGTTTGCAGGCAAATGAAAGAAACTAGAAAAATTCAGTCTGTGTAAGGTAACTCAGACCAGAATGATGAGGATTATTTGTACCCAATCACCAGTGAACACAAACTATGAAGCAAAGAGTAGGGAACCTATAGCCCATGACCCATGAAAATTTACATCACAAGGTGCCTAGCTGGCCAAGTATTCGGAGATACCATCCATTTCCAACCCACCTCAAATGTCCTAGAAATGTGTTATACTTTATATGAGCATTTAAATAGGAGGTTTCTAAAAATATATTATAGATTTCCAGTTTTTCATATAAGCATGCTGTTGAATGAGACTTTTTTCTCTCCTTTCACAGAATAGCCATAAAACAATAGCAAAGTAAAACAGCCATGTGAATATAACTCAAACTACACACTGATAGCCATTCTTTAGGTCAATTTGTTCTACTTCTCCCTAGTCATCATGTAGTGCATTGGTTTCCTTCAGTTTCAAATTCTATTCTCTGAATAGTGGATATTAATGTCAGAAAATCAGCAAGTCCCTAGCCTATAGCTATATCATCCTCACACATACAATAAAAAAAAAGAACAGCCTAGAGGATACTACTGAATATTACATGCAACAGTGCAATAGTAAGAAAGAATTTCAGATTAAACCAATGGACCTAAACAGGATGCATATAAACTAAAAAAATGTATAATGAAAATACCTGTGTTTTTCTATCTGTCCTTTTATGCCAGAAGGAAAACAGACATCAAGGAAAAAGAACCTTTACTTATAACTTAGTTTCTTAAATGTAATTTTGCTGTTCAACAATTGCAAATAGTAGAAAGAAAAAATGTATACTGGAATATTTCCCTTTATGAGACTTTCTATGTCATACAGATAATTATTTTCAATGTTCTTTTATGATTGTATCACATCAAAGAATGTGGATACAGTATAACTAAAAAAGGGACATATACAAATGTTTACATTACTTTAAGGCAGCTGTTTGTCACAGCCAATACTGTTGTATAAAATTAAGAAACACCTGAGCAGGCTTAACTTCCATGTCCATGTGACTGTTCTTCAGCTTCTAGGCCTGAGCACTCAAGATGAATGTTTTGCTTAAAAATTGAAATAAGTAAGGAATAAATACAGATATATAAACTGAATATACATATAAAATAGTATTTCCCAAATATTTTCCAAATAGATTTTAAACATCATATAGAAATGATGGAAATATGTCTCTTTCTGGTTATAAAAGAGAATATGATAATAAGATAGTGAGTGTTGAAAATTTAAGAAGAGTATATAGAATATTCCTTTACACAGGATGAATAAATGTCAATGGATTATAGCTAGTCAGTATTAGATTCGGCCTGGGAACCTACTTCGACATAGCTGGGAAGAACAAAAGAGGACTCTCACAATCCTGAAAAGAAACAGGGAGAAGAAGATGAAATTGCAAAAGTAAGAAAAAGTAATATTCCAAAAGGGGGAGAAGAGAAGAAACATTGCTGAATTTAAGATGTAAGAGTTATCTTGTAATAATCCTAAGCCATGGACTGATAACTTTTACTTAATAATAGCTATGTGTGTGATTATTTCTGAATTATCATATGGGACCCACAAATAGTCTACTTGTTGGCATACATATTTGTGACCGGAATTTTCACATAAGACATAAAAGACTTTTAAATGTTTTTAAGCAACCAAAATGGAGGCAAATAGGGCTTCCTTATGACTGACTTTTGTACACCAAAAATCATGCTAGTGCAAACAGAGGAAGGGCTCCTTTAAGAGAGGGCTTCTTGGCTGAGTGCTTGAGAATAACAGGGGTGTGGTGTTTTAAAGAGGCTCTCCAATTAAACAGTTCAATGGAGTTCATGGTGAGTAGTCAGTATGTTTCTCTGTGTCAGCTGGGACTGAATAATCACAGAGGTGAGGTAGCAAACATCATTCTTTGATACCGCAGCCATGAAGCCAGGGTCTTAGGAAACCAAGAGGAGCATCCAGACATCATACCATGCACCAGCACATGCACTAAGCAAAACAATAAAGAAAGATCTGGACATGAAAAAAAACCCTCTAGACTGATTATAGTGTGTTTAGACAAATACCACCATTATCTCTGCTTTTCTTTACAGTATCACAAACATTGAACAACAGCAATGCTGAGCAGTCTTCATTTATAAAACCTCAGAATGAGATGAAAATTATGTCCCATCACTTTTTGTCTTACTAACATTGTCCTATTGTCCCATTGTCCTCAATTTTTAAAACTATTCCTTTACACAGGGTGAATAAATGTCACTGTGAATTGCTTAATAAAGAAGCTTCATGGATTATAGTTAGTCGGTATAAACTTAGGAAGGGGAACCATAATTCAACATTGCTGGGAGGAACAAAGCAGTTATATGGGGTTTGTGATTAGTGGGCAGTATGCTGCTCCTTGTAAACAGGGAATGAATCATCACAGAGGTGAGGTAGCCAACAGTCTAGATTCATTTATGCAGTTCACTAACACTGATAAATTACTCAAATACAAAATGTCATTTCTAAAATGGGTTATATAGTCACTGCATTCTGTACATCATTTGGAATAGCTATGTATACACTTTTTCATGTACAATAAAATAAAATGCTTTTAATATTTACTCATATTTATTTTGACCTTTGTAGTTCCAATGTTTTACTGAAGAAGGAAACAAAAAATTGTGAAATAATATAAAAACTGCTCATGGATGAAATTATAAACTATGCCGAGCAAGTAGTAACATGCATATTATGTATGTTTATATACACGTGTGTAAGAAAACTCATACAGATGTACATAAACTTATATGAATATTTGAAAGCACTTTAAATGCATCATTGCATATTTTGAGAAATATTGTGTAAACTGAACTCCACCCCAATTTGGAAACTGTTATCAAAACTTTCTCACTAAGGTACCAGTACTGTACTATTTGGCTGGCTTCTTTGTCAAAGGCATGCCTATATAACTACAGTGAAGCTTCATAGACAATTTTAAAAATATGCTTACACCTCCCAATTTGGATGAAAGAATGTTTTTATAGTAATTATGAATTTCCTACATTATTATAGCATCATAGAATAGAAATCCCTGTGTTGCTATTTAGGAACTTTTTTGGGATTGACTACATGTGATATAAGAGAAGAATATTCCTTTAACAATACTGATCTTGTTAGTGGTGTAAAATTTGCAGGAACAAAATTTCTCAATCTCATGAGCTACTTGCCCTAAAAGAAAAAAATAGTGAGCAGTCTTCAGATACGTTTTCACCAAAGCAGTCAAAAAATCAATAGAAAATTCAAGTAATTGAAAGGATTGTGATTAAGACCATTAGTGGGAAGGAATATCCCAACATTGTTTTAATAGCTAGGATATTGATACTAGAATATAATAGACTTATACAGAAACATCAAAAATCAAAAAGAATAAAAAAGAAACAAACTGAGACCCTGCTATGCGTTTATGTATGGGAGACTCTTCAGTGTTGCTCCTATCTCTTGTCTCTGTGCATTACTTACAAACAGCAGATACTCTGGATTGGTCCTACTGTCAGCAAACAACAAATGCTGACACTCCCAATATCATAGAATGAAGGTATTTTGGAAATTCCTACATACTTTCATATTCATAGAATGGGAATCCATTTGCTGCTATGTAGAACTTAGCTGAAATATTCTATTTCTGCTATAATTGCAGGTTAATCCTCTTGTTAGTAGATTAAAATTAGCATGATCAAAATTCTTCCCTTCATTGCAGCATGTCCCAAAAGAGAAAATAATGAGAGGTTTTGAGATATATTTTTTGTCATAGCTGCCATAGAATCAGGGGGAAACTCAAGTAAACATTGTTATAACGACTATATGATGGAAGGCATAGTGAACACAGCCATAATCGCTAGATATTTAAAACTAAAATTATAACAAACTTACATAAAAATACACAAAGCAACACTCACAATAATAAAGTAATCTGGTATGTTAACTGTTTTCTTTGGTTGAATGTAATACCTTTCTGCCATCATCAGTAAGTAGCTGATTTCCAACAAAGCTCATACTATCTGATTAACTAAATAGGAGTGGGAATACAAGTAAGAAAGTATCATGTATGAGAGTTTTAAACAACAAAACACAAAGACCATGACAACCAAGAAGGCAAAGATGAGCCTTGTAAAATTAAAAGGCAATAGACGATGAAAAGGATGCTTCCTCTGTTATAGCTTATTGTGCCTTGAGAGTCTTTGGTTACAGGTAAGGTAGTGCCTTCAGATGTAACTGCTTAGTGTTTTCAATGACTCCAAGTTTTCGTGAAAAAGTACAATGCCATTCCCATTCCCGCAATAGATCTTGGAGAGGAAAGGAAAGAACATGACTCCCCTAAAATTCTGTCAGGTGCTAACACCTGAATTGAATTATTTCCTTGCAGACACTGCAGTGTTTCAAGACTGAAAGAGTGGTGCCTAATGTTTCAAGAGAATCAGAGGTTTTTAGAAGCAGGGGGAAACTTGCTGCACAAGAGACAATAGCAGGTGACTCAGAACAGTAATACTGGGAATAAAACAATAGCTGACTTTGCTAATTTCTTCAACTTTGTCTCATTTAGGTTCCAAGAGCAGTCAACCTTGTCTGGGCAAATGGACATTCAGGTTTCAGTTAATGAACATGACAGCTGAGAACTGGAATATAATCAGAGTTTGAATAATAAGGACTCACTATGCTGAAAATGTTATAGTTCTCCTTGCCTCTGACTGAAGCTGTGTGTACATTCAAATTGTTCCTGTATATGAACCAATGGAAAAAAGATGATCTTCATTTTACCAAAAGGAACAAATCCTGTGGTAACCTTGGAGATCTCAATCAGAGCTGCTGATCATTTCTCTCTTCTATCTAACTGTGTAGTCTGGAAGAAACATTAAAAGTGGAAAACAGAAAAACATGTAATTTACCTAGGACTAGAATCCAATTATCAAAAGAGGAAAGTTTGTGAAATAACTAGGCATATAGCCAGAGCCAGACTAGTAAAGACCATTTATACTGAAAATGTAATGAGGTCTCCTTGTCTCTGAGTGAAGGAGAATTTACATTCAACTTGTTGCCGAAATATGAATATGAACAAATAAGGAGAATGATCTAATTCCACCAATGGGAACAAATCCTGTTGTAAAGTTGGAAATCTGCATCAGAGCTGGTGACTCATTACTCCTTCCCCATTTAACTGTGTGGTCAGGTAGGAAAAAAATGAAAGTGAGGGTGGATAACAGGAAAAAAATCATTTTACCTTGGACCAAAGATCAATTATGAAAAGAGGAATTTTGAGCAATGGATAGAATACAATAAATATGCATTTATTTCAAATTGTTGGAAATTCATTAGGGCAAATGTCCTTATATATTAATAAAATGCTGGTTTGATGCAGATATTAAAGAAGACTTGTAGTGGTTGGAGCGGTGGGCTACATTCCTGGCACCCGGCTACCCACATGGCTGGCTTTATACCCGAAATAATTACACAGAAACTGTATTCTTTTAAATACTGCTTGGCCCATTATTTCTAGCCTTTTCTCGGCTAACTCTCACACCTTGACTAGCCCATTTCTAATAATTTGTGTAGCCCACGAGGTGGCTTACCAGGGAAGATCTTAACTTGAGTCTGTCTGGAGTCGGAGAATCATGGCGACTCCCTGACTCAGCTTCTTTCTCCCAACATCCTGTTCTGTTTACTCCACCCACCTAAGGGTGGGCCTATTAAATGGGCTAATGCAGGTTCTTTATTAATAAGAAATCACTCCCACATCAAAGACTATCATATATGAGCTAAGTTTTCCCCTTGGATTGAAACTTGCCAGTCTAGCCTACCTGATCATGTATACTCAGAAAACTTCCTATACTCACACTTTTCTAATATCCTGGAATTGTAAGATGCCAGCATGCCTGCTTTAGAAAATAAGTATTCTAAAACTATCTTTTCGCTTTCCAAATTTCCAAACAGACATGTTTGTGACTGAGAGCGCTAGTTTACTGTCTTAGGTTACAATGTAACCATAAAGGGAAAATTATAAGATAATGACTCTAAATGACAGACCACATTGTTAGCCACTTAAAGATCATCGTACTCTACTTACTCACCAAATATGATAGTGTAGGAATTCCTAGCAGGCATAGTTTTTAAGATACTCTCCCACTTGATAGTGAACTTTATACTCTAGATACTGATGTAAAGCGTGTATAAGCTCATTTTCAACTGAGAAATCATTTGCTATTCCTGTTCTAGCAGAGGATTGGTGTATGATTTTCTAATTAGGAATGGGCAAAAAGTGTGAAAATATCATCTAAAAGAGCATTTATGTGCAAAAACATAAACATTATGTCACCCAAAGGAGCAGATTTGAGGCTGTGAGAACCTGAAAAGCAATAGTATGATATGAAGTATATTCCTCTTCTATAACTTATTCTAATTCAGAGTCTTTGGTAACAGATACAGAAGTGTTTCCATATGTTACTGCATAATATTTTCAATGAGTCTAAGCTTTTATGAAGAAAACAAACCCTGCAATGTCATACCCATTTTCACAATGTAACTCAGAGAAAAGAGGAGAGGGCATGACTCCCCGAGACTTTGTCAGATACTAAAATTCGAAGTGAATTGTTTCTTTGAAAATACTGCAGTATTTCAAGACTGGAAGAGTGGTTCCACAAGTTTAAAGAGGAGGAGAGCTTTCAAAAGCAAGAATCGACTTGATGCACAGAGCATAACAAGTGACTCAGAATTGAATACTGGAAATATACCAGTACCTGACCTTGCTAATTACAGGGGCTTTGGCTCATTTAGTTGTCAAGAGCACTCTTCTGTGTCCGGCACAATGTATATTCGGGTTTTGGTTATAAACATTTGTAACTGAGAACTGGCATATAACCTGAACCTGGCAAGGAAGGATCTGCTATGCTAACAATATTAATACCTCCACTTGCGTCTGACTGAAAAAGTGTGTGCATTCAAATTGTCCCCAGAACAAGGAGGAGAGTGAACTCAATTCCACCAATAGGAACAAAGCCTGAGGTTACCTTGGAGATCTGCATCCGAGCTGCTGACGCATTTCTCCCTCCCATCCCAATGTTTCCTCTGGCAGATAAATTGAAAATGAAAGTGGATGGCAGGAATTAAGGTAGTTTATTTAGGACTTACCAGAATCCAATTATCAAAAACGGAAATAATTGTGAGGTAACTAGGAGGTGATCACATATCACCTTCTTGGGTCTATATCCTGCCTATGTACCTGAAATTTTCCATTTCTGCCTGCGGATGGCTGATTGTGATACTGTGTCGCCGACTGCAGCTTACAGGTATCACATTCAGAAATGCCCTGTCAGAGGTCCAAAACACACTAATTTACGAAACAGACACTTGAAAATTTCAGATTCCCAGGTGCCTGAGGCTATTTGCCATCAAAACAATTACCTTAGTGTGGGCCTCCAATGGCACACAATATCAATAAGTCCCATTTGTTGTCAGGTGTGCACTTGCTAAGAAAATCTTCATTTCAGAATGCAAAATACAAGACTAACCCAGGAATCACAGGTTTTACCGATGAAGCAGTGGCTTTAGAAACTCGAGCACATTTCCTGTACAGCAAAGAGGAATAGGTGACTCTTAGGAAGACCATGGGTGAGCTCGTAGATTCCTTGCTGTTCCTATTGCTTCTGTCTCCTGCAGGGCTCTGCTACACATTTTTTATCTGGGGTTGTTTACAGGGGCCATTGACTAAAGTCCAGCTGTTAGCAGGACTTTAGTCAAAGCCCCACTGGCAAAATCCCTCAGATCAGACCTTTTTATGCCATCAAAGAACCAATGAGAAGAGAGATATCAAACCAAAGACAGGAAATCACAGGGCTACATTTAATATGGTGATCTCATCTTATGCTGGTGAGTCATCTCTCTCCCTCCTCCCTGTGTGTTGGGAAAAGAAACACAGCAACGGACAGTGGAACACAGAAAAATATGTAATTTGCCTCTGGATAACTGCCGATGAAACAAGTAAAGTGTGACAGGTTGTCTTAATGAGCTTGCAGCAGCTTTTGTCTCTAATCTACCTAAATACATGAAAGCCTCCATTCCTTATTTTGAATGTGAATCTGTGCTGCCAAGTACATATTGCTTCTGATTCTTTATGATTGTTTTTTTTGTCTGCTTATGTGTGTTTTTTATGCAGTCAAATTAGAATTTAATATGTTTCATATGAAATGATGTTTTATTTACAAATATAATATTTAATTATTATTTTTCATGTAGTTGAATTATAATACATAATATATTTAAGTTGATTAGAGTGTTGTACAATTAAATGGACTTATTGTAGAAAAAAAAGTAGATTTGAAACCCTATTCCAAATAGACCCAACTGTAATCTTAATTTTTTATGAAACCTTAATTGATTTCATAAAAAATAAATATATTTATATTTTTAACTCTTGTGTTTCCTTGTTTTAAAGCTTATAGGTGTTTTCACATTTACCTTTGTAAGAAGACGCCTTCAATTTTTTTTGTTTCTTACATGTAATCAGCATACATATATTATCCTCTATATAATAATTTAAAATTTTATATTTTAAAAATCAACTAGATCTTGTAATTCTTCTAGCCTCCCCTGAATCAAGGGACTTGAGAGATTCAACTGCCCCAGTCCCCTATCCCAGGGCTGGAATTTCCAGCAGTAGGACCCTATCCTAGTGCCAGGACCAGACCTGGATGCCTGAGACCAGAAGGGCAACTGTGGACTTTCTCGCCAGCACCCAGGTGTTCCATCTGCCTTAGCGCATCCCCTCGGAACTTCACTGGCTTCTAATGGTGAGTGTTCCCATTCCAGCCTGCTTAACCATATCTTTGAACACAAGAAATTGAATGGTGAGCTCCCTTAACCCTGTGTTGTTCCAAGAGACGGGGGGGCGGGACTGCCCCTAACCACTGTTTTCAAGGCCTCTATTATTCTCTTCACTGTCATTCAACTTCAGTTTGCTCCCCTTTGTTAAGCTCATGTTTGGGCCAATCCACCTGTGACTGAAGATGCAAGGTCCTTCAGATCTTAATCTTTTTTTTTTCTTTTTATTTCTATTCTCTTCTTTTCTGCCCTCATCCTAAACACTGCTCAGAGTGGCCCTAGGCCGCTCTGGTTTCTGAGTTACCCAACCAGATCCAGCTAGGCTTTAACATCCCACTCGTGGTCAGAAGATGCTTGTCCACGAGTCCTGGATGTTCACGCCAATTTGCACCCTGCCTATACAGGAAGATATTCCCATTGCAGGCCTGAGGTGCCACTGTTTCATGGGTTTTCATGGCCTTGAACATGGCAAGCAAGCCTTCTAAGACTATCAATCCGCCCTCCCCACTAGGACTCCTTTTGGAGGCCCTAAAGCTTCTGGCTTCAATGCCCTACCTAGAGACCTCTGCACTTATCCATCTTTGATCGAAAAAATCATCCCGGTAAGTCTTAGAGGGGAATTTAAAATGGCAGCCTAATAGCACCTTTAAACATGACATTATGTGGGAATAATCCAATTTTTGCCAGTGCACAGACAGATGGAAGGAGATTCCCTACATCCAGGCCTTTTTCTACTTAAGATCTAAGACTAATTCCTCTGTCCTTGCAAACTGTTCACATGCTCACATGTTTCTAGCATGCCATCTGCTCCCGAAAACCCTCTACTTCTGCTCTTGACCAAGCTAACAAACCTCCACCTTTTCGATCTTGGGACACAACCCATCCTTCAAATGCCTCACCAGCTCTAGCCACTAGCTCTGCAGCTCCCTCTCTCCCCTCCCCACCTGATCCTTCTCCTACAGATCCACTAAATTTCTATTCCTCTCAGTCCTGGCTGCACAGACTCCCTAAGCTGGCACCTTCAGGGAAGATAGATGAACTAACAGTTCCTTAAAAAAAAAAATGTTCTTATTAAGATGTCATAGGACTTCACCTTGACTGAGTAAACCTCTTGCCTCTGGCCCTCCTTAGGCTTAGGTCCCTTCATAAAAGCCTCCTTTCATCTCACCCTTTGAATTCATGTATGCGAGGCCATATTTAACCAACCGGCCTCTCACCTAAAACGTCTCCCCTTCCTGATCACCTCCTTACTTCCATACTATCTCACCTACTATCTCAATCGTGTGCTAACCCATGACCTACACTGATTAAAATAGGAGATCAGGTATTATTTTCTCCCCAAGGCCAATGTCTCTCACCCTTTTCCCGTAAATGGCAGGGTCCTCTCAGAGTAATTCTTTTGACTCCCACAACTGCCAAGCTCGAGGACATTCCTCATGGATTCACCTGTTGCATCTTAAACCATTTATTCCTCCAGCTCAAGATGACCCCTCATACACAGTAACTCACACAGGACCCTGTTCCCTTAGGTTCCAGAGGACACCAATTTCAGCCTCTCTTGCTCCAGTTCAAAGAAGATAAAGGCCCCAACCTTATTTAACTCTCCTATGCCAACATACTCTCCATTCTCCTCTTTTTCCTATATACAACTTCTCCATATTCCTCCAATGTCATGCTTAAATTTCCAAATAAACACTCAGCTGTTATTGCAGGAACCATCATCAAACATAGAGCTGGAGGTACAAGGACTGTCAAAAGCCCAGGTGGTAAACAACCCTTAACATAACAGGCTCATCACTGACTGCAGCAGTGTCTCCTGGATGTTGAGGTAATGCCATGATGCACTCTATTGTCATAATCATACATGGTTAATATATCAAAAACTTTTTTCAAGATATTTTTATAAGCTCCAGGGAGTCAGTTTGACTCACCTAAATGGACCAGACTCACCCGGAATAAGTATCATTTAATTCTTCTTTGTAATTCCTGGTCTTGGGAACCTATAAACCCCCATCTTAAACCTCCCCTCTATTAATCACTAGGATCTAATTTTAATCTCTTCCTAACTTAATTTTTGTCTCTCCAGCATCTTGCGAGGTGCAAGCTGCCAGATGACCCAGTTCAAAATAGTCTTAATCAGCTACTCAAGGACGCGATCATACAGGACACAATCAGAAATTCCAACCTACTCAGTGCACACAAAGTCAGCATGAAGCAGTTATGATAGACATGGCTGCGCCCCATTAACTACCCATTAAGATCCTCAACCCCTAATTTTTATAATAAACGAAGGGTGCAATGTAATTCTTTTAGCCACCCTCCCAGGTTCAGAAGCTGCCACATGTACCCCTTGTGTGCGCATGCTTGGGTCACCTGCCATCTGCTGCATCAGTGTCTGACACAAAAGCCCCTGTATGCAGGCACAAAGCACAGCATCCTCTGTCGTCTGCATCTGATGTAGGCACGTCTTTCCCTCTTGGGCATGTTCTAGGAATCCCATGCCATTTCTACTTCCTCCTTCTGTCCACACCATTTCCCTTTGCCTGTGAAAACAAAACCCTCTTAATAAACTCCTATGTAGGCTCGTTCACATCTCATGTCCTCATTTCATTTCCGCTGAATATTTTTAGATCTTAAATGCTAGGATTTCTCTCCAAATCTCATAATCACTACTAAATCTGAAGCATTTTTTCTATCTTTATTAAGACAGAATTTATTTAGGAAAGTTGTATGTTCATCAATTTGAAGGCATCCTTTGTTATATGAGTACATTTCATGACAAGCTACCTTGAAAATAATTGTTACTGTCCTTGTCAATTAGTTAAATACAACAAATAGCCATTCTAATAAGGGTTTGGCTTCAATTGCCCAGCCAGTAGACATACTGGGATTTTTGAACACTATTTATACTACAAGAATCATGCATTTTTCCAGTTTTTGAAATTTTATTAGGGCAAATGTACGTACATATTAATAAATTACTATTTTAGTGCAAATATTTATTGAAACTAGAAGATATGAAATAGGATTTATCCTCGACTGTAATATGCCATTCCAACCTAGCTGTACATGATACTAACAAAACTCCCTCTTCTACAATTCTCAATTATTCTGGAATTGCATAATACATGAAAGCATGCTTTAGAAAACTAATATTCTAAAAATGTCTGCTAGGTTTCCAAATTTCCAAATGAGCATGTTGCTGACTGTTTATGTTTACAATGTAATGATAAATCCAAAGAAAAAAAAAGACAATGACTATATCTCACAGACCACACTGTTAACCACTCTAAAGATCATGATATAATAATTACTCACCAAGTATGATATGGTCCTTGGTAAACACCAATGTTAATTATCTTTTCTGAGTAGTAAATGTTAATACGAAAAAATGGGCAAATGCCCAGGTTTTCCTCTATCATCCTCATATAATGTAATAAGAGCAGCATAGAGGTAAATCCATACCCATTAAACCAAATGTGAATTAAAAATGAGGGTCCATTTAAACAATAGACTACTTCTCAGTGGTTAAAAAACAAAGACATCTTGAAATTTGCAGGCAATCGAATGAAACTAGAAAAATTCATTCTGAGTAAGGTAAGTAAGACCAGAATTATGAGGATTATTTGTACCCAGTCATCAGTGAACCCCAACTATGAAGTAAAGAGTAAGGAACTATAGTCCATGACCCCAGACAAGCTAAGTAACAAGGGGAACAGAACAGAAACAAACATTGATAGCCCGGGAAGCATTGATCTATTCCCCAGAGCATGTGCGGCACTGAAAACAATTCACTTGGAGCTTGGCAAAATTGGCCTTTGGTAAAAAACTCCCCATGTCTCGAGAACTGAAAAAATGTGCAATGTCTGAACTGGACAAACATGATAAAAGGAAAAAGATTTCCAAACCTTGCCAAGACAAATTTACATAAATGAATAAATAATGGATAACCAAATAAATAGATAAAAAGGTCATTTATGTGTCATAAAGGTAAAAAACGCAAATAGAAAACTAGATGCTAAAAAGTAGCAAAATTCAAAAATGAGATAAAAATACAAGCAACTATGTTCTGCAAATTAAAATTAAATTATATCATTTTGAACCAATATCATTAATGATTAGCTCTAAGATGAAATATTAGAGAAAACTTATAAATATGTTCAAAATACTACCTGTTAGCCAGGGCATTTGTTTGCTTTGTTGTTTGAGTGACAGTGGGCATGTTTCTTGCTCCTGTCAGTCAAGAAAAACCTGCCACACTATCACCCCTCAGGAATTCTACCTGTCACTCTCAAGGGGACTGTGAACTTTCTGAGCAGCAGTGAGGTTCATCAAGGTTTTGATTTCATGGTAACACAGTTGATGTTTATTGGGTTAAATAAGGTAAAGTTTCTTTTTTTCTTGGAGAAAACAGCTTTCTCCGAAGAAAAATATAGTATAACTAAAATTGTCCATATCTACAAATGTCTATTTAAAACTCATAATCCTATTTCTTTAATACCTAATTAAGTTCTCATTAATTTAATTGGGCTGGAGGTATTTTTGTTGGTTGAAAAGCATTTTCTCCCTTACTTTATCCATACAACTTTGGAAATTGATGTACATTTCTCAATTTATAGATTCATTAATTTCAAAGTCTTCACCCCCTTCATTGAAATATAAATATTGTAAGTGTAAGTCTTACTAGGCAACTGTTTTGTTATATGCAATTTTATTATGGTAAAATTAACTCGGTTTATTTAGAGAGAAAAAGGAAAAAGATTTAAAAAAAAAAGGAAAGGCTTCAAAATTTGGGTCTAAGGACATTTCTCTTTTTTTGGATTTTCCACACCGAATTTCTCAGTAGCTTTACAGCATATCCTGTAACTAGTGCTTGCAGTCCAGGCTGGCCTCTAACTCACAGAGATACTCCTGCCTCTGACTCCTGAGTACTGAGAGTAAAGTTGTATGCCACCAACAAAAGTTATGTTACTTTTAAAAAGACATCCTGCCTTTGTTTCCACAAGAGATAATAACTTGTGCATTATTTACAGGCTACAGTAGTTTTATGGAGCAAGACACCCCAAAAAATTGACCGAGAAAAAGCAGGAAGAACATTGGAGAACACTACACTTGAATTTTCAAAATGATTCTTTTCATTTAAAGTGGAATATGATACAGAGATGAATATTTTGCATTGGTATGGATCTTGTTTACTGATACAAATTTAAGTTTTTGATACTTCTATTTTTTTAAGGTATTGTGCTTTTTGGAGCTAATTTAAATGGAATATAACATTATTAAATATAGATGAAAAGATATCAGTAAAATCAAATTTTATTCATGTTATCTAAGTTGTCTAGATTGTCAGAAATATAGTTCAGTTAGATAGATAATATTCAACACTTCAATAACCTTAATTGCATTTAATGGCATTAAAAAGATTTTAAGACCTTAGACCTTAATCAAAGGTGGGACATTGGGCAGTAACATTACTTCAAGAGGATGATGGGCATTGAAGAACTCATTATGGAATTTGCTTCAAGGTGACAAAGCCAGACATTTTGGGGGGGAAAGAAGAGGAATTGGAGGAGGGGGAGGGAAATCGGAGGTGGGATTAGCAGAAGTTTTTTTTTTTTCTATAAATAAATAAATAAAAAGAAGTTCATTGAGAAAAAAAGAAACTGCTTTTCTCTGTACTACTTAATGGTATGTTGTATAAAGTATACATGTATGATTCATAGAAAAATGATTGCTGAAATTGCTAAAAGAGGAGAAAAACATCTTCAGGGTTCATGCATCTTGACTCTACTAGATATTCTTCAGGACCCAGTAGAAAGTGACTGGCAAACTGCCAATGTACTTGTAACAGTCTTTCAAATTTTCTGCTTCATTAAAAATATACCATGTTCCTGCAGGTTGTAGATGAGTGTCTAAATGTTACAGTAGAAGTTTGATTAACTGGCCAGGGAGTAAGAGTCTCTGTCAATTCTAGAGTGTTGGAAGTTATTTTGAATGTGTTTCCTCTTTACTTAGGTATAATAAGAGTCTTCTGTGGTCTTTGATAGTGTTGAAAACAGATAATTATAATTATAGTTTTCTTTTGCTATGATTAAAGATAAATTAGATATAAACCTTTAGCCTTTCAAAGATAGGATAAATAATATTTTTTCTTAATTTCCCAAACATATAAGGATTAAATAGAGTGAACAATTCTTGCTTGATTTCTGCATTTTTATATGTAATTTTCCTATGTTAAAGTGAAACTATTCCTTTAATTTAGTGAGAAAAGAGAAACGATGTGGGGTTCCCAACTGTATGTTATGAATATGTTTTATTACCATAAGCTAATAAAAAATATATTTGGCCTATTGTAGGACAGAATATTGCCAGCCAGAAAATCCCAACAAATACATAGAGAAAGAGTAGGCTGATTCAATGAGATGCCATTTCGTTACAGATGAAGAATGCAAAGGAAAGTTGGTAATTTGTCATAGATAAGCTATATTTTAGGGACCATCAAGATCCTAAAGTGGGAGTGTAGTAACTGCTGACTTTACTGGTTGAAATTTTCAGTGACTTTCAGGTTTCACAAATAAAACTACAATGTGATAGCCAGTTCCACAATGGATCTCCCACAGAAGGAAAGAGTAGTGCATCCTTTGTTAAAGCTGGCTAATTGTGTAGGGTCATCGGACAGAGTTGCCAGATATCATCTATAATACATCAACCATTTTCATCAAGACGTTTGTGATTGTGTCTCTGGTCTGCCAAGTACATCTTGCTGCTTAATCTTTGAGACATGTTTATGTCAGTTCATTCATGTGTCTACTCAATGCCACTGAATTAAGATTATAATATGTTATAAAAATACTATTATTAAATATTTTATATATTTGTAACATAGAACTATAAACTTTTATGTAATTGAAATATAAAATATAATATTTATTAGATTGCGCTACAAAAATGCAGTTTGGATTGAAGAATGGACTGTGGGATAAAAGCCCTCTTCCAAACTGAGCCAAATGGAATATAAAATTTCAGAGTGTGTTATTGTTAAAGAAATAAATTAAGGTCAACTGATCTCAAGAAAGAATACAATATATATATATATATCTTGATAAAATTATTTTTGACATATTTGTAGAATTATTTGTTATTGCACAGATAACTTTGAAAGTGGTCTTCATAAATTTTGATTTTTACATGCAATTTTTATTCATAATATATCTTCTTAATATTCATATATACGTACTATACTTGAAAAAAATCTACCATATTATCAACCATAAATTACTTCTCCAGATTCCAATACCACTCTAGCATCAGAAGTACATATTCTTTTCACTCTCTAATAACAGCTAAGTTCATTTAAGGCAGTTTATGTCCATCAGTATGAAACCATCTACTGTAACAATAATGGTCCCTCTAGGCAGCCATTCCTAATAAGCCTAGCTCTCCTTTTCAATTAGCACCTTAAAAAAACAGTGACTCTAATGAGTGTATGATTTACGAATCTTCACAGTAGGAATACTGGGATTTTTATCACTGGATATACTACAAGAATTATGTATATAGTTCTACTTGTTGGAAATTCAAGAGTACAGATGTATGAAATAGCAATCAAATACTGATTTGATGCAGATTTTATTAAAATTAGCTGATTTGAGATAGGTTTTTTCTTTGGACATGAAATTTGCCAGTCTAGCCTAGCTGGCCAAGTATTCTGAGATACCATCCTTTTCCAACCCACCTCAAATGTCTGAGAAAGGTGAAATACTTTATGTGAGCATTTAAATATGAGGGTTCTAAAAATATGCCATATCAATTCTCACAATGGATCTTGGAGAGGAGAGGAAAGAACATGACTCCACTAAATTCTGTCAGATGCTAAAACCTGAAGTGAATTATTTCCTTGCAGACACAGCAGTGTTTCAAGACTGAAAAAGTGGTTCCTAAGGTTCAAAGAATCAGAGCTTTACTGAAGCAGGAGTTACTTGCTGTGCAAGAGACAGAAACAGGTGATTCAGAACAGTAATATTTGGAATAAAACAATACCTGACTTTGCTAATTTCATCAATTTTGTCTGATTTAAGTTACAAGAGCAGTCTGCCTAGTGTGGGCAAATGGACATTCAGGTTTCAGTTATGAACATGACAGGTGAGAAGTGGAATATAACCAGAGTTAGAATACTAAGGACTCACTATGCTGAAAATGTTATAGCTCTCCTTGCCTCTGACTGAAGCAGTGTGTGCATTCAAATTGTTCCTGTATATGAACCAATGGGGAGAATGATCCACCAATAAGAACAAATCGTGTGGTAAGCTTGCAGATCTCCATCAAAGCTGTTGACTCATTTCTCCCTCCCTATCTAACCATGTGATCTGTTTCAAAAAAAAATGAAAGTGAAGGTGAATGACAGGAAAAAAAATTATTTTACCTCAGACCAGAATGTAATTATCAAAAGAGTAAATCATTGTGAGGTAACTAGGAGGTGATTATTTATCCCACTTTTTGGGTCTGTATGCTGCCTGCCACCTGAAGTCCTTCATTTCTGCCTGCTGATGGCAGATTGTGATACTGTGTTGTCAATTGCAGCTTACTGGTATCATATTCAGAAAATCTGTGTCATATTCGCTAAACACATGATTGGCTACCTGCCACTTGAAATTTTCAGAATCTGAGATGTCTGAATCTATTCTCCAACATAACAATTGCCATAGTGGGTCCTCCAATGGCACATATGATCAATACATCCCCGGGTTCTGTCAGGTATTGACTCCCAAAGAAAATTTTGATTAAAGAAAATGCAGAATTAAAGACTTACTCAGGAAGCACTGACTTCAGAGAATCGAGTACAACTCCTAGACAGAAACAGGAACAGGTGATTATTAGCAGGAACACGTGAAAAATCACATTTTTTACTTTTCCTATATTCCTATTGCTTCTTTCCATATGTTATATATATTACATATAATAATTTTTATAAATAAATATAATTTATAATTACAATTTTCATGGAGTTGAAATTCAATACACAATATATTTAAGTCCATTGGAGTGTTGTAAAAGGAGGTGGGTTGACTGTAGAAAGAAATGTTGATTTCAAGCCCTGTTGAAAAAAACAAACAAACTGTAATCTAATATCCCACAGTGTCTTAAAAATTTAGAAATGACTTTAAATGAATTGATTTCTCAAAATTTAGGAATGTATTTATATTCTTTACATTTATGTTTGCCAGCTTTAAGGCCTTATAGGTGTTTGCAAGCTTACCTTTACAAGAAGTGGTCTTCAGATTTGTGTTTCTCACATCCAGCACAATAAAAAATAATAATTTTATTATGTAGTGGGACTGATTTTGATATTTTTAGCATAGTGATGGTTTTAAAGAAGAAGCGGAATTGAGCCTGAAATAACATAAATACTGTTCACATGTATGAAGTTCTATAATAAGGTAAGAAGTATATCATACATGCATATATAAAAATATAAGTATGCATAGTCTATCTCATACATGTACACATTGGTAAACTTATATAAATGTTTGAAAGTAATTGAGCTGCTTCATACTATATTAGGGGAGATATTGTAAAACTGAACCCCTTATACCATAAGGGATATTAGCTTTATCTCACTCAGATGCAAGTAGTGTGTTAATTCATTAGTTTATTGGCCTAAGTCATGGCTATAAGTAAAAATCTGGACATTCACCAACCGTTTCAAAAATATGCTTACAACTGCCAGTATGGTGGAAAGAACCTGTTTTGGAAGTTCCTACATAATTTCATCATTATAGAATGTTAAGACATATGCTATTATTTGTGATTTTAAAAGGGCTGACTACTTGTGCTATAGTAGAAGATTAATCCTGAAATTAACATGACAAACATTCTTCAATCCTTTTAGCTACATGATCGAAAAGAGAAAATAGAAGTCTTCAGATCTATTTTTATCGTAGTGGCCAAAAAAATCAGGAAAAAAATCAAGTAAATATTGTTATTAAGACTATATCATAAAAGGCATAACAAAAACAGCCTTAATGGCTAGATATCTATGACTACAAGGTTGACAGACATTCATAAAAATAATATATTTTATTCTTCCTTAGTCAAATAAAAAATACTGAGTCCTAAGGAAATATTAATATATTTATATATCTCAGAACCATTTGACCATATCAGAGATGCTTCTTCAGCACTAGTTGGAATATAAAATAGTAATTGGAAAGTTCTTTCTATAGAAAATGAGAGGCTGTATGGTACTATGTTCTTGTGTTTCATGTCTTTAAAACCTAATTAAAAGATTTGTACATTTATATTGTAAAGCTGACAGAAATATTGTAATAGATTAAAACACTATATCAACCAAAACAGCAGATTTGAGGCTGTGAGACCCTGCAAAACAATAGTATGATATGAAGTATGTTACTCTTCTATAACTTATTCTACTTCAGAATCTTTGGTGACAGATATGGAAGTGTTTTCATATGTTACTGCATAATATTTTCAATGGATCTATGTTTTTATACAGAAAAAAAAAACCTCTGCAATGTCATACCCATTTTCACAGTGGAACTCAGAGAAAAATGGAGAGGTCATGACTCCCCTAGATTTGTCAGATGTTAAAACCTGATGTGAATTATTTCTTTCCAGATACTGCAGTGTTTCAAGTCTGATACAGTGGTTCCACAAGCTTAAAGAGGAGAGGTTTCAGAAGCAGGAATTGACTTGAGGCACAGACCATAAAAGGTAACTCAAAATTGAATTCTGGGAATATACCAGTATCTGATTTTTCTAATTACATGGGCGCAGGTTCATTTAGATGTCAAGACAGTCTTCTTTGTCCGGGACAATGTACATTCAGGTTTTTGTAATAAATATCTGCAACTGACAGCTGGCATATAACCTGAGCCTGCCTAGGAAGGATCCGCTATACTAACAATATTAATACGTCTCCTTGCCTTAACTGAAAAAGTGTGTGCATTCAAATTGTCCCCAGAACAATGAGGAGAGTGATCTCAATTCCACCAATAGGAACAAAGCCTGTGGTTACCTTGGAGATCTGCATCAGAGCTGCTGACACATTTCTCTCTCCCATCTCAATGTTTCCTCCGGCAGAAAAAATAAAATTTAAAGTATAAGGCAGGAAATAATGTAGTTTACATAGGACCAGAATGAAATTATCAAAAACGTAAATGTTTGTGAGTTAACTAGAAGGCGATTACATATCACCTTCTTGGGTCTATATCCTGCCTATCAACCTGAAATTTTCCATTTCTGCCTGCGGATGGCTGATTGTTATACTGTGCCGCCCATTGCAGCTTACGGGTATCACATTCAGAATTGCCCTGTCAGAGTTCCGAAACACACTGAATTAGGAAACAGACACTTGAAAATTTCAGATTCCCAGGTGCCTGAGGCTATTTGCCGAAATAGCAATTATCTTAGTGCGGGCTTCCAATGGCATATAATATCAGTAAGTCCCTTTTGTTGTCAGGTATAGACATGCTAAGAAAATCTTCATTTCAGAAAATGCAGATTACAACACCAACCCAGGAATCACAGGTTTAACCGATGAAGCAGTGGCTTCCGAGACTCGAGCACATTTCCTGCACAGCAAACAGGAACAGGTGACTCTTAGGAAGAACATGGGTAAGCTCTAGATTCCTTGCTTTTCCTATTGCTTCTGTCTCCTGCAGGGCTCTGCCACACATTTTTTATCTGGGTTTGTTTACAAGGGGCATTGACTAAAGTCCAGCTTTTAGCAGGACTTTAGTCAAAGCCCCACTGGCAAAATTCCTCAGATCAGACCTTTTTATGACATCAAGGAACCAATGAGGAGAGAGATATCAAACCAAGGACCTGAAAGCACAGGGCTGCACTTGTTGTTATCATCAGCTGATGAGTCATCTTTGTCTCCCTCCTCCCTGTGTGCTAGGAAAAGAAGCAGAGCAATTGACAGTGGAACACAGGATAAAATGTGATTTGCTGGGCTTTTGCCTCTGGTTAACAACAGATAAAACTGGCAAAGTATGACAGGTTGTCTTAATGAGCTTGCAATGTCTTTTGTGTCTAATCTACCTAAAAACATGAAAGTCTCCATTCTTTAATTTGATTGTGAATCTGTGCTACCAAGTACATACTGCATCTGATTCTTTATGATAATTTTTTCTGTTTTTATGTGTGTTTTATGCAGTTTAATTATAATTAAATATGTTGCATATAAGATGATATGATCATTTACAAATATAACATCTAATTATAATTTTTCGCATAGTTGAATTATAATATGTAATACATTTAAATTGATTAGAGTGTTGTACAATGAAATGGGTATATTGTAGAAAGAAATGTAGATTTGAAACCCATTTCCAAATAGACCCAACTATGATATAGTAGCCCAGAGTATCTTAATGATAAAGAAATTAATTCTTTAAAAAATCTTAATTGATTTCAGAAAAAATAAATATATTTATATTTTTACCTTTTGTGTTGGCTTGTTTTACAACTTATAGGTGTTTACTCATTTACCTTTGTAAGACGAAGCCTTCATTTTTTGTTTCTTACAGGCAATCAATATATAAATGAACATCTATATAATAATTTACAATTATTAATATTCAAAATGAACTAGATCTTAAATGCTAGGATTTCCCTCCAAATCTCACGTAACCGCTAAATCTGAAGTATTTTTCTATCTTTATTAAAAAGGAATATATTTAGGAAAGTTGTATGTTCATCAATTTGAAGACATCCTTTGTTACATGAGCATATTTCATGGCAGGCTACCTTGAAAATAATTGTAACTGTGCTTTTCAATTAGTTAAGTACAAAAAATAGCCACTCTAATAAGGTTTTGACTTCAATTTTCCTGCCAGTAAGCATGCTGGGATTTTTGAACACTGGATATACAACAGGAATCATGCATTATTAATAGCTTTTGAAATTTCATTAGGGCAAATGTGCTTACATGTTAATAAAATAATGGTTTAGGGCAGATATTTATTGAAACTAGAAGGTATGAGATACGAGTTCTCCTTTGATTGTAATGTACCATTCTAGACAGGCTGTCCATGAATCCTCAGAAAACTTCCTCTTTTCACAATTCTCAAATATTCTGGAATTTAATAATACCTAAATACATGCTTCAGAAATCTAGTATTCTAAAAATGTCTTCTAGGTTTCTAAATTTCCAAATAAGCATGTTGCTGACTGTTTATGTTTACAATTTAACCGTAAAAGCCAAAAAAAAAAAAAGACAATGACTATATCTCACAGACCACACTGTTAACCACTCTAAAGATCATGGTATAATAATTACTCACCAAGTATGATATGGTCCTCTTAAACACCAATGTTAAATTATCATTTCTGAATAGTAGATGATAATGGAAAAAATGGGCAAATGCCCATGTTTTTTCTCTATCATCCTTATACATATTGTGTAATAAGAGCAGCATGTACGTAAATCCATACCCATTTAACCAAAATTGGATAAAAAGGTGGGTATATTTAAACAATAGAGTTCTTCTCAGTGGTTAAAAAACAAAGACATCTTGAAATTTGCAGGCAAATGAAAGTGAAAGACCCCAGCTTAGCTGCTGTAACACCATTTTGCAAGGCTTTCACACAAACAAGTATAAGTTCAAGGTAAAGTCGGTACTCCTAGGCTGCCAAACAGGATATCTGTGGTCAGACATCAGGCCTAGGAGGGGAACAAAAAGTTCTGGGAAAAACTACATGTGCCATAGATAGAGCCAAGTCAGCTATTATCAGATCATCATGTCCCCGAGGAACTTGTCCCCAAGTGAACCCATTGCTTTATTCAAACTGACCAATGGGATCCCTGTAACCATGCATCTGCTTCTGTATGCTTGCTTCTGCCACCCGTTTCCACATAAAAGACTCCCTGCCCAGCCTGAGGGTGCACAAGTCTTCCAAATAGACTCTGGCACCCACAGGTACCTGTACACCACTCAAAAAAAAAAAAAAAAAAAAAAAAACTCTTACCGTTTCAGCCAGTGGTCTGGGACTGTTCCTTGGGTTCAGGGGTCTCCTCCTGAGGGAAGGTCCTCTACGAGGGTCTTTCAAAAGAAACTAGAAAAATTCATTCTGAGTAAGGTAACCCAGACCAGAATGATGAGAATTATTTGTACCCGATCACCAGTGAACACAATCTATGAAACAAAGAGTAGGGAACCTATATATAGCTCATTACCCATGAAAATCTGAGTCACTCCTGGGACCAGAATCGCAACTGGGGATTTTTTTGATAATGACCCACGTGTTCCATCTGCCTTAGTGCATCACCTCCGAATATCACTGACTTCTAATGGCGAGTGTTCCTATTCTGACCAGCTTAACCGTCTCTTTGAACCCTAGGAATTGACTGTCAAGCTCCAGAGGAGGGGACTGCCCTCAACCATGGTCTTCAAGGCCTCTGTTGTTCCCTTCACTGGCATTCAACTTCAGCTTGCTCCCCTTTGTTAAACTCATGTTTGGGCCAATCCATCTGTGACTGATGGCCTATGGTCCTTTAGATATTCATCTTTTTTTTTCTTTTTTCATTTTTTTTCACTTCTTTTCTTCATCATAAACACCACTCAGAGCGGCTCTACGCCTCTCTCGATTCTGAGTTATCCAACCAGATCCAGCTAGGCCTTAACATCCCACTCATGGTCAAAGGACAATCATCCACGAGTCCTGGGTATTCATGCCGACTTGCACCCTGCTTATATTGGAGGATGTTCCCATTGTAGGCCTTGAGGTGACACTGTTTCATGTGTTTTCATGGCCTTGACCATGGGAAGCAAACCTTCTAACACTTTCAATCCGCCTCCCCACTAGGATGCCTTTTGGAGGCCTTAGGGCCTCAGGCCTTAATGCCCTACCTACAGACCTCCACACTGATCTATCGTTGTTCAACAAAATGGCCCAGGTACACCTTAGAGGGGAATTTAAAATGGCAGCCTAATGGCATCTTTAATCCCAACAATCTATGGGAATTATCCAATTTTTGGTAGTGCAAAGGCAGATGGAAGGAGATTCCCTACATCCAGGCCTTTCTCTACATAAGCTCTCAGGCTAATTCCTCTGTTCTTGCAAACTGTTCACCTGATCATATGATTATAGCTATGCCATCTGCTCCTGAAAAACCCCCTAGCTCTGCACTGGACACAGGTGTTGAACCTCCACCTTTGCGATCTTGGGACACTATCCCTGTTCCTTAATCTTCCTCACCACCTCCAGCTGCTAGCTTGCAGCTTCCTTTCTCCCTTCCCTACCTGCTCAGTCTCCAAGAGCTCCACTAAATTTCTCTTCCTCTGTTGCCTAGCATGCAGCCAACCTGTGCAGGCAATCACCTTTATCCCCTCTCAACCTTTGCATACCGCAATAGAACCTGACCCTAACCAAGCAAAGCCTGTTACATTTCTCCCATTGCAAGAGGTAGCTGGCAAAGATGGATTGATTAGGGTACATGTTCCATTCTCTCTCTCAGAGCTCTCTCATATAGAAAAATTACTGGGTCCCTATATGTCTAATACTACCATTTTAATAAAACAATTATAATATCTTACTCAATATTATAATCTCTCCTTTCATAACATCTATATGATCCTATCTAATAACCTACTTCCTGAGAAGCACAGGAGAGTTTGGGAGCAGGCCAGGCAACATGCAGACAAGATTCACCAAACCCTTGCCTCCAACCCTCCCAGGGCAGAGGTGGTCACAGAGCAAGAGCCACAATGGAATTGTAATACTTCCAGTGGAGTCTTAGCTAGGGTCTGGTTTTTTGAATTGCCTCATAGTAAGTGTTCATAAGGCTGCCCTCAAGCCAGTTAATTATGCTAAAGTCTCAGATATTATTCAGGATAAGAGGGAAAGTCCATCCCCGTTTTTGAAATGACTCACAAAGGCTTTCTTACAGTACAATAACTTAGATCCAGAAAATGCGAAAGGCAGGCAGTTACTTATAACCCATTTTTTTAATCAGTTATAATCCAACATTAGGTGTTAACTTAGACATATTGAGAAAGGGCCCTTGACCCGACAGGCAGAAGTCCTCGAGGTGGCTTTTAATGTGTACCATGCTAGAAATGACAAAGCCTGCAATCATTGTCACGGGTAGCCACAACCTCCCAACCAGACATGGTGACAGACTGCCTGATCCACGCTGACGAAATACCTGGGGCATGAGAATAGCAAGGTTTGTGATTGATTCAAATGTGGTAAAAATGGTAACAGAGCCAGAACTTGCATTAATCCTCATCTTAGTCCTAGGAGACATTGTTCATGGTGTTACAGGGAAGGTCATTGGTCAGTAGATTGTTCTCGTGTACATAGTGGCATGGAATCATTGAACCCAGAAAATTCCCAAGTTGGCCTTTTAGGTCTGGCCATGAATGAATGAGGCTGCCCAGACTCTGTTGACCTAAAAACCACAGTCATCTGTAATAAGGAACACCAGTAATCATCACAGTATTGGGACGGCCCATCACCATTCTCTTGGACAATGCAGCATCCAAGTAGTGAGGTAATTTTGGGAGACTACCTCTCCTTCTAGTTTCCCTATTGTCGGAGAATGGGGACAGCCTTATTTACCTCAACTGACTCCACCACTTAACTGTGTGTTTAGAGACATTTACCTCCCTCATCCTTTTTTGTTATACCAACCTGTTCAGTACCTCTCATGGGTAGGGATTTTTTTTAAACAAAGGTAGGAGCCTCCATTTATTTTGCTCCTCATATTAACCTTAACCCAGACTCACCAGCAGCTCCACTTCTCCTTCTCCTATCTCCCCAATATTTCAAATATAACATGTCTTTTCCTCTAACAGCCTCCCTGGTAGGCACCCAAGTCTGGAACTCCCAAAAATCCTCGGTTACTAAACACCATTACCCTATTGTTATTCAATTACAGGACCCTACTAAGTACATTACCCAGGTTCAGTATTCTCTCTCTCTCTCTCTCTCTCTCTCTCTCTCTCTCTCTCTCTCTCTCTCTCGAGCCTTAAGGGACTTAAACCTATTATTTCAGACGTTTAAGGAAAAAGTTTCTTCACCCCACCTCTTCTCCCTTTAACACCCATATACTTGCTGTTAAAAAAAAATCTAATGGAACTTAGCATCTGGTTTAAGACCTTTGGCTCATTAATTCTGCAGTGATCACTCTCCACCCAGTAGTCCCTAATCATCTTACCTTTCTATCCAATATTCGTCCAGGAACCTCCCAATTCTCAGTTCTAGACCTCAAGGATGCTTTTTTCTCTATTCCTTTCAGCCCTCAATCTCAAAACATCTTTGCCTTCACCTGGACTGATCCTGACACTAATTTTTTCACACAGCTCACGTGGACTATGCTTCCCCAGGGATTGCATACAGCCAACCCCTGTTTTGCCAGGCTTTAGGTTCTGACCTGCTCTCACTGTCTCTCCCTAAATCTAAACTCATACAGTATTTGGATGACATTTTATTTTGCTGCCCATATTTTGAGATCAGCAAAACTGATACCTCCTCCCCTTTAAATTTCTTGTCCATAATTGGCTATAGTGTCTCAACTTCTAAGGCTCAATTGTCTACCAATCAGGTCATTTATTTGGGATTAACTATAAAAACAACCTAAAAGGCTATTACTCTAGACAAAAAAAAATTAAACGAATTAAATCGCTTACAGTTCCTTCCACCGTAGAAGAGGTTTGATCATTCCTAGGAGTGGCTGGCATCCTGCATTCCTGGATACCGTCTTTTTCTCTTCTTGCTCGCCCCTTATGTGAGGCAGCTCTTGGTACTCTGCATAAGCCCCATCTCCATCCTGTTACTAAACCTGTCCAGAGACTCGAGGAGGTCCTTATCCAGGCTCTAGCTCTTCATCTTCCAGACTTAACTCACCCATTTTATCTTTATGAAGCAAGAAAAAGGGTAATGCATTTGGGGACTTAAGACATCAACTGGTACCTTCTTTTGCACCTGTAGCATACGTGTCAAAAAAAATGACCACACCAGTTGGGGCTAGGCACCTGTCATATGTGTCTTAGCAGCTGCTGACCTTCTTATTCATGAATCAAAAAACTAACCAAACTAAACAAAAAAAAGTCACCCACCACTGTCTTTTCCCACTATAATCTGTCCTACCACTTAATGTACAAAGGATTACAAACCCTACCCCCTTCCCAAGTGATTTCCCTGAAGGTGGCACTGGTAGAAGATGCCACACTCACTTTGCAATGCTGCCCAGCCCTTAATATCTCAAATCTTCTACCTCAACCTAATGTCAATGATTCCCCATCTCACTCCTGCATTGAGATCCTAGAGGATCTACTGCCCCATCCCTCACATATAAAGGAGAGCAAACTGTCCCAGGCCACTTATTCCTGGTATATAGCTGGCAGCTACTTTGTATGTGAAAGGATCCATAGAGCAGGCTATGCCATAGTATCAGATACAGAGATAGTAGAGGCAGGGGGAATCCCTGCCCATACCACTATTCAACAGATTGAGATAATAGCTCTTACCAGTGCCTTTTAGTTAGCAAAGGGAAGATGTTTAAATGTTTACACAGACTCCAAATATGCCTTTCATATTCTTCTGTCCCATGCAGCTATCTGTAGAGTATAAGTTTCTTACAATGAAAGGAGGATCCATAACAAACTCAGGTTATATTGTGGACCTATTAAAAGGCTCCAATCTCCCCAAACCTATTGGAGTTATTCATTGTTGGTCTCCTCAGAACAACAGTTCCATTATTTCAAAGGGAAATAATTGGGCTGATTGAGCAGCCAAAACAGTAGCATTCCAATGCACAAAGCTCCCTCAAATATCTCACGGGGTTTATACAGTACAGCCCACATTCTAACAGACACCCCCTGACTCCCAACAATTTCTGTCCTACCTACATCAGCTCTTTCATCCTAATATCAAAGCTCTACTGAATTTTGTTAAGGCTCTCCTTAGCCCACCTTTGAGGATATAAAGTTCCTAAAATCTGTCACTGCCTCTTGGCAAATTTGTCAAAAGTCAGATCCCAAGACCAAATACCATAGCTTTCCTTTTCCCACCCACCTGGACAGGGGCTCCCTTCCAGGAAATAACTGGCAGCTGGATTTTACTCATATACCCACAGTCAAAAGTGTTAATTATCTCCTGGTTATGGTAGATACAATGTCTGGGTGGGTTGAAGCATTTCCCACCACTAATAAGAGGTCACAAACAGGCTCTGATGTTCTTCTCTGAGAAATCATCCTGTGGTTTGGAATTCCAACCACTTCCATCACATAATGGCCCTGAGTTCACTTCCCAGAATTCCCAAAACTTGGCTAAGGCCCATAACATCCCTTGGCATTTTCATATCCCATATATCCACAGTCTGCAGGTAAGGCAGAACGAACTAAATGTTCCTTAAAAATGTTCTTGTTAATATGTCACAGGAACCTTCAACTTGACTGGGTAAACCTCTTACCTCTGGCCCCCCTTAGGCTTAAGGCCTTTCCCAAAAGCGCACCTACCATCTCACCTTTTAAACTCATGTATTGGGGGCTAGTTTTAGCCCATGGCCTCTCACCTAAAACCTCTCCCCTTCCTGATCACCTGCTTACTCCCCTACTATATCAACTATGCTACATACTGTGGGATTTTACAGAACACTTATTACCTCAAGCATGTACTAACTCATGTCCACCCCCAATTAAAATAGGAGATCAGGTATTATTTTCTCCCCAAGCCAATGTCCCTCATCCTTTTTCCTTAAATGGCAGGACAATTCTTTTGACTCACACACCTTCCAAGCTTGAGGGAAATCCTCATTGTATTCACATGTTGCATTTTAAACTATTTACTCCTCCAGCTCAAGATGACCCCTCACACACAATAACTCCGACAACACAGTTCCCTTAGGTTTCAGACAACATCAAGTTCAGCCTCTCTAACTCCAGTGCAAAAAAAAAAAAATAATGGCCCCTAACTTATTCAACCCTCTTGTTCCAATATACTCTCCTTTCTCCTCTTTTTCCTATTTACAACTTCTCCATATACCTCCAATATCATGGTTAAATTTCCAAATAACTACTCTGCAGTTATTACAGTAGCCACCATCAAACATAGAGGCGAAGGTACAAGGACTGTCAAAAGCCCCAGGTGGTAATCAAACTTTAACATAACAGGTTCATCACTGACTGCAGCAGTGTCTCCTGGATGTTAAGGTAATGCCATGATACACTCTATTGTCATGATCATACACAGTTAATATATCTAAAATTTATTTTTTAAAGACATTTTTATAAGATCCAGGGAGCCAGTTTGACCCACATAAATGGACCAGACTCGCCGGGAATCAGTATCATTTAATTCTTTGTCATTCCTGGTCTTGGGAACCCCTAAATACCCCATCTTAAACCTCCCATCTATTAATCCCTAGGATCTATTTTTTTTGTTTCTCCCAAATGTAATTTTTGTCTTTCCAGCATCTTTCGAGGTCCAACCTGCCAGATGACCCAGTTCAAAATAGTCTTAAACAGCTACCCCAGGACACTATCAGACAGGACGCTATCAGACAGGTCAAACTCTTTGACACCCACAAAGTAAGCATGAAGCAGTTATGAGAGACCTTGCCTTGCCCCATTCCTGTTGAGCAAGCTGAGGGCTGTGTTCCTGACACCCAGCTCCCAGCCATTGGCTAGATTTCCCAAAAATAATAACACACAAACTGTATTCTTTTTAACACTGCTTGACCCACTAGCTCTAGCTGCTTACTGGCTAATTCTCACATTTTGCCTAACCGATTTTTAGTAATCTGTGTAGCACCAGTCTTACAGGGAAAGATTTAGCATGTCTGACCTAAAGGCTTGATTCATTGTGTCTGCCCGGGAGAGGAGAGTATGGCATCTGAGCTCACTTCCTCTTTCTCCCAGCATTCTGTTTTGTTTACTCCACCCATCTATGTTTTATCCTATCAGGGCTAAGCAGTTTTTTTTTTAATTATTTAACCAATGACCTTCCTCCATCACATTCCCCACCCATTAAGATCCTCAACTCCCACAAAATTTTATAATAGATGAAAGGGTGAAACGTAATTCTTTAACCACCCATAAGTTTGCAATTCCAGGTTCTGAAGCTGGTGCATGTACCCCATGTATGCATGCATGGGTCGCCCTCTATCTGCTTCATCTGTGTCTGACACAAAAGGACCTGTATCCAGGCACAATGCATAGTATCCCTTGTCATCAGCTGCTGAAGTAGGCATGTCGTTACCTCGGGTAGATGTGCAAGGCAACCTTTAAAAGCTGGACACTCCATTTCTACCTCCTCCTTTCTGTCCACACCATTTCCCTGGGCCTGTGACCACAACAGCCCCTTAATAAACTCTTAGGTGGGTTCATTGGCGTCTTGTATCCTTATTTCATTTCTGCCGAATTTTGATCTTAAATGCTAGGATTTCTCTCCAAATTTAATAATCACCACTAAATCTGAAGCCTTTTTTTCTATCTTTATTAAGACAGAATTTATTTAGGAAAGTTGTATGTCCATCAATTTGAAGGCATCCTTTGTTACATGAGCATATTGCATGGCAAGCTACCTTGAAAATTATTGGAACTCTCCTTTTCAATTAGTTAAATACAACAAATAACCACACTAATAAGGGTTTGGCATCAACTGTCCAGCCAGTAGGCATACTGGGATTTTTGAGTACTGGATATACTACAAGAATCATGCATTATTTCCAGTTTTTGAAATTTCATTAGGGCAAATGTACTTAAATAATACATAATTAATAAAATGATAGTTTAGTGCACATATTTATTGAAATTAGAAGATATGAGATAGGATTTCTCCCTCAACTATAATGAGCCATTCTAGCCTAGCTGTCCATGAACACTGAGAAAACTTCCTCTTTCCACTATTCTCAAATATTCTGGAATTGCATAATACCAGAATGCATGCTTTAGAAATCTAGTATTTTAAAATTGTCTGCTAGGTTTCTAAATTCCTATTTGAGCATGTTGATGACTGTCTATGGTTACATTGTGAAGATAAAAGCAAAAAAAGACAGTGACTATATCTCACAGACCACACCCCTAAATAAATTATCTTTTATTATACTCAATTTCAATCTTCTTAGGGAGTACATTATCATGGTGCTCTACAAAATACTAGCTTAGGTGCAGGGCAGTGCACATTTAATCCAATAAGAACTTTGCTTCTTTGCAAATTCCTAATTTTTGTTAAACACGGATGATCCACAAATAATGACTATGGTTTTGGTGATTAATTGTTCACAAATTCACCATTAGTTTCTAATGGTTTTTGGGTCTAGCTCAAGAAGTGGAATATTTGAGCATATTTCTATGGATTTTTTCTGTTATCTAATTATATCATAAATTTCAATCATCTTTATTATGAAAATAAATGTTCTTTTCATGAACATTGTCCTATAGTCCCATTGTCCTCAGTTTTCAATAATATTCCTTTACACAGGGTGCATAAATGTCACTGTGAATTGTTTAATAAAGAAGCTTAATGTATTATAACTAGTCAGTATAAACTTAGGAAAAGGAACCATACTTTGATTCTGCTTGGAGGAACACACCAGTTAAATGGGGTTTGAGATTAGTGGGCAGTATGCTGCTCCATATCGACAGGGACCGAATCATCACAGAGGTGAGGAAGCATAGAATCTACATCCATTTCTGCAGTTCATTAACATTGATAAGGGAAGTAAGTAATACCTCACTGTCGTCATCAATAAACACTTGATTTCAAAAAAAAGCCCATGCTGTCTTATTTTATAATTAGGAATGGGCATAAAGTGTGAAAGTATCATGTAAAAGAGCATTTATATGCAAAACCACAAACACTATGTCAACCAAAACAGCAAATTTGAGCCTGTGAGAACCTAAAAGCAATAGTGATATGAAGTATGTTCTTCTTCTATAACTTACTCTAATTCAGAGTCTTTGGTAACAGATACAGAAATGCTTTCATATGTTACTGCATAATATTTTCAATGAGCCTATGTTTTTATGCAGAAAAAATCCCTGCAATGTCATTCCCAGTTTTACAATGAAACTCAAAAAAAAAAGAAAGAAAGAAAGAAAAAGAAAAAGAAAGAAAGGAAAAAAAAGAGAGAGAGAGAGGGCATGACTCCCCTAGACTTTGTCAAATGCTAAAACCCGAAATGAATTATTTCTTTCAGATACTGCAGGGTTTCCAGACAGACAGTGGTGGCACATGTTTAAAGAGAAGGAGAGGTTTCAGAGCAGGAATCGACTTGATGCACAGATCATAACAGCTGACTCAGAACTGAATACTGGGAATATACCAGTACCTGACTTTGCTAATTACATGAGCTTTGGCTCATTTAGTTGTCAAGAGCAGTCTTCAGTGTCTGGGACAATGTACATTTGGGTTTTGGTAATAAACATTTGCAACTGCTAGCTCACATATAACCTGAGCTTGACTAGGAAGGATCCGCTATGCTAACAATATTAATACGTCTCCTTGACGTTGACTGAAAAAGTGTGTGCATTCAAATTGTTCTCAGAACAAGGAGGAGAGTGATCTCAATTCCACCAATAGGAACAAAGCCTGTGGTTACCTTGGAGATCTGCACCAGACCTGCTGATGCATCTCTCCCTCCCATCTCAATGTTTCCTCTAGCAGAAAAAATGAAAGTGAAAGTATATGGCAGGAAATAATGTAGTTTACTTAGGACCAGAATCAAATTTTCAAAAGCGGAAATAATATGGAGGTAAGTAGGAGGTGATCGCATATCATTGTGTTGGGTCTATATGCTGGCAACGTACATGAAATTTTCCATTTCTCCCCGCTGACAGGTGATTGTGATACTGTGCCGCCAATTGCAGCTTACGAGTATCACATTCAGAAATGCCCTGGCAGAGGTCTGAAACACACTGATTTAGGAAACAGACACTTGAAAATTTCTGATTCCCAGGTGCCTGAGGCTATTTGTCAACAACAATTACCTTAGTGTGGGCCTCCAATGGCACATGATATCAGTAAGTCCCTTTTGTTGTCAGGTGTAGACTTGCTAAGAAAATGCAGAATACAAGACTATCACAGGAATCACAGGTTTTACCGATGAAGTAGTGGCTTCAGAGACTCGAGCACATTTCCTGCACCACAAACAGGAACAGGTGACTCTTAGGAAGAGCATGGGTAAGCTCATAGATTCCTTGCTTTTCCTATTGCTACTCTCTCCTGCAGGACTCTAGGACGCATTTTTTAACTGGGGTTGTTTACAGGGGCCATTGACTAAAGTCCAGCTGTTAGCAGGACTTTAGTCAAAGCCCCACTGGCAAAATCCCTCACATCAGACCTTTTTATGCCATCAAGGAACCAATGAGGAGAGAGATATCAAACCAAAGAAAGAAAAGCACAGGGCTAAATTTAGTATGGTGATCTCATTCAGTGATGGTGAGTCATATCTGTCTCCCTCCTCCCTGTGTGTTGGGAAAAGAAGAACACAGGAATATGTGTAATTTACCAGGCTTTTGCCTCTGGATAACAGCAGACGAAACAAGGAAAGTGAGACAGGTTGTCTTAATGAACTTGTAGTTTTTGTCTCTAATCTACCTATATACATGAAAGCGTCCATTCCTTATTTTGATTATGAATCTGGGACTCTGAGTACATACTGCTTCTGATTCTTTATGATTGATTTTCATCTGTTTTTAAGTGTTTTTATGCAGTCAAATTATAATTTAATATGTTATGTATAATATGATATGTATTATTTACAAATGTAATATATAATTATAATTTTTCATGTAGTTGAATTATAATACATAATATTTAAGTTTATTATGGTGTGGCATGATTAAATGGAATTATTGTGGAAAGAAATACAGATTTGAAACCCTATTCCAAATAGCCCCAACTGTAATATAGTCGCCAGAGTATCTTAATGATAAAGAAATTAATTATTTATGAAATCTTAATTAATATCAGAAAAATTAAATATATTTATAATTCTTAACTTTTGTGTTTGCTTGTTTTAAAGATTCTAGGTGTTTTCACATTTACCTTTGTAAGAAGAATCCATTAATTTTGTTTCTTACATGCAATTAGTATACATAAATTATCCTCTAAATAATAATTTATAATTATTTATTTTAAAATTCAACTAGATCTTGTAATTCTTTTAGCCACCCTTGACTCGAGAGACTCAAAAGATTCACCCACCCAAGGCCCCTCTGCCGGGGCTAGAATTTCCTGCTCCAGGTCCCTATCCTGGTGCCAGTACCTGCCCTGGACTCCTGGGTCCAGAATCGCAACTGGGGATTTTTTCAACAAATACCCACGTGTTCCATCAGACTTAATTGTTCACCTCCGGATATCGCTGGATTTTAACGGTGAGTGTTCCTATTCTGGCCAGATTAACCATCTCTTTGAACCCAAGGAATTGATTGTCAAGCACCAGTGGAGGGGACTGCCCCTAAACATGGTCTTCAAGGCCTCTGTTGTTCCCTTCACTGGCATTCAACTTCGGCTTGCTCCCCTTTGTTAAGCTTGTGTTTGGGCCAATCCTTCTGTGACTGAAGGCCCAGGGTCCTTCAGATCTTCATCTTTTTATTTCTTTTTTCATTTCTATTCTCTTTTTTTCTCCCCTCATTGTAAACACTTTGCAGAGTGGCCCTAGGCATCTCCGGTTTCTGAGTTACCCAACCAGATCCAGCTAGGCCTTAACATCCCACTCATGGTCAAAGGAAACTCGTCCACGAGTCCTGAGTATTCACACTGATTTGCACCTTGCCTATATGGGAGAATGTTCCAGTTGTAGGTCTTGAGGTGACACTGTTTCGTGTGTCTTCATGGCCTTGACCATGGGAAGCAAGCCTTCTAAGGCTATCAATCCAGCCTCCCCACTAGGATGCCTTTTGGAGGCCCCAAAGCCTCAGGCCTTAATGCCCTACCTAGAGACCTCCACACTTATCCATCTTTGTTCAAAAAATGGCCCCAGTACACCTTAGAGGGGAATTTAAAATGGCAGTCTACAGCACCTTTAATCCTGACAATCACGGGAATTATCCAATTTATGGTATTGCACAGGCAGATAGAAGGATATTCCCTACATCCAGGCCTTTATCTACTTAAGCTCTAAGACTAATTTGTCTGTCCTTGCAAACTGTTCACCTGCTCACATGATTCTAGCTATGCCATCTGCTCCTGAAAAACCCCATACCTCAGCTCTGGACCGAACTAATGAACCTACACCTTTTTCATCTCGAAATATTATCTCCATTCCTTCAGTTGGCTCATCACCTCCAGCTACCAGCTTTGCAGCTCCCTCTCTCCCCTCCCACCTGCTCGGTCTCCAACAGCCCCACTAAACTCCACTCCTCTCTATTGCCTGGCCGAGCAGCCACCTTTATCCCCCCTCTCAGAGGTTCGCATGTCACCACAGAACCTAAACCCTACAAAGCAAAGCCTGTGTTACATTTCTCCCGTTGCAAGAGATAGCTGCCATAGATGGATTTATTAGGATACATGTTTTGTTGTCTCTCTCTCAGTGCTCTCTCATATAGAAAAATTACTGAGTTCCTATATGCGTAATACTACCATTTTAATAAAACAATTCCAATATCTTACTCAATCTTATAATCTCTCCTTTCATGACATCTATATGATCCTATCTAATAACCTACATCCTGAGGAAGTAGGAGAGTTTGAGAGCAGGCCAGGCAACATGCAGACAAGATTCACCAAACCCTTGCTTCCAACCCTCCCAGGGCAGAGCTGGTCCCAGAGCAAGAACCACACTGGGATTATAATACACCAGGTGGAATCTTAGCTAGGGACCAGTTTTTGACTTGCCTCATGGCAGGTCTTTGTAAGTCTCAATCAACTAAATTATGATAAACTCTCAGAGATTATTCAGGATACAAAAGAAAATACTTCCACATTTTTGAAATGACTCACAAAGGCTCTCTTACAGTATAATAACTTAGATCCAGAAACTATGAAAGGCAGGCAGTTACTTATGACCCATTTTTTTAATCAGTTCTACTCTGACATTGGGGCTTAACTTAGACATTTGGAGAAAGGCCCCTCGACCTCACAGTCAAAAGTACTAGAGGTAGCTTTTAATGTGTACCATGCTAGAAATAATAAAGATCAAAATCTTTGTCACTGGTAGCCACGGCCTCCAAACCAGACATGGTAACAGACTGCCTGATCCACGCTGTCCAGATACCTGGGGCACGAGAAAGGCAAGGTTTGTGATTCAAATGTGGTAAAACCAGTAACTGGACCTGAGCATGCGTTAATCCTCATCTTAGTCCTAGGAGACCTTGTTCAAGGTGTTACAGGGAAGGTCATTGGTCAGTAGATTGCTCTCGTGCACATAGTGGCATGGAAACATTGGACCCAGGAAATTCCCAAGTTGGCCTTTTAGGTCTGGCCATGAATGAATGCGGTTGCCCAGGCTCCTTTGACCTGAAAACAACCCTCACCTCTAATAAGGAACACCGGTAATCCTCACGGTATTGGGACAGCCCATCACCCTTCTCTTGGACACCTGAGCCACATACTCAGTACTGAGGGAATTCTGGGTGCCTACCTCTCCTTCTAGTTTCCTTATTGTTGGGGTAGGGGGACAGCCATATCTACCTCAACAGACTCCACCACTTAACTGTGTAGTTAGAGACATTTATCTCACACATTCACTTTTGTTATTCCAACCTGTTCAGTACCTCTCATGGGTAGGGACTTTTTTTTTTTTTTTTGGTTTTTCAAGACAGGGTTTCTCTGTGGCTTTGGAGCCTGTCCCAGAACTAGCTCTTGTAGACCAGGCTAGCCTCGAACTCCCAGAAATCCGCCTGCCTCTGCCTCCCGAGTGCTGGGATTAAAGGCGTGTGCCACCACCAACTGGCTGGGTAGGGATTTTTTAACAAAGGTAGGAACCTCCATTTTTATGCTCCTCCTGGTGACCTTAACCCAGACTCACCAGCAGCTCCACTACTCCTTCTCCTAGCTCCCATACATGTCTTTTCCTCTACCCGCCTCCCAGGTATGCACCCAAATCTAGAACACCCAAAACTCTTCAGTTGCTAAACACCATTCCCCTATTGTTATGCAATTACAAGACCCTAATAAGTACATTACCCATGTTAAGTACCTACCTCTCTCTCTAGAGCCTTAAGGAACTTAAGCTTATTTTTTCTGACCTTTTAAGGAAAAAGCTAATTTGCCCCACCTCTTCTCCCTTTAACACCCCTATTCTTGTGTTAAAAAATCTAATGGAACTTATCGACTGGTTCAAGACCTCTGGCTCATTAACTCTGCAGTGATCCCTCTCTACACAGTAGTCCCTAATCATCTCATCTTTCTGTCCAATATTCGTCCAGGAACCTCCCAATTCTCAGTTCTAGAACTCAAGGATGGTTTTTTCTCTATTCCTTTCAGCCCTCAATCTCAAAACATCTTTGCCTCACCTGGACTGATCCTGACACTAATTTTTTCACACAGCTCACCTGGACTGTCCATCCCCAGGGATTCCATACAGCCAACACCTGTTTGTCCAGACTTTTGGTTCTGACCTACTCTCACTGTTTCTCCCTAAATCTAAACTCATACAGTATGTGGATTACATTTTATTTTGCAACCCATATTTTGAGATCAGCAAAACTGATACCTCCTCCCTTTTAAATTTCTTGTCCAAAATTGGCTATAAAGTCTCAGCTTCTAATGCTCAATTGTCTACCACTCAGGTCATTTATTTGGGATTAACTATAACCCCAACCCAAAAGGCTATTACTCTAGACATAAAAAAAAATCCAATCCAATCTTCTACAGTTTCTTCAAACCTAGAAGAGGTTTGATCATTCCTCGGAGTGGCTGGCATCCTATGTTCCTGGATACTCTTTTTCTCTCATTTCTTGCCCCTTATATGAGGCAACTCTTGGTACTCTGCATAAGCCCCATCTCCATCCTGTTACTAAACCCTTCAAGAGACTCCAGCAGGCCCTTACCCAGGTTCTAGCTCTTCATCTTCCTTATTTAACTTGCCAATTTTATCTTTTTGAAGCAGAGAAGGAGGGATATGCCCTTGGGGTCTTCAGACATGAATTTGTACCTTCTTTTCCACATGTAGCATACCTGTCAAAGAAGTTGACCTCACAATTTGGAGCTAGGCACTCGGCATATGTGTCTTAGCGGCTGCTGACCTTCTTATTCATGAGTCAAAAAAACTAATCAAACTAAACAAAAAAGGCACCCACCACTGTCTTCTCACACTATAATCTGTCCTACCTCATAACATACAAAGGATTACAAACCCTACCTCCTTCCAGAGTCCTTTCCCTGAAGGTGGCACTGGTAGAAGATGCCACACTCATTTTCCAATGCTGCCCAGCCCTTAATATCTCAAATCTCCAGCCTCAACCTAATGTCAATGATTCCCCATCTCACTCCTGCATTGAGATCCTAGAGTATCTACTACCCCATCCCTCACATATACAGGAGGGCCAACTATCCCAGGCCACTTATACCTGTTATACAGATGGCAGCTCCCTTGTATGTGACAGGATCCATAGAGCAGGCTATGCCATAGTATCAGATACTGAGATAGTGGAGGCAGGGAGACTCCCTGCCCATACCACTCACTATTCAACAGGTTGAGCTAATAGCTCTTACCAGTGGTTTTCAGTTAGCAAAGGGAAAATGTTTAAATGTTTACACAGACTCCAAATATGCCTTTCATATTCTCCTGTCCCATGCAGCTATTTGTAAAGAGTATGAGCTTCTTACAATGAAAGGAGGATCCATACCGAACTCAGGTTACATTATAAACCTGTTAAAAGGCTCCCATATCCCAAAAGCTATAGGAATTCTTCATTGTCGGTCTCATCAGAAGAAGAGTTCCATCATTCCAAGGGAAATAATTGGGCTGATTGAGCAGCCAAAACAGTAGCATTCCAATTCACAAACCTACCTCAATTACCTCAGGGGGTTTATATAGGAAAGCCCACATTCTAACAGACACCCCCTGACTCCCAACAAATTCTGTCCTACCTATATCAGGTCTGTCATCTTAATAACAAAGCTCTACTGCATTTTGTTAAGGCTCTCTTCAGCCCACCTTTGAGGATATAGAGTTCCTAAAGTCTATCACTGCCTCTTGACAAATTTGTCAAAAGTCAGATCTGAAGAACAAATACCATAGCTTTCCTTTTCCCACCCACCAGGCCAGGGGTTCCATTCCAGGAAGTGACTGGCAGCTGGATTTTACTCATATGCCCACAGTCAAAAGAGTTAAATTTCTCCTGGTTATGGTGGATACAATGTGGTTAAGCATTTCCCACCATGAATAAGAGGTCAGTACAGTCTCTGATGTTCTTCTGTGAGAAATCATCCTGTGGTTTGGAATCCCAACCTCTCTTTCATCAGATAATGTCCCTAAATTCACTTCCTAGAATTCCCAAAACTTGGCTAAGGCTCTTAACATCCCTTGTCATTTTCATATCCATACAACCCTCAGTCTTCAGGGAAGGCAGAATGAACTAAATGTTCCTTAAAAAAATGTTCTTGTTAATATGTCACAGGAACTTCATCTTGACTGGGTAAACCTTTTAACTCTGGCCCTCCTTGGGCTTAAGACCCTTCCCAAAGGTGCCCTTTTCATCTCACCCTTTGAATTCATGTATGAGGGGCTAGATTTAACCCACCAGGCTTTCACCTAAAACCTCTCCACTTCCTGATCACCTGCTTACTTCCATACTATCTCACCTACTATCTCAATCGTGTTCTAACCCATGACCACCACTGATTAAAATAGGAGATTAGGTATTATTTTCTCCCCAAGGCCAATGTCTCTCACCCTTTTCCCTTAAATGGCAGGGTCCTCTCAAAGTAATTCTTTTGACTCCCACAGCTGCCAAGCTCAAGGACATTCCTCATGGATTCACTTGTTGCATCTTAAACCATTTATTCCTCCAGCTCAAGATGACCCCTCATACACAGTAACTCAGACAGGACCATGTTCTCTTAGGTTCCAGAGGACACCAATTTCAGCCCCTCTTGCTTCAGTTCAAAGAAGATAAAGGCCCCAACCTTATTCAACTCTCCTATGCAAACATACTCTCCATTCTCCTCTTTTTCCTATATACAACTTCTCCATATTCCTCCAATGTCATGCTTAAATTTCCAAATAAACACTCAGCTGTTATTGTAGGAACCATCATCAAACATAGAGCTGGAGGTACACGGACTGTCAAAAGCCCAGGTGCTAAACAACCCTTAACATAACAGGCTCATCACTGACTGCAGCAGTGTCTCCTGGATGTTGAGGTAATGCCATGATGCACTCTATTGTCATAATCATACATGGTTAATATATCAAAAACTTTTTAAAGATATTTTTATAAGCTCCAGGGAGTCAGTTTGACCCACCTAAATGGACCAGACTCACCCGGAATAAGTATCATTTAATTCTTCTTTGTAATTCCTGGTCTTGGGAACCTATAAACCCCCATCTTAAACCTCCCCTCTATTAATCACTAGGATCTAATTTTTATCTCTTCCAAACAAAATTTTTGTCTTTCCAGCATCTTTCGAGGTCTAAGCTGCCAGATGACCCAGTTCAAAATAATCTTAATCAGCTAGCTACTCTAGGACGTAATCAGACATAACCTGATCAGACATCCCAACCTACTCAATGCACACAAAGTCAGCATGAAGCAGTTATGATAGATCTTGCTGTGCCCCACTACCTACCAATTAAAATTCTCAATCCCCCAAATTGTTATAATAAATGAAAGGGTGAAATGTAATTTTTTTTATCCACCCATAAGGCTGCACTTCCAGGTTCTGAAGCTGCTTCTTGTACCCCTTGTATGCGCATGCTTGGGTCATTTGACACCTGCTGGATCAGTGTCTGACACAAAAGCACCTGTATGCAGGCATAAACCATAGCATCCTCTGTCATCTGCATCTGATGTATGCACGTCTTTCCCTCGTGGGCATATGCTAGGAATCCCATGCCATTTCTACCTCCTCCTTTCTGTCCACACCATTTCCCTTTGCCTGTGAAAACTAAAACCTCTTAATAAACTCCTACAGGGGTTCGTTCATGTCTCATGTCCTCATTTCATTTCCGCTAAATATTTTTAGATCTTAAATGGAAAAATTTTTATACAAATCTCATAAACACCACTAAAACTGAAGCATTTTTTCTATCTTTATTAAAACAGAATTTATTTAGGAATGTTGTATGTCCATCAATTTGAAGGCGTCCTTTGTTACATAAGCACATTTCATGGCAAACTACCTTGAAAATAATTGGAACTGTCATTTTCAAATAGATAAATACAACAAATAGTCATTCTAATAAAGGTTTGACTTCAATTTGTCCAGCCAGTAGGCATACTGGGATATTTTAGCACTGGATATACTACAAGAATCTTGCATTATTTTCAGTTTTTGAAATTCATTAGGGCAAATGTACGTACATATTAATAAATTACTATTTTAGTTCAGATATTTATGAAACTAGAAGATATGAAATAGGATTTATCCTTGACTGCAATATGCCACTCCAACCTAGCTATACATGATTACTAACAAAACTCCCTCTTTCCACAATTCTAAATTATTCTGGAATTGCATAATACCTGAAAGCATGATTTAGAAAACTAATATTCTAAAAATGTCTGCTAGGTTTCTAATTTCCAAATGAGCATGTTGCTGTCTATGGTTACAATATAACGATAAAAGCCAAAAAATAAAAGACAATGACTATATCTCACAGACCACACAGTTAACCACTCTAAATATCATGGTATAATAATTACTCACCAAGTATGATATGGTCCTCAGTAAACACCAATGTTAAATTATCTTTTCTGAGTAGTAAATGATAATAAGAAAAAATGGGCAAATGCCCAGGTTTTCCTCTGTCATCCTCACATATATAATGTAATAAGAACAGCATAGAGGTAAATCCATAACCATTAAACCAAAAATGGATTAAAAAAAATAGGGTCCATTTAAACAATAGACTACTTCTCAGTGGTTCAAAAAAAGGCATCTTCAAATTTGCAGGCAAATGAATAAAACTAGAAAATCCATTCTGAGTAAGGTAACCCAGACCAGAATGATCATGATTATTTGTACCCAATCATCAGGGAACACCAACTAAGAAGTAAAGAGTAAGGAAATATAGTCCATGACCCCAGACAAGATAAGTAACAAGAGGAACAGAACAGAAACAAACATTGATAGCCTGAGAAGCACTGATCTATTCCCCAGAGCATGTGGGGCACTGAAGACAATTCACTTGGAGCTTGGCAAAACTGGCCTTTGGGCAAAGAATGCCCCATGTCTCAAGAACTGAAAAAATCTACAATGTCTGATTTGTACAAGCATGATAAAAGATAAAACGATTACCAATCTTGCCAAGACAAATTTACATAAATGAATAAATAATGAATGAACAAATAAAGGATTAAAAAGGTCATTTGCGTGTCATAAAGGTAAAAAATTCAAATAAGAAACTAGATGCTTAAAATGCAGCAAAATTCAAAAATGAGATAAAAAGCAATTATGTTCTGCAAATTAATATTAAATTACATCATTTTGAACCAATATCATTAATAATTAGCTCTGAGATGAAATATTAGAGAAAACTTATAAATATGTTCAAAATACTACCTGTCAGACAGGGCATTTGTTTGCTTTGTTGTTTGAGTGACAGTGGGCATGTTTCTTGCTCCTGTCAGTCAAGAAAAGCCTGCCGCTATTATCCTTCAGGAATTCTACCTGTCACTCTCAAGGGGACTGTGAACTTTCTGAGCAGTAGTGAGCTTAATCAAGGTTCTGATTTCAGGGCAACACAGTAAATGTTTATTAGGTTAACTAAGCTAAAGTTTCTCCTTTTCTTGGAGAAAACAGCTTTCTCCTAAGGGTAATACAGTATAACTAAAATTGCCCATATCTACAAATGTCTATTTAAACTCATAATCCTATTTCTTTGATACCTAATTAAGTCTTCATTAATTTAACTGGACTGGAGGTATTTCTCTTTGTTGAAAAGCATTTTCTCCCTAAATTTATCCATACATCTTTGGACATGAATGTACATCATACATCATTCGATGTGGATGTACATTTCTCAATCTACAGATTCACTAATTTCAAAGTCTTCACCCCTTTCATTGCAATATAAATATTGTAACTGTAATTCTTGCTAGACAACTGTTTTGTTATATGCATTTTAATATGGTAAAGTTAACTAGTTTTATTTAGAGAGAAAAAGGAAAAAGATTTAAAAAAAGGAAAGGCTTCAAAATTTGGGTCTAAGGACATTTCTCTATTTTTTGGATTTTCCACACTGAATTTCTCAGTAGCTTTACAGCATATCCTGGAACTAGCCCTTGCAGTCCAGGCTGGCCTCTAACTCACAGAGATACTCCTGCCTCTGACTCCTGGGTGCTGAGAGTAAAGGTATATGCCACCAACAAAAGTTATGTTACTTTAAAAAAGACATCCTGCCATTTTTTTCCACAAGAGATAATAACAGGTGCATTATTTCCAGGCTATAGTAGTTTTATGGAGCAAGACACCCAAAAAGGTCTCTAAGAACCCAAAAAATTGACCAAGAAAAGCAGGAAGAACATTGGAGAACACTAAACTTGAATTTTCAAAATGATTCTTTTCATTTAAAGTGGAATATGATATAGGGATGAATATTTTGCATTGGTACAGATCTTGTTTACTGATGCAAATTTAAGTTTATGGTACTTCTGTTCTTGGTTAAGGTATTGTGGTTTTTTTTGAGCTAATTTAAATGTATTATAACGTTAATAAATATAGATGAAAAGATATCAGTAAAATCAAATTTTACTCATGTTATCTAAGTTTTCTAGATTGTCAGAAATATAGTTCAGTTAGATAGATAATCTTCAAAACTTCAATGACCTTAATTGCATTTAATGGCATTAAAAAGATTTTAAGAACTTAGAACTTAATCAAAGATGGGACATTGGGCAGTAACATTACTTCAAGAGGATGATGGGCATTGAAGAACTCATTATGGAATTTGCTTCAAGATGACAAAGCTAGACATTTTTGCAGGGAGGGGAGTGGAGTTGGAGCAGGGGAAGGGAAATGGTAGGCAGGGAGGAGGCAGAAATTTTTTCAATAAAAAAATTCATTAAAAAAAGAAACTGCTCTTCTCTGTACTACTTAATGGTATGTTGTATAAAGTATACATTTATGATCAACAGAAAAATGACTGCTGAAATTGCTAAAAGAGGAGAAAAACATCTTCAGGGTTCATGCTTCTTGACTCTTCTAGATATTCTGTAGGACCCAGATGAAAGTGACTGGCAAACTGCCAATGTACTTGAAACAGTCTTTCAAATTTTCTGCTTCATTAAAAATATACCATGTTCCTGCAGGTTGTAGATGAGTGTCTAAATGTTACAGTAGAAGTTTGATTAACTGTCCAGGAAGTAAGAGGCCCTGTCAATTCTGGAGTTTTGGAAGCTATTTTGAATGAGTTTCCTGTTTACTTAGGTACTATAAGATTCTTCTGTGGTCTTTGATAATGTTGAAAACAGATAATTATAATTATAGTTTTCTTTTACTATGATAAAAGAAAAATTAGGTATAAAACGTTAGCCTTTCAAAGATAGGATAAATAATATTATTCTTAATTTGCCAAACATAAAAGGATTAAATAGAGTGAACAATTCTTTCTTGATTTCTGCATTTTTATATGTAATTTTTCTACGTTAAACTGAAAATATTCCTTTTAATTTAGAGAGATAAGAGAAACGATGTGGAGTTCCCTACTGTATACTATAAGTATGTTTTATTACCATCATCTAATAAAAAATATATGTGGCCTATAGTAGGACAGAATATTGCCAGCCAGGGAATCCAAACAAATATATAGAGAAAGAGTAGGCTGATTCAATGATATGCCATATTGTTACAGATGAAGAATGCAATGGAAAGTTTATAATTTGTCATAGAAAAGCTATATTTTAGGGACCATCAAGATCTTTATGTGGGAGTGTAGTAACTGCTACTTTACTGGTTGAAATTTTCAGTGACTTTAAGGTTTCACAAATAAAAATACAATGTGATAGCCATTTCCACAATGGATCTCCCAAAGAAAAGGAAATAGTAGTGCATCCTTTGTTAAAGCTGGCTAATTGTGTAGGGTCATCGGACAGAGTTGCCAGATACCATCTATAATATATCAACCATTTTCATCATGACGTTTTTGACTGTGTCTCTGGTCTGCCAAGTACATCTTGATGATTAATCTTTGAGACCTGTTTATGTCAGTTCAATCATGTATCTTTTCAATGACACTGAATTAAGATTGTAATATGTTATAAAAATACTAATATTAAATATTTTATATATTTGTAACATCGGACTATAATTTTTTATGTAATTGAAATATAAAATATAATATATATTAGATTGCGCTACAAAAATGCTGTTTAAATTGATGAATGGACTGTGGGATAAAAGCCCTCTTCCCAAATTGAGCCAAATCTCAGAGTGTGTTATTGTTAAAGGAATAAATTAACGTCAACTGATCTCAAGAAAAAAAATACATTATATATATTTATAGCATATATATATATATCCTTCTAAAATTATTTTTGATATTTTTGTTGAATTACTTGTGTTTGCACAGATTACTTTGAAAGTGGTCTCCATATTTTTGTTTCTTCCATGCAATTATTATCCATAATATATCTTCTTAATATGCATATATACATACTGTATTTGAAAAAAATCTACCATATTATCAACCATAAATTAATCCTCCAGATTCCAATACCACTCTAGCATCAGAAGTACATGTTCTTTTTCACTCTCTAAAACAGCTAAGTTTATTTAACACAGTTTATGTCCATCAGTATGAACAAAAATGGTCCCTCAAGGCAGCCATTCCTAATAAAGAATCCCAGATCTCTTTTTCAATTAGCACCTTAAATCAAATAGTGACTCTAATGAGTGTATGATTTACGAATCTTCACAGTAGGAATACTGGGATTTTTATCACTGGATATACTAGAAAAATTATGTATATAGTTCTAATTGTTGGAAATTCAAGAGTACAGATGTGTGAAATAGCAATCAAATACTGATTTGATGCAGATTTTATTAAAATTAGCTGATTTGAGATAGGTTTTTTCCTTTGGACATGAAATTTGCCAGGCTAGCCTAGCTGGCCAAGTATTCTGAGATACCATCCTTTTCCTACCCACCTCAAATGTCTGAGAAATGTGAAATACTTTATGTGAGCATTTAAATATGAGGGTTCTAAAAATATGCCATATCCATTCCCACAAAGGATCTTGGAGAGGAGAGGAAAGAACACGACTCCCCTAAATTCTGTCAGATGCTAAAACCTGAAGTGAATTATTTCCTTGCAGACACAGCAGTGTTTCAAGACTGAAAGAGTGGTTCCTAATGTTCAAAGAATCAGAGCTTTACTGAAGCAGGAGTTACTTGCTGTGCAAGAGACAGAAACAGGTGGTTCAGAACAGTAATATTTGGAATAAAACAATACCTGACTTTGCTAATTTCATCAATTTTGTCTCATTTAAGTTACAAGATCAGTCTGCCTAGTGTGGGCAAATGGACATTCAGGTTTCAGTTATGAACATGACAGGTGAGAAGTGGAATATAACCAGAGTTAGAATACTAAGGACTCACTATGCTGAAAATGTTATAGCTCTCCTTGCCTCTGACTGAAGCAGTGTGTGCATTCAAATTGTTCCTGTATATGAACCAATGGGGAGAATGATCTCAATTCCACCAATAGGAACAAATCGTGTGGTAAGCTTGCAGATCTCTATCAAATATGTTGACTTATTTCTCCTTCCCAACTAACCATGTGATCTGTGAGAAAAAAAATGAAAGTGAGGGTGAATGACAGGAAAAAAAATTATTTTACCTCAGACCAGAATGTAATTATCAAAAGAGTAAAGCATTGCAAGGTAACTAGGAGGTGATTATTTATCCCACTTCTTGGGTCTGTATGCTGCCTGTCACCTGAAGTCCTTCATTTCTGCCTGCTGATGGCAGATTGTGATACTGTGTTGTCAATTGCAGCTTACTGGTATCATATTCAGAAAAGCTGTGTCATATTCTCTAAACACATGATTGGCTACCTGCCACTTGAAATTTTCAGAATCTGAGATGCCTGAATTTATTCTCCAACATAACAATTGCCATAGTGGGTCCTCCAATGGCACATATGATCAATACATTCCCGGTTTCTGTCAGGTATTGACTCCCAGTGAAAATTTTGATTAAAGAAAATACAGAATTAAAGACTTACTCAGGAAGCACTGACTTCAGAGAATCGAGCACTACTCCTAGCCGGAAACAGGAACAGGTTTTTGTTTTTTTAGCAGGAGCATGTGAAATCTCACAATTTTTTTCTTTTCCTATATTCCTATTGTTTCTTTCACCTACTGGTCTCTGGGACAAGTTTTCTTATCTGGGTTTGTTTTCGGTCAGGTTTCTACCAAAAAAGCTAAAAGTTGGACCTTAGCCAGGAGTCTGGCTGGTAAAACCCTTCAATGCAGACATTTTTATACCATCTAGGAATCAATAAGGAGCGAGATGTTGAACTGAGGATTGTAAATGACAGGACTGCATTTATCTTGATGAGTTCTTCCAGAGCTGATGCTTCATATGTGTCTCTCTCCTTTCTGAATGTTGTAAAAAGAAGCAGAGCAATTGAAAGGAGAACACAGGATAAAATACACTTTTCCCTGTATTTTGCCAGCAGTTAACAGCAGACAAATCTGGCTAATATTGACTGGTTTTCTTGGCAAGCTTCAGCTGCTTTTGCATAGATTCTAGATATATACAGGGAGGGCGCCATTCCTTTCTGGAGTTTTTTGATTGTGACTTTGTGCTGCCAAGTGCATGTGGCTATTCATTCTTTGTAATTTGTTTTTGTCTGTTTTATGTTAATTATGCAGTCAAATTATAATTCCATATGTTGTATATTACAAATAATATGTTTTATAAATAAATATAATTTATAATTACAATTTTCATGGAGTTGAAATACAATACACAATATATTTAAGTCCATTGGAGTGTTGTAAAAGGAGGTGGGTTGTCTGTAGAAAGAAATGGTGACTTCAAGCCCTGTTGAAAAAAAAAACTGTAATCTAATATCGCACAGTATCTTAACAATTAAGAAATGACTTTAAATGAATTGATATCTCAAAATTTATAAATGTATTTATATTCTTTACATTTATGTTTGCCAGCTTTAAGACATTATAGGTGTTTGCAAGCTTATCTTTGCAAGAAGTCATCTTCAGATTTGTGTTCTCACATTCATCTAAAATACATAAAATATTTTCTTAATATTAATTTATAAGTATTTAAAAACACATGATTCCAAATACTAGGATTCTTCTACAATTTCATAATCACTATTAAATCTGAAGTATATTCTTCTATCTTTTATATATACGGCATTTGGTAAAGGAAGTTGCATATGCATCAATTAGAAACTATCTATGGGTACATGAGTGCACTACATGAAAAGCTAACCTGAATATAATTCTAAATTTCTTTCTTTGTTAGCTAATATAGTAATAGCCACTCTATTAAGTGTTTGTATTCATTAGTCCAGCCAAAAGAAATATTGGAATTTTTTAGCACTGGTTACAATACATAAATAGGCATTTAGTTCAAGTTGTTAGAAATTCATCAGTGCAAATGTGCTTATCTATTAATAAAATGCTGGTTTGATGCATATATTAATAAAGACTATCATATTTAAGGTAGTTTTCTCCTTGGATTGAAACTTGCCAGTCTAGCTTACCTGGCCACGTATACACGGAAAACTTCCTGTTCTCACACTTTTCTAATATCCTGGAATTGTATAATGTCAACATGACTGCTTTAGAAAATAAGTATTCTAAAACTATCTTTCAGCTTTACAAATTTCCAAACAGACATAGTGCTGGCTGAGAGTGCTACTTGACTGTCTTAGTTTACAATGTAACCTTAAAGGGAAAAATATAAGATAATGACTATAAATAACAGAACACATAGTTAACAACTTAAAGATCATTATACTCTACATACTCACCAACTATGATATTGTAGGAATTCCTAGCAGGCATAGTTTTTAAGATACTTTCCCACTTGATTGTGAACTTATACTCTAGATGCTGAAGTAAAGCGTGTATCAGCTCTTTTTGGACTGAGGAAATCAGTTGCTGTTCCCTTTCAAGCAGAGTATTGAGATCTGTTAGTATACCCCTAAATAAATAACCTTTTATTATACTCAGTTCTGAGCTAGTTTGGGGTTTCTCTTTTAAACATCCTTCTTCATCTAGCACCCCACATGGATTCAAACTCCATAGTTACTGGGTTAATCAGCTGAAAGGCCTAAACTTTCCACTGCCCAGAAATCTAACACCCTACACGTTTAACTTGCTTTTACCTACTAAGCAGTATTTTATAATACCACCACCACTACAAAGCTAACTCTTTAAGGCAACTTGGGAACATGCCCCCAGCCTTCACTGCTGTTTCCCTGCCATGTGGCAACTTATGCAACTTCCGTTTCAGGTTCCTGGCTTTTGGGTTTTGGGTTTCTTTTTGAATGTATGGAATTGATTTAATTACTTTTAATTTCTCAAGCGAAGCATATTTCTCAGTATTTAACCATCATCAAGGCAGGAAACCTAAGTGGCTCAGTATGGTTCATGGAAACAGGGTGTGACTCTGCAGCAACAACACCTGCTGGACAATAAAGATTATTCCACTGAAAACAATTTAGTAGACCTCATAACATGCAAAAGTTGTATTAATTAATAAATCAATAATCTTGAAAGACATATAATGGCAGACAGTACCATGGAAAATTTTAGTAACTTTGTTGTTAATACTATAGATGGTATTCTGCAAGGCTTATATAGTTACAGGGATACATCTATTTATTAGATATTGGGAATCAGTTTTTCTTCATATTATGTTCTTTAAAAAGTGTTTGATAATAGAACCAAGAATGAGGTTCTTTAAAAAATCATGCGGTCCTTACAGACTAATAATGAACAGCAATCTGTACTAACTTTGTCCTATATGTATCCCTAAACCCATAGGAAGCATAAGCTCAAACTTCTAGAAAAATGAAAATATGATTTTACAGTGTTGATATGATATTCCACAACTGCTCAAATATTAAAAAACCTACAGGGCGTAGTCAGAGGCTAGGTAATGAATTCAAAACCTTGCCACTATTGTTCACATAAAAATATTTCATTCAATTTAAATAGACGATTTATGTCAAAAAGAACCAGATATATGCTGGGAAGACAGTGTTTTCCAATAAGGGCAAGGTATTAAAAAGCAAAATTTGAGAATTCTTAAAAACCAATTTAAATTAAGTAAAAGCAAATAAATGATGAAGAATGCATAGCACAATGACATCCCATATTGAAATGCTAAAAGAGATGGAAAACGCTTTAAAATTACCCAATTAGCACAAAAGTCACTGGTGAATATTGGAGACTAAGATAGAAAGGATCATTTTCTAATGTACAGTAACATTCTGTAGTCCTTTGAATTTGAAAAATCCAATGCTAAATTTGTTTTTGGTTTTTTTTTTTTTTTTTTTTTGGTTTTTCGAGACAGGGTTTCTCTGTGGTTTTGGAGCCTGTCCTGGAACTAGCTCTGTAGACCAGGCTGGTCTCGAACTCACAGAGATCCGCCTGCCTCTGCCTCCCGAGTGCTGGGATTAAAGGCGTGCGCCACCACTGCCCGGCCCAATGCTAAATTTGTTACACAAAATCACAACAATGTGTATACAGTGTGGAATACTGATGCTTACAATTGTATGTGCACAATAAAAAATAATGATTTTATCATGTAGTAGGATTTATTTTGACATTTTTAGTATAGACATTATTTTAAAGAAGATGCAGAATTGAGCATGAAATGACATAAATACTGTACAAATGTATGAAGTTCTATAATAAGGTAAGAAGTATATCATACATGCATATATAAAATATATATGTATATATATATATCTTAATGGCTAGGTATATAGGACTACATTGTTGAAAGACTTTCATAAGAATAATATATTTTATTCTTCCTGAATAAAATAGAAAAAAACTGAGTCCTAATGAAAAATTAATATGTTCACATATCTGAGCATCATTTGACCTTCATCAGAGATGCTTCTTCAGCACTGTTGGAATATAATATAATGATGAATAGGAAAGGTCTTTCTATAAAGAATGAGAGGCTGTGTGGTACTATAATTTTATGTTTCATGTCTTTAAAACCTAATTAAAAGCTTTGTACATTTATATTGTAAAGATGACAGAAATATTGTAAGATTCAAATGCTGGCTGTTGATTCCAAAGTACCGATGTTTTCTAGTCTCAAAATTAATAGCAGACATATTCAATTGGAGTCTGAGATGGAAGATACAAGACAAGATCTGCAATTGTTCAAAGCATACAAAAACAAGACACACAGTAACAAAGAAATTATGTGTTAATTATTTTCAAGGAAGGTATGTGATAACACACTACCATCATTAATAAACACTTGATTTCCAAAAAAACCTCATGCTGTCTGATTTTCTCATTGGGAATGGAAATAAAGTGTGAAATTATCATGTAAAAGAGAATTTATATGCAAAAACACAAACACTATGCCACCCAAAGGAGCAGATTTGAGCCTGTGAGAACCTGCAAAGCAATAGTATGATATGAAGTATGTTCCTCTTCTATAACTTATTCTAATTCAGAATCTTTGGTAAAAGATACAGAAGTGTTTTCATATGTTACTGCATAATATTTTCAATGAGTCTTAGTTTTTATGCAGAAAACAAGTCCTTCAATGTCATAACCATTTTCACAATGGAACTCAGAGAAAAGAGGAGAGGGCATGACTCCCCGAGACTTTGTCAGATACTAAAATTCGAAGTGAATTGTTTCTTTGAAAATACTGCAGTGTTTCAAGACTGAGACAGTGGTGCCACAAGTTTAAAGAGGAGAGCTTTCAAAAGCAAGAATCGACTTGATGCACAGAGCATAACAAGTGACTCAGAATTGAATACTGGGAATATACCAATACATGACTTTGCTAATTACAAGGGCTTTGGCTCATTTAGTTGTCAAGAGCAGTCTTCTGTGTCCGGCACAACGTACATTTGGGTTTTGGTTATAAACATTTGTAACTGAGAACTGGCATATAACCTGAGCAAGGCAAGGAAGGATTCACTATGCTAACAATATTAATACCTCTCCTTGCCTCTGACTGAAAAAGTGTGTGCATTCAAATTGTTCCCAGAACAAGGAGGAGAGTGATCCTAATTCCACCAATAGGAACAAAGCCTGTGGTTACCTTGGAGATCTGCATCAGACCTGCTGACGCATTTCGCTCTCCCATCTCATTGTTTCCTCTTACAGAAAAAAAATAAATAAATAAATAAAAGTAAAGTGGATGACAGGGAAAAAATGTAGTTTACTTAGGACTTACCAGAATCAAATTATCAAAAATGGAAATAATTGTGAGGTAATTAGGAGGTGATCACATATCACCTTCTTGGGTCTATATCCTTCCTATGTACCTGAAATTTTCCATTTCTGCCTGCGGATGGCTGATTGTGATACTGTGCCGGCGATTGCAGCTTACGGGTATCACATTCAGAATTGCCCTGTCAGAGTTCCGAAACACACTGAATTAGGAAACAGACACTTGAAAATTTCAGATTACCAGGTGCCTGAGGCTATTTGCCGACAAAACAATTACCTTAGTGCGGGCCTCCAATGGCACATGATAGCAATAAGTCCCTTTTGTGGTCAGGTGTCGACTTGCTAATTTTCATTTCAGAAAATGCAGAATACAAGACTAACCCTGGAATCACAGGTTTTACCGATGAAGCAGTGGCTTCAGAGACTCGAGCACATTTCCTGCACCGCAAACAGGAACAGCTGACTGTTTGGAGGAGCATGGGTGAGCTCAGTAGATTCCTTGCTTTTCCTATTGCTTCTGTTTCCTGCAGGGCTCTGGGACACATTTTTTATCTGGGGTTGTTTACAGGGGCCATTGACTAAAGTCCAGCTGTTAGCAGGACTTTAGTCAAAGCCCCACTGGCAAAATCCCTCAGATCAGACCTTTTTATGCCATCAAGGAACCAATGAGAAGAGAGATATCAAACCAAAGACAGGAAAGCACAGGGCTGCATTTAACATGGTGATCTCATCCACAGATGATGAGTCATCTGTCTCCCTCCTCCCTGTGTGCTGGGAAAAGAAGCAGAGCAATTGACAGTGGTACATAGGATAAAAAAAATGGGTTTTGCCTCCGGTTAATAGCCGACAAAACTGGCAAAACGTGACAGATTGTCTATACGAGCTTGCAGCAGCTTTTGTCTCTAACCTACCTATATACATGAAAGCCTCCATTCCTTATTTTGATTGTGAATCTGTGCTGCCAAGTACATACTGCTTCTGATTCTTTATGATTGTTTTTTGTCTTTTTATGTGTGTGTTTTATGCAGTCAAATTATTATTAAATATGTTGCATTTAAAATGATATGTATTATCTACAAATATATAATTATAATTTGGCATGAAGCTGAATTATAATATATAATATATTTAAGTTGATTAGAGTGTTGTACTGTGAAATGGGTATATTGTAGAAAGAAATGTGGATTTGAAACCATATTCCAAATAGACCCAACTGTAATATAGTAGGCCACAGTATCTTAATGATAAAGAAATTAATTCTTTACGAAATCTTAATTGATTTCAGAAAAAAAGTAAATGTATTTATATTTTTAACTTTTGCGTTTGCTTCTTTTAAAGCATATAGGTGTTTTCACATGTACCTTTTTAAGAAGCCTTCAATTTTTTTGTTTCTTACATGTAATCAGTATATATTAATTATACTCTATATAATAATTTATAATTATTTATTTAAAAATCCAACTACATCTTTTTATTGTTTTAGCCACCTGAGACTCGAGAGTCTTAAGAGATTCCTCTGCCCCAGGCCCCTATTCTGGAGCTGGAATTTACATATCCAGGGCCCTATCCTGGTGCTGGGACCTGCCCCTGATTCCTGGGACCAGAATTGCCACCAGGTATTTTCTCGACAATGACTCATGTGTTCCATCTGCCTGAGCCTGCCCCTCTGAACAACAATGGCTTCTAATGGTGAGTGTTCCCATTCTGGCCAGTTTAAACTTTTCTTTGAACCAAAGGAATTGACTGTTGAGCTCCTGGCAACTCTCTTGTGTTCTTAGAGATGGGGGTGGACTGTCCCCAACCACCCTTTTAAGGCCTCTGTTGTTCCCTTCACTGGCATTCAACTTTGGCTTGCTCCCCTTTGTTAACTCATGTTCATGCCAACCGACCTGCAACTGAAGGCCCAGGGTCCTTCAAATCTTCATCTTTTTTTTTCTCTATTCTTTTTTTTCTTTTCTTTTCTTTTTATTTCTTTTCTTTTCTTTTCTTCCTTCATTGTAAACACTGCTCAGAGAAGCCCTGGGCCTCTCTGGTTTCTGCGATGCCAGACCAGATCCAGCTAGGCCTTAACACCCCACTCTTCATCAGCGGACACTTGTCCACGAGTCCTAGGTGTTCATGCCGATTTACACCCTGCCTATAAGGCAATATGTTCCCATTGTAGGCCTTGTGGTGCCACTGTTTCATGTGTTTTCATGGCCTTTACCATAGGAAGTAAGACTTCTAAGACTATCAATCCGGCCTCCCCATTAGTATGCCTTTTAGGGCCTTAATGCCCTACCTACAGTCCTCCATACTTTTCCATCTTTGTTAAAAAAAAAATGGCCCCAGTACACCTTAGAGGGGAATTTAAAATGGCAGCCTAATGGCACCTTTAATCCCGACATTCTATGGAAATTATCAAATTTTTGCCAGTGCATAGGCAGATGGAAGGAGATTCCCTACATTCAGGCCTTTTATATACTTAAGCTCTAAGAATAATTCCTCTGTCCTTGCAAACTGTTCACAGCTCACATGTTTCTAGCTATGCCATCTGCTCCTTAAAAAGCCCCTGCCTCTGCTCTGGACCTAGCTAATGAACCTGCCCATTTTCGATCTCATGGCACTAACCCCATTCCTTCAGCTGCCTCACCACCTCCAGCCACTAGGTCTGTAGCTCCCTCTCTCCCCTCCCCACCTGCTTGGTCTCCAACAGCCAGGCTAAATTCCTTATCCCCTCCAGTGCCTGGCCGCATATCCATCCTGCTCTGACATCCATCTTTATCCCTCCTCTCACACATTCGCATGCCACCACAGAACCTAACCCTAACCAAGCAAAGCCTGCTACAGTTCTTCCATTGCTAGAGGTAGCTGGCAAAAATGGGCTGATTAGGGAACATGTTCGGGTTCTCTCTCTCAGAAATCACTAATATAGAAAAATTACTGGGTGCCTATTAGACGATTCCTACCACTTTCATAAAACAATTCCAATATATTACTCAATCTTATATCTCAACTTACATGACATCTATTTGATACTATCTGATAATCTACTTTCTGAAGAGCACAGGCAAGTTTGGGAGCAGGACAGGCAACATGCAGACGATATTCACCAAACCCTTGCCTCCCACCTTCCCAGGTCATAGGTGGTCCGAGATCAGGTGCCATAATGGAATTATAATACTCCCAGTGAAATCTTAGCTAGGGACCAGTTTTTGACTTGCCTCCCCACAGGTCTTTGTAAGGTTGGCATCAAACCAGTAAATTATGCTAAACTCTCAGAGATTATTCAGGATACAAAGGAAAATCCTTCTGCATTTTTGAAATGCCTCACAAAGGCTCTGTTACAGTATACTAACTTAGATCCAGAAACTACCGAAGACAAGCAGTTAGTGATGACCCACTTCTTTAATCAGTGCTACTCTGACATTAGGGCAAAACTTAGATGTTTAGGGAAAGGCCCCTTGACCCCGCAGGCAGAAGCCCTAGAGGTAGCTTTTAAGTTTTACCATGCAAGAAATGACAAAGCCCGCAATCACTGTCACATGGTAGCAATGGCCTCCCAACTGGCCTAGGTGACAGACAGCCCAATCTACACTCTGCATGCTGCTACTCCATCCTCTGGGGCATGAGAACCGCCAGGCTCATGTTTCAAATGTGGTAAATCCAGGCACTGGACCGAGCATGCCCTAATCATCATCTTAATTTTAGAAGAACTTGTCCAAGGTTTCACAGGGAAGGTCATTGGTCAGTAGATTGTCCTCATGCACATAGTGGCATGGAGACATCTGCCCCAAGAAAATTCCCAAGTTGACCTTTTAGGTCTGGCCATGGATGAATGAGGCTGCCCAGGATCCTCTGACCTGACCAATACCATCATCTGTAATAAGGAGCCACGGGTAATCATCACAGTATCAGTACGACCCATCTCCTTCATCTTGGACACCTGTTCCACATACTAGGTACAGAGAGAATTCTGGAGACCTACATCTCGTATTAGTTTCCCTATTGTAGGGGTAGGCATACAGCCTTATCTACCTCAACAGACTCCACCACTTAACTGTGTGTTTAGAGACATTTATCTCACTCTTTCATTTTTAGTTATGCCAACCTGTTCAGGTCCTCTCATGTGAAGGTACATTTTAACAAAAGTAGGAGCCTCCATTTCTTTTACTCCTCCTATTTACCTTACCCAATACTCACCAGAAGCTCTATTACTCCTTCTCCTAGCTCCCCAACCTTCTAACCATAACAAGTCTTGTCTTGTACTAGCTTCCCAGGTAGACCTACAAGTCTGGGACACCCAAAACCCCTCCTTGCTAAAGACCATTCCCCTATTGTTATTCAATTACAGAACACTATTTAGTACAGTACCCAAACTCAGTACCCTCCCTCTCTCCAGAGCCTTAAGAGACTTAAGCCTATTTTTTTCTGATCTTTTAAGGAAAAAGCTACTTTGCCCCACTTCTTCTCCCTTTAACACCCCTATACTTACTGTTAAAAAATCTAATAGAACTTATCGCATGGTTCAAGACCTCCAGCTCATTAACTCTGCAGTGTTAATGCATTAACTCTCCAACCATTATTCCATAATCCTCTCACCCTTCTATTAAATATTCCTCCAAGAACCTCCCACTTCTCAGTTCTAGACCACAAGGATGCCATTTTCTTTATTCCACTCAGCCCTCAATCTGAAAATGTCTGCCTTCACCTGAACTGATAGTGACTTGATTTTTTCCACACAGCTCACATGGACTGTCCTTCCACAGGGATTCCAGGACAGCTCACACATGTTTGGCCAGGCTTTAGATTCTGACCTGCTCTCACTGTCTTTGCCTAAATCTAAACTCATACAGTAGGTGAATGACATTTTACATTGAATCCCATCATTGGAGATCAGCATAACTGATACCTCCACTCTTTTAACTTTCCTGGCCAAAAGGGGCTATAGAGTCTCATCTTCTAAGGTTCAATTGTCTACCACTTAAGTCATTTATTTGGGATTAACTATAACCCCAACCAAAAAGGCTATCACTCTAGACAGAAAAAAAAAAACCTAGTTCAATCTCTTACAGTGCCTTCCACCAAAAAAAGAGGTTTTCTCATTCCTAGGAGTGGTTGGCTTTCTGTATTCCTGGATCGCCTCTTTTTCTCTCCTTGCTCACCACTTATATGAGGAAGTTCTTGGCTCTATGCATGAGCCCCATACCATTCTGTTACTAAACCCTTCCAGAGACTCCAGTAGGCCCTTATCTAGGCTCCAGCACTTCATCTTCCAGATTTAACTCGCCCCTTTTCTCTCTCTATGTACTAGAGGAAGAGGGATATGCACTTGGAGTCTTAGCACATCCACTGGGACCATCTATTGCACCTGTAGCATACCTGTCAAAGGAGATGACCTCACCACTCAGGGCTGGGCACCCTGCATACGTGTCTTAGAGGTTGCTGAACTTCTTATTTGTGAGTCAAAAAAACTAACCTTTGGGTCACCAACCACTGTCTTCTCCAACCATAATCTGCCTCATCTCTTAACTTACAAAGGCTTAAAACAGTATCCTCTTCCAGAGTTCTTTCCCTCCAGGTGGCACTGGTAGAAGATGCCACACTCATTTTCTAATGCTGACCAGCCCTAAGTATCTCAGATCTCCTACCTCAACCTAATGTTAATGATTTCCCATCTCACTTCTGCATTGAGATACTAGATAATCTACTGCACCACCCCTCACATATACAGGAGGGAAACCTATCCCTGGCCACTTATACCTGGTATACAGATGGCAGTCCCTTTTCATGTGATAGAACCCATAGAGCAGGCTTTGGCATAGTATTAGATACTAAGATTCTGGAGGCAGGGGAACTCCGTGCCCATACCACTATTGAACAGTTTAAGCTGATAGCTCTTCTGTCAGATAATTGCCTTTCAGTTAGCAAAGGGAAAATGTTTAAATGTTTACACAGACTCCAAATATACCTTTCATATTCTCCTGTCCCACATGGCTATCGAAAGGAACACGGGCTTTTTATGAGGAAAGGAAGATCTGCAAGTTACTCAGGTTACATTATGGACCTGTGAAAAGCCTACCATCTCCTGAATACTATAGGAATTATTCATCGTCGGTCTCTTCAGACTGACAGTTCCACTATTTCCAAGAGAAATAATTGGGCTGACTTAGCAGTTAAAACAGCAGCATTCCAAAGCCCAAACATAACTCAATCACCTCAGGGGGTTCATACAGTACAGCCCATATTCTTACAGACACCCCCTGACTCCCAAAAAATTCTGTCCTACCTACATCTGTCTTTCATCCTAATAACAAAGCTCTACGTCATTTTGTTAAGGCTTACCTCCAACCCATACCTGAGGACATAAAGTACCTAAAAGCTATCACTGCCTCTTGTCAAAGTTGTCAAAGTCAGATCCCAAGACCAAATACCGTACCTTTCCTTTTTCCACACACAGGCCAGGAACTCCCTTCCAGGAAATGACTGGCAGCTGAATTTTACTCATATGCCCACAGTCAAAAGGGGTAAATATCTCATGGTTATGGTGGATACAATGTCTAAGTGGGTTGAATCATTTCCCAACACTAATAAGAGGGCACAGACAGTCTCTGATGTTCTTCTCCAAGAAATCATCCCCTGGTTTGGAATCCCAACTCTCTTCCGTCAGATAATGGCCCTGAGTTCACGTCCCAGATTTCCCAAAATTTGTCTAAGGCTCTTAACTTCCCTTGTCATTTTTATATTCCATACAACCCTCAGTATTCAGGAAAGGTAGAACGAACTAACAATTCCTTAAAATATGATCTTGTAGCCGGGCGATGGAGGTGCATGCCTTTAATCCTAGCACTCGGGAGGCAGAGGCAGGCAGATCTTTTTGAGTTCGAGACCAACCTGGTCTACAGAGCTAGTTCCAGGACAGGCTCCAAAAGCCAGAGAAAGCCTGTCACGAAAAACCAATATATATATGTATATATGTGTGTGTGTGTGTGTATATATATATATATTGTTCTTGTTAAGATGTCACAGGGACTTCACATTGACCAGGTAAAACTCTTGCCTCTGGCCCTCCTTAGGCTTAGGGCCCTTCCAATAAGAACCCTTTTCATCTCACCCTTCGAACTTGTGTATGGGAGGCCAGTTTTAACTGCCCAGCCTCTAACCTAAAAACTCTCCCTTCCTGATCACCTGATTACTCCCCTAATATCTCAACTACGCTTCCTACTGTGGGATTTTATCAATCACTCATTACTTGAACCATGTGCAAATGCATGCCCACCACCAATTAATAGAGCAGATCAGGTATTATTTTCTCCCTGAGGCCAACATCCCTTATACTTTTCCCTTAAATGGCAAGGTCCCCTCAGAGTAATTCTTTTGACTCCCACAGCTGCCAAGCTCAAGGGAATTCCAAGTTGGATTTACCTGTTGCATCTTCAAGCATTTACACCCCAGCTGAAGAAGACCTCTCATACACAGTAACTCAGACTACACCCTGTTCCCATATTTTCCAAAGGACACCAAGTTCAGACTCTCTTACTCCACTTCAAAGAAAATAAAGGCCCCATCCTTTTTCAACTCTCTTGTGCCAATATGCTCTCCCTTCTACTCTTTTTCCTATATACAATTTCTCCAAATACCACCAATGTTATGCTTAAATTTCCAAATAGCCACTAAGCTGTTATTACAGGAACTATAATCAAACATAGAGCCAGAGGTACAAAAACTGTCAAAAGTCCAGGTGGTAAACAAACCTTAACATCACAGGCTCATCACAGACTGCAGCAGTGTCTCCTGGTTGTTGAGGTAATGCCACGATGCACTCTATTGTCATAATCATACATGGTTAAAATATTTAAAATTTATTTCTTTTCAAGACATTTTTATAAGCTTCAGGGAGCCAGTTTGACCCACCTAAATGGACCAAACTCTCCTGGAATAAGTATCATTTAATTCTTTCTTTTTCATTACTGGTCTCAGTAACCCCTAACTCCCCCATCTTAAACCTCCCCTCTATTAATCACTAAAATACAATTTTTATCTCTCCCAAATGTAGTTTTTGTCTTTCCAGCATCTTGTGAGGTCCAAGCTGCCAAATGATCCAGCTCAAAATAGTCTTAATCAGCTACCGCAGGATGCTATCTGATAGGGCATGATTGGACAGCCCAAACTCCTTGATGCCCACAAAGTCAGCATAAAGCAGTTATGAGAGACCTTCCTGCAAATCATTCCACACACATTAAGTTCCTTAATCCCCCACCCCCAAATTTTTATAATAAAGGATGAAAATGTAATTATTTAGCAACCCCCAAGGCTGCACTTCTGGGTTCTGAATCTCATACTTGTAGCCCCTGTGTGCACATGCGTGGGTCACTTGCCATCTATGTCATTAGCATCTGAAGCAAAACACCCTATATGCAAGCACAAGGCATATCATCCCCAATCATCAGCATCTAACGTAGGCACGTCTTTCCCCTTGTGCGCATGTGCCAGAAAATCCTTAAAATCTGGACTTGCCATTTCTACCTCCTCCTTTCTGTCCACACCATTTCCCTGGGCTTGTGAGCACAAAACCCACTTAATAAATTCCTACCTGGCTGTGTTCACATCTCGTGTCCTCTTTTCATTTCCACTGAACATTTTTAGATCTTAAATACTAGGATTTCTCTCCAAATCTCATAATCACCACTAAATCTGAAGCATTTTTTATCTTTATTAAAACAAAATTTAGTTGTACGTACAACAATTTGAAGACATCCTTTCTTACATGAGCATATTGCATGGCAAGCTACCTTGAAAATAATTGTAACTGTCCTTTTCAATTAGTTAAATACAACAAATAGCCAGGCTAATAATGGTTTGGCTTCAATAGTCCTGCCTGTAGGCATACTGGGATTTTTAAGCACTGGATATACAACAAGAATCATGCATTATTTCTAGTTTTTTAAATTTCATTAAGGAAAATGTGCTTACATATTAATAAAATACTGGTTTAGAGCAGATATTTATTGAAACTAGAAAATATGTGATAGGTTTTCTCCTTGGGCAGTAATGTGCCCTTCTGGCCTAGCTGTCCATGAATACTAAGAAAACTTCCTCTTTCCACTCTTCTCAAATATTCTGGAATTGAATAATACCAGAATGCAAGCTTCAAAACACTAGTATTCTAAAAATGTCTGCTAGGTTTCTAAATTTCCAAATGAGCATGTTGCTGACTGTATGGTTACAATGTAACCATAAAAGCAAAAAAAATTACTATATCTCATAGACCACACTGTAAAGATCATGGTATAATAATTACTCACCAAGTATGATATGGTCCTCTGTAAACACCAATGTTAAATTACCTCCTTTGAAGAGAAGATGGTGATGAGAAAAATGGGCAAATGCCCAGGTTTGTTCTCTATCATCCTCATACATAAAATGTAATAGGAGCAGCATGGAGGTCAATCCATTCCCATTAAACCAAAAGTGAATAAGAAAAAAATGAGGGTACATATAAACAATAGAGTACTTCTCAGTGGTCAAAAACCAATCATCTGGAAACTTGCAGGCAAATGAATGAAACTAGAAAATTTCATTCTCACTAACGTAACCCAGACCAGAATGATGAGGATTATTTGTACCCAATCACCGGTGAACATCAATTATGAAGTAAAGAGTAAGGAACTATAGTCCATGACCCCAGACAAGCTAAGGAACAAGGGTAACATAAGAGAAACAAACATTGATCCCTCTGGCAGCACCAGTCTATTCCCCAGAGCATGTCTTCTAAGGGTTGAACAGGTCTTCAAAGGGTTGAACACTTTGTAGTCATACTTGCATTCCTGTCATGAATTGTTTCTTTGCAGATGCTGCAGTGTTTCAAGTCTGAGAAAAAAGGTGCAAAAAGATTAAAGAGGAGAGGTTTCAAAAGCATGGATGGATGTGATGCACAGACCACAGCAGGTGACTCAGAAGTGTAATACTGGGAATATACAAGTACCTCACTTTGATAATTTTATGGGTTTGGCTGATTTAGATGTCAATATGAGTGTACTGTGTCTGGACCAATGTACATTCGGTTTTCGGTGATAAACATTTGCAGCTGAGAGCTGGCATAAAGCCAGAGCTTGACTAGGAAGGAACTGCTATGCTGAAAATATTATTTGCTCTCCTTCCCTCAGACTGAAGGAGTGTGTGCAGTCCTATTTTCCCCGGAACAATGAGGTGAGTTATCTCAATTCCACCAATAGGAACAAGGTCTGTGGTTACCATGGAGATCTGCATCAGAGCAGCTTACTCATTTCTCCCTCCCATCAGAATGTTTGCTCTGGCAGAAAAAAACAAAAGTGAAAGTGTATGACAGGAAAAATGTAGTTTACCTATGACCAAAAATCAATTACCAAAAGGGGAAATCATTGTCAGGTAACTAGGAGGTGATCACATATCCCACATATCCCTGCATATATACCTGAAATTTTCCATTTCTGCCTGCGGATATCTGATTGTTAAACTGTGCTGCCGATTGCAGCTTACAGCTATGAAATTCGGAAATGTCATGTCAGAGTCCCTAAACCCATTGATTTAGGAAACAAACACTTGAAATTTTCAGATTCCCCGGTGCCTGGGGCTATTTGCCGACATAGCAATTATATCCCTGTGCGCCTCCAATGACACATAATATCAGTAAGTCCTTTTGCTTGTCAGCTGTAGACTTGCTAAGAAAATGTTCATTTCAGAAAATGTAGAAAACAACACTAACCCAGAATCACAGATTTTACCGGTGAAGCAGTCGCTTCAAAGCCTAGTACATTCCCTGCACCGCAAACAGGAACAGGTGACCCTTAGGAAAAACATCAGTAAGCTCGTAGATTCCTTGCTTTTCCTATTGCTTCTGTCTCCTGCAGGTCTCTGCCACACATTTTTTGTCTGGGGTTGTTTACAGGGGCCATTGACTAAAGTCCAGCTGTTAGCAGGACTTTAGTCAAAGCCCCACTGGCAAAATCCCTCAGATCAGACCTTTTTATGCCATCAAAGAACCAATGAGGAAAGAGATCTCAAACCAAGGACAGGAAAGCACAGGGCTGCATTTAACTTGATGATCTCATCCAGAGCTGATGAATCATCTTTGTCTCCCTCCTCCTTGTGTCCTGGGAAAAGCACAGCAATGAACAGCTGAACACACGATAAAATGTAATTTGCCTCTGGTTTGCCTCTGCATAATAGCCAACCAAACTTGTAAAGTGTGAAAGGTTGTCTTACTGAGCTTGCAGCAGCTTTTGTCTCTAATCTACCTATATACACGAAAGCCTCCATTCCTTATTTTGATTGTGAATCTGTGCTGCCAAGTACGTACTGCTTCTGATTCTTTGTGATTGTTTTTTGTCTCTTTTTATGTGTTTTTATGCAGTCAATTTATAATTAAATATGTTGCATATAAAATGATATGTATTATTTACAAATATAATACAAAAGTATTATTTTTTATGTAGCTGAATTATAGTACATAATATATTTAATTTAATTAGAGTGTTGTACAATGAAATAGGCATATTTTAGAAAGAAATGTAGATTTGAAAGCATATTCCAAATATAACCAACTGTAATATAGTAGCCAACAGTATCTTAATGATAAGGAAATTAATTCTTTATGAAATCTTAATTGATTTCAAAAAATATTTAAATATATTTATATTTTTAAATTTTGTCTTTACTTGTTTTAAAGTTTATAGGCTTTTGTACATTTATATTTGTAAGAAGAAGCCTTCAATTTTGTTTCTAACATGCAATTAGTATACATAAATTATCCTCTATGCAATAATTTATTTTAAAAATCAACTAGATCTTGTAATTCTTTTAGCCACCCAAGACTCGAGAGACTTGAGAGATATGCCTGGCACAGGCCCCTGACCCAGGGCTGCAATTTCCAGCCACTGGCCCCTATCCTGAAGCCAGGACTGTCAGGAGCCATTTCCCCTCTAAAAATCATTACAGGAACCATCACCCTAGGGAGTCTGCAGAGAACCTCACACCCTTAATTATGTTCTATTGAGAAAACCTGCCCCTCACCCAACAACTTATCTGTTAGCGGAACCCGCCTCACATTCTAGCTATCCAGGGAACCAGGTGTGGCAACTTGTGACTTCCTGGCCCTATCTGTCTGTCTGAATTTAACCTGACCAAGCTACGTGACCGGAACCACAAGGCGGCGAGATCCTGTGCCCTGCCCCCCATTCCTTACCATATATAAGCAGCAACCATGACCCTAATAAACGGAGGCTTTGACAAATCTGCTTGGCCTCCTTCTTCTGTCCTAGCTCATTCCCTTCCAGGTAGCGCCCCTCAGTGACCCTGGAATAACTGGATTGCAGGGTGGGTTACAAACCCCTAGACTAGTAGCCCACCCAACGCAATCCACAGTGGCGCCCAGAACAGGGACCCGGAGTACGGTCAGCTACCGGACGACACGCGCAGTCCCGGGACAACAAGAAGAAAAAGAAGGTTCTGCATCTGGAGTACTCGAACAGACCGCAGGACAGGAGGTAGGCGCAGGTTCACGTCGTCCGACAAGGGATGGGACAATCACTTTCAAAGGAAGAGAAATTCATACAGGAATTTAAGCATTCACTCAGGGACAGAGGAGTAAAAGTCAAAAAAAGAGATTTAGTTGCGTTTTTCTGTTTTATAGATGAAATATGCCCCTGGTTAACTTTAACCGGCCCAGAAATAGATCCTAATGTTTGGGATAAGGTGGGTAAAAGTCTTAATAAATTGATTAAAGCGGGTGATTCTGTGCCGGACGTTGTTCTTACTTACTGGTCCCTAATCAGAGACATCATAAATAGCCCAGAATGTGGAGGGGACGGTTCCCGCCTCCTGACAATAGTTACAGAATTCTTAGAGGCATCCCGCCCGCCATCTCGTAACGAGAAGGGGTGTCCTTCACCGTGCCCTTCAGTTATTATTAGTATCCCTGAGGACCCCTCCTCAGAGCCTATTAATCCCACGGCAGGTCCTCAAGAGGAAACCGTGCCGGCTGGAGATAAGAGTCAAAAATCACCTAAAAGCATTTATCCATCGCTGGTTGCTTTTAAAAATGAACCCAAACCTAGCCAGCAGGACTCGGATCACTGGATTCGACGTCCAGAGGAGCTCTCAGATTCAGAGTCCGAAAATGAGCTAGAAGCGGCTGGATTTAAGGACGGAAAGCATGGCAGAGGAGAGAGGGTTCCCCGCGTCTTCCTTAGTCAGCCAAAAAGGACTCTGCGGCCGCCGCCCTATGCTCCGACCGCCCCTGATAGCCTGCCTTTACCCACTCCTTTGGTTCAGGAATTAGTTAATACAAAAGCTGCCCTTAAGGCGCAAATAGGAGGTCTCAAGCAAGTGCTTACATTACAGCATGAACTCTCGGACCTTTCCTCTCAGATTCGGGACTTACAATTCACTATGGGAAAAGGCTTGATTTTAGACAAAAAATCAAACTCTAGATCTGGCCGTAAGATGGTCTATCCGGTTATGACGCGGTCCCGAGCTAGACAAGCGGAAGCCGCTGAGCTCCACCCTGATACCGCAGGAGACCAGGAGGATTGTGACGAAGTTCAGGAAACCTCTGATACTGAGGAGGATCCTGAGCAAAGTGAAGGCGACACCTCTCAGCCCATATTTAAAAAATTAAAAATTAAACATATTAAAGACCTTCACTCAGCCGTTAAAAATTATGGAATACATGCACCTTTTACTCTTTCCATATTGGAGGGATTGTCAGGGGATGGATTTATGTTGCCCATAGAATGGGGCAGAGTGGTTCAGTCAGTGTTAACTAGAGGACAGTATCTAACCTGGAAGATTGAGTTTCTTGATAGGGCTGAGGCCTTTGCTAAAAACAATAGAGAAAACCCACTAAGTCAGACTGCCTCCTGGACAGCTGATAAAATTGCTGGCCAAGGTCGATTTGCAGATGAGAAGAAACAAAAGGGATTGTCACCAGGTATACTTTCACAGACAGCGCAGGCAGCCATGGCGGCCTGGAGGGCAGTTCCCTCTGCTAGCAGCTCTACCACCCCGCTCACTAAGATCATTCAGGGGCCTCAGGAGCCATATGCCCAGTTCATGGGTCGGCTCCAAGAAACAGCAGAAAGGATCTTGGGGCCTGAGGAAATGGAGGGGACTTTGGTCAAGCAACTAGCCTTCGAAAACGCAAATGCTGCATGCAAAGCTGCATTAAGGGGAAAAATGAGGGACATTGATGTTTCTGGTATGATTAAAGTTTGTAATGATGTAGATGCTTTTGGCCATCAGCTATCAAAGTCGATCAGCCTGGCTGTTGGCGCAGTATTTCAGGGACAAAGGGGACAATTTCGCCCCCAAGGGAAGACATGTTTCATCTGTGGTCAGTTGGGACATTTTGCAAGGGAATGCCCCTCGCGACAAATGGTCGGGAATAATCAAAATGGTCCTGGGTATAGGAGGAATGGTACCCCAGGACCCTGCCCCCGATGCAAGCTCGGTGCACATTGGGCAAGTGAATGCAGATCCAAAATTGCTGTATTGGGCAACCCCCTAATCCCTGCCTCCGCTACTGCGGTTCAGGGAAACGGGAAAGGGGCCCCGACTGGGGGCCCTTACTCACCAACTTTGTACCAGCCAGCTCAAACCCCGATACCCAATGTGAGGGAGATGACCCAAAGTCAAAACCCCTTTTCCGGGCCACCCCAGGAAGTGCAGGATTGGACTTGTGTCCCTCCTCCACCCGGATTATAACCCCTGAGGATGGGACCACAATTATAGAGATGGGTCTATATGGCCCCCCTCCTCCTGGAATGTTTTATCTCATTATAGGGCGAGCTTCATGCTCTCTAAAAGGGCTTTCTGTTATCCCCTCTGTAGTTGATGCTGATTATAAAGGAGAAATTAAATTACTTGCCACTGCTACCGAGGGTCCCTTAACTCTTAGAGCTGGACATCGCATAGCACAAGCCCTGCCATTGCCTATGATAGGACAATTCCCCTGCCAAGGAAATGAGCGTGGTGCCTCGAGCCCCGGCTCTTCCGATATATATTGGGTGCAACAGCTGTCTGATACTCGACCTATGATGACATTATGGTTAGATAATAAACAATTTCAGGGTCTTTTAGATACGGGTGCGGATGCCACTGTTCTATCATCTAAATACTGGCCTAAGGCATGGCCTGTGGATTCCACCACCACCCATTTACAAGGAATAGGACAGACCCAGAGTACTTTGCAAAGCTCCAAGCTGTTAACCTGGAAGGATAAAGAAGGCAATTCAGGCACCATTCAGCCCTTTATAGTCCCAGGCCTCCCGGTTAACCTCTGGGGAAGGGACATCTTAAAACAAATGGGAGTTATTATGCTTAGCCCTAATGAAGTTGTCACTAAACAGATGCTTAATATGGGATTCCTCCCTGGTAAAGGATTGGGGAAGGAAGAACAGGGGCCTACAGGCCCTGTCACTGTTAAACAATGCACAGATCGCTTAGGCGTAGGTGCGGACCTTTTTTCATAAAGACCACTGATCCCCCTGCACTCCAGGCTGACAGGATATCTTGGAGAACTAATGACCCAGTCTGGATTGATCAGTGGTCCATGCCTCAGGAAAAGGTTCAGGCTGCCCTGCAGTTAGTGCAGGAACAACTAGAGCAGGGACATCTTGAACCCTCCACATCCCCATGGAACACCCCCCATTTTTGTTATTAAAAAGAAAAATGGGGACTGGAGACTGTTACAGGACTTAAGGGAGGTTAATAAGACCATGATGCCCATGGGGGCTTTACAACCAGGCCTGCCATCACCGGTTGCTATTCCCAAAGGATTTCATAAAATTGTTATTGATATCAAAAATTGCTTTTTTTCTATCCCTTTGCACCCTGCTGATTGTAAACGATTTGCATTCTCTATTCCAATTATCAACCACGCTGGCCCAAATCCACGATTTCAATGGCGAGTCCTGCCCCAGGGCATGGCTAACTCACCCACCCTGTGTCAGCGTTTTGTAGCTCAATCTGTGAACCCCATAAGATTGCTATATCCCACTGCTTACATTCTGCATTATACAGATGACGTATTGATAGCTGCTGATAAGATTGAGATAGTAAATCAAATAGCTCAGGATTTAGTTTTAGCCTTACAAGATAGAGGTTTTATTATATCTCCAGAGAAAATTCAAACTTGTTACCCCTTTTTATTTCTGGGATTTCAATTGGACCCAACCTTGATTCATACGCAAAAGATTCATATTAAAAGAACCAAATTAAGTTGTTTGAATGATTTTCAAAAACTCTTAGGCGATATTAATTGGCTACGCCCGTATCTCCGACTCACAACAGGAGATTTAAAACCATTGTTTAATATATTACAAGGGGACCCCGATCCCAGCTCTCCTAGGAGTCTCACACCAGATGCAGAAGCTTCACTCGTAAAAGTAGAGGAAGCTATATCTCAGCAAGGCATGGGATACTTTGATCCCGCAAAAATTCTTTATTTGTTGGTTTTTAACACTGACTATATGCCTTCTGGACTTCTGTGGCAAGAAAAGCAACCACTTTTATGGGTTCGTGCACCTGCTACCTCATCCAAAGTCTTGCCCCCCTATCCTTTCTTGGTAAACCAAATCCTGTTTTCAGGAATTAAGACTGCAGTTCGCTATTTTGGCAGCGATCCTGACGTTATCGTCACCCCATATTCGGGACAACAAATTGCCTGGCTACAGCAGAGGCATGATGAATGGGCTGTGTTACTTGCTGGATTCCACGGAAAGCTTGACACTCACATGCCAGGGAACAAGCTTATCCAATTTCTTAATATCACACCTTTTACATTTTTAAAGAACACATGCCTGCGGCCCATTCCAAATGCCTTGCTTGCTTTTATAGATGGTTCAAAAAATGGGAAAGCCTCATATGTTATTAATGATAAGGCCTACTCTATTGATACCCCATATAGATCTGCCCAGATGGTAGAATTGTATGCAGCATTCACCATTTTCCAATTGATCCGCCACCAGGAATTTAATTTGTTTTCTGATAGCCAATATGTTGTTAGGGCCCTTCAGGTCCTCGAAATGGTGCCTACTATTCAGCCTTCAACACCAACATTTCAATTGTTTTCCAAAATCCAAAGGTTAATTAGAGATCGCTCATATTTATTTTTTGTGGGCCATATTCGAGCACATTCAGGTTTGCCCGGACTTTTAACACGGGGGAATGAATTGGCAGACAAGGGCACATGTTTAGTAGCCTCGGTCTCTGTACAGGATCCCGTGAAGGAGGCCCAGGCTGCCCACTTGCTTCATCATCTTAATGCCTCAACCTTGCGTCTTAGATTCGGTATAACTAGAGAACAAGCCAGACAAATTGTTAAAAACTGCAAGAATTGTGTGACCCTTTTGCCTGAACCCCAGTGGGGAGTCAATCCTCGGGGCCTGATCCCAGGTGAACTATGGCAAATGGATGTTACTCATATCCCTTCCTTTGGTAAACTTAAATATGTTCACGTTACTATTGATACTTATAGTGGCTTCCTGTATGCATCCGCTCAGACGGGGGAAGCCACTAAACAGGTTATTGCCCACTTGTTTCTTACATTTTCTGCAATGGGACAACCCAAAACACTTAAAACTGATAATGGACCTGGATATACTAGCCAGAAATTTAAACAATTCTGTGCCCAGTTAAAAATAAAACATTATACTGGTATTCCCTACAATCCACAAGGCCAGGGCATTGTTGAACGTGCCAATCAGACACTCAAGCATACCATCTTTAAATTAATGGCACAAGAGACACTTTACCCCATAAAAGATAATGCTAAGATAATCTTGGCTCATGCTCTCTTTGTGCTCAATTTCCTAACATTGGATAATCGGGGGAGGTCTGCTGCAGACAGACTGTGGCACCCCTCTACCCAGTCTAACTATGCACAAGCCCTGTGGAAGGACCCCTTGTCGGGTGCCTGGGCTGGCCCTGACCCTGTGCTTATTTGGGGAAAAGGCCATGCATGTATTTATGATACCAAGGCTCAAGATGCCAGATGGCTTCCTGAACGTCTGATAAAATTGTATAATTCAACCAGGGAAAATAAGCCCTGAGAAAATTTCCCTTGTGTTTTCTTTCAGATGCTGACAAAAATCTTGACACCGCCTTGGCTATAGGTCCTCCTAATCTGGACCCGTCATCTCGGAGGAGCAGCACCCCCGTATCAATTTTTCAATTTTACCTGGCAAATCATAAACGAAGCAGGTGGCATCACTAACTCCTCCTCCACTATAGCTGCAACTCCTGATTGGGGCCCTTTAGAAGTAGATCTTTGCAAATTGGCATTGGGAGGCCATTCAGATTGGGGAGTACACGATAAGTTTCTCCCTTTAGCAAAGGCCCCAGAAATTCCATTCGATTTCTCGAAGGAGCCTGGCTGTACCACTAGATTTAGCAGGCGTGTCCTCGCTCTCATACCAATATATGTTTGCCCCGGAGCCTCCCACAGAGATCGCTCCTTGGCCTACAAATGTGGATTTAGTCCTGACTATTTCTGTGCCTCATGGGGCTGTGAAACTACTGGGGATACATATTGGAATCCCTCTTCTTCCTGGGATTATATTCAAGTTAAGAGAAAAGGCCCAAAGCAAAGCATAGCTGCTCGATGTACACCTCACAGATGGTGCAACCCCTTAGTAATCACCTTTACGGAAGCAGGAAAAAGGTTTGATTGGGCCAGTTCTAGAGGACTAGAATTGGGACTTCGTCTCTATAGGAGCGGAAGAGACTTTGGGGTGACTTTTAAAATAAAGTTACTAAAAACAGTCCCTCAATTCGCTGTTACCGCGGTAGGCCCCAATAAGGCATTGCATTTTCTGACCAGAGAGCAGCTTAGTCATCCTTCAACTCACAAACTCCGACCAACAGTTTCTCTGTATCAGCCCCTCCCTTTCAACCCACCTTGCCCCAAGGACCTCCCTCTTCTGCTGATCTTATTCTATCTATGGTCAATGCTTCTATAGATGCTTTACATGCTATTAATGATTCCCTATATGAGGAATGCTGGGTTTGCTTTTCACCAAAGCCACCCTTTTATGAAGGTGTGGCTGCTTTTGGCTACCCCAACTTAACTAATGATACAAGACATTTAGGATGGCATCCTGTTGATGGTGAAGGTCTTACTATAAGCCAGATCTCTGGCATAGGATTATGCCTTAGGGGACCAGCCTTGCGCTTCCCTCAACCATTGCAGTATACCTGCAATCAGACACTTATTGTCAATATTTCTTTTTCTTATATCTCTGCACCTGAAGGATTCTATTTTGCCTGTTCCTTGGGCCTTACCACTTATATAGTTACCAATAACTTTTTGATCAAAGATGATTATTGTGTGCTAGTGCGGTTGGTACCCGAGTCAGAGAATCTCCTCCACTTTTGGGAACAAGGCGCTATTATGCCCCGATACAAGAGGGAACCTATTTCAGCCATTACCTTGGCCGTTATTTTGGGATTAGGAGCCACAGGTGCAGGAACAGGGATTGCCTCTCTTATCACCTCCCAACAGCAGTATGCTCAACTTAGTCTGGCAGTAGACAGAGACATTCAGGAATTACAAAAGGGTCTGGAAAACCTAAAAGATTCATTAGTCTCTCTGTCAGAGGTGGTTCTGCAGAATAGACGAGGCCTTGACCTGCTTTTTCTTAAGGAAGGGGGACTTTGTGTTGCCCTTAAAGAAGAATGTTGCTTTTATTCAGATAAAACAGGCTTAGTACAGGATAGCATACAGAAGGTAAAAAATAGTTTAGAAGAAAGAAAAAGAAACAGAGAAAAGCAGGAGTCTTGGTACCAAAACTGGTTCTCTACTTCCCCTTGGCTGTCCACACTTTTGCCTAGTTTATTGGGCCCTCTTGTGGGACTATTACTGCTATTATCCTTCGGCCCTTGGGCCTTTAAAAAACTAACCAGCTTTATTAAGACCCAGATTGACGAAACAACAAAGGATTACATAGCTGTTCATTACCATCGCCTGAACACTCGAGGCTCCATGGAGGACCTCAGAGCTCCAGAGACAGAGCAACCTGCAGCTGCTCTCCAATTTTCCACCCTTGCTACACATCCCAAACCCTTTAGGTCCTGGGATCCCTGGAGAAGAATATTTGGCAGGCAGCACTTGTAATCTTATTGTGGAGTAGGCATTTAGGAAGGAGGACATACCTTAGGCCAGACCAAAAAGGTGAATACTGGGTTTGGAAGGTGCCCTTTCTTCTTGTCTGGAAGATGGAGTTATTGGTGCCCAAAATTATATCATTATATCTTTTGTTTGAGGAGCTCCTCACAGTTTTTCATTAATGATAGACGCAGGGACCCAATGACGGGAGTTAGTGTGGATCCTCACCTGAATAGCACACCATACAGAGGCCGTAAAGGCCGGCTCAACATGGCATGGTGCCAGGTACGAGGAAAGCTCTCCGCACAGCCTAAGACAGGGTGCCCTGTGGTCTGCTTACTTTAATCCTGCTAGATACTTTTTATTTGAGGAGCTCCAAGGACAGGTGACTTATGGCAGGATATCCCCCAACCTAAGACAGGGTCCTGGGAACCCTATGACGGGTAAGGGGGAAAGAAAGAAAGAAATAAAGAAAAAAAGACCTGGTCCCCACTCGACCTAAGAATCATCGGGCACCCCTCTGTTCCCAGGAGAGGTAAATTGCTTCACCATTCGAGAAGAGGGTCTCTACTTGTCCCAGTTTTTTCTCTTTTAAATCTGACACCAGGGTTGACTCTGACTTGGTGCCCTCCACTTAATAATTGCTTGCCTTTATATAAGAGAGGGGGAATATGTCAGGAGCCATTTCCCCTCTAAAAATCATTACAGGAACCATCACCCTAGGGAGTCTGCAGAGAACCTCACACCCTTAATTATGTTCTATTGAGAAAACCTGCCCCTCACCCAACAACTTATCTGTTAGCGGAACCCGCCTCACATTCTAGCTATCCAGGGAACCAGGTGTGGCAACTTGTGACTTCCTGGCCCTATCTGTCTGTCTGAATTTAACCTGACCAAGCTACGTGACCGGAACCACAAGGCGGCGAGATCCTGTGCCCTGCCCCCCATTCCTTACCATATATAAGCAGCAACCATGACCCTAATAAACGGAGGCTTTGACAAATCTGCTTGGCCTCCTTCTTCTGTCCTAGCTCATTCCCTTCCAGGTAGCGCCCCTCCGTGACCCTGGAATAACTGGATTGCAGGGTGGGTTACAAACCCCTAGACTAGTAGCCCACCCAACGCAATCCACACAGGACTTGACCCAGACTTCTGGGATCACTATTGCAATCAGGGATTTTCTTGACAATGATTCACGTGTTCCATCTGCCTGAGTGCGGCCATTCTAAACAACACTGGCTTCTAATGGTGAGTGTTCACATTTAGGCCAGCTTAACAACTTCTTTGAACCCGGGGAATTGACTGTTGAGCTCCTGGCATCCCTCTGGTGTTCCTAGAGATGGGGGAAGAGACTGCCCCCAACCATGGTCTTCAAGGCCTCGGTTATTCCCTTTGCTGGCATTCAACTTCAGCTTTCACCCTTTCATTAAGCTCATGTTTGGGCCACCCCACGTGGTACTGAAGGCCCAGGATCCTACAGATCTTCATCTTTTTTTTTCTTTTTCCTTTCCTTTCCTTTTCTTTTCTTTTTTGTAATTTTCTTCCCTTATTGTAAACACTGCTCAGAGCAGTCCTAGGCCTCTCTGGTTTCTGAGTTACCCAACCAGATCCAGCTATGCCTTAATATCACACTCGTGGTCAGAGGACATTCATCCATGACTCCTGGTTTTTCACGCTAATTTTCACCCTGCATATATGGGAAGATTTTCCCGTTGTAGGCCTTGAGGTGACACTGTTTTGTGGGTTTTCATGGTCTTGACCATGGGAAGCAAGCCTTCTAAGCCTATCAATCAGGCCTCCCTTCAAGGATGCCTTTTTGAGGCCTAAAACCTCAGGCCTATATGCTCAACCTAAAGACCTCCATACTTATCCATCTTTGTTCAAAAAAATGGCCCTGGTACACCTTAGAGGGGAAATTAAAATGGCAGCCAAACAGCACCTTTAATCCTGACAATCTGTGGGAATTATCCAATATTTGCCAGTGAACTGGCAGGTGGAAGGAGATTCCCTACATCCAGGCCTTTTCCTAATTAAGCTCTAAGGCTGATTCCTCTGCCCTTATAAACTGTTCACCTGCTCACATGTTTCTAGCTATGCCATCTTTTACTGAAAAACCTCTTACCTCTTTTTGGGACACAGCTATCAAACCTCCATCTTTTCAATCTCCGAACACTATCCCCGTTCTTTCAGCTGCCTCACCACCTCCAGCCACTATCTCTGCAGCTCCCTCTCTCCCCTCCGCACCTGCTTGGTTTCCCACAGCCCCGCTAAATTCCTCTTCCCCTCAGGTGCCTGGCCACACAGCTACGCTGCACGCAGCCACCCTGTGCTGGAACCCAACTGTACCCCTCCTCTCATACATTCACGTGCAGCCACAGAACCTGACCCTAACCAAACCAAGACTGCTACAGTTTTCACTTTGTGGGAGTTAGCTGACAGAGATGGATTGATTAGGGTACTTGTTCCTTTCTCTCACTCAGAGCTCTCTCATATAGAAAAATTAATGGGTTCCTATACATCTAATCCTACAACCTTCATAACACAATCCCAATGCCTTACTCAATCTTATAATCTCTCCTTTCATGACATCTATATGATCCTATCTAATAACCTACTTCCTGAAGAGCACAGGTGAGCTTGGGAGCAGTCCAGGCAACATGCAGATGATATTCGCCAGCCCCTTAACTCCCACCCTCCCAGGGCAGAGGTGGTCCAAGAGCAAGAGCCTCAATGAAACCATAATACTCCCAGTGAAATCTTAGTTAGGGATCAGTTTTTGACTTGCCTCCTGACAGGTTTTTTAAGGCTGCCCTCAAGCCAGTAAATTATGCTAAATTCTCAGAGATTATTCAGGATACGAAAATCGTTCCACACTTTTGAAACACTTCACAAAGGCTCTATTACAGTATACTAAATTAGATCCAGAAACTACAGAAGGCAGGCAGTTACTGATGATCCACTCCTTTAATCAGTGCTACTCTGACATTAGGGCTAAACTTAGATGTTTGGAGAAAGGCCCCTTGACCCTGCATGCAGTAGTCCTAGAGGTGGCTTTTAAGGTGTACAATGTGAGAAATGACATGGCCCGCATTCACTGTCACGTGGTAGACACGGACTCCTGACTAGCCTAGGTGACAGACCCCTTGATCCACGCTATCCATGATGCTCCCCCAGCCCCTGACATGTAAGAACTGCGAGGTTCATGTTTCAAATGTGGTAAAACTAGTCACTGGGCCCGAGCATGCCCTAATCCTCATCTTAGTCCGAGAAGACCTTGTCCAAGGTGTCACAGGGAAGGTCATTGGTACATAGACGGTTCTTGTCCTCATGTACATAGTGGCATGGAGACATCAGCCCTAGAAAATTCCCAAGTTGACCTTTTAGGTCTGCACATGGATGAATGAGGCTGCCCGGGATCCTTTTACTGACCACTACTGTCATCTGTACTAGGGATCCATGGGTAATCATCACGGTATTGGCAGGGCCCATTTCTTTTCTCTTGGACACTAGAGCCACATATTCAGTACTGAGGGAAATCTGGTGGCCTACCTCTCAATCTAGTTTCAATATTGTCGAGATAGGGGAACAGCCTTATCTACCTCAACAGACTCCACCACTTAACTGTGTGTTTAGAGACATTTATCTTACTCTTTCCTTTTTAGTTATGCCAAACTGTCCAGTACCTCTCATGGGAAGGGACATTTTTTTTATTCTTTTTTTTAATTAATTTAGACTTTTTAACAAAGGTAGGAGCCTCCATTTCTTTTGCTCCTCCAATTTACCTTACCCAAGACTCGCCAGAAGCTCCACTACTACTTCTCCTAGCTTGCCAACCATACGACCCTCATATGTCTTTTCTCTACTAGCCTCCCAGGTAGACTCACAAGCCTGGGATACCCAAAACCCCTCCATTGACAAACACCATTCCCATATTGTTATTCAATTACAGGACCCTACTAAGAACATTACCCAAGCTCAGTACCCTCCCTCTCTCCAGAGCCTTAAGAGACTTAAGCCTATTTTTTTCTGAACTTTTACATTAAAATCTACTTCACCCCACCTCTTCTCCCTTTAACACCCCTATACTTGCTGTCAAAAAATCTAGTGTAACTTATTGTATGGTTCAAGACCTCCAGCTCATTAACTCTGCAGTGGTCCCTCTCCAACCATTACTCCATAATCCCCTCACACTTCTTCCACTATTCTACCAGGAACCTCCCACTTCTCAGTTCTCGACCTCAAGGATTTCTTTTTCTCTATTCCTCTCAGCCCTCAATCTCAAAACATCATTGCTTTCAACTGGACTGGTTGTGACTCTAATTTTTCCACACAGCTCACATGGACTGTCCTTCCCCAGAGATTCCAGGACAGCCCACACCTGATTGGCCAGGCTTTAGCTTCTAACCTGTTCTCACTGTCTTTGCCGAAATCTAAAATCATACAGTATGTGAACAACATTTATTTTGCAGCCCATCATTGGAGATCAACAAAACTGATACCTCCACAATTTTAAATTTCCTGGCCAAAAGGGGATATAGATTCTCTTCTTCTAAGGCTCAATTGTCTACCACACAGGTTGTTTAATTGGAATTAACTATAACTCCAACTCCAAAGGCTATCTCTTAGGCAGAAAAAAACTAATTCAATCTCTTACAGTTCCATCCACCAAAAAAGAGGTTTTCTCATTCCTAGGAGTGGCTGGCTTCCTGCATTCCTGGATCCCCTCTTTTTCTCTCCTTGCTCACTGAGGCAGCTCTCGGCTCTATGTATGAGTCCCTTCTCCATCCTGTTACAAAATCCTTCCAGAGACTCTAGCAGGTCCTTATCCAGGCTTCACCTCTTCAACTTACAGATTTAACTCACCCCTTTTCTCTTTATGTAGTAGAGAGAAAGGGATATGCCGTTGGGGTCTTAGGACATCAACTGGGACCTTCTTTTGCACCTGTAGCATACCTGTCAAAGATGATGATCTTACTATTCAGGGCTGGGCACCCTGCATATGAATCTTATCAGCTGCTGAGTTTCTTATTCATGATTGAAAAAAAAAATAACCTTTGGGTCAGACACCACTGTCTTTCCCACCATAATTTGTCCTACCTCTTAACTTTCAAGGGCTTAAAACCCTATCATCTTCCCGATTCTTTCCCTCCAGGTGGCACTGGTAGAATATGCCACACTCATTTTCCAAAGCTGCCCACCCCTTAATATCTCAAATCTCCTAACTCAACCTAATGTTATGATTCCCCATCTCACTCCTGCATGGAGATACTGTAAGATTTACTGCACCACCCCTCACATATACAGGAGGGCAAATTTTCCCAGGCCACTTATACCTAGTATAGAGTTGGCAGCTCCTTTTTATGTGTTGGGACGCATATAGCAGGCAATGCCATACATAGTACCAGATACTGAGATAGTGGAGGCAGGGGCACTCCCTGCCAATACCAATAATCAAAAGGCTGAGCTGATAGCTTTTACCCATGCCTTTCAGTTAGCAAATGGACAATGTTTAAATGTTTACACAAACTCCAATAATGCCTCTCATATTCTCCTGTCAAATGCAGCTATCTGTAACGAGCAAGGGCTTCTTAAGATGAAAGGAGGATCCGTAACTTACTCAGGTTACATTATGGACCTGTTAAAAGCATCTCATCCCCACAAAGCTATAGGAATTATTCACTGTCAGTCCCATCAGACTGACAATTCCACTATTTCTAAGGGAAATCATCGGGCTGACTTAGCAGCTAAAACAGCAGAATTCCAAAGTCTAAACCTACCTCAATCACTTCAGGCCATTCATACAGTACAACTCATATTCTCACAGACACCCCTTGATGCCCAACAAATTCTATCCTACCTACATCAGCTCTTTCATCCTAATAACAAAGCTCTATTTCATTTTGTTAAGGCTCACCTCAACCACCCCCTGAGGATATAAAGTTCATAAAAGCTATTACTGCCTCTTGTCAAATTTGTCAAAAGACAGATCCCAAGACCAAATACCGTACCTTTTCTTTTCCCACCCAAAGGCCAGGAACTCCCTTCCAGGAAATGACTGGCAACTGAATTTTATTCATATGTCCATGTCAAAAGAGTTAAATATCTCCTGGTTATGGTAGATACAATATCTTGGTGGGTTGAAGCATTTTCCACCACTAATAAGAAGGCCCAGACAGTCTCTGATGTTCTTCTCTGAGAAATCATCCCCTGGTTTGGAATCCCAACCTCTCTTCAGTCAGATAATGGCCCTGAGTTAACTTTCCAGATTTCCCAAAACTTATCTAAGGCTCTTAAAATCCCTTGGCATTTTCATATCCCAAACCACCCTCAGTCTTCAAGGAAGGTAGAACGAACTAAATGCACTCTATTGTCATAATCATACATGGTTAATATATTTAAAATTCATTTCTTTTCAAGAGATTTTTATGAGCTCCAGGGAGCCAGTTCGACCCACCTAAATGAACCAAACTCTCCTGGAATAAGTATCATTTAATTCTTTCTTTGTCATTCCTGGTCTCAGGAACTCCTAATCCTTCCCTCAATCCATCATTACATTCTTTTTTTATCATTACTGGTCTTGGGAACCCCTAACGCCCCCTAAAAAAGAAATGGAAAGCTCTCTAAAATGAACACAATCAGCAGAAAAGCCACTGATAAATTTTGGAGGCTAAGTGGGAAAGGATCATTTTATTGTATAGTAATATTGATAGGCCTTTGAATTAGAAAACATCAATGCTAAATTGGTTATATAAAATCACAGGAGTGTATATTTAGTATGGAATATTGATTTATAATAATTTTATTATGAAGTACAATTTATTTTGACACTTTTGTATAGATATTGTTTTAAAGGAGAAGCAGAAATGAGCATGAACTAACATACAGTACTCATGTATGAAATTCTAAACTATGGTAAAAATGTGTACACATACATGCATATGTATGTATAAATATAAATATGCATAGTCAATATCATACATGTACACATATCTAAACTTAGATAAATATTTGAAAGTAATTGAGTCACTTCATATTGTATTAGAGAGATATTGTAAAAAAGTGAATTTCTTATGCTATGAAGGAATGTCAACTTTTTCTCACTCAGATCCAAGTACTGTGTTATTTCATTTGTTTATTGGCCAAAGTCATGGCCATAAGTGCAAAACTGGAGATTAGCAGTCCATTTAAAAATATGCTTACAACTGTCAATAGAGTAGAAAGAAACTGTTTTGGAAGTTCCTACATATATTTATCTTCATAGAATTGGAATCCGTAAGCTATAATTTTAAATTTAAATGGGATTGAATAGTTGTGCTATAATTGCAGGTTAATTCTCAAATTAGCACGACCAAAATTTTTCAATCACATTAGGTACATGCCCCAAAAGAGAAAATAAGTGAGAAGTCTTCAGATATACTTTTGTCACAGTTGCCAAAAGATCACTGGAGAAATCAAAGAAATACTGTTATTAAGACTATGTGATGAAACACATAACACACACTGCCTTAAAAGCTAGGAACCCTGACTGCTCTTTGGACTGGAGAGGGAGGGGGAGAGAGGTGGGGGGAGAGGGAGAGGGGCGGGAGGAGGGGGAGGAAAATGGGAGACTGGGGGGAGGCGGAAACTTTTTTTTTTCTCCATAAAAAATATTAATAAGAAAGCTAGGAATGTAAAGATACAATGATGACAAACTTATACAAAAATAATTTCTTTTATTCTTCAAGAGTCAAATAGAAAAAAATATGTGTCCTAATAAATTATTGGTATACTCATATCTGAGCATCACTTGACCCACTTAAGAGAAATTCCTTTGGCAATAATTAGAATACAACATGATGATGTGCAGGGAAGTTCTTTCTATAGAAAATAAGTGGTTCTGTGGTTCTATGTTCTGATGTTTCATGTCTTTAAATAGTACTTACAGTCTCATATTGAAAAGATGGCCGAAACAATGCAACAGATTCAAATGAAGGCTGTAGATCCCAAAGTACCAATGTTTTGCAGTCTTGACATTACTAGCAGAGAGAGGACTTCAGAATCTGAGATGGAAAATATAAGATAAGATATGTACTTGTTTGAAGCATACAAAAACAAGACAAAAGAGCAAAATCTGGTCTGTTAGTTATTTTAAAGGGTGGTATTTAATACATCACTGCCATTATCAATAAACAGTTGATTTACAAAAAGTTTCATGCTATCTGATTTCCTAATTAGGAATGGGCATACTTTTGAGCAAGAATCATGTACAAGAGTTTTAAATGCAAAAACACAAACACCATGCCAGGCAAGGCAGCAAAATTGAGCTTGCAGGAACCTAAAAGGCAATAGGATGATATGAAGTATGTTTCATCTTCTATACCTTATTGTACCACGAGAGTCTTTGGTGACAGGTAGGCTAGTGCCTTCAGATGTTACCGAACAATATTTTCAATGACTCCAAGTTTTCATGAAATAAAAACTACGATGTCATACCAATTCCCGCAATGGGACTCGGTTAAAAGAGGAAAGGGAATGACTCCCCTTGACTATGTCAGATGCTAAAACCTGAAATGAATTAATTCCTTGCAGATACTGCAGTGTTTAATACTGTGACAGTGGTGCCATAATTTTAAAGAGAAACTAGGTTTCAGAAGCAGGAATCAACTTGCTTCACAGGGGACAGTAACAGGTGACTCAGACTGTAATAGCGGAACTAAACTAGTACCTAAATTTTCTAATTTCATTTGGCTTTTTCTCACAAAGATGTAAAGAGCAGACTGTTTTGTTTGGGCCAATATACACTGAGATTTTGATTATGAACATGAGTAGCTGAGAGCTAGCATGTAGCCAGAGCCTGACTGGTAAAGACTAGCTATGCTGAAAATGTAATGAGATCTCCTTGCCTCTGAATGAAGGAGTGTGTGCATTCAACTTGTTCCTGATATATGAGCAAATGAGGAACATATAGTTTACCTAGGACCCGATTTGAATTATCAAAAGGGGAAATCATTGTGAGTTAATAAGGAGGTGATCACATATTCTACTTCTTGGGTCTGTATCCTGCATCTCTACTTGAAATTGTCCATTTCTCCCTGTTCATTGCTGGTTGTAATTCTGTGATGACAATTGCAGCTTACTGGTATCACATTCCGAAATGACATGTCAGAGTTGCTAAACACACTGACTGAAGAAACAGACACGTGAAATTTTCAGATTCCCAGGTACCCGGGAACATTTGCAGACATAGCAATTAACTTTGTGGGGTCTCAAATGGCTCATAAGATCAGTAATCCATGTTGTTGTCAGGTATTAACTCACTAAGTAAATCTTAATTTCAGAAAATGCACAATCTCAGATTAAACAAGGAATCACAAATACTAAGGCTGAAACTGGCTTTAAAGACCTGAGAATTTTCCTGCACTGCAAACAGGAACAGGTGACTCTAGCAGGAGCATGGGGAATCTCACCAAATCTGGTGTCCAGGCCAATGTACACTTTGGGTTTTGGTTATAAACATTTGCAACTGAGAGCTGGCATATAAACCTAAGCCTGGCTAGAATGGATCCGCTGTGCTAATAAAATTAATACCTCTCCTTGCCTCTGACTGAAAAAGTGTGTGCATTTAAATTGTCCCCAGAACATTGAGAAGACCGATCTCAGTTCCACCAATAGGAACAAAGACTGTGGTTGCCTTGGAGATCTGCATCAGAGCTGCTGACACAATTTGCTCTCAGATCTCTATGTTTCCTCTGCCAGATAAAATGAAAATGAAAGTAGACTGCAGGAAATAATGTAGTTTACTTAGAACTTACCAGAATCAAATAAGCAAAAATGGAAATAATTGTGAGGTAACTTGGAAGTGATCGCATATCACCTTCTTGGGTCTATATCCTGCCGATCTACCTGAAATTTTCAATTTCTGCCTGCTGACTGCTGATTGTGATTCAGTGCCGCCGATGGCAGCTTCCTGGTATCATATTCAGAAATGCCATGTCAGAGTCCAAAAACACACTGTTTAGGAAATAGACACTTGAAATTTACAGATTCCCAGGTGCCTGAGGCTATTTACCGACATAGTAATTATCATAGTATAAACTCCAATGACACAAAATGTCAGTAAGTCCCTTTGGTTATCAGGTATACACTTGCTTAAGAAAATCTTCATTTCAGAAAAGGTAGAAAACAACACTACCCAGGAAACACAGATTTTACCCGTGAAGCAGTCACTACAGAGACTCAAGCACATTTCCTGCACCTCAAACAGGAACAGGTGACCCTTACAAAGAGCATGGGTAAGCTAGTTGATTCCTTGCTTTTCCTATTGCTTTTGTCTCCTGAGTGTCTCGGGGACACATTTTTTATCTGGGGTTGTTTACAGGGGCCATTGACTAAAGTCCAGCTGTTAGCAGGACTTTAGTCAAAGCCCCACTGGCAAAATCCCTCAGATCAGACCTTTTTATGCTATCAAGGAACCAATGACGAGCGAGATCTCAAACCAAGGACAGGAAAGCACAGGGCTGCTTTAACTTGGTGATCTCATCCAGAGCTGATGAGTCATCTCTGTCTCCCTCCTCCCTGTGTGCTGGGAGAAGAAGCACAGCTATGGACAGTGGAACACACAATAAAATGTAATTTGCCTGGGTTTTGCTTCTGGTTACGAGCTGACCAAACTGGCAAAACATGACAGGTTGTCTTAATGAGCTTGCAGCAGCTTTTGTCTCTAATCTACCTATATACACGAAAGCCTCCATTCCTTATTTTGATTGTGAATCTGTGCTGCCAAGTACGTACTGCTTCTGATTCTTTGTGATTGTTTTTTGTCTGTTTTTATGTATGTTTTCTATGCAATCAAATTATAATTAAATATGTTGCATATGAAATGATATGTATTATTTACAAATATAATATATAATTATAATTTTTTCTGTAGTTGAATTATAATACATAATATATTTAAATTGATTAGAGTGTTGTACAATGAAACGGGTATATTGTAGAAAGAAATGTAGATTTGAAACCCTATTCCAAATAGACCCAATTGTAATATAGTAGCCCACAGTATCTTAATGATAAAGAAATTATTTATGAAATCTTAATTGATTTCAAAAAAATTAAATATATTTATATTTTCACCTTTGGTCTCTGCTTGTTTTAAAGCTTATAGGTGTTTGCACATTTACGTTTTTAAGAAGAAGCCTTCAATTTTTTTTTGTTTCTTACATGCAATCAGTATACATAAATTATTCTCTATATAATAAGTTATACTTGTTAATTTTAAAAATCAACTAGATCTTGTAATTCGTGTAGCCACCCCGACTCGAGAGACTTGAGAGATTCACCCACCCCAGGCCCCTATCCCAGAGCTGGAATTTCCAGCCCGAGGTCCCTATCCTGGGGCCTGGACCTGCCCCAGACTCCTGGGACCAGAATCGCAACCAGGGATTTTCTCAACAATGATCCACTTGTTCCATCTGCCTGAGCATGGCCCCTGCAAACAACACTAGCTTCTAATGGTGAGTGTTCACATTCTGGAGAGCTTATCCATTTCTTTGAACCAGAGGAATTGACAGTTGAGCTCCTGGCAATCTGCTGGTGATCCTAGAGATGGGGGAAGACTGCCCCCAACCAAGGTCTTCACAGCCTCTGTTCTTCCCTTCACCGGCATTCAACTTCGGCTTGTTCCCCTTCTTTAAGCTCATGTTTGGGCCAACCCACCAGCAACTGAAGGCCCAGGGTCCTTCAGATCTTCATTTTTTTTTCATTTCTATTCTTTTCTTCCCTCATCATAAACACTGCTCAGAGCGGCCCTTAGTGTCTCTTGTTTCTGAATTACCCAATCAGATCCAGCTATGCCTTAACATCACCCTCATGGTCAGAGGATATTTTCCACGAGTCTTGAGTGTTCACGCCGATTTTCAACCTTCCCATATATGGGAAGACATTCCCATTAAGGCCCTTTGAGGTACCACTGATTGGTGGGTTTTCACAGCCTTGGCCTGGGAAGCAAGCCTTCTAACCCTATCAATCAGGCCTTAATGCCCTACCTACAGACCTCCATACTTATCTATGTTAGTTCAAAAAATTGGCCTTGGTACACCCTAGAGGGGAATTTAAAATGGCATCCTACTGGCACCTTTAATCACAACAATCTGTGGGAATTATCCAATATTTGCCAATGCACAGGCAGGTCGAAGGAGATTCCATACATCCAGGCCTTTTTTTTTTTTTACTTAAGCTCTAAGGTTGATTCCTCTGTCTTTGTAAACTGTTTACCTTATCACATGGTTCTACCTATGCCATCTACTCCTGAAAAACCCACTACCTCTGCTCTGGATCCAGCTAACGAACCTCCACCTTATTGATCTCGGGACACTATCCCTGTTCTTTCTGCTGCCTCACAACCTCCAGCCACTAGCTCTGCAGCTCCCTCTCTCCCCCTCCCCACATGCTCCGGCTCCAACAGCCCCTCTAAATTCTTCTTCCTCTCGGGTGCCTGGCCACACAGCCACCCTGCACTGGCACCCACCTTACCCCTCCTCTCACACGTTTGCCTGCCACCATGGAACCTAACCCTAACCAAGTCAAGCCTGCCACAGTAGTCCCCTTGCCAGAGGTAGCTGACAGAGATGGATTGATTTGGGTACACGTTCCTTTTTCTCACTCACAGCTCTCTCATATACAAAAATTACTGGGTTCCTATATGTCGAATCCTACCACTTTCATGAAACAATTCCAATATCTTACCAATCTTATAATGTCTCCTTTCATGACAACTATCTGATCCTATCTGATAACCTACTTCATGAAGAAGAGCACAGGAGAGTTTGGGAGCAGGCCAAGCAACATGCAGATGAGATTCACCAAACCCTTGCCTCCCACCCTCCCAGGGCAGAAGTGGTCCCAGAGCAAGACACACAATGGGAATATTATATTCCAGGTGGAATCTTAGCTAGGGACCAGGTTTTGACTTGCCTCCTGGAAGGTCTTTGTAAGGCTGCCATCAAAACAGTAAATTATGCTAAACTCTCAGAGATTATTCAGGATACAAAGGAAAACCCTTCCACACTTTTGAAACGTCTCACAAAGGCTCTATTACAGTATACTAACTTAGATCCAGAAACTATGGAAGGCAGGCAGTTACTGATGACCCACTTCTTTAATCAGTGCTACTCTCACATTAGGCCTAAACTTAGATGTTAGGAGAAAGGCTCCTTGACCCCGCAGGCAATAAGTCCTAGAGGTGAGTTTTAAGTTGTACCTTGCAAGAAACGACAAGGCAAGCAATCTCTGTCACGTGGTACCCCCAGCCTCCCAACTGGCTGAGGTGACAGACCACCGAATTCCATGCTGTGCATGCTGCTCCCCTGTCCTCTGAGGCATGAGAACTGCCAGGCTCATGTTTCAAATGTGCTAAATCTGGTCACTGAAGCCGAGCATGCCCTAATCCTCATTTTAGTCCTAGAAGACCTTGCTAAGGTGTCACAGGGAAGGTCATTGGTCAGTAGATTTTTCCCATGCACATAGTTGCATGGAGACATCTACCCAAGAAAATTCCTAAGTTGACCTTTTAGGTCTGGCCATAGATGAATGAGGCTGCCTGGGCTCCGTTGACCCGACCACAACCATCCTCTGTAATAAGGAACTATGGGTAATCGTCACAGTATATGTAAGGACCATCTCCTTTCTCTTGGTCACCGGTGCCATGTACTCAGTACTGAGGGAATTCTGGGGGCCTACTTCTCCTCCTAGTTTCCCTATTGTTGAGGTAAGAGGACAGCCTTATCTACCTCAACATACTCCACCACTTAACTGTGTGTTTAGAGACATTTATCTCACTCATTCATTTTTAGTTATGCTAACCTGTCCAGGACCTCTCATGGGAAGAGACTTTTTAACAACGATAGGAGCCTCCATTTCTTTTACTCCTAATATTTACCTTACCCAAGACTTGCCTGCAGCTCCATTACTCCTTCTCCTAGCTACCCAACCTTCCAACACTAAGGTGTCTTTTCCTGTACTAGCCTTCCAGGTAGACCTATAAGTCTGGAACACATAAAATGCCTCTGTTGTTAAACATCATTCCCCTATTGTTATTCAATTACAGGACCCCACTAAGTACATTACCCAAGTTCAGTACCCTCCCTCCCTCCAGAGCCTTAAGAGACTTAAGCCTATTTTTTCTCAACTTTTAATGAAAAAGCTACTTCACCCCACCTCTTCTCCCTTTAACACCACTATACTTGCTGTTTAAAAAAAAATCTAATGGAAATTATCATTTGGTTCAAGACCTTTGGCTTTATTAACTCTGCAGTGGTCCCTCTCCTCCCAGTAGTCCCTAATCCTCTCACCTTTCTATGCAATATTCCTACAGGAACCTCACACTTCTCAGTTCTAGACCTCAAGGATGTCCTTTTTCTATTTCTCTCAGCCCTCAATCTGAAACCATCTTTGCCTTCACCTGGACTGATCCTGACATGAAATTTTCCACAGAGCTCACCTGGACTGTTCTTCCTGAGGGATTCCGGTACAGCCCACACCTGTTTGGCCAGGCTTTAGCTTCTGACCTGCTCTCACTGTCTTTGCCTAAATCTAAACTCATACAGTATGTGGGCAACATTTTACTTTGCAGCCCATCATTGGAGACCAGCAAAACTGATACCTCTGCTCTTTTAAATTTCCTGGCCAAAAGGGGCTATGGAGTCTCATCTTCTAAGGCTCAATTGTCTACCACTCAGGTCGTTTATTTGGGATTAACTATAACCCCAACCCAAGAGGCTATCACTCTAGACAGGAAAAAAAAAACCTAGTTCAATCTCTTACAGTCCTTCCATCGAAAAAGAGGTTTCATCATTCCTAGGAGTGTCTGGCTTCCTGCATTCCTGGATCCCCTCTTTTTCTCTCCTTGCTCACCCCTTATATGTGGAAGCTCTTGGCTCTATTCATGAGCCACATAGAATCCTGTTACTAAACCCTTCCAGAAACTTCAGCAGGCTCTTATCCAGGCTCCAGCACTTCATCTTCCAGATTTAACTAACCCCTTTTCTTTTTATATAGCAGAAAAAGCAGATATGCCCTTGGAGTCTTAGGACAACTGGGACCATCTTTTGCACCTGAAGCATAACTGTCAAAGAAGATGACCTCACCACTCAGGGATTGGCACCCTGCATACGTTTCTTAGAGGTTGCTGAGCTTCTTATTTGTGAGTCATAAAAACTAACCTTTGGGTCACCAATGACTGTCCTCTCCCACCATAATCTGCCTCATCTCTTAACTTACAAAGGCTTACAAACCCTACCCCCATTCTGAGTTCTTTCCCTCCAGGGGAACTGGTAGAAGATGCCACACTCATTTTCCAAAGCTGCCCACGCCTTAATATCTCAAATCTCCTAAATCAACCTAATGTTAATGATTCTCCATCTCATTCCTGCATTGAGATACTAGAGGATCTACTGCACCAACCCTCACATATACAGGAGGGCAAACTGTCCCAGGCCACTTATACCTGGTATAGAGATGGCAGCTCCTTTTTATGTGTTGGGACTCGTAGAGCAGGCTATGCCATAGTATTAGATACTGAGATTGTGGAGGCAGGGGAACTCCCTGCCCATACCAGTAGTCCACAGTTTGAGCTGATAGCTCTTAACCATGCCTTTTAGTTAGCAAAGGGATGATGTTTAAATGTTTACACAGACTCCAAATATCACTTTCATATTCTCCTTTCCCAAATGGCTATCTAGAAGGATCACGGGTTTCTTAGGAGAAAAGGAGGATCTATAAGTAACTCAGATTACATTATGGACTTGTTAAAAACCTCCCATCTCCCCAAAGCTATAGGAATTATTCACTGTCAGTCTGATGATACTGACAGTTCCACTATTTCCAAGAGAAATAATTGGGCTGACTTAGCAGCTAAAACAGCAGTATTCAAAAGCCCAAACCTACCTCAATCACCTCAGGGGATTCATACAGTACAGCCCACATTATCACAGACACCCCCTGAATCCCAACAAATTCTATCCTACCTACATCAGCTCTTTCATCGTAATAACAAAGCTGTATTTCATTTTGTTAAGGCATACTTCCCACGCACCCGTGAGAACAGAAAGTACCTAAAAGCTATCACTGCCTCTTGTCAAATATGTCAAAAGTCAGATCCCAAGAACAAATACCATAGTTTTCCATTTGTCATCCACCCGGCCAGGGGCTCCCTTTCAGGAAATGACTGGCAGATGGATTTTACTCATATGCCCACAGTCAAATGAGGTAAATATCTCATGGTTATGGTGGATACAATGTCTGGGTAGGTTGAAGCATTTCTCACAACTAATAAAATGGCACAGACAGTCTCTGATGTTTTTCTCCGAGAAATCATCCTGTGGTGTGGAATCCCAACCTCTCTTCTGTCAGATATTCGCCCTGAGTTCACTTCTGAGATTTTCCAAAACTTGTCTAACATCCCTTGACATTTTTATATCCCATAACACCCTCAGTCTTCAGGGAAGGCAGAACGAACTAAACGTTTCTTAAAAAATATTCTTGTAAAATGCCACAGGAACTTCACCTCGACCAGGTAAAACACTTGACTCTCACCTCTCACCCTCTTTAGGCTTAGGGCCCTTCCAAAAAGCACCCTTTTCATTTCACCCTTCGAACTTGTGTATGGGAGGCCTGTTTTAACCCTGGCCTCTCACCTAAAACCTCTCCCTTCCTGATCTCTCCTGCTTACTCCCCTACTATCTCAACTATGCTTCCTACTGTGGGATTTTACCAACCACTCATTACCTCAACCATGTGCTAACCCATGCCCACAACCGATTAATATGGAAGATCAGGTATTATTTTCTCCCCCAGGCCAATGGCCCTTATCCTTTTCCCTTAAATGGCAAGGTCCCCTCAGAGTAATTCTTTTGACTCCCACAGCTGCCAAGCTCGAGGGAATTCCTCATTGGATTCACCTGTTGCATCTTCAAGCCTTTACACTCCCATCTCAAGAAGACCCCTCATACACAGTAACTCAGACTGGACCCTGTACCCTTTGGTTCCAGAGGACACCAAGTTCAGCCTCTCTTACTCCAGGTCAAAGAAGATAAAGGCCCCATCCTTATTCAACTCTCTTGTGCCAATATTCTCTCCCTTCTTTTCTTTTTCCTATATACAATTTTTCCAAATACCTCCAATGTCATGCATAAATTTCCAAATAGCCACTAAACTGTTATTACAGGAACCATCATCAATCATAGAGGCAGAGGTACAAGGACTATCAAAAGCCCAATTGGTAAACAAACCTTAACATAACAGGCTGGTCACTGACTGCAGCAGTGTCTCCTGGATGTTAAGGCAATGCCATGATGCACTCTATGGTCATAATCATAAATGGTTTTATATTTAAAATGTATTTTCAAGACATTTTTATAAGCTGCAGGGAGCAAGTTTGACCCACCTAAATGGACCAGACTTACCCGGAGTAAGTATCATTTAACTATTTCTTTGTCATTCCTGGTCTCGGGAACCCCTATACCCCCCTCCATCCATCTTTTAATTCTTTCATTGTCATTACTGGTCTCGGGAACCCCTAACACCCCCATCTTAAACCTCCCCTCTATTAATCACTAGGATCTAATTTTTATCTCTCCCAAATGTAGTTTTTGTCTTTCTAGCATCTTGCGAGGTCCAAGCTGCCAGATGACCCAGTTCAAAATAGTCTTACTCAGCTACCCCAGGACGTGATCAGATAGGACATGATTGGACATTCCAAACTCCTCGATGCCCACAATGTCAGGATGAAGCAGTTATGAGAGACCTTGCTGCTCCCCCATTGCCTACACATTAAGATCATCCACCCCCCCAAAAAAAATTTATAATAAACGAAAGGGTGAAAGGTAATTGTTTTAGCCACCCTTAGACTGTGCTTCCAGGTTCTGAAGCTGGCGCATGTATTTTGTGCACATGTGTGGGTCGCCCACCATCTGCGTCATCAGCGTCTGAAGCAAAAGTCCCTATACTCAGGCAGAAATAGTAGCCCTCTTCGTCAGTGACTGACGTAGGCACATCCTTCCCTTCGTGTGCATGTGCAAGGCAGCCTTTAAAAGGCGGATGCACCATTTCTACCTCCTCCTTTCTGTCCACCCCATTTCCCCTGGCCTGTGAGCACAAAACCCTCTTACTAAACTCTTACGTGGGTTCATTCGCATCTCATGTACTCTTTTCATTTCTGCCAGACATTTTTAGATCTTAAATGCTAGGATTTCTCTTCAAATCTCATAATCATTATTAAATCTGAAGCATTTTTTTCTATCTTTATTAAAACATAATTTATTTAGGAAAGATGTATGTCCATCAATTTGAAGACATCTTTGTTACATGAGCATATTGCATGGCAAACGACCTTGAAAATAATTGGAACTGTCCTTTTCAATTAGTTAAATACAACAAATAGCCACTCTAAAAAGGGTTTGTCTTCAAATGTCCTGCCAGTAGGCATACTGGGATTTTTTTGAGCACTGGATATACTATAAGAATCATGCATTATTTCCAGTTTTTGAAATATCATTAGGGCAAATATGCTTACATATTAATAAAATACTAGTTTAGTGCAGATATTTATTGAAACTAGAAGATATGACATAGGATTTCTCCTTCTATTGTAATGTGCCATTATAGCCTAGCTGTCCAAGAATGCTAAGAAAACTCCCTCTTTCCACTCTTCTCAAATATTCTGGAATTGAATAATACCAGAATGCATGCAGAGTGAGAGAAGCCATGGATCTTTTGCCTGAGAGAGTCTCCAGTTAGAATCATGCTGGTAAGCCATATATACATGGCGATACACAGATTAATGGAGATGGATTAAATTAAAATGTAAAAGCTAGCCAATAAGAATTTAGAGCTAATGGGCCAAGCATTGCTTTAATTAATATAATTTCTCTGTGCTTATTTTGGGGCTAAGCTAGCCAGGTGACCAGGACAAACAAGTGGCCCATTAGCTTCAACATTCAATCACTTCAAAAAACTGTAGAATATGACATTTAAAAAATAAAGTGTTTTATTGACAGAAGACAATTGGTCATGGCAGCACCAATCTATTCCACAGAGAATCTTGGGCACTGAGGACACTCCATTTGGAGCTTTTTTTTTTGTTTGTTTGTTTGTTTGCTTTGTTTTGTTTTGTTTTGTTTTTCTTTCAAAACTGGACTTTGGGCAAAGAACTGCCTTTGCCTCAACCACTGCATTTAATATGGTGATCTCATCCACAGCTGATGAGTCATTTGTGTTTCTCTCTGCCCTGAGTGCTGTGAAAAGAAGCAGAGCAAATGAAAGGGGATCACAGGATAAAACCCAATTTACCCTGTGTTTTTGTTTCCAGTTAACAGCCAACAAAACTGGCAATGTATGACAGGCTGTCTGAGCAAGCTTGCAGCTGCTTTTGCCTCAAATCTTCCTATATACATGGAAGCCTCTATTTCTTTCTGGAGAATTATGATTGTGATTCTGTGCAGCCAAGTGTATCAGGCTTAGGATTCTTTGTGATCTGTTTTTGTCTGTTTTTATTGCTGGTTTTTATGCAGTCAAATTACAATTAAATATGTTACATATAATACAATAATATATTATATAAAAATATAATATGTAATTACCATTTTAATGTAGTTTAATTATAATACATAACAGATTAAAGTTTATTATAGTGATGTGCAAGGAAACAGTTAGATTTTAGAAAGAAATTTAGATGTGCAACCTTCTTCCAAATAGACCCCACTTACCATAGTAGCCCATGGAGTCTTAATGATTAAGAAATGAATCATTTTAATCGATTTGAGGAAAAAAATGTAAATATATTTATATTATTAACATTTGTTCTTGCCTGTTTTAAGACTTTATAGTTTTTTGCACATTTACCTTTGCAAGAAGTTGCCTTCATATTTTTGCTTCTTACATAACACAATATATAAAATATCCTCTAAATAATAATTTTAAGAGGAGGGAAAAGGAGGCAGGGAGGAGGCAGAAATTTTTAATAAAAAAATTAAAAAATGAAGCCGGGCGATGGTGGCGCACGCCTTTAATCCCAGCACTCGGGAGGCAGAGGCAGGCGGATCTCTGTGAGTTCGAGACCAGCCTGGTCTACAGAGCTAGTGCCAGGACAGGCTCCAAAGCCACAGAGAAACCCTGTCTCGAAAAACCAAAAAATAAATAAATAAATAAATAAATAAATAAATAATGAGTATTTCCTAATAAGAATGTTAATTTCAAACCCAATTTGTATGTGTATGAACATACACATATTGAATATAGTATCTAACAAAGTTATGAAAATTTAGCAATAGTTTTTGAGGTTTTTATTTAGTAAAAAATCAAAATATATGTATAATTTCAACAATTTTACCTTTCTATGTATGCTTTTATTAGTGTCTTCCACATGTGTGCATGCCTTTGACATTGATTTCAGAGTTATAGTCTCAATTAATATTTATGAAATGTTTTTCAGTGTTTTTACATTAATTTAAAATTTTGAAAAAAAATTCACAACATTGACTTCACAAGATTTTCTCTGCAAACACCAATATCATTATTTCTTCCTCAGGTCATATACCTCTTTTGTGTTTGCAGTGAAATCTGACTTCAGGGAAATTGTGTGTGGGGTGTGTGTGTGTGTGTGTGTGTGTGTGTGTGTGTGTCTGTGTGTATTTTGATTCTGGACTTTCTTCTAGTACATGGACCTCCTCTCATTCCTAACATGCCTGAGAAAATCTATCTGCCTGCTTTGTTCAGCTTATTAGATAATGTAAGTTATTCTGATAGTATTTTGACTTCATAGTGTTTCCTCAAAATACAGAATAAAGTTGTCTGGATTTTATAGCGAAACAATTATATATTCAAACTTATTCAATGGAAATTCAATATTACAATTGTACTTTAATACCAATCAATTACTATTTGTATGCATTAATGAAATAACATGTCACAACCATATAAGTTTCTACATTTGCTATGAATACAGGCCAGTAAATCTCAGAGTTCCCACATTCACTAGATATGCTTCATAGAATACTAGTTTTTTCATATGTATATGCTAAAAAATTGACCAAGTTCTTAATATTTTAAATTATCAGACCATGGAAAGACTCCTCTATAAGTCTGTGCATTTTATAAACATAAAAGCAGAAAATAACATAAAATATAACATTGAGATGACACAGTTGTTTCTTTTATGTAGCTAACTATTCTACTACGTTCTTGCCTTTGGTTTTAACTTTTGAATTCCTGAAGTTTCAACCTTTGTCATCTGCCTCCTGAACTAAACAGTAGGATCAATCCAGAGTCTCTGCTGTTTTTATGAAATCCACAGATACATCAGATAAGAGCAGCATTGAGGAATCTCCCATACATAACCATTCAGAATTAAATAAAATTGTGTTTTACTGTTACTCTTAAAAATAATATCCTTAAACATCTTTTTACACTATAAGGATCAGAGAGGCAGTCTCTTAAAACATTAGTGTATTTTAATCTCGACTTATAATCATCCTAATATGTTAAGCCCAAAATCTCAAATAACAGGACTACAACATATATAACAAGTAAATGTTGTTATAAAGACAATATGATTGAAAGCATAATAAACACTGCCTTAATGACTAGGAATCTAAGACTAAAATTATGACAAATTTACATAAAAATAAAATCATGCATTTTACCTGCTATAACAAATATTATAATTACTGACATTTAGCCCCTCAGAGGGTATTGCTGGTTTGGTGCCACAGACATGCCTGAACTTTTACTCTAACTTGTTTTAGTAATGCAGATATATCATTGACAAGAAGAAAATTTTCCAATGCAAATCAAGCCTACTCCAAAAGGTCAATGAGATAGAGGAACCAGAAACAGAAACTTCATCTGCAAATTTGCTGAAGAAATATACTTGCTGTCTCCTAAATATTTATCCCTAGATCCACAGGAAACATTAGCTCTAACTTTCAGAAAAAAAATGGAAAATATGATTTTACAGCATTGCTACATGATTCCACAAGGGCTCAAATATCAAACAACTTGCAGTGTTTGTACAGAGGTTAGCTGATGAATCCAAAAATTCAACACTATTGTTGACTTAGAAAATATTTCATGCAATGGCCAGAGAAAATTTATTGTCCCAAAGAACAGGATAGCCTCTGTGAAGATTATTACCCTAATAAGCATAGAATAATAAACAGCAAAATTTTAGAAATCTTGAAGGCCATTAAATTAATGTAGGCAAAAAAATCTATTTTGCACAATGACATCCCATATTGAAATGTCACAGAGACACAAAAAGTCTCTAAAATTTATCCAATTAACAGGAAAGCCACTGACAAATATTAGAGACTAAGAAAGAAAAGATCATTTTCTAATATACACTAACATAAATAGGCTTTCTAATTAGAAAAGATCAATGCTAAATTATGTATGTAAAACTATGACATGTGTGTCCTGTGTGGAATACTGATATAAACAAGTATATCTGCATAATAGATTAAAATAATGTTATTATACACATTGATTAAATTTGACACTTTTACTGCAGTATGGTTTTTTAAAAAGAAGCAGAAATGAACGTGAAATAACATAAATACAGTACTCATGTATGAAATTCTAAAATACATTAAGAAAGTGTACACATACATGCATATGTATGGGTAAATATAATTATGCATACTCAATCACATATATGTACATATATATAAACTTATGTAAATACTTGAAAATAATTGAAGTGCTTCGTAGTATATAATTTTTTAGGCTTTGGCTCATTTAGTTGTCAAAGCAGTCTGCCTTGTCTAAGCAAATGTACATTCGAATTTTAGTTATAACCATGAACAGCTGAGAACTGGAATACATCCAGAGCTTGAATATTAAGGACCCACTATGCTGAAAATGTTATGGCTCTCCTTGCGTCTGACTGAAGAAGTGTGTGCTTTCAAATGGTCCCTGAAATATTTAGCGATGGGGACAATGCTCCCAATTCTACCAACAGGAACAAATCCTGTGGTAATCTTGGAGATTCACAGCTGCTGAATAATTTCCCCCTCCCATCTCAATGTGTCGTCCAGCAGAAACAATGAAAGACAAAGTGGATGACAGGAAAAAAATGCAGTTTACCTCAGATCAGAATGCAATTATGAAAAAGAAAGCCATTGTGAGGTTACTAGGAGTAATCATATATCCCACTTCTTTCATCTGCATCCTGCCTCTCTACCCGAAATCCTCCATTTCTGTTTGCGGAAGGTTAAATGTGATTTGTGCTGCCAGTTGCAGCTTTCTGGTATCACATCCAGAAATGTCGAGATATATTCTCTAAACATACTCATTGGGGAATCTGCCACTTGAAATTTTCAGAATCCAAGATACCTGAAGCTATTTCCCGACATAGCAATTAACATCGTGGGTCCTCTAATGGCACAAATGATCAGTACATCCCCGGTTTCTCTCGAGAGGTAATGACTCCCAAAGTAAATTTTGATTACAGAAAATGCAGAATCAAAGACTTACCCAAGAATCACAGATATTAAGGCTGAAGCAGTGGCTTCAGAGACTCGAGCATATTTCTTGCACAAAAAAACAGGAACAGGCAACTTTTAGCAGAAGATTGAGCAATCTCACAAATTCCTTGCTTTTCCTAGGTTTCTACTGCTTCTGTCTATTGCAGGTTTCTAGGATATATTTTCTTCTCTGGGTTTTCTTATAGCCAGGCTCATGAGTAAACCCAGCTAAAAGCTGGACTTCAGTCAGGAGACTGGCTAGAATAATCCTTCAGTGCAGACATTTTTATGCCGTCTAGGAACCAATAAGGAGAGAGATCTCAAACCAAAGACTGGAAAGCACAGGACTGCATTTGATGTGATGATCTCATCCAGTGCTGACGAATCATCTGTGTCTCCCTCCTCTCTCTTTGTTGTAGAAAGAAGCAGAGCCATTGAAAGGGGAAGACAAATAAAATGTAATTTACCCTGTTTTATGTCTCCAGTTTACCGCAGACAAAATAGCTAACTAGGACTGGTTGTCTGAGCAAGCTTGCAGACAAAATAGCTAATTAGAACTGGTTGTCTGAGCAAGCTTGCAGACAAAATAGCTAATTAGAACTGGTTGTCTGAGCAAGCTTGCAGACAAAATGGCTAATTAGAACTGGCTGTCTGAGCAAGCTTGCAGCTGCTTTTGTGTGGATTCTAATGTCTACATGGAAGCCTCCATTCCTGTCTGGAGTTTTTTGTTTAGGACTCTGGGCTGTCAAATTCATATGGCTTCTGATTCTTTGTGATCTGTTTTTGTCTGGTTGTTTTGATGTGTTTTTTCTGCAGTGAAATTAAAATTAAATATTATATGTAATGCACAATGTATGTATTATATATAAATATAACATATAATTATATTTTTCATGTAGTTGAATTAAAAAACACAATATTATTAAGTCCGTTAGAGTGCTGAACATGTAGATGAGTGGACTGTAGAGAGAAATGTTTTCAAGCCCGCTTGCAAATTGACCCAACTGTAATGCAGTAACCCACAGTGTCTTAACGATAAAGAAATGAATTAAAATTAATTGATTTCAGGGACAATGCTAAAAATAGTAGTATATAATCATCACAATGTGTATACAGTGTGGGTTAGTTATGTATACATTTTTATTTTCACAATAATATAAAATAATTTACTAATTAGTTTCATTTATTTTTACATTGTGTAGTACAGATATTGATTTGAGGACAAAGCAGAAAGAAGTGTGAAATAAAATTAATAATGTACTCATATGTGAAATTCTAAATATATCAAGGAAGAGTACACAAACATACCAATATATGTATGTATATATATATATATATATACATATACAAGAGCAACCTCATGTATATACACTTCCATAATCTTATATAAATTATTGAAAGTAATTGAAATGCATCATAGTATATTTGGAGAGATGGTGAAAACCTGACCCTTAACACAGCTTCCTGCTCCTGCTGGCAGTGTGCAACAGCTTTTTTAAGAGAGGTTTCTCTGACTCCGTGGTGGCAGAAAAAGAAAACTGCCACAATGTTTGGAAATGCTGGCTTTCTGGGCCATGCTGCCAGTATGACCTCTGGCTCTTTTAGGAGGCCAAGCAATTGAACAAGGCTTGTGAGCAACATGCTATGGCTTGCCTGGTGGCAACATGGACAACCTGTGTGCCTAGAGAAGCATTTTGCATGGCTCTCAGAGGCTGTGAGCAGCTCCACAATGGTGGGCAAGCAGGAAGTGCCATGTTTCCCCTACCAATGGTGCAGCTTAAGTTTTTAAGAAGCACTCAGCATTTTAAGAAGCACTCCTGGACTGTAAAAAGTCACAGCTACATAACAGGACAGATTCAGACATAAAAGAACTCTAAATGGGCCACAGTGTTAGATAAATGTACAAAAGCTTGGGAGAAAAAAAAGAAAGAGTAAAAGACTGACAAACTGCCAATATAGGTGGAACTGTCTTTGAAATTTCCTGGTTCATGGAAAAGTCTGCTGAATTTTATGGGCCATACGCTGAAGATGGATGACCAAACAGTACAAAAGAACTTCAGGTAACTGTCCAGGCAGTGAGATATCTCTGTCCATTCCAGAGTTTTTGGAAGTTGCTTACAATGCACTTCCTGTTTACTTAGGTAATATTATATCCCTCTGGGATTTTTTAAGGAATTAAAAAAAATTATATAGCTTTTCTTAATTATGATAAAAGATAAAGTAGATATAAATATTGTAAGTATAATTCTTACCTGTATTTTTATGTAATTTTACCACATTAAACTTAAAACCATTTTTTTATTTAAACAGAAAAGGGGAGGTGGTGAGGGATTCCCTCTGTATGCTGTGAATGGTATTGGTTAATATAGAAACTGTCTTGGGCCTGCACAGGGAAAAGAAGTAGGCAAGGAAAACTAAACTGAATGCTGGGAGAAAGAAGAAAGAGTTAGAGGAGAAGCCATGTAGCTCCACCAGATAGATACTAAGCCACAGCATTGTGGTGATACACAGTTTAAAGGATCTGGGTTAAATTAATATTTATGAGCTACTCAATAAGAAGCTATACCTAATAGGCCAAGCAGTGTTTTAAATATTATAGGTTCTGTGTGATTATTTCAGGGTTGAGCTGCTGGGAACCAACAAATGGCCTCATCCAACATATCACAGGCCAAGACAGTTTTTTAAATAACAAATGGTATTCAGAACATACAGAGTGGAGTCCCACATCAGGTCTCTACCAGAGCTGATGAGTCATCTGTATCTCCTTCCTCTCTGTATGTTGCAAAAGAAGCAGTGCAATTGACAGGGGAACACTTGATAAAATGTGATTTATCCTAGCTCTGCCTCCAATTAAAAGTAGCTATAACTGACTGGTGGTGGCTTGTGAACTAAGTTTCCATGTTATTTTGCTTAAATTCTAGCTATCAATGGGAAAACCTTTATTACTGTCTGGAGTTTGTGATTGTTACTTTAGGCTGCCAAAAGCTTCTGGTTGATTATTCTTTGTGGCCTGTTCATGTCAGTTTATATGGCTATTTTCTTTTATGTTCGTGAATTATAATTATAATATATATTATTTATAGTGTATAGAATCTAGATTAGAACTATAATAATAGATTAGCAAGAAACCTGACCCTAAGAAATAGAGGAGAGGGTACCAAACTGGCCTTGCCCTATAGGTCAGACTGATGAATATCATAAATATCACCATAGAACCTTCATCCAGCAACTGATGAAAACAGAGGAAGAGATCCACATTGGATGACTGGACTGAACTTCCAAAGTCCAGTTGAAGAGTGGGAGGGATGAGAATTTGAGCAAAGAGGTCAAGACCCACTGAAACAGTCTACCTGACCTGATGGGATCTCACCAATGCCAGCCAGACTGAGAAGAAATAAGCATAGGACAAAACTAGTTCCTCTAAATGTGGCTGACAGTTGCATGGCTGGGGCAGACTGAGGGGCCACTGTCAGCGGCACCAGGATGTATCCCTACTGCATAAACTGACTTCTTAGGAACCTATTCTCTTTGGATGTATACCTTGCTCAACCTAGATATAGTAGGGAGGGCCTTGAACATTCCTCAAAGCAATGTACCTTCCCTTCACTGAGGAGTGGATGAGGGGTGGGGTGGGAGTGTGTGTGGAGTTAATGGGAGGAGGGGAGGGAGTGGGAACTTGAATTGGCATATATAATGAAAAAGATACTCTGTGTTCTTTTTAAAAATTAAAAAAAGAAAAATTTGAGTTCTATGGTTAAAGAACCATAAGATGTACAGTAAGAAAGATCCAGACAGAAAAACAGAACTCTAGATGGGTTGCACAATTTAAAACATACACATGATAGTGTCTCAGTTGTCCTACTGTAATCTATACAAACAGGGGACAAGAACATTGCTGAGAAAGCCCTGGAATATAAAGCCCCAGAATTCAATGAAATTTTGTTATATAATTGTTCCTCTTAAAAATAATGTCTTTTATCAATTTCTTATTCTATTAGTTTGTTAAATACAATTTCTTATACCATTAATATAGCTATTATTTCTTCTAATCCTCCTACTTTTTTAACATCAAATCTTCAGCTAAAGGGACTACAAACTATCAAGGTAAATTTGATGACTTTACCGGCTCTTTCAAACATTATTAATTTATCAATATTTAGCCCTGACTAGAGTATGTATGGTTAGAAACCAAAACACCTGTCCTAATTTTTCACTCTAACTTTTTTCAGTAATGCAGACATATGTTGTTGACAGGAAGACAACCTGTGCCCATTCTAACAAGCTAACCTACTCAGTGTACCATGGGAGATAGTAAGCACACCAGAAAAACCTTCCTCTGCAAATTCTATGAAGGAATATGATTTCTAACTCTGTTCTAATTATTTATTAGTACACTCACAAGCAGAATTATCTCTTCCTGTAGGAAAAAATGCCACAGTTTTATACCAATATTACAAAATTACACAACTGTTCATATATAAACAACGCATACAATGCTTTCTCCATTGCCACTTGATGAATTCACACAAATCACCATTTCTCTTACAGTCAGAAAATATTGAAAGCAATGTACAGACAATTTAGGCAATTTAAGGTCACAAGAAACAAGATATCTGCTGTTAAGACAGTATCTTCTAAGAAGGATAAAACATTAAAACCAAAATGTTCCAAAGACAAGCACCTTATCCATTAAGCCATGTGTAGTAAAAGGAACACTCCTCCATTCCTGTTGGGAACACACACTTGTACAATCACTCTGAAATTCAGTGTGGCAGTTTCTCAGAAAATCTGGAATCAACCTACTGCAAGACCCAGAAATTTCACTCTTAGGCATATACACAAAGGATGCTCACACATACTACAAGGGCATTTGTTCAACTATGTTTATAGTAGCATTTTTTTTGTTTTTGTAATAGTCAGAAATTGGAAACAACCTAGATATCTCTCAACCAAAGAATGGATGAAGAAAATGTGTTACATTTGTATTCATTCACAAGTGGATGCTAGCTGTAAAGAAAAGAATAATGAGCCTATAATCCATGATCTTAGAGAAGCTAAGTAACAAGGTGAACCCTAAGAGAAACATATAAATATACTTGGGGAAAAAATGTAGACAAGATCTCCTGAGAAAATAGGGAGCATATGGGTGGGTGGAGAAGGGGGTTAGAAGGGAGGGAGGCAAATAGAAGGGGAGGATAAAAACATGAAGGAATGTGATATTTGAAATGGAGGAAGGACAGAGATGCAGGGCAAAGAGAGAGATATTTTTGTTGAGGGAAACATTATGGGACGAGGAAGAAACCTGGATCTAGAGAAATTCCCGGGAATACACAAGGATGATCCCAGCCAATAACCTAAAGGAATAGTGGAGAGAGTTCCTGAATTAACCTTGCCCTGTAGTCAGATTGATGACTATCTTAAATGTCACCATAGAACTGTCATCAGCAACTGAAGGAAATAGAGGCAGAGACCTGCAGCAAAGCACTGGGCTGAGTGCAGAAAGTCCATTTAAAGAGTGAGAGGAGTGAGGCTATGAAAGAGATCAATACTATGATGGGGCCACCCACCGAAACAGTTTACCTGAGCTAATGGGAGCTCAACACCTCCAGATGCACAGGGAAGGAAACAACATATGACCAAACTAGACACTCTGAATGTTGGTGATAGTTATATGGCTGGAGCAGAACGTGGAGTCACTGGCAGTGGCACCAGGACTTGTCGCTACTGCTTGTACTGGCTTTTGGAAACCCAGTAATTTTAGATTGACTTCTTGCTCAGCCTAGAGATAGTAAGGAGGCCCTTGGTCCTTTTCAAAGCAATGTGCCTTACCCTCTCTGAGGAGTGGGTGGGTGGATGGGGTGGGAGGAAAGGTTGAGGGAATGGAGGTAAGTGGGAACTGGGATTGTTACGTAAAATGAATAAAGATATACAATGGAAGAAAGAAAGCATCTTCAACAAATGGTGCTGGCATAACAGCATGTCAAACTGTAGAAGAATGAAAGTAGATCAATATCTATCACCATGCACAAAACTCAAGTCCAAATGGATTAAAGACCTCAATATAAATAAGACCACATTGAACCTGATAGAAGAGAAAGTGGGAAGTAGACTGCAGCACATGAGCACAGGAGACCACTTCCTACGTATAACCCCAGTACCACAGACAATAAGGGCAACACTGAATAAATGGGACCTTCTGAAACTGAGAAGCTTCTGTAAAGCAAAGGACATTGTCATTAAGACAAAAAGGCATCCTACTGAATGGGAGAAGATCTTCACCAACCCCGCATCAGACAAAGGTCTGATATCCAAAATATATAAAGAACTCAAGAAACTGGACATGAAAATTCTAATTAATCCAATTTTAAAATGGGGTATTGAACTGAAAAGAGAATTCTCATCAGACGAAGTTCAAATGGCAAAAAGACACTTAAGGGCATGTTCAACCTCCTTAACAATCTGGGAAATGCAAATCAAAACAACTTTGAGATACCATGTTATACCTGTCAGAATGGCTAAAATCAAAAACACCAATGATAGACTACGCTGGAGAGGATGTGGAGTAAGGGGAACACTCATCCATTGCTGGTGGGAATGCAAACTTGTGCAACCACTTTGAAAATCAGTGTGGCGATTTCTGAGGAAATTGGGAATCAATCTACCCCAGGATCCACCAATACTACTCTTGGGAATATACCCAAGAGATGCCCAATCATACTACAAAAGCATTCGTTCAACTATGTTCATAGAAGCATTATTTGTAATAGCCAAAACCTGGAAACAACCTAGATGCCCCTCAATGGAAGAATGGATAAAGCAAGTGTGGAATATATATATACATTAGTGTACTATTCAATGATAAAAAATAATGACAAGGACAATGGCACTGGGTTTTGATCCTACTGCATGTACTGGCTTTGTGGGAGCCTAGTCTGTTTGGATGCTCACCTTCCTAGACCTGGATTGAGGGGGGGGGACTTTGGACTTCCCACAGGGCAGGGAATCCTGACTCCTCTTTGGACTGAAGAGGGAGGGGGAAGGGGATGGGGAGGGGAATGAGGGGAGGGGGAGGGGAGTGGGAGGAGGTGTAAATTTTTATTTTTAAGTAAAAATAAATAAATAAAATAATGACATCTTGAATTTTGCATGCAAATGGATGGAAATAGAAAACACTATACTGAGTGAGATAACTCAGACTCAAAAAGATGAATATGGTATGTACTCACTCATTTGTGGACTCTAGCCATAAACAAAGGATATTAAGCCTATAGTTCGCAAGTCTAGAGAAGTCAAATAACAAGGTGAACCCAAAGAAAAACATATATAGATCCACCTGGAAACTGGAAGCAAACAAGATTGCCAGGCAAAAGGTGGGAGCATGGGAGTAGGGGTAGGGGTTGGGTTGAGGGAAGGGGAGAGGGGGAGAAAGAAGGGAGAAAGGAAAGACAGGAGAGAGCTTGGGGGAGTGGGAGGGTGGAGATGGAGGAAGGGCAGATATAGGAGCAGGAAAGAAGATATCTACATTATGGAGCCATTTTAGGGTTGGCAAAAGACTTGGCTCTAGAGGGGATCCCAGGTGTTCACGGGGATGACCCCAGCTAGATCCTTGGACTGCAGAGTAGAGGGTGCCTGAACTGGCCTTACCCCACTATCACACTGATGATTATCTCGAATATCACCATGAAATCTTCGTCCGGTAATGGATGGAGACAGAGACAGAGACCCTCATCAGGGTAACGACTGAGCTCCCAAGGTCCAGTTGAAAGACAGAAGGAGGAAGGTGAACATCCAAACTGGCTCGGCTCCCACCAAGCCAGAACCTGAAGTAGGATCAAAACCCCTTGCCATTGACCTTGGCTTCTCATCAGTCCTCATTGTTCGCCATGATCAGAGAGTCCGGTTTTATCCCATGCTTATTCAGTCACAGTCCAGCTGGCCTTGGTGAGCTCCCAATAGATCAGCCCCACTGTCTCAGTGGGTGGGTGCACCCCCCGTGGTCCTGACATCCTTGCTCGTGTTCTCCCTCCATCTGATCCTCATTGGGACCTTGGGAGCTCGGTCCAGTGCTTCCTAGACATGGACGGAGGGGGGAGGACCTTGGACTTTCCACAGGGCAGGGAATCATGACTGCTCTTTGGATTAGAGAGGGAGGGGGAGAGGAGTGGGGGGAGGGGGAGAAGAGTGGGGGGAGGGGAGGGAAATGGGAGGCTGGGAGGAGGCGGAAACTTTTTTTTCTTATTCTCAATAAAAAAAAAAAAAAAAAAAAAAAAAGAAAGACAGAAGGAGGGAGAAGATGAGCAAGGAAGTCTAGACCGGGAGGGTTTGGTCCACCAGCTGAGACAGTGTGTCTGTTCTAATGGGAGCTCACCAAATTCACCTGTACCTGGACTGAATGAGCATGTGATCAAACCAGACTCTCTGAATGTGGCTGACAATGGGGCTGAATGAGAAGCCATTGAGAAAGGCACTGGGACTTGTTTCTACTACATGTACTGGCTTTTTGGGATCCAAGTCTATTTGGATGCTAAGCTTCCTAGGCCTGGATGTAGGGGGGAGGACCTTGGTGTTCCCACAGGGCAGTAAACCTTAAGGAGGGAGAGAGAGGAAGGAGGGTGAGTGGTTGAGCAGAAGGGGAATGGGAGGAGGGGAGGAAGTGTAAATTTTTGAATGGAAAAAAAATAAAAAAAGAGAAAAAATAAATAAAAAGAAAAAAGAAAAAAATGGAAAACAAAAAGAAAGAAACAAGTTGTTTAGAAATCTTGAATGCGACCACAAATTAAAGAAAAGCAAAGAAAAAAAAAGATTAGCACAATGTCATCACAAATTTTAATTACCATGCTGATGGGAAACTCTCAAATTCCAACTTAGGAGAAAGCCAAGGAAAATATGCGATTTAAGCATGAAAAGCATCTCTTTCAGTAGAAGGAATGAGAATATGAACAAAGAGGTCAAGACCATGAAAGGTTCCTCCACTGAAACAAATAACCTGAGCTAATGGGAGCTCACTAACTCCAGCTGGATTGGGAATGAACCAAGCATAGGACCAAACTAGTCCCTCTGAATGTGCTGACAGTTGTATGCCTGGGTCAGACTGAGAGGCCACTGGCAGTAGCACCAGGATTTATTCAGACTGCACATACTGACTTTTGGGGATCCTATTTTCTTTGGATGGATCCTTGCTCAACCTAGATATAGTAGAAAGGGCCTTGGATGTTCCCCAAAGCAAAGTGCCTAGCCCTCTCTTAGGATTAGAGGGGGTGGAGTGGGAGGGTGTGTGAAGGTAATGGGAGGAGGGAGAGTGAGTGGAAATTTGGATTGGTATTTAAAAAGAAATCTAATAAAAAAGAAACAAAAAAGAATCTCTTTCTAATGAAAAATAACATTAATAGTCTTTCAAACCCACAAGTTCAGTGCTTAAAAATGAATACACACAATTGCCTAATTTTGTGTAGAGTCTCTGTTAGTTAGGTATATATTTGTATTTGCAAAAAATAAAATAATATTAATTTTAATAAGCAATTGTATTTATTCTGACATTTTTTAGTGTAGATATTTCATTGAAGGGGAACACAAAATAAGTGTCTATAAATTACAGTACTCATATTTGAAACTCTAAACTATGTCAAGAGAGTATACACAAGCATGCATATGTATATATACATATATATATATACAATATATACAAATACACACATATGCTTAAGCAAACTCATATACACACACTCATAAACTTGTGTAAATAATAGAAAGCACTTGAAACGCATCATAGTATATTTGGAGCTTACTGGGAAAACTGAGTATTTCATACTATGTAGGGATATTATGGCTTTCTCATTCAGTTGCCAATGAGGTGTTATATGCTGTGCTTCTTGGCCTATCTGTGCCTATCATGTCACAGTGGAGCTTCACACACCATCTCAAAAAGAAGCTTACAACTAATGTGATGGCAGGAGCCTGTTTTGGAAATTCCTACACACTTATCTAATCACAGAACAGAAGTCCATCTGCTGTTGTTTAGAATCTTCATGGAATTGACTATACAGGATATAACTGAAAAGTCATCTCCATGTTAATGGATTAAAATTGGCAGGAAAAAAATCCCTCAATCTCATGAGGCATAAGTATGAAAATAGATAATAGTGAACAATCTTCACATGTATTTTTTCATAGTGGCCAAAAATTAGTGTTGAAATGAAGTAATTATGAGGCTTATGTTTAAGATGATAAGGTGGGAGCAATACCACACACTGTTTACTGGACACAACACTGGGACTAAAATGAAGCCCAGACTTCTACTAAAATAATTTATTTCATTCTGCCAGAGTTCTGTAGAAATGAAATGAGCTCTGATCTCATATTGACATGCCCATGTATCTCTGCATGACTTGACCCTTGTCAGAGATGTTTCTTAATTCACTAGTTAGGAAATAACACAATTACATATAGGGTAAGTCCTTCTATAGAGCCACAAAAGTTTCATGCCTTTAAAATACCCTCAGCGAAAGACACATACTTTAATTTTTAAAAGATGGCAGAAAGATTTCAACAAAAAAATAGTTGGTTGTTGATTCCCAAGTACCAAAGTTTTCAAGTTCAACTATACTACTGGTCATAGAAATTTAGAGTCTGATATAGAAGACACAAGGTGAGATCTTCACTCTTTCAAAATATACAAAAATGACACACACAAGAACAAAGAAATCTGGTCTGTTAATGATTTTCAAGAGAAATATGTAATACCTCTCTGCCATCATCAAGAAATAATTGATTTCCAACAAAGCTCCTGCCCTGTTTGATGTCATAAATAGGATATACATTATGGACCATTGAGAGACATTGGTGACAAGGTAGTAACTGCTTACATTACTGGATGAAATATTCAGTCACTTTAAGCCTTCATGAATAAATCTACAATGTCCTTGCCATTCTCACAATGGTTCTCCCAGGGGAGAGAAAGATAAGGACTTCCCTAGTCTTTGTCAGAGTCTAAATCATGAACAGAGTTATCTTTCAAAAGACAAGGCACTCAATACTGAGACAGGGATACCACACGTTTAAAGAGAAGCAGTAGTTTCAGAGGTGACAGGAGCATTTCCTAAGACCTGTAGTACAGGGAATCAAACAATTCCTGACTCTGTTCATTTCTATGGGCTCTGTCTCATGTATGTGTGAAGAACAGTGGGCCTGGCCTATGACAATATACAGTCAAGGATTGGTTATAGTCAAGAGCAACTGAGACAATAAACATATCCAGAACCTGACTGATAGGAACCCACTCTGCAGACAACTTTATTAGCTTTTCTTGCCTGATTGCAGGAGTTTGTGGGTCAAATTATGCTTAGAATATGTACCAATAAACACTATTAAATAAAAATAACATAATTTATTCTTCTTCCATTTTCTACCCTGGAAATCAATCTCTGATAGCCTGCCTATACTTTCCAGGCCAAGACTGGCTTTAAACAGATTTTTGTCCTTGTCCTGTCCCAACTTCACACCCCTTAGACCTAAACCTGCCTGTTTGGTTCTCAGCTTTTCTTACACTGTATTTCTTTTTTGCCTTCCCTGTTTTTTTTTTTTTATTTTCAAGACAAGGTTTCTCTGTGTATCTCTGGCTGTTGTAGAACTGACTCTGTAAGTCGGGCTGGCCTTGTCCTCACAGAGATCCCTGTGACTCTGCCCCCATTAGTATTGGATTCAAGGCATGTTCCAGGCTGTTGCTTTCATTCATGTTCTCTCCTCTCTTTTCTCTATTCCTTGTTTTTGATTCCTATTTATGCTCATTATTCCTATTTTCCTACTGCTTTCTCTCTATTGTATTATCCATATTTTTCTGCCCCTCCTCCTTTTTTCTATCCCTAAGTAATCTCCCCCAGTTCCTCAGATTCTAATCCTATTAATTCTACTTTCTCAGAAAAAATTCTAAAGTCTTGGTCCTCCGAGGTGCTTAAATTCCACTTGACACACAGAACTTATAAAACAACCTCAGAGGCATCATAGAGGACATTTAATCCTCTCACAACTTTTTTGACCATCCAACAGACCCATTGCTCTTAATTACAAAATCAGATGACCTTCCTGCATATCTGAAAATAGCCTAATGGGAGGCATAAGATGCTTTCATGGACCTAAGAGTCTAGGCAGGAGCACACAGGGAATGAAAACTTCACTTTAAAAGCTTGATTTTTGTAGTCGTGTTGAGACAGGAGAGAAGGATCTGTATTTCTTTTGCTTTCTAAGCTTCAATTTGTTTTCTGCATTACTATGTAGAATCTACAGGTGTTAGAGGAGTAAATCACGGGTATTTGTTAAAGGTTGAGTTATGTGCTTTGTTGTATTTGTTAAAATGAATGATTTTAAATTTACATTAAAATATCAAAATAAGTAAAATTTATTGGAAAATATATTATATTTTATGCATAATAATTTTTGGTGAATGATAACTTAATTACTTCTAGATAAACTATATCTCACAAGGATGATGCTTAGCTAAATCCCATAAAGAAAACTTCATTCCCTGTAGTCTAGTCATCTTTCCTCTTCAGCCTCTCTCCTTCCGTCCAAGACACTGTGATGCTCTTTACGGCGATGTGCTCCTTCGTTATTTTCTAAACATATTCCTAGATTATTCTGAGGCGTGAATTTAGAAACCGACCTCCTTTACCTTTCGATGCCCTCCCAAATTCTGCTAACGGGTCTCACAGTCCCTTTATTCCTCGGAAAGATGCGCTACCGGAAGTGCGTCACGATCCCGCGGCCAAGGCTGCAAAGGAAAGGGGTGGAAACCACAGGGACCAAAGTTCCTCTCTCTTTGAGGTTTCCCCCGAGCAGCAAATACCGACGCACTTCCGGGTTGCAGCCGAGTAGCTTTGGACATGAAATTTCATTTTATAAATGAAAGGTTTTTTGTTTTGTTTTGTTTTTTCTTTGCGGTTTTCCAGAGCAGCAAACAGAGTCGCACTTCCAGGTTGCAGGAGATCTCGTACCTTTCTGTGGGGAATTTTGTTGTTTAAATCAAATTTCTGTTTATGTGCGGTTCCCCCCACCAGCCAACACAGTCGCACTTCTAGGTCGCAGGAGATCTCATATCTTTCGGTTCGGGATTTTGTTGTTTGAGTAAAAGTTTCTCTTTATTTGCGGTTTCCCCCAGCAGTAAACGCAATCGCACTTCCAGGTCGCAGAAGCTTGGCATTGAGCACGTTTCTTTTTCCGTTTTCAGTCTTAGGATTTCATTGTTTTAAGTTCTGTTGGACTCTGGCGTCCAAACACCGAGAAGGAGTCGCCCCCAGAGACCACCTCATACACTACAGCCGATGCAAAAGCATGAGGATTTTTTTAATTCTGTCATGACAGGGTCCCCCAGCATTCGGGAAGCCGAGGGACCTCGAATAGCGGGTACAGTCTACTTTTAAAGGGGCCACAGAAGCAAGGGGGGTTGTTCTTTGACTATTCTGATTGGCTTATTCGAAAGGGCTATTACCAATAATTGACTGGAGAGCTGTTGCCAGATCAGATGAGGTAAGAGGTCATTTTGACCTCGTTTCCCAGGGGACAGAACCAAAGCATAAGTACATGGGTAATTGTTCAGGAACTGAGTACGTGCGAGTGTAGCTGTTAGGTCCTTGGTTCCCAGGGGAGGAGGGGAAGCACTATGGCACAGAGGCTGAGAGGATTCAGAATTGTCAAAAATGGCTTCAGGATTGTCTTAAAGTCTTACAGTTCTAAATCGTTTAAATCATGAACTTAATGTCAGGTGTAGCCTTATAAGTGAGACCTAAAGAGAGCCTTTTGCCTTTTAACCTTAGCGTTAATTCTGTGGGGGGAAAACCTTCATTTTATGCAGCCATCTGTCTTTTAGAAAATGAAGATTATGCATTGAATTTTCAGCAGGTTTGTTGCTTAAAAATATGTTAGGCTTGAATTCCTAAATACTCGGTGGACGTCTAACATATTTTACTTATATCTCTACCATTATTTTTTGTGCCAATACGTCTAGAAAAGGAGAGCCAGAGACATACTTTTATAGGAGATATTTGTTTCAGTGCCATATAATTCACTCTTAAGTATCATGGCACATAATTCATCTTAAATTATGCCACCAGAACAGAGAGAGAGAGAGAGAGAGAGAGAGAGAGAGAGAGAGAGAGAGAGAGAGAGAGAAAGTGTGTAGCTAGTAAAGCTTCCTGGTAAAGAAGGAAGCAAAGATGACCATTACGATAGGAACATAATTCACTATCTTGTTTAGGAGTTGGTGGTTATATCAGAGTACACATATGTTCTTGCATTTGTTTGTACTCACGGAGCCTGTGAAGGATCAGTCGATGGAAAATTATTAAACACTAAGAGAGACTCTGGCTCAAGAATTTACAGTGATGAGATATCATCTAGTTTTGAGCCTCTTTCACCAGATGATGAAATTATTTCTCTTATCTAAGTATACATGTTACATATCTCTGGCCCCTTATATTCTTTCTCACCACATTAGCAAACCACTCTTCAGTCTCCAGCATCCCCTGTCTGTGATGGAAGCATTCAGACCGTATATTCTGCTCAAAAACAGTTCCCACTGTGCCTGGTTATTAATATTGGTGATTAAGGTCATCCTTAAAAAAACTGTCTTGTGACATGAATAAGAATATCTCAGCAGTTAAGAACACTGGCTGCTTGTCCAAAAGACAATTTGGTTCAATTTGCAGTACCCATATGTCAGATTACAACCATCTGTGTCTTTAGTTCCAGGGAATCTGAAGTAATATTCTAGCCTCCTTTGACACTGCAGACGTGTGGTTTATAGACTTTAGGTGAATGCTAATACACAAACACATAAAATGAAAATAAATAAAATCTAAAGAATAATTTTGCACTGCAACTGGCCTGTTAAAAAGCGTATTGGGATTTAATTGAAAAAAAATTACTACCAACATTACTGATGATGATTTTTGAAATTTATTGTCATACCACATATTCTGATATTTTAGAATATCACAAATGTTTATCATATTTGTAGCATAGCATTTTTCTGACACAGAAGAATCACTATGTTTATGTACATATATGTAATTGGAGATACATATATATACATAATGATCTCTCCAGTTTTCCTGAAAAAAAAAAAATCCTGTTTTGCCACTGGAAACAGCTTCCGTGAAGATGATGCTAAATATTTCAATGTTGATGGTCCTTGAATATTCCTTGACCATCAGCCTTTCTAGACCAGCAAAAAGACTCAATTTACTGTAAATTCATATACACAAAGGAGAAAGGTTTGCTTCATGGGTTGTATTTTGCTCTTGTTTTATTCTGTGTTTTGAGATAGGGTGTACCTTTTTATCCTTGGCTACTCTGGAACTTACTCTGTGGACCAAGATGGCCTTGAATTCAGAGATCTGCCTGATATGCCTGAGATTCTGAGGTTCAAGGCATGCACCTCCATCTCACAGAATTGTATTATCCTTTAAAGGAGTTATGGAGTTCGGTAATTCATCTAAGAAAATGTTTGGGGATGAGGTTTGAAGCTGAATTTTAGGGAAAAATGGTAGGTAGAATTTGGCTTTCCATCCAAGCCTGACAACACTTGTCGCATCCCAGAAAGCCTCATGACAGAAACAAAGAATTGACTTCCTCAAATTTTCCTTTAACCTACTAAAATACATACATTAAAATATCATACATAAATTAATTTAATTTTACTGCCTTAAGATGAGTGGACATGTAACCATAATTTATTACTTATTTTCAATTTTTTATTATTTATTTATTAAAGATTTCTGTCTCTTCCCCACCGCCTCCCCTTTCCCTCCCCCTCCCCCAATCAAGTTCCCCTCCCTCATCAGCCCAAAGAGCAATCAGGGTTCCCTGCCCTATGGGAAGTCCAAGGACCACCCACCTCCATCCAGGTCTAGTAAGGTGAGCAGCCAAACTGCCTAGGCTCCCACGAAACCAATAGGTTCAGTAGTATCAAAACCCATTGCCATTGTTCTTGAGGTCTCAGTAGCCTTCATTGTCCGCTATGTTCAGCAAGACTGGTTTTAACCCAGGCTTTTTCAGACCCAGGCCAGCTGGCCTTGGTGAGTTCCCGATAGAACATCCCCCATTGTCTCAGTGTGTGGGTGTACCCCTCGAGGGGTCACCCACATATTTTCAATTTTTTTCAGACAATATATTCTGACAACAACACCTCTATGCTTGCCACCTGACAAGCCATCTAACGCCTCACTTTTTCCCTCTTTTTATAAACATGCAGGCAAATTAAAAAAAAAAAGTAACCATAGTAGAACAAAGTAAAGAAACAGAAAAAGAGAGTGAGAGACAGAGATGCCGAGACAGAGACAGAGAGCATAATAAGCAAAAGGAAACATGCTATCACACAATACTTACAAAACCATAAAATTGGAAATCATACTATATTAGAAAATTACCAGAAAGTAAAACAAATCGAACAGAGCTTTATGAGCCAATGTATAAATAAATAAATAAATAAATAAATAAATAAATACTTGAGGTCATATGAGTTAGCTCTCTATTGCTTACATGGGGCTTCCACCTGAGAATGGTTGATAACATCCAGTGGAGCTCCACCTGAGTAAACTAATTTTTCCTTTGGGAACAGTTGGAGATAGCGTCTTTGTTATCTTATATAAGAGATTAGGTCCCCTTTCTCATCTCAGTACTGAGACCCCAAATGACTTGAATCTGTATATACTTTGTGAATACAATCAGTCTGTGAGTTCAGAGGTGAACCAGTCCTGTTTTGTCCAATAAGCATTATTTCCTTGGTGACATTTCTCCAATCCCACCAGTTCTTAGAATCTATGTACCTCCTTTCCTGCAGTTTTCTGAGCACTGAAGGGAGGGTTTGGTTGGCAACATGACGTTTATGACTGGATGATCCAAGATCTTACATCCTCTGCACATTGCCCAGTAGCAGGTCTCGGGATTTGTTCCCATTTACTGCAGATGGTACCTTTTCTCATGATTACTAAATAACCCACTGGTCATGCATATAACAGAATGTCATTGAGAATCATTGCATTGCTATATTTCTTTAGCAAAACAACAGTAGCTGGTTTTCCCCTAGGTTCATGCTATATTAGTCCCAGGTATTGGATGCAAGGGCAATATCAGGCCAGGCAGTGGTGGTGCACGACTTCAATTCAAAGATTCAGCAGGCAGAAGCAGGGAAATACCTGTGAATTCAAGGTCACCTGGGTATACAAGCGCTAGTTCCAGGACAGGATACAAAGCTAAAGACAAAACTTGTCTTGAAAAAAAAAAAAAAACACAAACAAAAGTGAGAAATGTGTTCTTTCTCGAGGCCTTAAATCCAATCAAATAGTGTTTGCTTACTTACATTGTAGACCAAACAGTTCTGAGCTTGCTTTATGTTTAAGTTTCTCCCTAGGAAGCATGCAGAACACCTTCCAGTACCATCAATACTATTCTGTAGATGTGAAGCCTTCAGGAAGGCACATGCTCAACTTCTCTGTGTTTAATGAGATATGTAGGTGTTATATGAAGTGATAGGTCCATATTCTTAATTTATGTAGAGTAACCAATTTCCTGAGCAATAGAATCACTTTTTTGTGTGTGTTTCCATGTGAAGCCTTTGTCCATGAAATCAATTAGATGTAACACATATCTGGGATTGCAGATTTTATGTGGTGGAGAGAGAAAAGTGGTTGGGGATTTCTATCCCAGCTACTTGATGATTTGATTTATATTTCTTTCATTATTATATTATATATTAAGAACACTGCTGTAGTAGGTTTCTATAACACATTTTACATAGGCCATAGTTTTAGTTTTCCTCTCAGCCTTCCAACACTGTCTCCAGCTAATGCTCTCACTCCAGCATGACCACACAAGTGTCTTCATTATTACATATGGAATTTCTTTTTTCATGGGAAATTCTTTCCTCCTTCATATTTGCCTTTACTCTATATGTTACCTTTGGATTCTTGAATGTCTTTGTAAAGCTAAAAACCTAACCTACAAATATAAGTGAATATATATCATATTCACCTTTGCAATTCTGAGGACCTCACTCAGGATGGTTTCTTTTTTCTATTTCCATCTACTTACCTGTAAGCTTTATAATTTCATTATTTAACAGACATGCACAATGATTTCCATAGTATGCATACAAGTTTTCATTTTCACCAGCAGCTGATCAGGATCCCCTTACTCTACACTGGCACAAGAATGTGCAGTAGTTTGTTTATTAATCTTATCCATCCTGATTAGTGTAAAATGGCATTTTGCAAGTGATTTTGATATGCATACCCATGATGACCAAAGTTGTTATTTATTCTTTAAGTGAAACCAGCATTTGAATAGTCCTTTATGGATCATTAGAAAAAGCTATTTATAGTTGAATAATCATAGATAAGTAGGTGAAATTCATGGAAAACAAAGCTAAGGAAGACAATGGAAGGATTACTATTCAGAGAGGAAACCTTAGCAGACAAAGCAGCCCATTCTTTGAGACATGCATCACAAGGGGGCACTACACAATTATTTTCTTGGCAGTATGTATAAATGTTACACAATTTTGTCCTTTCATCATCAAAAATGAAGTCATCCATTCTAAGAATAATGTCTTTAAGTGAATTTAACTAAACTGTGTGATTGATTGGTGGGGGATGGTAACTGGAGTTTGTTAGATTTAGATAAGGAAAGTTAAAAATATGAGGGTAGATCAGGTAAAGAGACTACACAAATCCAGCACAAGAAAATGGTGAGGAAAAAATATGTTCCCAGTGTACATTCTCCTTTTTGTCTGCATAGATCTCTTGTTAAAATCACAGAAGGTGACAAGTCATTTTAAGCACAGAGGACATTGCTGCCCTTAAAAGCACATGCCAAACTATACTTGATGAATTAATGACCACTGTACTCACAGCGCCATCTAGCTTTCAAAAAACCAGGAAGATGGCTAGAACCCTCTATCAAAAGTTGAAAAAAGGAAATGAAGAGGTGAAAGAATATGAAATGACTGTGCTCATTGTAACAGGATTTACATAGTCACATCAAGTGGAAAACCTAATGCCTAATTTATAAAGGGGATATCTAATGTGTATAACCCTTCATAAACAGACAGTGTACTAATGTGAGATCCTATTTGCTATCATGTCATACACAAAACAACACAATGGTTAATGATCAACTAAATCCTTTGAGGCTGACTGCTTAAAAGAAGGGTATAGAGTAGCATTTTGCTATGGAAAACATATAATGCAGATTTGAATGTAGACATTACCTTGTCTCTTTCCATCATACTGCAGGATTAGGACTGAATAGACAAGTTGTGTAGTTCAGTCTGCTGGCACATTGTCCTTTCCTGGATAATGTGAAGAGTTCACATCTAAAGAGCCGTATTAGATCTTTGGAAGCATGGAGCTCCTTCATGGTGTCAGAGGTAAGGATAAACATCTGATTTAGGCTCCTCTCCTTGCCACTCTCTAGGAACTAGAGTCTAGGGTCTTCCATCTTGCTTTGCCCCTGGCCAAATACTCTGTCAAAGTGGCTTCCTACTTTATTTTGGATTATACATTATTAGTCTCACCTCTGTGCTCTATTCCAATCTTATTGTCTTAAATCCCTTCTTCCTTCCTACTGAGCATCTTAGGCACAGATTAGGGGGTAGTGCTTGAAAGCCTGAGAAGTAAATTGGCCTGATACCATTGGAAGGTTCCTCAGCATTGGCCTTGGATCCCTCATTTTTATTGAGTCATCTTTCTTTGCATCCATGCAATGAAAAATCTTGGTTTAAATCATTTTTACTGCATATCAGATATTTACATTAACATTCATAATGGTAGCAAAGTTACCATTATAGAGTAAAAGCTAAATAATTTTATGATTGCAGGGGTCACCATAACATGAGGAGCTAGTAAAGGATCACAGGTGTAGGAAGTTTGAGAATCACTGCCTTAAAGGTGTATGTCAGACTTCCATGGCTCATGATGTTCTGGGTAGTCAGTGACTCCCGTGCTCACAGCGCCACTTACCGCCCTGCAAAACGAAGTTGCATAAGGAAAGGTCATTTAAAAGTTTCTAAGTGAAAACCAGTGCCTCAGGAGCAAAGTACTGTGTTCAGTTCAGCTGAACTCCTAAAGCTTCATTTCAATATTAACATGTAACAATTGATAGCTGGAGAAGAGTTATATTGTTCATGCTTCATATAAAGAAATAAGGAATTTTGGTCCATGTCATCTGTTCCTGCTGTTCTTAAAGTGAATACTATAAGTCTGTTTTTTTAAGTGTATTTCCAAGCATGGAGGAACAAGGATATATTGGCATGAACACACATACTATTCATATTTGGCTCTCAGATTTATTCAGTTCACCTTGTATTATAATATTTATTTTTGACTGACTGACTAACTATATGTGGTATATTTCCATATTTTTTGTCTACAGTTGTTCTATGGTTGAAAAACCTAAAAGAATCACTTAAGTTAAAGATTCATGCATTTTAGTGTGTGGTAAATGTGGCAGAGTGGAATCTGTATTTGGCGCAGTCTCCAGGTGGTGTTCAGGCCCCTGACACCCTGCTGAAATCATTTTCACTGAATACCAGTAGAGCTGGGGAATGGAGGCCCCTGTGCCTGGTGTCTGGGACCTAAAGACCAACTGGAGCTTCTCCCCTTTGTTCTCCATTGTGAGGAATTGATGTGAAAAACACTGGTGATCCCCACACTCTGTTTTCCCTTGTCTCTGCTTGAGTGGATTTAAACCAGCTTTTGGAAATTTATCACAAGTCTAATCACTGCCAGTTCTTTCACTTTGTAGCCCACAGTGAAAATGTTTACTGTTTTCTCTTCCTGTCAGTTTTGATTCTTGCTCAATGAACCTTTCTTTTTCTTTTTTGTTTTTGTTTTTTGATGGTATTCTATTTTATTGTTTTCCTTTTTCATTACTTAAAAAATACCAATCCAAATATCCAAACTCCTACTGCTCCCCTCTCCGCAGTCCCCTCCCTCTCCCTCTACAGACCCTCCCTTTACCCCTCCAACTGTAAGGGAGAGCCATGCACCCCACCCTGTGGAAAGTACAAGTCCCTCCCTACTACGTCTAGGTTGAGCAATGTTTATGTCCAAAGAGAATAGGATCCCATGAAGCTGATATATGCAGAAGAGACAAATCCCAGTGTCACAAAGCCCCTCAGTCTCCCCAGCTGTCAACCCACTTCAGAGGGGCTTGGTTTTTCCTATGCTCATTCACTCCCAGTCCAGTTGGAGTTGGTGAGTTACCATTAGCTCAAGCAAACTGTCTCAGAGAATGACCCCCTCATAGTCTTGAATTCCTTGCTTATACTCTCACTTCCTCCAATCTTCCAACTGGATATTGGGTGCTCAGTCCAGTGCTCTGATGTGGGTCATTGTCTCTGTTCCCATCTGTTGTTGGATGAAGGTTCTATGGTGATATTTAAGATAATCATCAGTCTGACTATAGGGTAAGCTCAGTTCAGAAACCCTCTCCTCAATTGCTTAGGGTCTCAGCTGATTTCATCCCTATGAATTCTTGGGCATTTTTCTAGAGCCAGGTTTCTTGCTAACTCCATAATGGCTCCCTAAATCAAGATATCTCTTTCCCTGCTCTCATATCTGTCATTCCTCCATCTCGATCATCCCATTCCCTCAAGTTTCCTCAACCCTCCTTCTCCCCCGCCTCTACTCCCTGCTCCCCTGTTCCCAAACTTTTGTCTGATTCCAATTTTCCGGTGGGTCTATATTTGTTTTTCTTTGGGTTCACCTTATTACTTAGTTTCTCTAGAATCCTGAACTATAGGCTTGTTGCCCTTTGTTTATGAAGGAAGCAGAATATTTTTACATATCCAAAAATTTCAGAAATTACCTTTTCTGAAAAATTGTTTTAGATTTATTTATTGTGTGTCTATTTGTGTTTGGCCTGCAAGTATGTTTGTTCACTACATGTAGGCCTGGTGTCCAAGGAGGTCAAAAGACAGTAGTGGATGCCTGTAATGTGGGTTGTATATTTTCTCAAAAACAGGAATCTGATCACCAATGAGCACACACTGAACCTCATGGCAACTCACAGGCAGGACCAGTGCTTTACTGTCTGTTGTTCCCTTGAAAACTACAGTTCCCATACTCCTCTTGGAGTACTATCACCTGTGCTCAAGTACAGGTATCCCAGATAACCTTGCGCCCCCCGTTAAAAGCGAGCTTCCACGAGGTCTCGCTCTCTCTCTTACCCCTCTCCTGGCCCCACCCTTGTGTGTCCTGCACACCCCATCCCTTATCGTGTTACCCTCCCCCCATTAAAGCGCACCCACGTGGGAGCCGCGTGTCTTGTCTTTTCCTTTTGCGCGTGTCTCGTCTATCCTGTGTTCGTCTACACACCCACCGCCGCCGTTTTTAAAGGAATAATATTGGTGCCGTTTGACTCGGGGACTTCTCCGTGCCGGATTCTCCACCGGAGGTCCGGACTCCGGGCTCTGGCGCCTCCCGGAGCTCGGGACCTCACGCCGGACACAGAGTCAGAACCGGGACCTTCAGCCACCGCTTCTCACCACGGCCATCTCCAACTGATTCGTGAGTTTACCCCCCCGCGGGCTTCTCCTTCCTTGGTACGCTTGGGGACGTCCGGCCGGCTTCCCCTGGCAAACCCGGGTTGGAGTTGCCTTCCTTCCCGCCCCCCACCCTTCTCCTGGTCTTTTGCCTCTGGCAGATTTGGTTCCGAGCCACTGAGAGTTTGGTACTCTCAGCCCTCTCCAGGGTTTGGTGCCCTGGTCTTTTCTTTCTTTCTCAATCTTTAACTTCCTCTTTTTCCGGCTGTACGGTCAGCCCCAAATCGGCGTAACCACCCCCGCCCGGCCGGGATCTTTCCCTGTCGGCTGCCGGGTCCGGGACGGTTAGACAGCCCACGACCACGGCCTTCTGGTTGTCAGGGACGCCTGTATCCAGAACTGCCGTATTCTTGGCACCTTCGTGTGCCTCCGGTGCTCAATTCCTCTATCTGCCATGGGTTCTAGACCATCTAAGACCATTCCCCCTGGTTCCCCTCTCGCTCAACTCTTGGAACATCACGCCCTAATCCCGTCCATTAAAATGGATAAACTTGTTCGCCTTTGCTCCAAGACATGGCCCCGTTACAAATTACAGGGCGATCTCCGCTGGCCTCCCCAGGGCTCATTTGACCCCGATGTCTTACGTGAGTTAGCTAATTTTTGTCATCGCTCTACCAAATGGAAAGAGCTTATGTATATAATGGGATTTTTTTACATGGCTTTAAAGACTGATCCGTCTACGGCTTTACACTGCTCACCAGCCCATATGTTCTTGGCACTGTCCTCCCCACAGGATCCGTCTTCCCGACAGGTATTCTCCTCTCAGGTTACAGGCATGGACCCGGCGGACGAGCCTCCGCCCCCCCCGGCCTCGTGGGACCGCCCCTTCCCGCCCCCCTCGGCCGTGCGATGTCTCACCCGCCCCTCTTCCTTCCACAGATCCTAAGCAGCGCGTCCTGCTCTAACGGGCCCCCCTCTCGTTCCCCGCCGCAGCCGCGCAGACGTTTTAACATTTCTGCCCACAGGTCTCCCTCTCCCGCCCAGAACCCGCGCAGACATTTTAACATTTCTGCCCGCAGGTCTCCCTCTCGCTCCCCACCCCCGCGCAATCATTTTCCCAGGTCTAGGTCCCTTTCCTGAGGAGCTTCCGCCGCTGCCGCTCCCGCCTCATTGGGATTACAATTCCCCCGCTGGCATTCTGGCCAGGGATCAATTCTTAACCTGCCTCATGGTGGGGCTCCGAAGAGCCGCCCTTAAACATGTAGATTATTCCAAACTCTCAAAAATTTTTCAGGATACTAAGGAAAATCCTTCTGCATTTCTTGACCGGCTAACCAAAGCTATGTTGCAGTTCACAAACATGGATCCAAAATCCACTGAGGGCAGACAACTTTTAATGTCTCATTTCATCAACCAATCCTACCCAGATATCAAAGTCTTCAGGTAAGGTGGAACGAACTAACCGCTCTTTAAAGGAAGCTCTCATGAAGATGTCACAGGAACTCCACCTCGATTGGGTAAGACTTCTGCCCCTTGCTCTTCTCAGGCTTCGGGCTCTCCCCAAGGGCCCCCTTTTCATTTCACCCTTTGAACTTATGTATGGGCGGGCGGTCTTAACACCCGGCCTCTCACCGGGAACTTCTATTCTCCCAGATCATCTGCTCACTCCTCTTCTCTCACACTTACGCACACTTCTATGGGACTTTGCAGACCACACCCTACCTCAGCCCTGCACTAACCCATGTCCTCCACCAATTAAAATAGGAGATGAGGTATTGCTCTCACCCCCAGGTCAACGCCCCTCACCTCTTGCTCCTAAATGGCAGGGACCCTTTAGAGTAATTCTTCTAACTCCCACAGCTGCCAAGTTAAAAGGGATTCCTCACTGGATCCACCTGACACGCCTTAAGCCATTTATTTCCACAGCTCAAAATAATCCTTCATACACGGTAACCCAGACGGGACCCTGTTCCCTCAAGTTCCAAAAGACACCAGGCTTAGCCCCCCCCACCTGATACATCTTTCCTTCTTCAAATTTCTAAATAACCATTCAGCTGTCATTACAGATTATCAAATACGAAGCCAAGGACTCCAGCGGTAAGCAAATCTTTAACAAAATCATTTAACAGGTCAGCCCACCTAAGCAGGTAAAACACAAGCGGATCAGTAACAAAATAAGTATCATTTAATTTTCTTTTCTCTCTTCTCCTTTCTTTCATTCCTAGGATCTCTCCCACCCCTAAGTTTCTTCCAAGTCTTCCAGATCTCCTCTCCTCCCTAATTTTTTTTCACCCCTAAGTTTCTTCCAAGTCTTCCAGATCTCCTCCCTAATTTTTTTTCTCCACTAATGTGATTTTTGCCTTCCAGCATCTTAACCAGCTACTCAAAAGAAGAACTCGGACGGAGGTGACCTCTTCAATCAGCCATCTCAGGATGCCAGCGGACCAACAGGACATCGGACACCCCCCCCAACAAAACACCGGACATTCACCGGACATCCCCTAAACCCCTCGACGCCCAAAGTCAGCAGGAAGCAGTCATGAGAGACCGGGCTACGCCCTCATTCCCATACTCCCTATACCCTAAGACCTCCCCCCTTCCCCAATTTTTTCTTTTTTTTAATAAATCAAAAAGGTTGGAATGTTGTTCCCTTGAAAACTACAGTTCCCATACTCCTCTTGGAGTACTATCACCTGTGCTCAAGTACAGGTATCCCAGATAACCTTGCGCCCCCCGTTAAAAGCGAGCTTCCACGAGGTCTCGCTCTCTCTCACCCCTCTCCTGGCCCCACCCTTGTGTGTCCTGCACACCCCATCCCTTATCGTGTTACCCTCCCCCCATTAAAGCGCACCCACGTGGGAGCCGCGTGTCTTGTCTTTTCCTTTTGCGCGTGTCTCGTCTATCCTGTGTTCGTCTACACACCCACCGCCGCCGTTTTTAAAGGAATAATACTGTCTGTATGTCTAGTTTATCTCCACTATCACTGTACAGTTATATAAAAACTGACTCCTGCCAGGCGGTGGTGGCGCACGCCTTTAATCCCAGCACTTGGGAGGCAGAGGCAGGTGGATCTCTGTGAGTCTGAGGCCAGCCTGGTCTAGAAGAGCTACTTGCAGGACAAGAACCAATAAGCTATGGAGAAACCCTGTCTCGAAAATCTAAAAAAAAAGAAAAAGAAAAAGAAAAGAAAAAGAAAAACTGACTGCTGTGACTTAGATCCTGGAAAGAGAGTGTCAGTGCCCTGACTTACTTGTCTCACTGCTGAGATGAAGGCAGCACATCCTTAGCGACCTCTTAATACATATGAAGATGCACAGGTTTTCCCACCCATTCCATCTCACAGTTCACTCCAGAAAATGAGCAATAAATCTCAAAATAAATGTAAAATCATGGAGCATTACCATGATTACAGAATTATGAAGTACTTTTCAGATTTTGATACTTCTGATAATTCATGTGACTTTGTTATTCCTATGCTTGCAGTACAACCTACTAAGTTATGCATTGTTTTCACAAACGTGGGGCAGCAACTTCTCACATATACTCACAGCCATATTGACACATTCAGAGAACTGGAAAATTATTCTAAACTTTCATGGAGCCTTGGACACAGGGGATTTGTTTCACAAGGAAATTAATATCGATTTGTACAGATTGTCCCAGAGCCAAAGAAGAGAGAATATCCACATAAATCTTGCAACATGATGTTAGATTAGCTCAGAACCAGGTGCTAATGACATAACACAATAACACATAGCACTAGTAAAATGGAAAATACATTTGAATTTGACCCTTTAATTCCCCTGGAATAAAATTTCCCAGAGGTTGAATTTCCTTTACAATTCCCAGAAAGAAATAAAAATCCCAGTCAGATGAATATGAGTCATAAACTATTGGCCTGTCATTGTACTCCTCTGCATAGAAAACTGTGCCCATAAATGCATGGGTAAAATATTTTTAATTCCTCACTATTAAATATATTCACCCATTTCTAAGGAGACATATGTGTGATCATATTCTGGTTTTCATAAACATGAACAGGGATAAAGATGAAGTTAGATCGACAGTTGTTCTGGATTAGGGAATTACATCGTGGGGAGGGGCTGGACAAGAGAGCAGTGCTCATTTCTAATTGTGAGACAGAAAATAAAAATCAGGTCTTTAGAAACCTATTAATCCAGTATGTACAGCCAAAGTACCTCACTGCCATTTATGCGTTCTTTCTTAATGCTTTTTGGTTTTTGAAAATTATTTCTCCATATTGCAGCATGATCCTTAGGTATGTGAATCATAAATCAAGGCTGCTTAGACCTCTAGTACCCTTAGAGCTAAATATTGATAACTTTTATGTGCTTTGCTTCATGTTTAATGTAGGTACTTGCTGAAATTTTCATTAGAGAATTCATTTATTTAGTTTAGATATCTGCCTTAATGTCACATTTATAAGAAGTTATAGAGAAGACAATCTTAGGAACTCTGTTATTTGAAAATATATTATTTTGCTAACTGAACTCTTTTACTTTTGTTTTGATATGTTTGTTTTTATTATTGTTTTTATTTTCCTTTGTCTACATAGTTGTGAAATACTGAATACTGCTTTGTTCAAATAAGAGTCACATGTCAAAATTTTTATTTTAGGTACCTTATGATTAAGTACACAGTATAAGTATATAATTTATGTTGTTGGTTATACTTTCATCATTTGTATTTTTGAGAATTTAGTACATGAGTGCAATGCATTTTTCTTATACCACCCCTCCATTCCATCTTTAAACTTAGCCTGAATCCACTTCCAACAACCCACTCTCAAATTATCCTGTATATTCTGTTTTGGATAAGTGTGTCTCTGTGTGTCTGTGTGTATGTGTGTCTGTGTTTGTGTGTGTTTAAAACTTTCATATTAGAAGTAATAATCCCAGCACTCACTGATACATCAGGAACCTTCCCAGACTAGAGTCTTCAACATATTCGCTCAGCAGTCTTTGATTATTTATTTTGCAGGTGGTCCAAATTTTTTGTTAGCCCTTTGTAAGAATTTATAATAAATGTTAAGAACAAGGAGAAAGTTATGTACCAAAGGGACTGAAGGAAAAAGACCCTGGTAATGAACTTAATCCTTTATGTATGGTATCTCTGCAGAGGTTTTGCTAGTAGTTCACCTACTTGCTAGTGATACTTTCTTTCTGTGGCCAAGATTTTCTCTAAAAATCTAAACTCATGTATTTGTGATTGTATCATATATATTCTTGAGCATGTAGTAGCATCAGATATCTTCTTTTATTTCTCTACTTATTGTAATAGTATTTGCTTTATTTTTTCATATGTATGTGTGTGTGTCCAAGTGTTTTGTGTTTGTGTATTTGTCCACAAATACAGAAGCAATGTTTGATCCCCTGGAGCTGACGTTACTCAGCAGAAAAAAAAAATCATGACATCTTGAATTTTTCAGGCAAATGGATGAAGCTAGAAAACATCATTTTGAATGAGGTAACCCAGACCAAAAAATAACAATTATCACATGAACTAACTCATAAGTAGGTTTGACACATAAGGCAAAGAAAACCAGCCCACAACTCACAATCCCAGAGAACCTAGACAAAAATGAGGACAAATAAGAGAGACTTTCATAGATCTAATCTACATGGAATTAGAAAAATACAAGATCTCCTGAGGAAATTTGGAGCATAGGGACCTTTGGAGAGAGTAGAAGGGGAAGGAAGAGGCAGAGAAGGGAGCAGAGAAAAAATGCATTTCTCAATAAAAATCAATAAAATATAAAATTTCGAGATACTTAACATTTTTACACAGATTTTAAAAGAACCATAAAATTTCCATTTTAAAAAGTCTTATGCATACCACCATAAAACCTTCATCTGGCGATGGATGGAGATAGAGACAGAGACCCACATTGGAGCACCAGAATAAGCTCCCAAGGTCCCAATGAGAAGCAGAAGGAGGGAGAACATGATCAAGGAAGTCAGGACTGCGAGGGGTGCACCCACTCACAGAGACAGTGGGGCTGATCTATTGCAAGCTCATCAAGGCCAGCTGGACTGTGACTGAAAAAGCATGGGATAAAACCGGACTCTCTGAACATGGCGGACAATGAGACCTGATGAGAAGTCAAGGGCAATGGCACTGGGTTTTGATCCTTCTTCAAATTCTGGCTTTGTGGGAGCCTAGGCAGTTTGGATGCTCACCTTCCTAGACCTGGATGGAGGGGGGAAGACCTTGGACTTTCCACAGGGCAGGGAACCCTGATTGCTCTTCAGAGTGTAGAGGGAGGGAGAGAGGAGTGAGGGGAGGGGAAGGGAAATGGGAGGCTGGGAGGAGGCGAAAATTTCACTTTTCAATAAAAAAAAAGTCTTGTGTCATTTCTATTGGAAATACCACTGGCTTTAGAGATCATTTGGGGGAATTTTGTTTTGGCCTACTTTAAATAAGCATAGGGAGTATTTTCTGCTTTTTAGTATTAATAATTGAATAATTTTGGTTAAAAAAAAGAAGCAGACCTTGTAAAGTTCAGTTAGTGATTTTGGAACACTACCATGTGTGCCATTTACAAGAACAAAATCTGGTTAAAAGAAAGTTTATCAGCCAGAAATCTGTAGGACATATAAATGTATAGCATCTTAAAACTCATTAAGTAGTACTGAAATCATATCAGAATAATTTTGTTTGGATACTCTCACAATTTCTTTGGCATCATTGCCCAAGCATAGGCAGGAGAACAAACTGTAGGTCAAAAGATTCATAGCTGGGTTGGGATCTTAGATATACCTGACACTGCTTGGGAAATACAGAACCAGACTAGTTAGTCAAAAAATCTCAGATAAAATCAAATACAATTGGCCACAATAAGGTAAACACATGCATGCATATATACATAATACATAAATAATTACTAATGATATCTTGATATATTCATAGATCAATGCCTTTTCCCCTCACCATCAAGTGTCATCCTTTGGCAGCAGAGAGAAATGGATGACAGAACTAACAGCCAGTCATTATTCAGAGACACAGTCTATGTTAGAGCTCTCGATCAAATCCCTTTACTTGGAGGTCAAGAAATTATGTGGTTTTTGAGGCAGAAAGATTTAAAGACTCAGAGAAGGTATAGGATACCAGGAGAAAGTGGCCCCCTGAATCAATTATGCAAGGCACATAAGAGCTCACAGAGACTGACACAGCAACCACAGGGCCTGCATGGTTCTACACCATGTCCTTTGTGTATATATTATAGTTATTAATTAGGTTAGTGTTTTTTTTTAATCAGACTACTGAATAGGGTAATGAATTGTGTTTTCTGGGTTTTCTGTCCTGCCTGGTTTTTGTCATCCCACTAGGTCCCACAGCCATTTAGCCCCAAAGGAATCACACAGAAGTCTACCTTAATCATAAACTGATTGTCCCATTAGTTCAGGCTTCTTATTAATAATTATAACGTACATTAGCCCATTATTCTTGTCTAAGCTAGCCACATGGCTTGATACCTTTTTCAGAGGGTCAGGTCACATCTCCATTCTTTGTGAAAACTATATTTGTTTAAAAAAGGGGGGATAGTAATAGTGGGTAATGGAGGGAATACTTGTGAGCTATTATTCATGGATAATTTACATTGGTATAGTTTTTGTATATTGATACAAGTTAAAATTATATTTGTCACTTTTGTTTACATTATTGTACACCTATACAAAGTTATTTTGTCAGATTGTGTATATGTATGTTATTATCTCTTTTAGGACAAATGTTTATATTGATACAACTTTTAGGATATATTTTCATATTGCATTATATATTACTCCTACCACTGATCAAGGTACTTATATATTGTTTACATTTTGAGGTCATTGTCCTCATTTGTTGCACACTTGTCTACAGATTATTTAATATTCTGATATGAAGTTTTAGTTTTTAAGTTATACAGGTATTAATTATTATAAGTCAATAGTTGTTTATGCTTGCTTTACATACAGTTAGATCAGTTAGGTTCTTTAGATACTTAGAGATTGTATTCTGTCTATCTAGGTAATCTTCAACCGCTTCCAGGATAGGTGCAGTATGACATTTAAATAACTTAGGGTTCTGTTGACATGAGACATCACTGCTTCTGATAGCACCAATCTGTTCTGGAGAGAATGTTGAGCACCAAAGAGCACTTAGAGCTTGTTTTCTTCTTGGAAAAACTGGCCTTTGGTCAAGGAACTGACAAGCCTCAACCACTGACAAGTTAAATGATATCCAGAAATGAATAAGAAGGACTGTCAAATCTTCCCAAGACAGGATAAGACAGTTTTGAAAAATTCCCTGCTCAATAGCACCACCCTATTCCAAATGATGCCAACCCAGAAAACTGTATCCACAAAAAGCCTGGCAGAGCTTGGGAAGTAATCTAGACAGAAAAAAAAAATAGAGTTAAGCATGGCTTATTGATAGCAGCATTTTCTCAAATGGGGTCTGTTCACTAGAGACAAGCACTTTCATTTAAGAGAAGCTTCCTGACTCAGCTTTAGATGGAAAACACTGCAGCTCTTTAAGAGGTCCTGACACAAAACACTTAAATGGTTTTGATAAAAGCTGACTGCATGCTATTTGGTTTTCAGCAATGGCAGGAAAAAAAGCTGGACCATTTTAAAATACTGGCTTTCTGGGCCATCCTGCCACTGCAAACTCTGACTCTTTGAGGCAGGAGGTCTGGCTATAGAGAGAGCATTTGAGCGCTATTTTTGGACACACTGTTGCAGCTTGCTTGCTGGCAAGGACCTTGAATGCCATAGAGTTGTGGCAATAAACATGGCTCCAGCCTGTACCTCTGCCATGAGCCTGTAATTTCACAAAACTAAGGAATGGGCTGGATCTAGCCATCAAAGCCATGGCTTTAATCCTCTCCATATTGCTTAGCAAATTAAAGACTCATGTGGTCAGAAAAAAAGAGATATAGAGTAAAGAGAGAGTCAAAGATGAAGAAAACTTTTAAATGGTTTACAGTGTGTCAATATATGCAGGCTAAAGATTAAAGTCCTTAAAATAAAAAAGAAAGAGTAGTTGGGTGTGGTGGTACACACCTTTAATCCCAACACTTGGTAGACAGAGGTAGGCAGACCTTTGTGAGCTCAAGGCATGGTGGCACACCCTTTAATCCCATCGCTTGGGAGGCAGAGGCAGAGAGACCTCTGCGAGTTCAAGGTGTGGTGTCACACACGTTTAATCCCAAAACTTGGGAAGCAGAGGCAAACACCTCTGTGAATTCATGGTGTGGTGGCACATACCTTTAATCCTAACACTTGGGAGGTAGAGGCAGGTGGATTTCTGTGTGTTCAAAGACAGTCTGGTCTACAAAGGAAGTTCTAGGACAGCCAAAGATATACAGAGATCCTGTCTCAAAAAGTAAATATAAAAGATATAGAGGTTAAAGTAAAGCCACATAGAGATGGAAAATACACAGAGAATCTGGATGCTGTATGTTTTTATGCCTCTTTGAATTGTTTGAATGCTGAGGAAAGAACAACGGGTGCTAAAAAGATATTTGTTTATAAATTCTGCTAAATTAATTTAAGACAGGTATTTAAAAAATACCTTGACTTCAAAATTGAAGTCAAAAGGTATGTTACTTTGGAGAATAGATTTTGCTTTTGTTTCCACAAGAAATGAGAGGATGTGGATTCATTCTGAGTTAAGAAAAATCAGGTTTGATCAAGGAAGACCACCTGAGAAATCTCCAATAGGAACAGATGGCCTGGATGTTTGAGTTCTCAGATTCAAGACTTCTGCATGAGATGATCAAGATTCATGGGATACTTCAGAAAGGACTTAATCATAATTCTAAATTTTCTTTAGGTCCCCATAATATTATCAGTGTCCTTAACCAGCAAAAAGAAGCCTGGAAAACTATGCCCACATTCCCAAAAATTAGAACATGGATGTTCTTGTTTTTTTTTTGTTTGTTTGTTTGTTTTTAAGAAGAGGAAGTGGGGCAGGACAATTGTCTACATTCTGTATTCTGTCAGTTATGTTTTAAATAAATGCTGATTGGCCAGTAGCCAAGCAGGAAGTATATGCAGGACAACCTGATAAAAAGTGGAGGTGGGTCAATGAGAATGGGAGAATTCTGGGAAGGAGGAAGCCCATTCCTCCCCAGTCCTGTCCAGACACTGAAGAAGCAAGATGTGACCTGCCCCACTGAAAAAGGTATCGAGCCATGTGCTAACATATACTAGAATATTGGGATAATATAAGTTATAATTATTAATGCAACTGACATGATGTTTCCTTCCTGAGGACTAGTTTTCAATTGACCAAAACACAGAGTTTACTACTTAGTCCCTATAGATATGTCTACAAAACATTATTGTACCATGGCTCAGTAAACATTGCAGAAGAGGAGTCATAAAAATGTAAAAGCCTATAGACAAGGTATCTATATAGATATATAGATTGTATCTCTTCATAATATCAGAATCTGTACCCACAAATTTTCTCCAATTTGACTGCACAAATGTGTTTGTTTCTGAAACTCAACTTAAGGACTCTACACCATCACTTGCTTCTTGAAGACCTTATTCTCCACTTTATTTTTTCCAAAGGGCTGTTTTCTACAGTGCACAGGAGGCATACTTTCCTTTCATGTATATTTTCTATGGGTTCCTGCCTCTGACCTCATTTCATTCCTGATATTGAAATTTCAACACTGACTGAGTAGTGCTCTTTTAATGCAATTCTTCCCAAGTAGAAGTCAATGATTCAGGGAATCTGGCAATCAGAAAATCACAATCAAGAAAAGAAGTGATGATTCATTCATGTCTTCAGCCAGCTAAAATGATGCAAAGTAATGATTCCACTGACATAGTGAATGACTGTAAAATAGTATTAGACTCTTGCCCCATATTATGCATGGTGGAAAGTGAAGCCTTGTTTGTACAATGCAACTCTGAAAATGGAAATGGAGGGACTTGAGGGCCAATAGCACTGTCTCATAGAAATCAGAGCTTTTGTGAGCTTTGTAGTATGAACACTGCTCCTAAAAGCTATTTCTACCACATGCCATGTACCAAAAAAAGAAGATTTTCAATTTTTTCATTGGTTAATGGGAAAAGCAGAGACTCTCTAAGGGGATAATTAGCAAAAAAAAATGGGTCTTTACAGGGTTAGTACTAAATGGGAAATCTAAGAAAGGGTTACCACCTTCCTGTCCAGGGCCCAAAAGGCTTTATTAAAAGAATCTGACCCTTTATATTTGGGACTTAATAAAGACACATCTCTGTTTATACCACTGAGCTCTGCAAGCTGTATAGCGTACCTGTATGAGCTGAGGGATGTGCTTTCTTTAATCTATACTTGACCTCATAACTCAGATGCCTAACCTGTTTTCAGATGGTGCATAGGCTACTCTTCTTCAACCTACATATCCCAACCTAAAGAGTTTGGGGAAAAATGTACATCTTGCCACTGAAAGCATCCATGACTGGATTTTGTGGCCATCACTGGAACAATCTGAATATTGTTGTGTGTAGTGGCAAATTCTACTTCTCAGAGAAACTCAACTGTAGCACTCTGTATGTAGTGACTTGCTCACATGACTGTCATTAATGAAAAAAGTTTTCTTGGATGGACTATAATGTACCATATACCTGCTTTCTTGGCTTTAAAAAATAACTCTTAAAGACAGAGTAGGGGAAGTGATTATAGAAAGAAGTGATATTTTGAAGATTAGTCTGATGCCTGAGACTATCTATACTTTGATTGCAGTGAAACAATTCATGGATTCATTTGGTATACTAGCACAGAGAGTGCCACAGTCAGAGTTAAGGAATCAAGTAATGCATCTTGGGTATAAATGGAGAAAAAAAAAACGAGGTTTGTAGAGGGCACAAAGTGCACACAGATAAGCACTGGAGAATCCAGGAGAATGAAACTCACAACAAGGCATATTTCACAGGAAAGGGATGTTTAAAATGTCATTCCTGAAATGCCGGAATGGGTGTAGTTTACAATTTGGTGATCCTTTGCTCTATGAGGAGTCAGGTTCAGCCTGTGTCTTCCAGCATTTGTTTTACTTATCACAAACCATTCCCCCCTAAAATTTTGAGCATTGTTTCTATACCATAAAACTCATCCTTGTGACAAACATCATTTTTAATTTGAAACAGCTTAAGTAACATCTGTGTTATCTCAGAGTCAGGTCAATATGTTTGTCCCAGTCATTTCCCTAGCTCCTTTATCTGGAGCATTGTTTCAAACTCAACAAAAACTTTATAACAGGCAAATCAATATGTAATTTACAAGTGGCTTCAAGGTAAACATGTCTTGAGCATTATTGTACTCATGAGTTTAAGTTAATTATCATCTTAAAAACTATTTTCCAAAACTGTGCTATGCGAATATATGGCAAAAACATACAAGCTAATGTCAGACTCTAGAAGTTCTAACCATTTACTAAATCAGACTGTCTGGGTTTCATTCCTCCTTCACCCTGATCATTTTTCCCTTCCTGCTATACAGTCTGCTGGGACATTTCCACAGCTGGTGCCAAACATGGGGCACATGACACATAGCTCCCCACTGAAGGAAAAATCATTTTTAAAATAGAACTTAGGGGTTTAAGAACCTCAGTCTTCCTACTCAAAAAAGATCATGATCATAAGTGACAAAGTGAAAATTAATATTTTTTTCTCAGTTCTTTGTGACAAAACATTTAATACAATTATTGGGAAAATCCGTAAGGTCCAAAAGAACACAATATTCAGAGCGACATTTTTCCAACTTCACATTCAAAAGAACTAACATAAACAGAGCATATGAAAAGGTTCATCAAATCCCTGTTAAATATTTTACAAGTTTGAGTACAGTAATATATTGACTGGACACTCAGGTGTGGAAAAGAAGTTGAGAAAGAGAAAATCTTCTGCCACACATCTTGGCTTATCTTCTCAGGACGGGCCAGAAAGGATTCCAGTCATTTAGGTTTTTCAGTGGTCACAGAGACATATCTGCCCTCTTGCTCACCCCAGAAATATGGGTGGAACTCAAAGTTCTCCACTCCATGCCATAGTTTTTTCAGTTTCCAGAAATTAGAGGTCTGGCTCCAGGGAAACAGGATGAGTGAGACTCACTGCTCAGAGTTGAATCTTTGGCATTTCTTTAAATGTTTTATTTTCCCTTCATAGAGATTTTTGTTCAATGCCAAAGGTTTCTTCATGGGAAATTTTTGTTTGTTTGTTTGTGTTGCCCAAACATGGGAATAACTCAATATCAATGATTGATTCATAGGAGAAGAAAATTAAAGGAAAGTCCATTTTTAATATAGAAGCAATTACAGCTGGGCCATCAAGCATTTTTCAATGCAGTTTAAGTTTCTAGATATTAGTCATTTGTCATATGCTCATCTAATCAATACATAAATGAATGCTTAACTTTCATGATAAAAGCAAAAATAAAATTTTGTGTCTTCTCATTGGTTAGGTTTTCATCTATTTATCATTATTGGGATTTGGGATTTGGCTATCCGATTTACATAATTTTTTGTAATTGCAATTAAATACTACATATATTGATGTGTGAGTCCCCCCTGTGTGCTGTGATTACCATTAATGTATAAAGAAACTGCTTTGGACCTACAGCATAACAGAACTTAGGTAGGCAGAACAAGCTATGCTGAATGCTAGGAAAAAGAAAGGCAGAATCAGAGAGATGCCATGGAGTCTCCACAAAAATCAGACATGCAGGAACTTTGCTGGTAAGCCACTGCCAAGTGGCGATACACTGATTAATGGAGATAGGTTAAATGAATATGTAAAAGTTAGCCAATAAAATGCTAGGGCTAAGGAGCCAAACAGTGATTTAAGTAATATGGTTTCTACATGACTATTTGGGGCTGAACAGCCATGAACTAACTAGCATCTTCCTCCAACAATATACAATATAGTGTGTGTATGGATATTAATGTATTAAATACTGCTGCTGCCAAAACAGTGTCTCATAGAAATAATACCTTACTAGTAAAAAGCTTACAGAAATTATAGTTCTAAATGAAATGCGTTCCATTATTTCTTCTACACTGATAATAATTGGGAGTTTATATTTCATGTTACTCAGGATCTATAAAGAATCACTATCCACTTCCCATAGCCAAGAGGATAACTATATGTTTTTCCTTGGGTTCACCTTCTTATTTAGCTTCTTTAGGTTCACCAGGTATACACTCCGTGACCTTTATTTATGGCTAGAAACCAATTAATTGCCGGGGAGAAAATTGAGATCTTGGGGGTGGGGTGGGTTGGTGATAGGGGGGACGGGGAGAGAAAAGTGAGAAGGGGAGGATTGGGGGAACTTAGGGAAACAGGAAGATTGGAATAAAGGAAGGTTGGATAGGGGAGAAGGGAAGCACATATCTTAGTTAAGGGAGCCACCTTAGGGTTGGCAAGAGACTTGAACCTAGAGTGGCTCCCAGGAGCCCAAGGCGATGTCCCCAGTTAGTCCCTTGGGAAGCTGAGGATAGGGAACCTGAAATGACCCTATCCTATAGCAATACTGACGAATATCTTGCATATCACCATAGAACCTTCATCTGGTGATGGATGGACATAGAGACAGAGACCCACACTGGAACACTGGACTGAGCTCCCAAGGTCCCAATGAGGAGCAGATGGAGGGAGAACACGAGCAAGGATGTCAGGACCACGAGGGGTGCACCCACCCACTGAGACAGTGGGGCTGATCTATTGGGAGCTCACCAAGGCCAGCTGGACTGTGACTGAAAAAGCATGGGATAAAACCGGACTCTCTGATCATGGCGAACAATGAGGACTGATGAGAAGCCAAGGACAATGGCACTGGGTTTTGATCCTACTTCATGTTCCGGCTTGGTGGGAACGTAGCCAGTTTGGATGTTCACCTTCCTAGACATGGACGGAGGGGGGAGGACCTTCGAATTTCCACAGTGCAGGGAACCCTGACTGCTCTTTGGATTGGAGAGGGAGGGGGAGAGGAGTGGGGGGAGGGGGAGAAAAGTGGGAGGAGGGGGAGGGAAATGGGAGGCTGGGAGGAAGCGGAAACTTTTTTTTTCCTTTTCTCATTAAAAAAAAAAGAATCACTATCCAAAATATTTTTTCTTTTTATTATTATTATACAAATTTTCACCTCCTCCCTTCCTCTCATTTCCCTCCTCCTCCCCCCTTTTCCCTTCACCCCTCTCCAGTCCAAAGAGCAGTCAGAGTTCCCTGGCCTATGGAAAGTTCAAGGTCCTCCCCCTCCATCCAGGTCTAGGAAGTTAAGGATCAAAACAGATTAGGTTCCCACAAAGCCAGTACATAGAGTAGAATCAAAACTCAGTGCCTTTGTCCTTGGCTTCTCAGTCAGCCCTCAATGTCAGCCATATTCAGAGAGTCTGGTTTGATTACATGCTCCATCAGTCCCAGTCCAGCTGGCCTTGGTGAGTTCCCATTAGATCGGCCCCATCATCACAGTGGATGGGCACACCCCTTGGGGCACTGACTTCCTTGCTCATGTTCTCTCTCCTTCGCTCCTCATTTGCACCTTGGGCACTCATTCCAGTGCTCCAATGTGTGTGTCTGTCTCTATCTCCAACCTAGATGCCCCTCAATGGAAGAATGGATAAAGAAAGTGTGGAATATATACATATTAGAGTACTACTCAGCAGTAAAAAACAATGGCATTTTGAATTTTGCATGCAAATGTCTTGTGTCAATGTTAGCTGATGGCACATCTGGATAAAAAAGGCTTTATGCCAATTTGTGCACCTGCATTGAGAATTGGTCCCATTTCCAGTACCCATAGCAGATCAAGCCACACACAATCAGAGGGCCTAGTTCAGTTTTATGCAGGGTCTGCAGCTGTCACTCCAGAGTCTGTCAGCTCCTATAGCATGGGTCAGTTGTCTCTGATTTCCCCCATCATGATCTTGACCCCCACATTGATCATATATGTCCTCCTCTCTCTCTTCACATATATAACAATAAATTTATATGATTGTAAAAGTCTACTAAAGTGAACAAAATTTGGATTGTGATGTATATCTAACTACTTACATGTTTGCTAACAACAGGCTACAAAAATATTTAACTAAATAGCAACATGTATTTGATAAATAAGATACATGTGAAAAATAAGATCTATAATATCTTAAGCTATATTAAGGAAATTATAGGCTAACTTAAAATTACATGTCTGACCTCCCTGTCTTTGTGAATATATTTATGGATTAAAGTTTCATTTTGATGTTAAGGGACTGTGTTTTTAAGGCTCAAACTTAACAGGAATAAAAACTATAAAATCCTAAACATATGAAAGCTACTAACTTCTTATCATTCAGGTGCACCACACCTGGCCTACCCCATGGGGACCTTACAGAATACATCACCCCTGCATGCATGACAGACAGTACTCTGGCCAGCTGTGTGGTCTCAACATGTTGATTTAAAAGGTATAATTGCACATACTCCTTGTTCTTCTTTTTCTTCCCCTTTCTCCCTCCCACTCACCTCTCTCTAGCTCTCTGCCTTCATTCACCTCTATCTCTCACGTTCCCCTCTCTTCTCTCCTTTTCTTTCTCTCCCTCTTCCCTTTCCACTCTGTGCTACCTTTCTCTCTTCCTCTCTTTCTTCCCTTTCAACACTTCATTCCACTTTCCCAATAAAACACCCTATGTAAGCTTGACTACATGGTGCCATTATTCCTCATTTGCCATGGTTAGATCCAAACAAGGTCTATATTGTGCAGCACCATAACACTGGTGCTGTGAGAGACTCTGCAGGCTTTGCTGGTAGTTCCTCCTGCCCTGGCAGTTTGAGGTGTGTCATGACCCTGTAACCTTCAATCTGGTCACTTTTTCAACGGAAGGATCACTGAATGCTTCTATCCAACACCACCATAATCAATAACAGTAAGCCTCTCCATCTCCATCTATGTCCATGCTTCCATGAATGAGGATTCATCTCTCAACCTTTGTTTATTATCTTTAAGACACACCCACAAGCCCTAGTACTGGGCAACCACACATCTCTCAGGTTCAAAATTACAGTTGACCCCTGTCCATCATGATGACATAGACAACCATGTGTTCCCACTCACAACAGCTCCTGGACAATTGGGTGATGACTTGTACTGTCTTGTCTGTTTACGATGAATTTCTGGGACGCTATAGTTCAGCATCTTGACCTTACCTTTACCTCACTCACAGAAAATATACATACCTCAATTCTTCCCTCATATATCAGTTCACACAAGTGTTTATCAGCACCCAATATCCAGGTATGTCATAGGACCTTCAAAAAAATTTTCCAGTATATGATAGATACAGAAGACACAATGTTTTTAACTTTTATCTTCACTGCATATTTTATCTCTATTCTTTTTCCCTGTGCTGACTACAGACAGGCAGTGAGTCTGGAGCAGGTGTGCCATTGGTGCCCTGAACCTGTACCTTCCCTTCGGCATGTATAGGACTTGGTGCAGCTTGTTGGACCTGCATTGCCACTGACTCCCCTCTGGAAAATAATGCAACCCAAGAGATGTCAGGCATATTCCTGGCCCTCATGGTTTTGTTCTGTGCCACACACAGAGCATAGACCTATCTGAATTATACTTGACTTCTCAAGGGAATCCATGAAAAACAGGAGGTCCTGGATATATGTGCTGCAGAAACCAAGAGACCATGGATGCAAGCACAGATTAATATACCCAGAAAAGTTTTTATTCACCATTGATAGAGAAAACAAGATAGTCCATGAAAAAAAAGAGATTTAAAAAGTATGTATCCACAAACTCAGAAAGTGCTAGAAGGAAAACCACAAACCAAGGAAGATAACTACACCCACAATAACACAGGCATCTGATAAAGCCCTACCAGCATAACCCAAAGAAGGAAAACACACAAACACTACTACTGAAAAATAACCAGAATTAACAACCACTGGTCATTAATATTGATTAATATTAATAGACTCAACTCATATATAAAAAGACACAGGCTAAGAGAATGGATATGAAAACAGGATCCACCCTCCTGCTGTTTACAAGAAACATACCTCAAACTCACTACCTCAGAGTAAAGGGATGGGAAAAGGTTTTCCAATCAAATGGACCTAAGAAACAAGTGGGTATGGTTACCCAAATATCAAACAAAATTGATTTCACACCAAAATCAATAGGAAGAGATGGAGGACACTTTATACTCATATCAGAAACAATGCATCAAGATCAAGTCTCAATCCTGAATATCTATGTCCCCGAGTCAAGAGCACCCACATTGTAAAAGAAACATTACTAGAATTTAATCCCACAATGAACCCAACACACTAAAAGTAGATTTCAAAATTCACAGACCTTGAAAGAATGATACTCAACTTCATATGGAAAAACAAGAAACCCAGGATAGCCAATGCAATCCTGTAAAATAAAGGAACTGCTGGAGGCATTACCATCCCTGACTTCAAGCTCTATTACAGAGCTACAGTAATGAAATTAGCTTGGTATTTGCATAAAAACAGAAACATTGACCAATGGAATTGAATTGATGACCTGGATATGAATTCACATACCTATGAACACCTGATTTTTGACAAAGAAGCAAAAAAGATACAATGGAAAAAAAGAAAGTGTCTTCAACAAATGGTGCTGACATAACTGGATGTCAACATGTAGAAGAATGAAAATACATCCATATCTGTCACCATGCATAGAACTAAAGTCCAAATGGATTAAAGACCTCAGTATAAATCTGATCACACTGAACCTGATAGAGGAAAAAATGGGAAGTAACTTTCAATGCATGAGCACAGGAGACCAGTTTCTCTGTATAACCCCAGTAGCACAGAAAATAAATGCATCAATAAATAGATTCGACCTCCTGAAACTGAGAAGCTTCTGCAAAGCAAAGGACACAGTCAATAAGACAAAAAGGCAGCCTACTTAATGGGAAAAAATCTTCACCAAGCCCACATCAGAAAAAGACTTATCTCCAGAATACATAAATAACTCAAGAAATTAGACATTGAATTCTAAATAACCCAATTAAAAAGTGGTGTACTGAACTAAACAGAGAATTCTCATCAGAAGAATTTCAAATGATCAAAAGATACTTAAGGACAGGCTCAACTTCCTTAGCAATCAGGGAAACGCAAATCAAAACAACTCTGAGATACCATCTTACACCTGTCAGAATGGCTAAGATAAAAAACACTAATGATAGCTTATGCTGGACAGGTTGTGGAACAAGGAAAACACTCATCTATTGTTGGTGGGAATGCAAACTTGTGCAACCACTTTCAAAATCAGTGTGGCAGTTTCTCAAAAAACTGGGAATCAATCTACCTCAGTATCCAGCAATTTCACTATTAGAAATATCCAAAAGATTCAATCTACTACAAGAACATTTGTTCAACTATGTTTATAGCAGCATTATTTGTAATAGCCAGAACCTGGAAACAACTTAGATGCCCCTCAACTGAAGAATGAACAAAGAAAGTGTGGCACTTCTAGACATTAAGTACTACTCGGCAATAAAAGATAAAGACACCTTGAATTTTGCATGCAAACGGATGAAATGAGAAAACATTATCCTGAGTGAGGTAACCCAGACTCATAAAAACTAATATGGTATGTACTCACTCATAAGTGGATACTAGTCATAAATAAAGGGCAATGAGCCTACAGTTATGGATGCTAGAGAAACTAAGTAATAATGTGAACCCAAAGAAAAACATATATACACCCACCTGGAAATTGGAATCAGACAAAAATTTGGCACCATGGGGGCAGGGTGTAGAAAGAAGGGGATAAGGAGGGTTGAGGAGAACTTGAGGGAATGGGATTATCGAGATGGAGAAAGGACAGATATGAGAGCAAGGAAAGAGATATCTTGATTGAGGAAGCCACTATGGAGTTTGCAAGAAACCTGGCTCTCGATAAATGACCAAGAACCCACAGGGATGACCCCAGCTAAGACCCTAAGCAATAGAGGAGAGTGTGTCTGAACTGACCTTGTCCTGTAGTCAGATTGATTGTTATCTTAAATATCACCATAGAACCTTCGTCCAACAACAGATGAGAACAGAAGAAATGATACACATTGGAGCACTGGAAACCATGAGCTACTGGAGTTACTGCCATCAATTACTGGATGAAGAGTATATAATGACAATTATGGTGGTTATCAATCTGATTAAAGGGGAAACCAGTTTAAATACCCTCTACACTTTGGCAGGGAGTCTTAGCTGCTGTCTTCCTTGTTGATTCCTGGGAGTTTTCCTAGTACCAGATTTCTCCCTAACTCCATAATGGCTCCCAATACCAATATATCTCTTTCATTGCTCTCCCTTTCTGTACCTACCCGAACACAACTGTCCCATTCCCTCATTTCCTCGTTCTCTCTCACCTTTGACCCTCCTTCTGCTTCTCCCATTTTATTCAGGCACTCTTCTTCATTCATGCTTCATAGTGGCATCCATGTACATCTTTATTAATATCCTCCTTGTAACCTAGTTTCTCAGGGGCTGTGGATTGTAGTGTGGTTATCCTTTGCTTGACATCTATTACCCACATTTTAGTGAATATATACTGTGATATATACTGTGTTTTCTCTCTGGGACTTGGTTACCTCACTTGTGATGATTTTTTTTTTCTAGTTCCAAACATATACCTATAAATTTCAAAATGTCAAGTGTTTTTTGTAATTCAAACTTCCTTTAATTAAATTGTTATCCTATTTACCCCCTCTTTTTCCTTTTTTATTATTTTATTGCACTATACAATTTCTCTACTCCATTCCCTCCCTCCCCTCTTGCCTTCTACCCTCACCAATGACAGCTATGCTTCCAATTCACTCAGGACATTTTGCCTTTTTCTCCTTCTTATGTAGAAACATGTATATCTCTTTTAGGGGCTTTCTCTTGTTTTGGTTTCCTGAAGTTTTGGACTGTATGATGTTTATTCTTTGCTTTATGTCTAAAAACTTATGAATGAGTATATTATATATTTTTCTTTTTGAGTTGATTTACTTACACAATATGGTTTTTTTCTAGATCCATCCATTTCTCTGAAAATGTGAAGCAAATATTTTTTAGCACTGAACAGAATTCCACCTTGTAAATGTATCACATTTTCCTTATCTAGTCTTCAATTGAGGAAAATCTAGGCTGTTTCCAGGTTGTGACTGTTATAAATAATACTTCTATGAAAATAATTGAGCACGTGTCATTGTGGTAAAATTGAGCAACCTATAGGTATATACACAATGGTGGTGTGACTTGGTCTGGAGATAGAATGTTTCTTAATTTTCTGAGAAATTGCATAACTGATTTCTAAAGTGGCTATACAAGTTTGCTCCAATCAAAAATGGAGGATTATTTCCATTACTCTGCTTCCTGTCCAGCATAAGCTATTCTTGGTGTTTTGATCTTGGCCATTCAAATATTTATAAGATGAAAACTTAGAGTTGTTTTGATTTGCATTTCTCTGATGTTTAAAGATGTTGAGCATTTCCTTAAATGTTTTTTATCTATTTGAGTGTCATCTGTTGAGAGTTACATGTTTATGTCTCTATACCATTTTTATTGGATTATTTGATCTTTTGATGTCAAGTTTCTTGAGTTCCTGGTATATTTCACAGCTCAGCCCTCTGCTAGAAGTTGGGTATTTTCTACATGTTAATATCTACTTCTGCCGGCACTATTTGTTGAATATAATTTATTTTTCCATTACATATTTTTAGCTGCTTACTCAAAAATCAGATGTCCATAGGCATGAGGATTGATAATTGTTCTTCAATTAGATTCCACTCATCCTTATTATGCCTTTTTATGCCAATACCAGGCTGTTTTCATTATTCTAGCTGTATAGTAGAGTTTGAAGTCAGGGATGGTGATCCTTTATTGTGTTCCTTTATTGTGCCCGATATTTTGGGCTTCTTCTGTTTAAAGTTTTCTGGTGTTTTCTTCATTTTTTATTCAAAGAAAGAAATTAGAGAAGATATTAAAAAAATGAAAAGATGCTCTTGGATAGGTAGGATCAATACAGTAAAAATGGCAAAATTAACTAATTTCTATTCATTTATTTTTCTGCCTCGTGGTTTCGTTACCTTTACTCTGTACTTCACATGTTCCTTCCTCTGAGTCCTGACATACCCATGCTACTCGGCCCTTCTTACCAGTATTTTACCTGTATTCTCAGGAAGTGGAAGCAGTCAAGGTCTCCTTAGTAAATTTGAATCATGGTGGGAGGAGGAAGGGAGGTAGAGGAGTGGGGAAGAGAAAAGTGGAGTGGGATGGAGAACAAGAGGGATTTGTAAGGTTGACTTTGGTGAAGGACAAAAAGCAAGAGTGAGGAAAGACATACCTTGAAAGTAGAAGCCGTTATGGAGTTTTGCAGGAACCCAGGCACTAGCAAAATTCTCACGATGGACCTAGATATAAGAATTTAAGTAATTGTAGAGAGGGTACCTTAACTGGCCTTCCCATATAATCAGATTTATCATTACCTTAATATCATCATAGATCCTTCATCCAATAACTAATGGAAGCAGATGTATAGATCTACAGCTAAGCACTGGGATGAACTCCTGGAGTCCAGTCCAAGAGAGGGAAGAATCTTTTCTATTTCCGATCAAAGATTACGATCAAAGGGGCCAAGAGCATGATGGGAAAACCCACAGAAACAACTACCTGAATAAGTGGGAGCTCACTGATTCCAGACTGACAACTGGGTAACCTGGATAAGAACTAACTAGACCCTCTGAGTGTGTATGACAGTTGTGTGGCATGGGTAGTTAGTGTGTTTACTAACAGTGAAACCAGTATTCTCCCTAGTACATGAAATGGCTCATTGGAGCCCATTTGCTGTGGGGGGATATCTTCCTTATCCTAGATACAGGGGAAAAGGGCTTAGTATGCTGCAAGTGACATGACAGACTTTCGTGACTCCTCATAGGAGACTTCACCTTGTCTGAGGAGTAGATGGGGCTTGACAGGGGAGAAGGTGGGTGGAGCAGAAAAACAGAAGTGAGATGTATTGCTTGTAAAGAAAAAATAGTAAAAACTAGCAAAAAATGAAAATAAAAAATGAGATGATTTAAGTTTAAGAGCTAGTTAGAAAAAAAGTCTAATGTTTTGACCAAGTGTTTTACAATTAATAAGTCCCCTTATATTTATTAGAGACCCAACAGTCCACTCAAAAAATAAGCCACCTACAATGCCTTGATATTGAATATGGACATGCAGAATATGAAGTTTTCCCAGCTAGTTTTCAGTCTTGCTTTGGCCTAGCATTTCCTCACTATACATACATTTTCCCTTTTGAAATTGTAATGTATATCATATTTTAAATTATATTAGAACTATGTGATCTGCTTTTTAATTTTTATTTTACAAAATATTATAGTTAAGAGATTGTCATAAAAATCCTTCCAGGGAAGTCTGTAGGCTGACTTCAGATCTCCTTTCCCACCAAATTTAGTCCTCACAGTCTCATCAACATTCCTGTAAAAGAACACCTGCTGAGATCTTTATTTTCTATCTCACCACATCCCCAAAGTATCACGAAAATCTCCTTCAACCTTCCTTCCCCCAAACAACGCCTTATCCCAACCTCCAACATTACCAGACTTTCCCTGAAATCACAACAGTTGAGTAGGTCACAGAAACAGGTAAACTAACTAAAGGCCTGGACCACTTCCTCCTCTCTAACAAATCCAAATCCTCATTTTCATCCCTATTAATGCAAAAAAAAAAGCTTCTTTATTCCTCCCCCAATCTTCCCATATCTCCTGTGAATTGCACAGACCTTCCTCTCCCGAGTTCCTTTCATGACCCTGCTTTGTCCCAGCCCCAAATTGCAGCAGGCACCCCTGTTCACCCCAAACCCATTCTTGACAGGAAACCAGGCAAGATAACTATGGAGAATGATCTCTCCCTCCATTTCTCTGATCCCTGTCTCCCCATTATCATCCCTGGATGTTTAGCAGAACACCTGCTGTGGTCTCTCTTTCATCTCTGGCCCATTATCAAAGGATCACAAAGATCTTCTCCTCCCACTTTCCTACACTAACTCATCTCATTATCACAGCATGCAACATCTGCAGGAATTGCCTGCAAATGAGTAACTGAGTAGGGCATGGAAACAGAGGAAACAGAAACAGGAAAGGAAAACAGATAACCAACAAAGACAAAATGAGAAATCAACACATACATCTGTAATCATCCCAATCCCACATGACAGAATAAAATACAGACCATTGGGAAGTAGAAAAGATTTCCTGGATAAATTGGGAGCATAGGGACCATGGGAGAGTGTCAAAAGGGGAGGAGAGAGGCAGGGAAGCAAGCAGAGAAAGATGTAGAGCTCAATAAAATGAATAAAAAAGACAGATAATAACAGTGAGGAGATTATTTCTGTACTAGAGACCAGTGACCCAATTACAGTAGTTATAATTATAAAAATAGCAATAAATTAATTTACAACAAAGACTACGCAGTGTTTCCCCATTCACATAGTTACTACTTAGCAGCATACAAAATGTATCTGTATACAAATCAATACCTTAAAAGTACTTATGTATGGGCATATAGTTCCTTACTAAATCAGTTACTTAGTGTGAGTGAAGCCATGATTCTGTCTGTAACGGGAGAAAGGAATCTGTATTTCTTTGCTTTCTAAGCTTCAATTTTTTTCTGCATTACTATGTAGAATCTACAGCTGTTAGAGGAGTGAACTGCGGGTATTTGTTAAAGGGTGACATATTTGTTTTGTTGTATTTGTTAAAATAAACGGTTTTGGGGAGGTCCTTGGACTTTCCACAGGGCAGGGAACCCTGATTGCTCTTTGGGCTTTCGAGGGAGGGGGACTTGATTGGGAGAGGGGGAGGGAAATGGGAGGCGGTGGAGGGGAAGAGACAGAAATCTTTAATAAATAAATAAATAAATAATAAAAATAAACGGTTTTAAATTGACATTAACATATCAAAATAAGTAAAATATATTGGAAAATACAGTATTATATTTTATGTATTATTCTTTTCGTTCATTGATCACTTAATTGTTTCTAAATAAACTATATCTAAAAAGGGTGATGCTCGGCGAAAGCACAAAAAAAAGAAAACTTCGGTCCCTGTGGTCTCCTCATCTTTCCTCTTCAGTCTCCTTCCGTCCAAGGCGCAGGACTGTGATGATCTTTACGGCGATTTTCTCGTAAGTTATTACGATTATTTTCTAAACATATTTCTAGATTATTCTGAAGCGTGGATTTAGAAACCGACCTCCTTTATTTTTCGCTGTCCTCCCCAACTCTGCTAAAGATTCTCACAGTCACTTCGTCCCTCTGAAGAGGCACTACCGGAAGTGCGTCACGGTCCCGCGGACGAGGCTGCAAAGGAAAGGGAAGGAAACCAGAGGGACCAAAGTTTCTCTTTCTTTGCGGTTTCCCCGGAGCAGCAAATACCGACGCACTTCCGGATGGAAGCCGAGTTAGCTATGACCGAGAAATTTCATTGATTAAATGAAAGTTTCTTTTTCTTTGCAGTTTCCCACGAGCCGCAAACACAGTCGCACTTCCAGGACGCAGGAGATGTCGTACCTTTCGGTGGGGAATTTGTTGTTTAAATCAAAGATTCTCTTTATTTGCGGTTTCCCCCAGCAGTAAACACAGTCGAATTTCCAGGTCGCAGGAGCTTGGCATTGAGCACTTTTCTTCTTCCGTTTTCATTTTTCGGATTTCATTGACTGAATTAAGTCCTAAATTGTTTAAATCATGAACTTACTAATAGACGTAGCTTTATAAATGAGACCTAATGAGAGTCTTTTGCTTTTTAACCTTGGCGTTAATTCTGTGCGGGAAAACATCTTATGCATCCATCTGCTTCTCATTTAGAAAATGAAGTTTTGCACTGAATTTTCAACAGGTTTGTCACTTAAAAGTACTAAAGACTTGAATTCCTAAATACGTTGTGGATGTCTAACACATTTTGCTTTTCTCTTGATACCATTATTTTTTTTTCTACCAATATGTCTCCAAACAGAAAGCTAGAGACTTACTTTAATAGGAGATATTTGCTTCAGCGCCACATTATTCAATATAAAGTATCATGGCACATGTTACATCTTAAATTTTGCCACCAGGACAGTGTGTGTGTGTGTGTGTGTGTGTGTGTGTGTGTGTGTGTGTGTGTGTGTAGTGTGAAGATGGTAAAGCTTCCTGATAAAGCAGAAAACAAAGTTGACCATTATGATAGGAACTTCATTCATAATCTTGTTTGGGCGTTGGAAGTAGAGTACACATATGTTCTTGAATTTCTTTATACTCAAGGAGCCAGTGAATAATCAACAGAGGGAAATTATTAACCACTAAGGCAGACTAAGGCTCAGGAGCTATCATCTAGTTTTGAGTCTCTGTCACCAGATGAAAAAAAATCACTTATCTAAGTAGACATCCTACATATATCTGGCCTTTTGTAGTCTTCTCTTCACATTAGGAAACCACTCTTCAGTCTCCAGCATCCCCCGCCTGTGATGGAAGCATTCAAACCTTTCATTCTGCTCAAAAACAGTTCCCACTGTGCCTGACTGTTAATATTGGTGATTAAGGTCAGCCTTAAAAACCTGGAACATGAATAATGGCTCAGCAGTTAAGAACACTGGCTGCTTGTCGAAAAGACCTGGGTTCAATTTCCAGTACCCATATGTCAGATTACAACCATCTGTGTCTCTAGTTCCAGGGGGTCTGACGGACTATTCTAGCCTCCATTGACACTGCAGACATATGGTACACAGATTTCAGGCAAATGCTAATACACAAACACATAAAATGAAAATAAATAAAATCTAATGTATAATCTATCATTGTAATTGGCTGTTATTAAGAAAATTGGGATTTAATTGGAAAAAAGACACCCAACATAATTGATGATGATTTTTGAAATTTATTGTTATTCCACATATTCTGATACTTTAGAAAGTCACAAATATGTGTGTTATGTTTGTAGTATAGTATGTTTATGACACAGGAGAATCACTATATATATATATACATATATATATATATATATGTATATATATATATATATATATATATCCAATTTTGCCTTAAAAAATTAATCCTGTTGTGTCACTGGAAGCAGCTTCCCTGAAGGTGATGCTAAGTAATCCAGTGTTGATGGTCCTTAGGATATTCCTTGACAACCAGTCTTTGTTTCTAGACCAGAAAAAAAAGACTCAATTTGCTGTAAACTCATATACACGAAGAAGACAGGTTTGCCTCATGGGTTGTATTATGCTCTTGTTTTATTTTTTAAGGTAGGGTTTATCTGTTTATCCTTTCCTACTCTGGAACTTGCTCTGTGGACCAAGTTGGCTTTGAATTCAGAGGTCTGCCTGGCAGTGCCTCCTAATTCTGAGATTAGGGGCATGCACCACCACCTCATGGAATTGTACTATTCTAATAAAGAAGTTATGGAGATCTCTATGTAAGATAAGGTTTGGAGGTGAGGTTTGAAGCTGAATTTTAGGGAATAAAATGTTAGTGGAAAGAATATTAAGCTAGATCCCATTGAAATGATTTATATTATTTTATAATGATTCTGGATTTTACCGCACATTCTATAAAAGGGAGCTAAATAATTATTGTATTGGTTGACTAATGAAAGAGTCAAAAGATGGCTTATTGGGAATAAGCTAGAAAGGTTCATGTGTCTTGACTGTAATTTCTCCCAATTTCTTGATTGTGAAAAATTATAGCTGTTGTTATATTTATGAGAGTAGTTTTCAGGATCACTGGAGCTTCCTTTCATTATCATCAAAACCATGGGCACTTGTTTGAAGAAAAATGACACCCATAGACCCATATGGATGGGTACTATTAAAAGGTGCAGCTCTTAGAAGGAACTGTGTTACTGGTCATGTGGGAGGGGGCTTTAATTTCATAGAAGCTGTGAAGATGAAGCCAGGATTGTCTTGGGTTCCCCATGATGGTGGAGATTCCAGAGCAATAGTATTCTTGCCAAGATAAGCTGATAGCAGTGGAACATTGCAAAGAAAGTAGTATGTTGCAGTTAGCAAACACAAAAGGTGTTGGATATCTGAAGAACATTTTGACATTAGACATGGATATGCAGTGTTGGATCTTTCCCTGATGGTTATCAGTCTTGTGTTGGTTCAGTATGTCCACACTATGCTCTCTTTCTTCTTTTTTGGATTTGTAATGTATATCCTGTGCCACTGTATGTTGAAAATATGTGATGTGCATTTACATTTTCATTTTATAGGGGATTACAGTTAAGAGAATACATGGGTCTAAGAAGATATTTTGAACTTTGGACATTTAAACAGTGTTGTTACTGTGACAGACAATGCAGACATTTACAGTTGGACTATATGAATTTTACATTATCATATGACTACAATCCTATGGGGCCAGAAAGTAGAAGATGATGATTTTAATTAAAATGGCTCCCATCATTCAATAGAGAGAGGCACTATTATATGATATGGCTTTCTTAGATTAAGTGTGGCTTGTTCAAGAAACTGTATAACTAGAGGTGAGCTTTGAAGTCTCAGAATTTAAGGAAGACTCATAATCTCTTCGTGCTGCTCAGCTCCTTCCCTAGTACATCTTCCTGGATGCCACCTTGTTTCCCTACTTGACAATAAAAGACTAAACATTTGAGCTGTAAGCCAGCCCCAATTTAATATTTTCCTTTATAAAAAATTTCCATAGTCATGGTGATCTTTATCAGCAATTGGCCATGCTTAAGAATATATGGTACTCATTGTCATATTGTCACTTAAATTGATAATCACTGCTGTCCTTTAATTCCAAATTAAAGAAAGTTTTGTATTTCAAGGAGTCCTGTCCCTGTCCATCCAATTTTTCCTGATGTGACAGCAACCACTTCATTTTAAGAATAGCTTGAAGGAGGTAACTGTCAGCCACTATTCTGAACAGACACACACAGGACAGTTTCACAGAAGAAACTTCAACCACAAAGGATAGTATCCAGCCTAGGCTGCATTTTCAGAATCTTTCTAAAAAAATAAAAGAATGTAGTGGCAATGATGAGAAGAACAGACAAAGAAACAAAAAGTTATTTTATCTGAGGTGCTAGTAAGACAAACATTAAAGGAATCAGTTAAGATTTTAGGGTTGACCAAAAGGACAGTATAGATTAGATCAGATTATTATGATTATTTTCAAAATCTTTAAAACAGAGGGTATAGCTCAATATTATCATGCATGCTCAGTATGCCTGATGTCCTGGCTTCGAGGCTGTACAATATTATTCTTTTCAAAATCCTTAAAGCATATGGGTTTAGGTCGGTTGTAGTATGCATGCCCAACATGTTGGAGCTCATGGGCTGAACCCCAGCATTACTGTCAAAAATTAATCTGTAGCACAACCAAGAGGACTTTATAGGTAGAATGATTTCCAGCCAAGACTAACACCCAGAGTCTCATCCAAGAAAGTCTTATGACAGAAACAGAATTGAATTCCTCAAATTTTTCTTGAACCAATTAAAATACCACCAGCCATTTATAAGTTAATTTAATTTTATTACCTTAAGGTGAGTGAACATGAAACCATCATTTATTACTTGTGTTCAAGATAGTTATTTTTCAGACAATATATTCTGATCATACCACCCCCATGCTTGCCGCCAGCCAAGCCATCTAATGCCTCTATTTTTCTCTCATTTTCGAAACATGTAGCCAAATTTTTAAAAACTAACCATAATAGAACACAGTCTGGAAACAGAGAAGAGAATGAGAGACAGAGAGATTCAGAGACAGAGCCCATTACAAGCAAAGAGAAAAATGTTCTCACACAATACCCACAAAAGCACAAAATTGGAAATCACAATATGTAAGCATATTACCAGAAAGTAAAACAAGCACAGACAGAGCTTTATGAACCAAACAAAATAATAATAAACACTTGTGTTCATATGAGTTAGCTGTCTACTGTGTGGCATGGGGCTTCCACCTGAGAATAGTTGACATGTCCAGTGGAGCTCCATCTAAGTAAACTAATTTTTCCTTTGGGAACAGTTGCCAAATTGAGATAGCTTTTTTGTGAGAGATGACAGATTATGTCCCCTTCCTCATCTCAGTGCTGAGACCCCATATGACTTGGGTCTGTGTATACTTGCTGACTGCAGTCTCTTTGTGTGTTGAAAGGTGAAACAGTCCTGTTTTTTTCTGATAAACATTGTTTCATTGGTGACATTTCTCCAATCCCACTGGTTCTTAGAATCTATGTTTCTCCTGCAGTTTTCTGTGCACTGAAGGGAAGGTTTAGATGGAGACATGTTTATGACTGGATGATCCAAGATCTTTCATTCTCTGCACATTTTCCAGGAGCAAGTCTCGGGATTTGTTCCCATTTATTGCAGATGGTATCTTTTCTCTGGATGACTGAACAACCCACTGATCATGGATACAACAGAATGTCATTGCAAACATTACTTTTCTGTATTTCTTTAGCAAAACAAAATTACCTGTTTTTTCATAGGTTCATGCAATACTTAGTCCCAGTTACCTGGATACAAGAACAATGTCAGTCTGGGCAGTGGTGGCCATTATTTATATTCCAGGACTCTGTAGACAGAGGCAGGTGAATCTCTGTGATTCAAAGTCAGCCTGTTCTACAAGAACTAGTTCCAAAACAGCATCCAAAGCTACAGAGAAAACCTCTCTAGAAAAAAAAAAACAAATACAAAAAACAACAACAAAATAAACAAACAAACACAAAAAGAGCAATGTCAAAAATGTGTATTTTCTCGAGGCTTTAAATCTAATCGCATAGTGTTTGCTTACTTCCATTGTAGAACAAACAGTTCAGAGTTGGCCTTATGTTTAAGTTTCTCCCAAAGAAGCATGCAGAACACCTTCCAATACTATTCTGTCATTGTGAGGGCTTCAGGAAGGCACATGCTAAACGTCTCTGTGTTTTAAGAGATACGTAGGTGTTACAGTAAGCAATAGGGCCATGTCCTTAATTTGTGTAAGGAACCAATTTCCTGGGCAATATAATCACTTTTTGTGTGTGTGTTTCCATGTGAAGCCTTTGTCCAAGAAATCAATTAGATATAACCCATGCCTTGGATTGAAGAATTTATGTGGTGGAGAGAAATGTGGTTGGAGATTTCTATCCCACTTACTTGGTGATTTGATTTATATTTCTTTCATTTATAAATGATATATTAAGAATTCTGCCATAGTAGGTTTCTCTAACTTTTTACCTGGTCCATAGTTTTAGTCTTCCTGCCAGCCTTCCAACACTGCCTCCAGCTAATGTTCCCACTACAGCATGACCACACAAGTGTCTTCATTATTGCATATGGAATTTCTCCTTTCGTGGGAAACTCTTCCCTCCTTCATATTCCCTTACTCTATCCTTTACCTTTGGATTCTTGAATGTCTTTGTAAAGCTTAAAACTTAACCTCCAAATATAAGTGAATATATATCATATTTTTCTTTGCAATTTTAGGACCTCACTCAGGGTGGTTTCTTTTTTCTATTTCCATTCATTTACCTGTGAGTTTTATAATTTCATATTTTGAACAAAATGTGCACAATGATTTCCAATGTATACGTACAAGTTTTCATTTCTACCAGCAGCTGATCAAGATCCCCTTAATCTACATTTTCTCCAGCATGTGCAGTAGTTTGTTTATTGATCTTATCCATCCTGATTAGTGTAAAATGACATCTGCAAGTGGTTTTGATATGCCTGTCCACATAACAAGATTGTTGATTATTCTTTAAGTGAAACCAGCATTTGAATAGTCCTTTACGGGCCATTAGAGCAAGCAATTTATAATTGAATAGTCACAGATTAGTAGGTGCAATTCATGAAAACTAAAGCTAAGGAGGACAATGGAAGGACTACTATTCAGTGAAAAACCATAGCAGACAAAGCAGCCCATTCTTTGAGAAATTCATCACAAGGGGATACTACACAATTATATTCTGGTCAGTGTATATAAGTGTTACACAATTTTGTGCTTTCATCTTCAAATCTGTGAAGTTATAGATCTTAAGAATACTGATTTTTAATGAATTTAAATATCCTGTGTAATTGATTTTTGGGGGATGGTAAACCATGAAGTTTAAGGTTCAATTTTAGATAGGGAAAGTTAAAAATATGAGGGTAGATAAAGTAAAGAGGCTACAGAAATCCAGCACAGGGAAATGGTGAGAAAAAACAGGTTCTCGTTGTAAAATCTCCTTTATCTGCCTAGATCTCTTGTTAAAGTTAACAGATGTTGATGAGTCATTTTAAGCACAGATAACATTGCTGCCCTTAAAAGCACATGCCAAACTATACTTGATAAATCAATGACTAGTGGACTCACAGTGCCATCTAGCAGATGACAAAACAGGAAGATGGATTGAACCCTCTCCCAAAAGTTCTGCAAAAATATGAAGACACCAAAGTATATGAAAAGACTGTGCTCATTTCAAAATGATTTATGTAGTCACATTGAAAACAAAACTTAATGTCTAATTTCAAAAAGGGATGTATATATACCCTTCAGAAACAATGTACTGATAAAGGAACCTGTTTGATGTCATCTCATACAGAAAATAGCAAAATGGTTAACAATCAACTAAAATCTTTTGAGGCTGACTGTTTAAAAGAGGGATATAAAGTAACATTTTGCAATGGAAAACATGTAATACAGATTTGAATGTGGACATCACCTTGTCTCTTTTCATCATACTGCAGGATTAGGACTGAATAGGGCTGTTGGCACATTGTCCTTGGGTAGATAATGTGAAGAGCTCACACCTAAAGGGCCTTAGTAGCTCCTGGAAAGGATGGGGCATCTTCATAGCATAAGAGGAAAAGGATAAGCATCTGATTCAGGCTCCTTTCTTTGCCTACTCTCTAGGAACTAGAGTCTAGGGTCTTCCATCTCTCATTGCCTCTGACCAAGTACTCTGTCAAAGTAGCCTACTACTTTCTTTTGGATTGTACATTATTATTCTCGCCTCTGTGCTCTATTCCAATCTCACTTTCTTAAATCTCTCCTTCCTTCCTACTGAGTATCTAATGCACAGACTAGGGGGTAGTGATTGAAATCCTGAGAATTAAATGGCACTGATGCCATTGGGAGGTTCCTCAGCCATGGCCTTGGCTCCCTCATTTTTATTTAGTTGTCCTTATGTTCATCTATCTCTCTTGGTTTCAGTCATTTATACTTTTGTATGTGCATTGTTCCATCTAAAAATTCCCAAGTGAAAGACAGTAATAAAGAAAACCAAAAAGAAAGAAAGGAAAAAGAAAGAAAGGAAGATGATAAGAAAGAAAACGAAAACCACATTCCTGGAACATTTGGATTTTGAAGATTAAAAAACTTGGGGAAGAAGAAAGTGGGTGCTACAGGAAGCTCTTGTAGAAGGAAAGAAAGGATATGCAATAGGAGAAATTGCAACAGCATAAGGATAAAAGACAAGAAAAATAATATGCTGTCAATGTTGAACTTCCTTTGATTTACCTGTGTTTCTCTGTCACAGATTCCAAGATGAACATAAACTCTCCTCTGATAAGGAGACAATTTTGGTTGAAGTTCAGATTTTTTCCTTATATTGAAGCAATGGTTCTTAACCTATGGATTGAGACCCTTTTATGGTAGCATATAACATATCCTGTATATCTGATAGTTACATCAATATTTATAACAGTAGCAAAGTTACCATTATAGAGTAAAAGAAAAATAATTTTATGGTTGCAGGGGTCACCATAACATGAGGAACTAGTAAAGGATCACAGGTGTAGGAAGTTAGAGAACCACTGTCTTAAAGGCACATGTCAGATTTCCATGGCTCATTATGTTCTGGGGAGTCAGTGACTCCTGTGCTCACAGTCCACCTACCATCCTACAAAATGAAGTTACCTAAGGAAAGGTCATTTAAAAGTTCCTACATGAAAACCGGTGCCTCAGGAGCAAAGTACTGTGTTCAGTTCAGCTGAACTCTTAAAGTTTTATTTCAATATTAAAATGTCACAGCTAATGGCTGGAGAAGAGTTATATTGTTTGTGTTCATATAAATAAATAAGGAATTCTGGAACATGTCATCTTTTCCTGCTATTCTTAAAGTGAATACTACAAGTCTGTTGTTTTTTTTTTTAATTTTATTAACAAGCAGGAAAAGATGACATGGTCCAGAATTCCTTATTTTTCACCCTTCTGCATCAATACTATAAGTTATCATTTATCTATATTATACTCATCTGGAAACTCTAACTGTGATGAGTCCCAGCCACTTCTATAGAAGCTAGTGTGCTGCATTTTCCTTTATTGTTATTTTCATTTTTCAAATGACTCTCTTATTTTGTAACTTTCTATCAAAGTTATTTTAACATGAGATTTGATGATACAATGCCATACATTCTCCATATTCATGTATACATATTATGAAAGACCACTTAAAATTATCCAAGTATCAATAAACTTTCTATACTATGTTTTACAACAAGTTCAGGGACAGAGCACTTCATATCCTCACTTAATATAGCCTAACACTTGATAGTTTCTGCTAACTTTTCTCCCTAATTGGTCCTATAACTTTGCCTCTACCCTTTTATTCAAAGTTTTGGATTTTCTTATTGTCTTAGAAAAATTTGAACCAAACATTGTAATTCAGAGTTCAACACTTTATTTTCCAGAGTCACTTAGTAAGGAATTAAAACCTTGAAGATGTTGGTCGTTATTGTTTAGGGCAAGAAAACAATGAGAGACCACATGGGAACTTTGTAGACTTAGAGGAGCCTCCCTTTGAAAAGCTGTCACCAAATGGAAGGAGGCTTTGAAGAAGCGAATTAATATTGAAACCTTCAAATTCTTCCTCATAGTAAAATCATAGTAGTCTATCCCCAAAATGACTATAGTCATAGTCATTAAGTATTTTGTTTTACTTTAATTTTACAAGTTAGTATGGAAGTGTTAGAATAACTTGTGGAAATTTTTTTAAAAAAGGACAGAAATTCAAGCAAAATCGCTATTTTTTGAGTTTTAATTTTTTATAAATTCTTACAATTTTTGCTACATTAACTATATCATCTCTTCAGAAGAAACATATGAAAATGGTATGAGAATAAAAGAAAAGGGAACAGAAATTGTAATGGAATCTCCCTTGTGTCTATGGATCCTGCCATTGAAAAGTCAGTGCATTTACCACATTAAATTTCTGTTGCTTCATTTCACATGTATGATTATATGATGATTTCCATATCAGACCACAGTCATTACTGTGTGCTGTGTAACAGTTCATACATTCACAAAACAAGTAATGTATAGAAATTCACCCTTAAAATAATTATTACACAGTACATTCTTGGCAATAGATCCTGAACAGCATTAATCAAAAATGGTTAGTGGATACTCTCATTTTGCATTACAGGAAGAATCACCAGATATTAACTGTTAATGAAATGAAGGAAGCAGAACATTTTTACATATCCAAACAATTTTCTTTTCCTGGGATAGTTTTATATTTATTTATTGTTTGTCTTTTTGTATTTGGCCTGAAATTATGTTTGTTCACTACATGTAGGCCTCTTGCCCAGGGATGTCAGAAGATGGTGGTGGGTCCCTGTAATGTGTGTTATAGATATTCTCAAAAACTAGGAATAAAAGCCTCTGGTGACCAATGAGCACACACTGAATCTCATGGCACCTCACTGTCAGGACTAGTACTTTACTATCCGTATGTCTTGTTTATCTCCACCATCATTGTATATTTATATAGAAACTAACTCCCGTGACTTAGGTCCTGGAAGGGGAGTGTCAGTGCCCTGACTCGCTTGTCTAACTGCTGGCATATCTGTATATCAACCTGTAGAAGAATGAAAATAGACCCATACCTATCACCGTGCACAAAATTTAAGTCCAAATGGATCAATGACCTCAAGATAAAACCAGCCACACTGAGCCTTATAGAAGAGAAAATGGAAAGTACACTTGAACACATTGGCACAGGAGACCACCTACTAAATATAACTCCAGAAGCACAGACACTGAGAGAAACAATCAATAAATGAGACCTCCTGAAACTGAAATTCTTCTGTAAAGCAAAGAACAAGGTCAACAAAACAACAGCCTACAGATTGGGAAAATTTTTTACTAGGCCCATATAAGACAGAGGTCTGATCTCCAAAATATACAAAGAACTCAAGAAATTGGTCATCAAAAGAACAAATAATCCAATAAAAAATGAAGCACAGACCTAAACAGAGAACTCTCAACAGAAGAATCTAAAATGGCAGAAAGATACTTAAGTAAATGTTCAATATCCTTAGTCATCAGAGAAATGCAAATCAAAACGACTCTGAGATTCCATCTTAAACCTGTAAGAATGACCAAGATCAAAAACACTGATGACTACTTATGCTGGAGAGGTTGTGGGGTAAAGGGAACACTTCTGCATTGCTGGTGGGAGTGCAAGCTGGTATAGCTCCTTAGGATGTCAGTGTAGCAATTTCTCAGAAAACTAGATAACAACCTTTTTCGAGATTCAGTAATACCACTTTTGGGTATATATCCAAAGGATGCTCAATCATGCCACAAGAACATGTGCTCAACTATGGTCATAGCAGCTTTGTTTGTCATATCCAGGACCTAGAAACAACCTAAATGCCCCTTGACTGAAAAATCCAGCAATACAGCACCACTCTAGGGCATATACACAAAGGAATCCAACTCATACTATAAGGACATTTGCTCAACTATGTTCGAGTAGCATTATTTATAATTATTTATATTAGGAAGAATCTAAAAATAACCGAAATGCTCCTCATCTGAAGAATGAATAAAGGAAATGTGGTATGTTTACACACTGGACTGTTGCTAAGCATAAAAATCAATCACATCTGGAAATTTGCTGGCAAATGGATGGAACTCGAAAAAAACATCCTGAGTGAAGTTATCCAGACAAAGACAAACATGGTATGTACTCACTCATAAGTTGATGGAGGAGAGTCATTTGTCTATGTGTTACTTTAATTGGTTAATAAAGAAACTGCCTTGGCTTTTGATAGGACAGCAGCTTAAATAGGTGGAGTAGACAGAACAGAATTCTGGGAGAAAGAAGTCAGTGAGGTAGACGCCATGATTCTTCGACCCAAGATGGATGTAGGCTAGAATCTTTTCTGGTAAGCCACCATCTCATGGTGCTATGCAGATTATTAGAAATGGGTTAATCAAGATGTGAGAATTAGCCATTAAGAGGCTGGAACTAATGGGCCAGGCAGTGTTTAAAAGAATACAGTTTCCATGTAATTATTTCCAGGTGTAAAGTTAGCTGTGCAGGAGCCGGGTTTGATGTAAAGCAGGCTTGCTTTCCTCATCACTACAATAAGTGAATATTAGACATAAAGAAAGGATAAGCATCCTGTACTCCACAGCAACAGGAAAGACAGGAAAGAAGGGGAACCCTAAAATGGACATACATTTATCCCCTGAGGAAAGAGACTCAGACAAGATTTCCTTAGTAAATTTGCAGCTTGATGAAAGGTGAAAGGGCAGTAGGGCAATAGGGAGGGGAAAGTGTGGTGGAGAACAAGAAGGATCTGGAAGGTCAACTTTGGTAAATAAGAGAAAGCAAGAGCAAAGAAAGAGTTACCTTGAAATAGGGAGCCATTATGGAATTTGCATGAAACCAGGCACTAGCAAAATTCTCAGATTGGACACAGCTAATAATCTAAGCAATAATAAAGTCATCATAGACCCTTCATCCAGGAACTGATTGATGCAGATGCAGATATCCACAGCTAAGCACTATGATAAATTCCTGGAGTCCAGTCATAGAGAGGGAAGAATGATATTATGACCAAAGGGGCCAAGACCATTCTAGGAAAACCCACAGAAACAGCTCACCTGAATAAGTGACAGTTCACTGACTCCAGACTGACTGTTGAGTAACCTTACATAAGACCAAACTAGGCCCTCTGGGTGTGTGTGACAGTTGTGTGGCATGGGCAGTTAGTGTGACCACTAACAGTGGAACCAGTATCTATTCCTAGTGCTGGAAATGGCTCTTTGAAGCCCATGTCCTGTGGAGGGATATCTATTTCAACCTAGATAAAGGTGGAAGGGCCATGGTTCTGGCCAAGTGATGTGACAGACATTCTTGACTCCCCGTAGGAGGCCTTACCTTGTCTAAGGAGTGGATGGGTTCTGGACTGGGGAGAAGGTGAGTGGAGGGGAAGAACAGGAGTGAGAGGGAACTTGGGTTGGTGTGTAAATAAAGTTTGTGAAAAAAATGGTACAAACTTGTAAAAAAATGAATATTCAAAAATGAGATAATTTAAGTTTTAGGCCAAGTTAGAAAGAAGCCTATGCTATTGGTTAAGGTTTTTTATAATTAATAATAAGCCTCTGTATCATTATTAAGGACCCAAAAGTCTACTTGAAAAATCAGCTGCCTACAATGCTTTGATATTGAATATGGACATGCAGAATATGATGTTTTCTCAGCTAGTTTTCAGTCTTGCTTTGGTCCAGAATTTCCTCACTATATTTACATTTTCCTTATTGAAATTGTAATGTATATCATGTTTCAATTAATGTTAGAAGTATGTGATCTGCTTTTTAATTTTTATTTTACATGATAATAGAGTTAAGAAGTTGTCATGAAACTTGTTCCAGGGATGTTGGTAGGCTGCCTTCAGATCTCCTTTCCTTTCTTCCAACAAATCTAGTCCTCACAATCTCACCACCATCCCTGTAAAAGAACACCTGCTGTGGTCTTTCTTTAATATCTGACCCCATCCCTAAAGAACCACAAAGATCTTCTCCTCCAATCTTCCTTCCCCCAAATCATCCCATTTTTCCAGCCCCTAACACCACTAGATATCCCCTGAAAACTAACCAGTGGAGTAGGCCAGGGAAACAGATAACCTAACTAACAGCCTTTACCACTCCCTCCTCTCTTACAAATACAATTACTCATTCTCATCCCTAGTTCTTCAAAACAATACCTGCTTCTGTATTCCTCCCCCAACCTTACCATGTCTCCTGTAAATTTCACAGAACTTCCTCTCCCAACTTCCTTTAATGGCTCTGCTTTATGTCAGCCCCAAATTACAGCAGGCACCCCTGCTAACCCCTCTCCACAAAAAAAACTCCTTACAGGGAACCAGACAGGCTAACTATGGAGATTCATTTCTTCCTCTTTTTCTGATCCCTATTTCCCCACTATCATACCTGGATCTTTAGCAGAACACCTGCTGTGGTCTCTCTCATCTCTGTCCCATTATCAAAGGATCACACAGATCATCTCCTCCCACTTTCCTGCACCCAACTTATCTTATTATCACAGTATGCAACATCAGCAGGGATTATCTGTGAGTAAGTAACTAAGTAGGGCATGGAAACAGAGGAAACAGAAACATGAAAGGAAAACAGATAACCAACAAAGACAAAACCAGAAATCAATACATACATCTGTAATCATTCCAAACTCAGATGCCTAGATAGCAGCATAAAAAGACAAATAATAGGGAAGTAGAAAGGGACAAGATCGCCTGAGTAAATTGGGAGCAAGCATGGGGACCATGGTAGAGGGTTGATGGGGAGAGGAGAGGGAGGGAGAGGAGCAGAGTAAAAAATAAAGGTCAATAAAATCAATAAAAAAAACCGACAATAACAGTAAGTGGACTATGTCTCTGCTAGAGACCAGTGACCCTATCACAGTAGTCCCTGAATACTTCAGCATTGCTCATATACTGTGTAAATGAAGATGACAGAAGTTCTTAAAGAGAAAATTAATATATCCTTTGAAGAAATCCAGGAAAACACAAAGGAAAAGTGTACATAAATGAATGAATCTGTTCAAGGATTGGAAAACAAAGTAGAACAATAAAGAAAAAACAATCTTGGGGAATGAAGAACTTACAGGTTCAAAGAAGAACTGCAGAAGTAAGCTTGGCTAACAGAAGACAAAAGATGGAAAAGAGAATAGCAGACATCGATGATTCAGTAGAGGACATGAATACATGAGGCAAAGAAAGCGTTAAATCTACAATTCCTGACATAAAACATCCAGATCATCTGGGACACTATGAATAGTGTCCTTAGAATAACAGGAATAGAGGAAAAAGAATCTCAGGTCAAAATCCCAGAAAATCTTTCAAAATAATCATAAAAGAAAAAATTTCTAACCTAAAGAAAATGTTGCTCATAAATGTACAAGAAATACACAAAATGCAAAATAGTTCGTGTCAGAAAAGAAAGTCTCTTTGGCATATAATTATGAAACCATCCAACATAAAAAACACAGCAAGTATATTAACGTTTTGTGGGAAAATGGCAGGACAAAAGATAAAACGAAACAAATCAAATACACCTGACTTCTTAAAGCTGAATCTGAAACCAAGAAAAGCTTGGATACATGCACTGTAAACTCTAATACACAATGGATTACATGTGCTAACAGCATTCTGTCTGCTTTAAATACACTCATACGCAGACATTTACAATGTATTGCTAATCTTGAAACACACAGGCTAGTTTTTCCATAAAAATAGCAATAAATTAATTTACAACAAAGACTACGCAGTGTTTCCCAATTCACATAGTTACTACTTAGCAACATACAAAATGTATCTGTATCCAAATCAAAAACTTAAACCCTGCATGTATATGAACATATAGTTCCATAGTAGACCAGTTGCTTAGTTTGAGTGAAGCCATGAATCTGTCTGTAACAGGAGAGAGGGATCTGTATTTCTTTGCTTTCTAAGCTTCAGTTTGTTTTCTGCATTACTATGTAGTATCTACAGCTGTTAGAGGAGTAAATCCCAGGTATTTGTTAAAGGGTGAGGTATGTGCTTTGTTGTATTTCTTATAACAAAAGGTTTTAAATTGACATTAAAATATCAAAATAAGTAAAATATATTGAAAATATAGTATTATGTATTGTAATTTTCGTTCATTGATCACCTAATTGTTTCTAAATAAACTATATCTAAAAAGGATGATGTTCGGCGAAATCAAAAAAAAAGAAAACTTCGGTCCCTGTGGTCTCCTCATCTTTCCTCTTCAGCCTCCTTCCGTCCAAGATGCAGGACTGTGATGCTCTTTACGGCGATGTTCTCCTTCGTTATTACAATTATTTTCTAAACATATTCCTAGATTATTCTGAGGCGAGAATTTAGAAACCGACCTACTTTACCTTTCGCTGCCCTCCCCAACTCTGATACAGGTTCTCTCGGTCCCTTCAACCCTTAGAAAAACGAGCTACCGGAAGTGCATCACTGTCCCGCGGACGAGGCTGCAAAGGAAGGGGAGGAGACCACCGGGACCAAAATTTCTCTCTTCGCGGTTTCCACCGGTCAGCAAATACCGTCGCACTTCCGAATTGATATACCTATGAGCGCGGAATTTAATTGTTTAAACGAAAGTTTATTTTTCTTTGCCGTTTTCCCCAGGCAGCAAACACAGTCGCACTTCCAGGTCTTAGGATATCTGACATCTTTCGGTGGGGAATTTGTTGTTTAAATCAAAGATTCTCTTTATTCTCGATTTACCCCCATCAGTATACACAGTCACACTTCCAGATAAAAGGAAATTGGCATTGAGTTCTTCCGTTTTCAGTTTTAGGATTTCATTGTTTAAATTATGTCCTAAATCGTTTAAATCATGAACTTAATGCCATATGTAGCTTTATAAATAAGACCTAAAGAAAACCTTTTGCTTTTTAACCCTAGTGTAAATTGTGTGGGAGAAAAAAAGCATCCATCTGCCTCTTATTTAGAAAATGAAGATTTTGCATTGAATATTCAACAGGTTTGTCGCTTAAAAGTACTAAAGACTTGAATTCCTAAATACGTTGTGGATGTCTAACACATTTTGCTTTTATCTTGATACCATTATTTTTTCTATCAATATGTGCCCAAACGGAAAGCCAGCAACATAATTTTATAGGAGATATTTATTTCAGTACCACATCATTCATCATGACACATAACACATCTTAAATTTGGCCACCAGAACAGTGTGTGTGTGTGTGTGTGTGTGTGTGTGTGTGTGTGTGTGTGTGTGTGTGTAAGTATGAAGTATGGTAATGCTTCCTGGTAAAGCCAGAAGCAAAGATGACCATTATGATAGGAACTTAATTCATCTTCTTTTTTCGGGAGATTGAGGTTATATCGGAGTACACCTATGTTCTTGAATTTGTTCATACTCAAGGAGCCTATGAATGATCAGTGGATGGAAAATTATTAAACACTAAGGGAGACTTGGGCTCAAAAATTGTCAGTGATGATACATCATCTAATTTTGAGTCATTGTCACCAGATGATGAAATTACTTCTATTATCTAAGTAGACATACTACATATATCTGGCTGCTTGTGTTCTTCACTTCACATTAGGAAACCACTCTTCAGTCTCCAGCATCTCGTCTGTAAAAGAAACATTCAAACCTTTCATTCTTCTCAAAAGACAGTTCACACTGTGTCTGATTGTTAATATTGGTGATTAAGGTCAGCCTAAAAAACCTGAAACATGAATAATGGCTCAGCAGTTAACACTGGCTGCTTATCCAAAAGACCTGGGTTCAATTTCTAGTACTCCTATATCAGTTTACAATTGTCTGTGTCTCTAATTCCAGGGGATCTGATGTACTACTATTCTAGCCTCCTTTGATACTGCAGACATGTGGTACACAGACTTCAGGCAAATGCTAATACACAGACACATAAAATTAAAAAAAAATACAAAGAATAATCTAGCATTGCAATTGGACTGTTATTAAAGAAATTGGGCAGCCTGGTCTACAGAGCTAGTTCCAGGACAGGCTCCAAAGCCACAGAGAAACCCTGTCTCGGAAAAAAAAAAAAAAAAAAAAAAAGAAATTGGGATTTAATTGAAAAAATTACTGCCAACAAATTGATAATGATTTTTCAAATACATTGTTATTCCACATATTCTGATATTTTAGAAAGTCACAAATATGTCTATCATGTTTGTAGCATAGTATTTTTATGAAACAGAAGAATAATTTTGCCTTAGAAAATTAATTCTGTTGTGTAATTAGGAGCAGCTTCCCTGAAGATCATGCTAAGTAATTCAGTGTGGATGGTCCTTAGGATATTCCTTGACCAACAGCCTTTGTTTCTAGACCAGGAAAAAGACTCAATTTACTGTAAACTCATACGCACAAAGAAGACAAGTTTGCCTCATAGGTTGTAGTCTCCTCTTGTGTTATTTTTTTTTCTTGTGTTATTTTTTAAGATAGGGTTTATCTCTTTTTCCTCGGCTACTCTGGAACTTGCTCTGTAGACAAAGTTAGCCTTGAATTCAGAGATGTTTTTGGCTCTGCCACCCTAATCCAGAGATTAAAGGCATGCACCACCACCACCACATGGAATTGTGCCATTCTATTAAAGAAGTTATAGAGATCTCTAATTTATGCAAGATAATGTTCAGAGGGGAAGTTTGAAGCTGAATGTTAGGGAATAAAATGGTAGTGGAAACAATATTAAGCTAGACCCCACTGAATTGAATATATATATAAATTTTATTTAATAATGATTCTGGATTTTACTGCACATTGTACAAAAGGAAGCTAAATGATTATTGTATTTGTAACTAATGAATGATCAAAAGATGGCTTATTGGGAATAAGCTAGAAAGGTTCATTTGTCTTAAGTGTAATTTCTCCCAATTTCTGGATTTTGAACAATTATAGCTGTTGTTATTTTTACCAGAGTATTTTTGAGGGTCACTGGAGCTTCCTTTCATTATCATTAAAACCATGAATACTGGTTAGAAGAAAAATGAACCTCATAGATACATATGGACTGGTACTGTTAAAAGGTGCAGCATTTTAGAAGGAAATACGTCACTGGTCATGTGGGAGTGGGCTTTAAGTTCTTAGAAGCTGTGAAGATGAAGCCAGGACTGTCTCGGTGACTCCAAGATGCTGGAGATTCCAGAGCAATAGTATTCTTGCCAAGATTAACTGTTAGTTGTGGAACGTTGCATAGAAAGAAGTGTGTTGCATTAGGAAAGACGAAAGGTATTGGAGATCTGGAGAACATTTTGACATCAGGCATGGAGGTGCAGTGTTGGATCTTTCTCTGCTGGTTATCAGACTTGTATTGGTCCAGTAGGTCCACACTATGCTCTCTTCCTTCCCTTTTGGATTAGTAATGTATATAGTGTACCACTGTACATTGAAAGTATGTGATGTGCATTTACATTTTCATTTCATAGGGGATTACAGTTAAGGGAATACGTGAGTCTAAGTAAAGATTTTGAACTTTGGACATTTAAACAGTGCTGTCACTGTGATAGACAATGGGGACTTTTAAAGTTAGACTCTATGAATTCTGCATTATGTTATGACTACACTCTTATGGGGCCAGAAATAGAATATGATGATTTGAATAAAAATGGCCTCCATAGTTCCATAAGAAGAGACACTATTATGGGATATACCTTCTTTGAGTTATAGTCTGGCTTGTTAGAGAAACTGCCTAACTAGAGGGTGGGTGTTGAAGTCTCAGAAGTTAAGGAAGACTAATGACTCACAATCTCTTCCTACTGCCTGAACATCAGGATGTAGAACTGTCAGCTCCTTCCCTAGTACCATGTATTCCTGGATGCCACGATGTTTCCCTGCATGATAGTAATAAACTAAATGATTGAATTGTAAGCCAGTCCCAATTTAATATTTCCTTTATAAAAAATTACTATGGTCGTGGTGTTCTTTATCAGCAATTGGTCATGCTTAAGAAGAAATGGTACTCATTGTCATTATTGTCATTTAAGCTGATAATTAGTGCTGTTCTTTAATTCCAAATCCAAGAAAAAAAATTGTATTTAGAAGAGTCCTGTCCCTGTCCATCCTAATTTCCCTGATGTGACAGCAGCCACTTCATTTAAAAAATAGTTTGTAGGAGGTAACTGCCAGCCACTATTATGAACTGACACACGGGACAGATTCACAGAAGAAATTTCAACTACACAAGGTAGTATCCAGCCTATGCTGCATTTCCAGAATCAGTCCAGAAAATTAAAAGAATTGAGTGGCAATGATGAGAAGAACGGACAAAGAAACAAAAAATTATTTTAATCTGAGGTGCTAGAAAGACAATCATATTAGGAATCAATTAAGATTTTAGGTTTGGAGGCAGAGGCAGGCGGATCTCTGTGAGTTCGAGACCAGCCTGGTCTACAGAGCTAGTTCCAGGACAGGCTCCAGAGCCACAGAGAAACCCTGTCTCGAAAAACCAAAAAAAAAAAAAAAAAAAAAAAGATTTTAGGTTTGATCAAAAGGACAGCCTAGAACAGATCAGATTATTATGATTATATCCAAAAGCTTTAAAACAGAGGGTATAGCTCAATGTTATCATTCATGCCCAGTATGCCTGATGTCCTGGCTTCAAGGATGTACAATTTTATTCTTCTCAAAATTCTTAATGTAGGTCAGTGGTATTATGCATGCCCAGCATGTCTGAGCTCATGGGCTCAACCCCAGCATGACCATGAAAAATTAATCTGTAGCACAACCAAGAGAACTTTGTAGGTAGAATGATTTCCAGGCAAGCCTGATACCAGGAGTCCCATCCCAGAAAGACTCATGACAAAAATAGAGAAGGAACATCATCAAGTTTTCCTTGAACCCATTACAATACCTTCAGCCATGCATAAGTTAACTTAATTTTATTACCTTAAGGTGAGTGAACATGAAAACATCATTTGATTATTGCTTGTTTTCAAGACCGTTTTTCCAGGCAATATATTCTGATCATGCCATCTCTGGGCTTGCCAACTGCCAAGCCATCTAATGCCTCATTTATTCTATCCTTTTAGAAACATGAAGGGAATTTTAAAAAAATATCCATAATAGCACCAAAAAAAAACAAGCATTAAAAAAGAGAGTGAGAGACAGAGACAGAGAGAGCAACAAGCAAAGAGAAACATGCTTCCACATAATACCCACAAAAGCACAAAATTGGAAATCACAATATATAAGAAAATTACCAGAATGTAAAATAAACAAATACAGAGATATTTGAGCCAAAAATAATAATAAGCACTTGTGTTCATATGAGTTATCTGTCTAGTGCTTGCCATGAGACTTTCACCTGAGAATGGTTTATAGGTCCAGTGGAGCTCCCCCAGAGTAAACTAATTTTTCCTTTGGGAACAGTTGTCAATGAAAATAGCTTCTTTGTTAGAGATAAGAGATTAGGTCCCCTTCCATTCTCAGTGCTGAGACTCCAAATCTGTGTATACATTGTGAATACATTCAGTCTGTGAGTTCAAATTGAACAAGTCCTCTTTTTTTTTTCTCTGATACACAGTTCTCCAACCCCACCAGCTCTTAGAATCTATGTATCTCCTCTCCTGCAGTTTTCTGAGCACAGAAGGGAGGGTTTGGATGGCGACATGTCATTTATGACTGGATGATCCAAGAACTTTCTGCACATTGTCCAGTAGCAGGTCTCGGGATTTGTTTCCATTTACTGCAGATGGTATCTTTTCTCATGATGACTGAACAACCCACTGATCATGGGTATAACAGAATGTGATTGGGAATCATTATATTGCTGTACTTCTTTAGCAAAATAACAATACCTGTTTTTCCCCTAGGTTCATGCCATACTTAGTCTCAGGTACCTGGATACAAAAAAAAAAAAATGTCAGGCTAGGCAGTGGTGGCCACAACTTTAATTTCAGCACTCAATAGGCAGAAAGGCCTATCAATCTCTGTGAGTTCAAAGTCAGCCTAGTCTACAAGAGCTGGTTCCAGGACAAGATTCATAGCTACAGATAAAACCTCTCTGGAAAAAACAAACAAACAAACAAACAAAGAGCAATGTCAAAAAATATATTTTCCCAAGGCCTTAAATTCAATCAAATGTGTTTGCTTACTTCCATTGTAGAACAAAGAGTTCAGAGTTGGCATTATGTTTAAGTTTCTCTCCAGTAAGCATGCAGAACACCTTCCAATACCATCATACTATTCTTTCAGTGTGAGGGCTTCAGGAAGGCACATGCTAAACTTCTCTGTGTTTATAGAGATAGGTAGGTGTTATATTAAGAATAGGCCCATGTCCTTAATTTGTGTAGAGCAATCAATATCCTGAGCAATAGAGTCACTTTTTTTGTTTGTGTTTCCATGTGGAGCCTTTGTCTAAGAAATCAATTAGATGTAATTCATACCTTGGATTGGAGATTTTATGTGGTGGGGAGAGAAATTTGGTTGGAGGTTTCTAACCCATTTACTTGGTGATTTGATTTATATTTTTTCATTTATATATTATATATTAAGAATTTTGTTGTGGTAGGTTTCTATAAACTTTTAGATGGTCCATCGTTTTAGTTTTCATATCAGCATTACAACACTGCCTCCAGCTAATATTCCCTCTCCAGAATGACCACACAAGTTTCTTCATTATTACTTATGGAATTTCTCCTTCCATGGGAAATTCTTTCCTCCTTCATATTGCCTTACTCTATACCTTACCTTTGGATTCTTGAATGTCTTTGTAAAGCTTAAAACTTATCCTCCAAATATAAGTGAATATATATCATATTCTACTTTGCAATTCTAAGGACTTCCCTCAGGATGGTTTCTTTTTCTATTTCCACCTATTTACCTGTGAGTTTTAAATTTTCATTTTTTAACAAAATGTGCACAGTGATTTACAATGTATACATACAAGTTTTCATTTCTACAAGCAGCTGATCAGTATCCCCTTATTCAACTTCCTTACCAGCATGTGTAGTTTGTTTATTGATCTTATCCATCATGATTAGTGTAAAATTACATCTGCAAGTGGTTTTGATATGCATGCCCACTATGACCAAGGTTGTGGATTATTCTTTAAGTCAAACCAGTGTTTGAATAGTTCCTTATGGGCCTTTATAGGAAGCAATTTATATTTGAATGCTCACAGATAAGTAGATGCAATTCATGGACACTAAGACTAAGGAAGACAATGGAAGGATTACTATTCAGAGAGAAACCATAGCAGACAAAAGCAGCCCATTCTTTGAGACACGCATCACAAAGGGATACTACACAACTTTTTCTGGTCGGTATGTATAAAGGTTATACAATTTTGTGCTTTTATCATCAAAAATGAAGTCATCCATCCTAAGAATATTATTTTAAAAAATAAATTCAACTAACCTGTGTAATAGATTTGTGGGGGATGGTAAACCATGGAGTTTAAGATTAGATTTTAGATAGAGAAAGTTAAAAATATGAGTGTAGATCAAGGAAAGAGACTTCAGAAATCCAGCACAGGGAAATAGTGAGGAAAAAAAAATGTTGTCAGTGAAAATCTCGTTTTTGTCTGAATAGCTCTCTTGTTAAAGTTAATAGAAGATGACAAGTCATTTTCAGCACAGATGACATTGCTGCCCCTAAAAGCACATGCCAACCTACAGCTGATAAATTAATGACCACTGTGCTCACAGCACCATCTAGCTTTCGACAAAACAGGAAAATGGATTGAACCCTCTTCCAAGAGCTTTGAAAAAGAAATCAATAGACCAAAGTATATGAAAAGACTGTGCTCATTTAAACAGGATTTACATAGTAACATCAAATACAAAACCTAATACCTAATTTCTAAAGGGGATATCTAATATATATATATATATATATATATATATATATATATATATATATACCCTTCAGAAACAGACATTGTATTGTATTGATGTAGAATCATGTTTGCTGTCATGTTATACACAAAATGGCACAATGCTTAGTGATCAATTAAATTCCTTTGAGGCTGACTGCTTAAAATAGGGATATAGTGTAACATTTTGCCATGGAAAACATATAATGCAGATTTGAACGTGAACATCACCATGTCTCTTCCCATCATACTGCAGGATTAGGACTGAATAGACAAGTTGTGTAGTACAGGCTGCTGGCATTGTCCTTTGCTGGATAATGTTAAGAGCTCACACCTAAAGAGCCCTAGTAGATCCTTGGAAGCATGGAGCACCTTCATGGCATCAGAGGTAAAGGATAAGCATCTGATATAGGCTCCTCTCCTTGCTAAATCTCTAGTAATTAGATTCTAAGGTCTTCCATTTCCCTTTGCCCCTGACCAAGTACTCTGTCAAAGTAGCCTTATACTTACTTTTGGATTGCAGATTATTATTCTCATCTCTTTGCTCTCTTCTAATCTCACTGTCTTAAATCTCTTCTTTCTTCCTGCTGAGCAATTTATGCACAGATTAGGGGGTAGTGCTTGAAACCCTGAGACTTAAATGGCACTGATACCATTGGAAGGCTAGTCAGCCATGGCCTTGGCTCCCTCATTTTTATTTAGTTGACTTTCTCTGCATCTGTCTCTCTTGGTTTCAGGCATTTAAACTTTTGTATGTGTGTTGTTCCATCTGCAAATAAAAATGCTTAGGTGAAAGAAAGAAAACAAAAAAGGAAGGAAGATAGAAAGAAAGAAAGAAAGAAAGAAAGAAAGAAAGAAAGAAAGAAGAAAGTGAAAAAGTGAAAGGAGAGGAGAGGAGAGGAGAAGAGGGGAGGGAAGGGGAGGGAAGGGAAGGGAAGGGAAGGGAAGGGAAGGGAAGGGAAGGGAAGGGAAGGGAAGGAAAGGAAAGGAAAGGAAAGGAAAGGAAAGGAAAGGAAAGGAAAGGAAAGGAAAGGAAAGGAAAGGAAAGGAAAGGAAAGGAAAACTCCCGTCTTGGAACATTTGGATTTTGAAGATTAAAAAACGTGGTGGAAGAGGAATGGGGTGCTACAGGAAGATCATGTAAAAGGAAAGAAGTTGTTTGCAATAGGAGAAACTGGAACAGCTTAAGATCAAGGATAAAAGACAAGAAAATATGCTTTCAAAGTTGAAACTTTTGATTTACATGTGTTTCTCTGTCACAGATTCTAAAATGAACATGTCTCCTCTGATAAAGAGACAATTTCGATTGGTGTTCAGATTTTTTTCCCTTAGCTTAAAGCAGTGGTTCTCAACCTATGGGTTGAGATCCTTTTAGGGTAGCATATAAGATATCCTGAATATTAGATAGTTACATTAACATTGATAACGGTAGCAAAGTTACCATTATAGAGTAAAATCTAAATAATTTTATGCATGGGGTCACCATAACATGAGGAACTAGTAAAGGATCACAAGTGTAGGAAGTTTGAGAATCACTGCCTTAAAGGCGCATGTCAGACTTCCATGGCTCATTTTGTTCTGGTTAGTCTCTGACTCCCGTGCTCACAGCGCCACCTACCGCCCTACAAAATGAAGTTGTCTAAGAAAAGATTATTTAAATTTTCTAAAATGAAAACCTCAGGAGCAAAGTACTGTGTTCAGTTCAGCTGAAATCTTAAAGTTTTATTTCAATATTGAAATGTAACAAATAATGGCTGGAGTAGAGAGATATAGTTTCATGCTTCCTTAAAGAAGTAAGGAATCCTGGTCCATGCCATTTTTTCCTGCTGTTCTTAAAGTGAATACTATAAGTCCAGTTTTTTTTTTATTTTATTTACAAGCATGGAGGAACAATAGTATATTGGCATGAATACACAGACTGTTCATATTTAGCCCTCAAATTTATTCAGTTTTCCTAGTGTTATAATATTTTTTTGCCTGACTATGTGTGTTATATTTCCATAAATATTTTGTCTACAGTGGTTCTATGGTTGACAAACCTAGGAGAATAACTCAAGTTAAGAATTTTATGCATTTTAGTGTGTGGTAAATGTGGTAGAGTGGAATCTGTATTTGGCGCAGTCTCCAGGTGGTGTTCAGGCCCCTGACACCCTGCTGAAATCATTTTCACTGAATACCAGTAGAGCTGGGGAATGGAGGCCCCTGTGCCTGGTGGCTGAGACCTAACACCAACTGAAGCTGCACCCCTTTGTTCTCCATTGTGAGGTCTTGATGAGAAAAACAGTGTTGATCCTCCCACTCTGGTTTCCTTTGTTTCTGCTTGAGTCAATTTAAACTAGCTGTTGGCAATTTACCAACACTGTCAGTTCTTCCAACTTGTAGCCCAGAGTGAAAATATTTACAGTTTTCTCCTCCTGTCAGTTTTGATTCTTGCTCATTAAACTTTTCTTAACTTTAGATTGGTTAAGTTATTTTATCCTGAAAAAATAGGTAGGAGTTTGTTAGTAAAGAACTATTTTATTTGTATGAAATTATTAACATCCTAACACAGTTTTTCACCCTTCTGCATCAATATTATAAGTTATCGTTTATCTATATTGTACTCATCTGGAAACTCTAAATATAATGAGTCAACGCCACTTCTATAGAAGCTAGTTGCTGCATTTGTCCTGTTTTTGTTATTTTGATTTTTCAAATGACTCTCTTATTTTGTAATTTTCTATCAAAGCGATTTTAACATGAGATTTGATGATACAATGTCATATATTATCCATATTCATGTGTGCATATTATAAAAGATCACTAAAAACTATCTGAGTATCAATAAACTTTCTATTCTATGCTTTAAAACAAGTACAGGGACAGAGCACTTCATATTCTCACTTAATATAGCTTAACACTTGATAGTTTCTGTTAACTTTTCTCCCTAATTGGTCCTGTAACTTTGCCTCTACCCTTTTATTCAAAGTTTTGGATTATCTTAATGTCTTTGGAAAATAAAGTGTTGCACTCTGAATTACAATGGTTGGTTCAAAGTTTTCTAAGAGTCACTTAGTAAGTAATAGAAACCTTGAAGTTGTTGGTCTGTGTTGGTTGGGCAAGAAAACAATGAGAGACCACATGGGAACTAAGTAGACTTAGAGGAGCCTCCCTTTAAAAAGCTGTTTACCAACGGAGGGAGGATTTGAAAGAGCAAATCAATACTAAATCCTGAAGATTCTTCCTCATGGCAAAACCATGATAGACTATCCCCAAAGTGAATGTAGTCATTAAGTTTTTGTTTTACTTTAATTTTACAGGTTAGGATGATATGTTATTATAACATTTGGAAATTTAAGGAAAAGGACAGAAATTCAAGCAAAAATCACTAAAAGTTGCTGCCCTGATATTTTGAGTTATCGTTTTCTGTAAATTCATGCATTTTTTTTTGCTACATTAACTACATCATCTCTTCAAGAGAAGCATATTAAAATGGAGGGAGAAAAGAAGTACGAGGGAAAAGAAATTGCAAAAATAACAGAAAAAAAGAATATCATAACAAAAGAAAAAATGTTCAGTCAGCAAAATAACTTGTTTTTAAATAACAGAGTTTTTAAGATTGTCCTACTCTACGTATAAAACTTCTTATAAATGTGACATTAATGGCAGATATCCAAAATAAATAAATTCTCAAATGGACATTTCTGCAATTACCTACATTAAACATGCAACAAGCACATAAAAGTTATCAATATTTTACTCTAAGTGTAAAAGAGGTCTAAACAGCTTTGCTTCATCTCCTGTATTATTTTATTTTAGACAAAATTTTTCATTGAGTCTAAACCTCATTGATTCAGCTACTGAGAACACAGGAGTTGCCCATCCATAGCTCTAAAATACTGAGATTTTGAGTTTTACTACAACTTCCCTACTTTTTTATGTGACTGCTAAGAATTGAACTTAGAGCTCCATATTTGCATAGAAAGGAGTTTGGTATCAAGGGTTTTATTAGTGCCCGTTTCTATTCTCTTTAATTTATATTCACACGCATGTAGATCTATAATATATTCATTCTTGTCAGTATTTGACAAAATATTTCACATAATATATATCAAAAAGAATAATTAGGAAAATGTTATTTTTGGTATGTATATTCAAATTATTTTTGAGTTGATGGAGGAAGGACATTGGTTAATTATAATAAAGAAACTGCCTCGGCCCTCATAGGACAGAAAATTAGGTAGGCGGAGTAGACAGAAGAGAATGCTGGGAAAAAGAAGCTTAGTCAGAGAGTCGCCATGATTCTCCCGCTCCAGACAGACACAGGTTAAGATCCTCCCTGGTAAGCCAGCTCGTGGGCTACATAGAATATTAGAAATGGGTTAGAACAATATGTAAGAGGTAGCCAATAAGAAGCTGGAACTAGCCGGGCCAGGCAGTGTTTAATAGAATACAGTTTCCGTGTAATTATTTCGGGCATAAGCTAGCCATGCGGGCAGCCGGGTGCCAGGGACGCAGCCCTGCCGCCACTCTTAATTCAACATTGAGTTCTCAAATATTGGGAATTTTCACCATTGTATCCATCTTCTATGGTCAGGAAGAGAATCTGAAGAAAAATCACATGAACTTTGAAACAATAACTTTCTCTGATGAGCCTTCTCTTTGAAACTCTGCTCTGGCCATGATCCACATATTCATCATGGGCAGAGAAACTGAGTAATCTCTGTGTGACTTTGACCACCAAGCCACACTGTAATTTGTTACACAAAATCTATCAGAAATACAGCTGGCAGTAAGTCTATATAGTTGTCTCTTGCTTAGAAACAAGATGTAGAAACCAGTATCTCTAAAGGAACAGTGTTAAAAAAAACAGACCTTATACAGTTTAGTTAGTGGCTTTGGAAAACTGCCATATGTACTGTTTACACAAATATAACCTTGTTAAAAGGAAGTTAATCAGCCATAAATCTGTAAGACATATAAATGTGTAGCACCTTAAATCTCATGAGTAGTACTGAGATCATATCAGAATAATTTTAGTTGGCCACTCTCACAATTTATTTGGCATTACTGCCTTAGCATAGGCAACAGAACAAACTGTAGGTCAAAAGATTTGTGGCTGGGTTGATATCTTAAGGTGTACTCCCGAAGAAGGAACCCATCCATACCTGACACTGCTTGGGAAACAAAGTTATAGAGGCTAAATAACCCAAATATCTCAGGGATAATCACAAAAAAGTAAATACATACATATATACATGCATATATACATAAATGATTACTAATGATATCCTGTTATGTTCATAGATCAATGCCTTTTCAACTCACCATCAAGTGACATCCTTTGGCAGCAGAGATGAACAGCCAAGCATTATTCAGAGACAGAGTCTAGGTTAGAGCTATCAATCAAATCCCTCCACTTGGAGTTCAATTATTTGGAAGAGGAGCCAGAAATATTTTAAGACTCAGAGGAGATAGATGATCCAGGAGAAACTGGTCCTTTGAATCAACTATGCAAGTCACAGAAAGCTCACAGAGACTGAAACAGCAAGCACGGGGCCTACATGCTTCTATACCATGTCCTCTGTCTATGTATTATAGATATTAATTAGCTTAGTATTTTTATCAGACTACTGAATATAGTAATGAATCTGTTTCTGACTCTATTGCCTGAATGTGTTTCCTCCTCTTGCATTTCCATGGCCAACCTTGATATCTTCTATTTTGTTATGTTTGGATGCTATCTTTTATAATCCTATTTTTTCTTTCCTTTTATTCTTATTTATTTTACACCAAGACTACAGTTTTCTCTCTTTCCTCTATGCCCAGTCCCTCCACTCTACTTTCTCTCTGCCTGCTCACTCCACTCTTCATCTCTTTCTATTCAGAAACAGCAGGCTTCCCAAGTTATCCACAATGAGTGGGATATTAAGTCACAATAAAAATAAGCATCTCACCTTCTATTAAGGATGACCAAGTCAGCCCAATATGAGGAATAGCATCCCAAAAAGCTAACAAAAGGGTAAAGACCATCTCTGCTCCCACTATGAGGAATCCCACTCAGCTCTTAAAAAACAGCAACATGAACAGAGCCCGGCACCCTTAGCCTGGGCTCCAGGGGCTCCTGTGCTCTCCTGGATCCTGCACTGCCTGCCCCGTCCTTCCTTCTGTCCCTGGATCATTGGGCTACCAGGCGGCCCTGTTTAGGTGCTGAGGAGTTCCATCTGGACAGGTGAGTGTGTGCTATCCAGGGGCAATAGTCCCGGAAGAGAGCACAAACCTCCCTCTCCCAGCTCCTTCTGCAGGGCTGTCTTTCTTACCATGACCCAGCACCCCAGCACCCCACCCCCAACCCTGCCCTGCTGTATGCTAGGACCAGTGCTCAACAACAGTTTTAAGCTCCTACTTTAAGCTCCTACTCTAAGGCTACCCACCCAGAGCACTGAGCCTCAAGACCCCCAGTAAGAGAGCCTGGGCACCCTCAGCCTGGGCTCCAGGGGCTCCTGTGCTCTCCTGGATCCTGCACTGCCTGCCCCGTCCCTTCCTTCTGTCCCTGGATCATTGGGCTACTAGGCGGCCTCTTTAGGTGCTGAGGAGTTCCATCTGGACGGGTGAGTGTGTGCTATCCAGGGGTGATAGTCCCGGAAGAGAGCACAAACCCCCCTCCCCCAGCTCTTTCTGCAGGGCTGTCTTTCTTATACTCGACCCCCCCCCCCCTCCAAGCCTGCATTCTCTGCAAGGTCCTTTGTTCAGGAACAGTTTTCTGCTCCTACACTAAGGCTTCCAACCCAGAGCGGTGAGTGCCTGCCTACATGTCAGGCCTCAAGGACCCCTGAAAGGGAGCACACGCACCTTCAACTTGTGAGGCAGGGTGTCCTGTGTTCTACTCGTCCCTGCCTTGCCCCCCAAGTTCCTCCTTTTTGTCCGCGGGTCATTGGACTACCAGTAGTCCATGTTTGGGTGCTGAGGAGTTCCAGCTTGACCGGACGGGCCCTGCTTCTACACTGAAGAGATACACCCAGAGACTCAGTCACAGCAAAGACTGGACCAAGACACCAGGCCTCTCCTGGCTCCATTTGAAGGAGGAGATGGGAAGGCGCCAATGCAAGACTTCCTCCAACAACATGAAAGGCAACATGACATCACCAGAATCCAGGGATCCCGAAATAAGAAGAATTGTACACCCTACTCCAGAAGAATTAGAAGAAATCGACTCAAAAGTGAATTATATGAAAATAATAGAAGACCTTAAGCAGGAGGTGAAAAACTGCCATAAACAATTAGAGATTACAAACAAAAAGGTAGAGGAAATGAATAAATCGCTCAAAGATACCCAAGAAAACCAAAAGAAACAAGAAAAAGCAGTCAAACAGGTAAGGGAAGCACTTCAAGACCTGAAGAATGAAATGGAAGTAATGAAGAAAACACAAACCGAGGGAAGGTTGGAGATGGAGAATCTGAGTAAACAAACAGGAACTACAGAGACAAGTACTACCAATAGAATACAAGAGATAGAAGAAAGAATATCAGACACTGAAGATACCATAGAGAAAATAAACACACTGATCAAAGAAAACAGTAAAACCAACAATTTCTCAGCACAAAACATTCAGGAAATCTGGGACACAATAAAAAGACCAAACCTAAGAATAATTGGGGTAGAAGAAGGAGAAGAAGTACAGCTTGACGGTCCAGAAAATATATTTAATAAAATTATAGAAGAAAACTTTCCCAACCTAAAGAAAGATATTCCTTTGAAGGTTCAAGAAGCATACAGAACACCGAATAGACTGGACCAAAAAAAACATCTCCTCGCCATATAATAATCAAAACACAAAGCATACAGAATAAAGAAAGAATATTAAGAATTTCCGCAAAGGAAAAAGGCCAAGTTACTTACAAAGGTAAACCTATCAGACTTACACCTGACTTCTCTATGGAAACCATGAAAGCCAGAAGGTCCTGGGGATAGATGTTCTTCAGAAACTAAGAGATCACGGATGCAAGACCAGACTACTATACCCAGCCAAGCTTTCGTTCATTATAAATGGAGAAAACAAAATTTTCCAGGATAAAAACAAATTTAAACAATACATAGCCACAAATCCAGCCTTACAGAAAGTAATAGAAGGTAAATCACAAACCAAGGAGTCCGACAATGACCACACTAACTCAAACATCTAGAGACCCTTCACCAGCACAACTCTAAGGAGGGAAACACACAAACTCTACTACTAAAAAAGTGACCGGAGTTAACAACCACTGGTCATTAATATCACTTAATGTCAATGGACTCAACTCACCTATAAAAAGGCACAGGATAAGAGATTGGATACGAAAACAGGATCCAACATTCTGCTGTTTACAAGAAACACACCTCAACCACAAAGACAGGCACCTACTCAGAGTAAAGGGATGGGAAAAGGTTTATCAAGCAAATAGACCTAAGAAACAAGTGGGTGTGGCCATATTAATTATTAACAAAGTTGACTTCAAACTTAAATCAATCAGAAAAGATGGAGAGGGACATTTTATACTCATAACAGGAACAATTCATCAGGATGAAGTCTCAATCTTGAATATCTATGCCCCTAATATAAAAGCACCCACGTACGTAAAAGAAACATTACTAAAACTCAAGGCTGCCATCAAACCGCACACACTAATAGTAGGAGACTTCAACACCCCTCTCTCACCAATGGACAGGTCAATCATACAGAAACCTAACAGAGAAATAAGAGAATTAATGGAGGTAATGAATCAAATAGACTTAACAGACATCTATAGAACATTTCACCCAAATAGGAAAGAATATACCTTCTCTGCAGCGCATGGAACCTTCTCGAAAATTGACCACATACTCGGTAACAAAGCAAACTTCCCCAGTTACAAAAAAATATCCGTAACCTCCTGTGTCTTATCAGATCACCATGGATTAAAGTTAGAATTCAACAACAATGCTACCCCCAGAAAGCCTACAAACTCATGGAAACTGAACAGTCAACTACTGAACCACACCTGGATCAAGGAAGAAATAAAGAAAGAAATTAAAGTCTTCCTTGAATTCAATGAAAATAAAGAAACAATCTACTCAAACTTATGGGACACTATGAAAGCAGTCCTAAGAGGAAAGTTCATAGCACTAAGTGCCCACTTAAAGAAAACAGAGAAAGCACACATTGGAGACTTAACAGCCCACCTGAAAGCTCTAGAAAAAAAAAGAAGCAGACTCACCTAGGAGGAGTAGAAGACTGGAAATAATCAAACTGAGGGCTGAAATCAACAAAATAGAAACACAGAAAACAATCCAAAGAATCAATGAAACAAAAAGCTGGTTCCTGGAGAAAATCAACAAGATTGATAAACCCCTATCCAAACTAATAAAACGCCAGAGAGTGAATATGCAAATTAATAAGATGAGAAATGAAAAGGGGGACATAACCACAGACACAGAGGAAATTCAAAGAATCATTAGATCTTACTACAAAGGCCTGTATGGCACAAAACTGGAAAATGTAAAAGAAATGGACACGCTTTTAGATAAATACCATATACCAAAGTTAAACCAGGACCAGGTGAACAACCTAAATAGACCTGTTAGTCGCGAAGAACTAGAAGCTGTTATCAAAAACCTCCCTACCAAAAAAGGCCCAGGACCTGATGGTTTCAATGCGGAATTCTACCAGAACTTCCAAGAAGACCTAATACCTATACTCCTTAATGTATTTCACAATATAGAAGCAGAAGAGTCATTGCCACATTCCTTTTATGAAGCTACAGTCACTCTGATACCAAAACCACACAAAGACTCAACCAAGAAAGAGAATTACAGGCCAATCTCACTCATGAACATCGACGCAAAAATCCTCAACAAAATACTGGCAAACCGTATCCAAGAACACGTTAGAAAAATTATCCATTATGATCAAGTAGACTTCATCCCAGAGATGCAGGGCTGGTTCAACATACAAAAATCTATTAATGTAATCCACCATATAAATAAACTGAAAGAAAAAAACCATATGATCATTTCATTAGATGCTGAAAAAGCTTTTGACAAAATTCAACATCCCTTTATGATAAAAGTCTTGGAGAGATTAGGGATACAAGGGTCATACCTAAATATAATAAAAGCTATTTACAGCAAACCGACAGCTAACATCAAACTAAACGGAGAGAAACTCAAAGCCATCCCACTAAAATCAGGAACACGACAAGGCTGTCCACTCTCTCCATACCTCTTCAATATAGTGCTTGAAGTTTTAGCAATAGCAATAAGACAACATAAGGGGATCAAGGGGATTCAAATTGGAAAGGAAGAAGTTAAACTTTCATTATTTGCAGATGATATGATAGTGTACATAAGCGACCCAAAAAACTCCACCAAAGAACTCCTACAGCTGATAAACACCTTTAGTAATGTGGCAGGATACAAGATCAACTCCAAAAAATCAGTCGCCCTCCTATACACAAAGGATAAGGAAGCAGAGAGGGAAATCAGAGAAACATCACCTTTCATGATAGCCACAAACAGCATAAAATATCTTGGAGTAACTCTAACCAAGAAAGTGAAAGATCTATTTGACAAGAACTTTAAGGCATTGAAGAAAGAAATTGAAGAGGATACCAGAAAATGGAAGGATCTCCCTTGCTCTTGGATTGGGAGGATCAACATAGTAAAAATGGCAATTCTACCAAAGGCAATTTATAGATTCAATGCAATCCCCATCAAGGTCCCATCAAAATTCTTCACAGATCTTGAGAGGACAATAATCAACTTTATATGGAAAAACAAAAAAACCCAGGATAGCCAAAACAATCTTATACAATAAAGGAACTTCGGGAGGCATTACCATCCCTGACTTCAAACTCTATTACAGAGCTTCAGTATTGAAAACAGCTTGGTATTGGCATAAAAACAGAGAAGTTGACCTATGGAATCGTATAGAAGACCCAGATTTTAACCCACAAACCGATGAACACCTCATTTTCAATAAAGGAGCTAAAAGTATACAATGGAAGAAAGAAAGCATCTTCAACAAATGGTGCTGGCAAAACTGGATGTCAACCTGTAGAAGAATGAAAATAGACCCATATCTATCACCATGCACAAAACTCAAGTCCAAATGGATCAAAGACCTCAATATCAATCTGAACACACTGAACGTGATAGAAGAGAAAGTGGGAAGTACCCTACAACAGATGGGCACAGGCGATCACTTCCTATGTATAACCCCAGCAGCACAGACATTAAGGGCAACATTGAATAAATGGGACCTACTGAAACTGAGAAGCTTCTGCAAAGCAAAGGACACTGTCACTAAGACAAAAAGGCAACCCACTGACTGGGAGAAGATCTTCACCACCCCCGCAACAGACAAAGGTCTGATCTCCAAAATATATAAAGAACTCAAGAAACTAGACTTTAAAATGCTAATTAACCCAATTAAAAAATGGGGCACTGATCTGAACAGAGAATTCTCAACAGAAGAAGTTCAAATGGCCAAAAGACACTTAAGGTTATGCTCAACCTCCTTAGCGATCAGGGAAATGCAAATCAAAACAACTTTGAGATATCATCTTACACCTGTCAGAATGGCTAAAATCAAAAACATCAAGGATAGCCTTTGCTGGAGAGGTTGTGGAGAAAGGGGTACCCTCATCCATTGCTGGTGGGAATGCAAACTTGTGCAACCACTTTGGAAAGTAGTGTGGCGGTTTCTCAGGAAATTCGGGATCAACTTACCCCTGGACCCAGCAATGCCACTCTTGGGAATATACCCAAGAGATGCCCGATCATATGACAGGGGCATTTGTCCAACTATATTCATAGCAGCATTATTTGTAATAGCCAGAACCTGGAAACAACCTAGATGTCCTTCAATGGAAGAATGGATGAAGAAAGTGTGGAATATATACACATTAGAATACTACTCAGCGGTAAAAAACAATGACTTCTCGAATTTTGCATGCAAATGGATGGAAATAGAAAACACTATCCTGAGTGAGGTAACCCAGACCCAAAAAGATGAACATGGGATGTACTCACTCATAATTGGTTTCTAGAGATAAATAAAGGTCAGTGAGTCTATAATTTGATTTCCTAAAGAAGCTAAATAAGAACGTGATCCCAAAGAAAAACACTTAGCTATCCTCCTGATTATGGGAAGTAGACAAGATTGCCGGGCAAAAAATGGGATCTTGGGGGTGGGGTGGGAGGGGGGTAAGGGGAGATGGGGAGAGAAAAGTGAGAAGGGTAGGTTCGGGGGAACTTGGGAAACGGGATGATTGGGATAAAGGAAGGTTGGATAGGGGAGCAGGGAAGCGCATATCTTAGTTAAGGGAGCCATCTTAGGGTTGGCAAGAGACTTGGTGCTAGAGGGGCTCCCAGGTGCCCAGGGCGATGTCCCCAGTTAGTTCCTGGGGCAGCTGAGGACAGAGAACCTGAAATGACCCTATCCTATAGCCATACTGATGAATATCTTGCATATCACCATAGAACCTTCATCTGGAGATGGATGGAGATAGAGACAGAGACCCACACTGGAGCACCAGACTGAGCTCCCAATGTCCCAAGGAGGAGCAGAAGGAGGGAAAATATGAGCAAAGAAGTCAGGACCATGAGGGGTGCACCCACCCACGGAGACAGTGGGGCTGATCTATTGTGAGCTCACCAAGGCCAGCTGGATTGCGACTGAAAAAGCATGGGATAAAACAGGACTCTCTGAATATGGCGAACAATGAGGGCTGCTGAGTTTTGATCCTACTTCATGTTCTGGCTTTGTGGGAGCCTAGCCAGTTTGGATGTTCACCTTCCTAGACCTTCCTAGACCAGGACGGAGCGGGGAGGACTTTGGACTTTCCACAGGGCAGGGAACCCTGACTGCCCTTCAGACTGGAGAGGGAGGGGGAGAGGAGGGAGGAGGGGGAGGGAAAAGGGAGACGGGTAGGGAAATGGGAGGCGGGGAGGAGGAGGAAATTTTTTTTAATAAAAATTTATATTAAAAAAAGGTTCCAAAAATAATAAACTTTCTCAATAAACCCACATTTGCTAAACAAAAAACAAACAAACAAACAAAAAAAAAACAGCGACATCATGGAATTTAAAGGCAAATGAATGTAGCTAGAAAAAATTATCCTGAATGAGATAAGCCATACCCAGAATGACAAACATGTCATGTACTCAGGTATAGATGAATATTAGCTGTAAACTATAGGATAAACATGGTACAATCCTTAGACCTCGAGAGACTGGATAACAAGGAAGGTTAAAGCTGGATACTCAGACCTCCCAGGGAAGAAGAAACAGATTTCTTGGTTGGACTTGGGCAGATGGGGATAGTTACATGAGAATTCAGGTGGGGGTGAAGTGTGGGAGAATATTGAAAGAGAGCACTGGAGAGGGGATTATTTCAGAATCAGTTAGAAACCTGGTTTAGTGGAAACTCCCAGGAATCTACAAAGATGACCCAGCTAAGACTCCTAGCTTTAGTGGATTTATAGCCTTAATTGGCCATATCCTGTGTCCAGACAAGATTACCATAAGAGGGACTTGGACTCCAACCCAGTCACATAACTTTTAACCTACGGTCTGTACTTCTTACGGCTTGTGCTTGGGTAAAGGTGATACAGAGAACGTGAGAAAGGCCGAGAAATGTCTTGCCCAGACTGAGACCCATGCCAATAGCGTGAGCCTAATCATGATACTGCATGAAGCATCAGTTCCCAAAGGCTGGGTGACCAAGAGACCTTGGATAGAAACAAATATGACTGGATAAAAAAGCCAATGTAATGTAGTCTAATGATATTCTGCTATACTCATAGACTGGTGCCTAGCCCAAGAGTTAGCTAGAGAGGCTTCATTCAGCAACTGCTGGAAACAGACATAGAGAGATAAATCTAGCTAGTAGGCCAAGACCACAGAGTCCTTCTGGAGAGAAGGATGAAGGATTTTAAGAGCCAGAATTGTCAATGACATCAAAAGAAACCCCAGAGAATCGACCAACTTCGGAACTTAGGGACTCACAAAGACTGAACCAACAAGCAGAAAGCATCCATTGAACTGACCTAGGGCTTCTGCATATATGTGACAATCCTGTTCTATTCTAATGAGAGACAGAAAGGGAGTGTATTCAGAGGAGAGCAGAAGTGGGAATGAACTGGGAAGAACTGGGGGGAATGAAAGGAGGCAAACTATTACGAGTATATATTGTATGAGAAAAAATTATATTTTCAAGAAAAGTGATAAATTGTGAATTTTAAACTACTCATTGGGTAAATCCTCTTCTTCAAATACATTGATGTAAAACTATAGTTCAGATACCAAACTGATATGTAGAAAGAGAAACCCAGAATATCTTTCAAGATTCTTTAACATTCCAAAGTCAGGAGCATCTGCTTCAGGTAAGCCATTAAACATTCAGGACTCATTCTCTCATTTGTCAACCCTTGAAATATACCCAAATTATAGTTTCAAGATATGTTTGACAGTACATACAAATCTATGTACATATCACACAACACACGGTCTTCTGATACTGCCTGGCAGATTACTCAAAGGGTCATTTTTGGAAAACATAGATTATACAAAGATTGTGTGTGTGTGTGTGTATATATATATATATGCATATATTATATATTTGTGTGCATATATAAATTAGTTATTTCTTTCAGAATTTATGTGCCATAATCAACAGGAATAGTAGGTAAATTAATTATGATATGTTATGGCATATATTATGCATTTTATAGCATATATAATGTTATGAAATAGTATAATTGTAAAAAATTGACTCACAGTTTTAGAAATCTTCTTCCATGTTCAAATCATTTCATGACATTTGATTCTGGGTGCAAGTCTGAAAGAATAGTCTATATTTTGTGGGAAGTAATAGTACTGAAAGTGGTTAGAAATATGATAGATATGGGAATAATGCACTGGTGGTATTTCACCTGTAGTCATGAAGCATAGAGACCTGAATGTTGGGACACTGAAAATTTTATCTTCCTCCGCCTTTTAATTTATTTTCATCCATTTTTGAGAGATTTGCACATGAGTACTATGCTTATATCATTTCTACTGCTCCATCTCCTCCTTTAAGCCAACTTGTCTCTCCCCTCACATCCTCTCAAATTTAATACCTTTTCTAGTTATCATTGTTACATATATAAATACAATCTACTGAGTCCAGTTTAGTTTTTTTATATTATGTGTTTAAAAGAGACCTCTTGGGATTATGTCTGCTATACCCCCAAAAGTCAGTATTTTTGTTTCTCAAAAGCCATAAACATATAGGGCTGAAGAAAGTTGCTGTGTGTTTAACTAAAATGCTTTATTTTATGGGGAGAATTGATATAATTTATACTGATAATGCTCACCTCAAGAGACATGTATCTAACAATAGGATGTATGCTTTACAACCATGAGAAACCCCTTTAATCTGTTTCTCAGTCAAAAAGATTCCAATAACACTATAGATTATTACCATTGTTATTTTGATATTCCCTGGAGTTAGTGGCTAAGCTGTTATTTTTTAACACAGCACGTTAGAACAGAGGAATTGCAGAAATTGAGCTGAAACTAACCTATAAACATTTTCTCTGATGACTGGAGCTCATAATGCCTGGATATGGTTTGCAAGCTGCCAAGGGAGAAATTCAATCAATAGTCCTACCCAAATGTAAATACTACCATGGAGAATGAATCATTATACTCAACCCTGTTTCTTGTGTCTAAAATCAGTAAAACATAGATGGCATCGCAAAGGTCTTTTGACAGTTTGAACCACAGTTTCTATAGTTTCTGTATGCTGTAACTGGTGAAAGACAGGCCAGCTTACTATGAAGAGAAAACCCCTTACGCACCCATTTACAAATTGAGGCTTATTGTGCTCCTAAAGGTTGAGAAGGTTGAGATGCTGCTGGGAAAGGAAGTTAAATGTTTGACAATTAAAGCGTTTATTCAAAGTGTGATTTGATCAAAATTTTAAGATTCTTAGAGCAAATCCTTCTTCAAGCTACACTTTTAAGTTCCCTTCTGCCTTCTGGTTTGTTTTTCTTACTTTCTTTTTTGAATATTACATTTATTAAATATAGATCCTTCTCCCATACAAAATATAATGACCATAAATATCTCTGCCTCCACTACTCCAAGAGCTCCCCCAGATCCCTGCCATACACTTCCCCTCTCTCACAGAACCCTCTCCCTCCGCTTTTCTTCAGAAAGAAGCAGGTCTTCAATGGATAAAAACCAAACACAACAAAACAGCATACAAAAACACAAGGCAAATGACCTCATATCAGGCTGGATAAGACAACCAGAGAAAAGGAAATTATTCCCATGAGCATGCAAAACAGTCAGATATACAGCTGCTTGCATTGATAGCTCAGTCAAACTGTTCTTCCTAGTCTTGAGGTAGTACCCTCTACAGTTACCATGGCCAGGCTTGTGGTCTTCCTTATAGCACCCTACAACAGACCAAGAGGAGAATCCTGGAAAGAACCCATAAGCTTCCTCCCACTGATGCTCCTGATGACTAAGCCTTCCCAAAATTTCTTATTAGTTAAGACTACCCAGCTGGAATTCCGGACACTAGCAGTTATCCTACTGGGTGAGCAGAGAGATCAATGACTCAGACCAACTTCAGCTTTGTTTCCACACAATGGTCAGACAGGGCCCTAATCTGGAAAATGGAAAAAAAATCTCCAATCTCCAGAGCATGCCCTGTTCCTCTTCCAAGGCACAGGGTCCATTACACATTCTATGTCCAATGCTGCCAGCCCTTTGCATCATAGCTGAGAGGTCCTGCAATTAAACGCAGGTCACATTCAAACAGTAACTGTTGTTAAACAAAAATGAGGCCATGGATAAGAACCCAAGGAAGGGTCTATGGGAGGGCTTGGAGGCAGCAAAGAGTTAGTGGAAATAATGTAATTATAATCTCCAAAAATTATGCTAAAGAGTTGAAACAGTCTTTATGGCGATGTGCTCCAGAGACTATAGATTTGTATTAGAGCATACCAAGTACTACTCCTGCCATTTCTTTCATGTTGTACATCTTAAACATAGAGAGCATAGTCATGTTAGGCAGGGCCACACCATTTTGTCTAGTTGTTCTGAAAGACCCTCGTTTTCAAGGGCGGTGGGAGAAATCCCCCAGACTCAATAATTCAGGCCAACAGATGCAATCAGCAAGAGGTGTCTTTATTGATTGCACAGACGCCTGTGGGTGCAACAGCAGCTTACACCAACTGCACACCCCAGGCAAATTCAAACAGCCATATTTATAGGGAAAAATGATCACATAAGAGGCTAGTATAACATAAGCATTTCATTGGCTCTCAAATTGGTGGGCTTAGCTCATCCTGGGAATGGCCCCATGTCTATTCTCAAATTTCCCTGAAAAACTACAAGGACAGATAAGTTGCAGCAAGTTGACAGTTTAGATAGGATATCTTGGGGGGTGGAGTATTCCTTTTCCTGAGTCTCAAAAAACCACAAAGCTGGATATAGCACTCTGCAGCAAGTTGACAATTTAGATAGAATGCCTTGGGGGATAGAGTATTCTCTTTTCTTAGCATAGTCAGTGAGTCTGCAACCCATAGATATCCAGTTTTAGCATCAGCTGAGCCCAGGGACCCAGCTAAATTTTCAGCAGAGTTTAACATAGTATTTGGGCCTGGAGGGTCTTTCAAGTATGAGGGCCTTTCAAGTATGGAAGGTCTTTCAGTTCTATTTAGGTTGAACTGGTATAACTACAGTAATTTGGTTTTATGATAAATTAAGTTGTTCATCCAGATATTTTTTTTTACCTTGTCTGTGGACCTAAAACACAATCAGAACATTTATTGATTACATAAAATTGATCTCTTCACTACTCTTTGCTAATGTTAACTACTGCCAAAGTGTTAAGCTTTTATCCTCCTTCTTGCCTATCCTTTTGTGTACTGTGACTACATCTGTTTTATAGTTGGTCAGTGAACTCAATTCTTACACAGGTCAAATTCACTTGTAAATTCACAATAAAATCTAGATAATTTTGAGAATACTCATTCACTTATCTATTTCTCCTTCCCACAGACCAGTCAAGGTCCAGCCTAGAAGGAGTTGCAGGACTCTCTTTATAGCACTGGGTAGCAGAGGCAAGATTAGGTTCTCAAAGCAATTCTCAATTATATAGTATGAGGAAACTCTGAGTGAAGTATAGGAGACATTGAAATAAACCAGTGGTTCTTAACATTTCTAATGCTGTGACTCTTTAATGCTGTAAAGAATTGTAATATAAATACCAGTGATTTTTGATGGTCTTAGGTCAGTCTTGTGATAAGTTCATTTGATCCCCTTCAAAAGGAGCCATAACCCACCAGGTTAAGAATCACTGCTCTAAACCAATATAAATAAATAGATGAATAAATAAACATCACTTAAAAATGGAATGTAATTCTTAAAAAGGGAAACATTGGAAAACAGAAACAAAGAGATTATAGCAATAATAATTTGAAAAAATAAAATTTAAAAATGATAACAAATAATTGATTTTTAAAAATGATAAAAATAATTGAACACTTAGTTATACTGACTGCAAAACAGAGTAGGTACTTCCCTGGTAGAGAGAATTAATAAAAGAATATATGACTTTGTCCTGTGTAAAATGCTGGCTACTGAGTGCTATAACCTGACACATGGAGTCTCAAACATCTGAGGTGACTTAACTCTGTCAACCAGGATTGAACATTTCTGCATGGGAGAGTTCACGAATTAGAAACCAAATACTTAGTAGTTCATGTTTGTTGGAGGAGGCCATTTGGCTGCTTGTTCATTTCCTACACACTCAGACCCCCAAAATAATCACAGAGATACTGTATTAATTGAAGCACTGCTTGACTCATTAGCTTTAGCTTCTTATGGGCTAACTCTTATATTAAATTAAACCATTTCAACTAGTCTGTATATCACCATGTGGCTGTCGCTTACTGGGTAAAGTTTCCAGCATCTATGCCTGGTGGCTCCATGGCTTCTCCCTACCTCCACCTTTCTTTTTCTCAGCATGCATCCTAGTTTTCCCTGCCTAGTTCTGTTCTTCTTTTCCATAAACTCAAAGCAGTTCTTTATTCATTAACCAATAAAAGCAACACACAGACAGAAGGACCTTCCACACCATTTCCCCCTTTGTGTTTAAACAAAAAGGAAGGCTTTCACTTAGTAAAATTACATATAAAAAAAGAGTTATCAAGAAGAATTACAGGAACGATATTTCTATTTTCTTTATCTTTTGTCATAACTATTAACTGTCTATTCTTCAGCTCCACCAAAGACTCGAGAAGGATATAATAAGTAAACAGGAAGTGCAACTTTCAAAATTCTAGAATTGACATAGACATCTCACTGCCTGGACAGTCACCCAAAATCCTTCAGTACCATTGGGGCATCCATATTCAGCTTACAGGCCCATAGTATCTGGCAGACATTTTCACAAAGCAGGAAGTTTCAAAGACAATTCCACTTATCTTAGTAGTTTGTCAGTCATTTTGTTCTGTGTCCTGCAGAATGTCTGGCAGACTCTTTCATGAAGCAGGAATCCCAAAGGATCGTTGCACATTTAGGCAGCTTCAGCAGTCATTTCTCTGTGAATCCTTCATGTTAAGCAGTCCAGGCAAGAGCCGTTTCTTGCCAAAATATCTCAGAAACTCCATAAGGAGCCTCTTTGATGCCCATCTTCTTCTTTAAATCATTGGCGCCGCCAGGAGTAGATGTATCTCAGTGCCATAGAAAGTTTTAAACTTCTTAAAACATTTTAACTGCCATATTCTATAGATCTCTCAAAGATTTTAAGAATAACTATCTAACTGAAATATATCTCTATACATCTAGGAAATCTAACTAACTTGGCTATTATAGATGATTATCTATTAACCTATATTTCTTAATTTTACATTACATTTTTAAATGAACTGCACAAACACAATTAATTAATTAAGAGCAGAAATATACATATAACAAAATTGTACTAAAACTTGTATCAATAAACCAAGATATGTACCAATGCAAAGTATTCATCTTTATAGCATATCCCCCTTTAAATGTAAGGAAACATTTACAAACAATATTTGGGAATATGAGTGCAGTTCTGTCCAAACCTCTTCCTTCTGTTTATTGGGCAAAGTAATTTTTTGAGGGGTGTTCAAGGCAACCTTTCAGGGTGTCTTGGTCCATCAAACCAATTAACCTGGAATGAATCCACAGGTTCTCATCCTCTGTGGAAACAAAAGAGGAACTTAATTTCCAAACAACATATCCTTAGACCCAAATTCTGAAGTCAAAATACATTTATAATATATGTGCTTAGCTTAACAGCCCATACAATAAAATGTCCCACTGTACTTAGCTCCTTCATAATCAAATTTTTTTAAAAAAGACAATAATATACATAATCCAGACTCTCTGTGTATTTTTCATCTTTATGTGTCTTATTTTTACTCTATTACTTTTGTAGTCTGTCTCTTTAAAGACTTTGAAGTCTTTTTTGTTTTTGTAAACCATTTAGTTTTTTTTATAACTCTCTCTACTTTTTCTTTTGACTCTCAAGCCTACACACATTCATCCAACACTATGACTCATTTTGTGGTCTTTTATGTCTGATTCTTTCCTATTGTTTATCTATAATTCTTTACTGTCCAGGAGTGCTTCTTAAAATGCTAAGCACTTCTTAAAAACTTAAGCTTCAGCATTACTATGGTATATACGGCACTTCCTGCTTTCTCTGCACAGTCCAACATGGTGGAAGTCTGTTAGTGCCTGAGACTGCTGGGTGGGAGCCATTCTCACTACGTCAGCTCTGATAACCAGTTGGCTCATGCTGCCACCAAGTAACTTGCAGTATGTTATCCACAAACCCCATTTAAATTCTTGATAGATGAACCTCCCAAAAGAGCCACAGCCATTTGTGCTGGTGAACCAGAAAATCGCCACTTTTTAAAAGAAGCCATATATTTTTACTCTGCTTCACAGCATCTTAGTTGCCACAAGCCATCTAGAAAAAAATTGTGGCTATCCAGAAACTGTGTTAAACTCTGTTCTTTTGTGTCTAGAATTCCTTGGAAAGTCCTCTCAGGTTTTAAATGGATTTTAGTTTGCCACATTGGTGCTAATTTGTTGGAGGAGACTGCTTGTTGGTTTCCAGCCACCTGGCTATCTTAGACCAAAATAATCACACAGAAACTATATTAATTAAATTGTCTAACACATGCTATTGTCTCTAAACTGTACACCCACCAGTCTCTGTCTTCATTCACATGGAAGAAATTAATGAATGATGGAAAAATCACACAGAAAGTCACTCACTATGTTCCATCAGGTCATTCTTTGTAATGGATACTCCTGAAGCTCAATGCCTTAAACTTCAGTCTGTGATCTAGCTATTGTCCAGTCTAATTCCCCCTTCCAGTGTAGACAGTACACTGTTCCTACTCTTCTGCTCTGAAGGGAGAAGACACACTCCACACACAAATCCTTTTACTGTTACTGCAATGGACAGCCCCACTATATGACTCAAACTGGTAATTTTAGAACTATCGTGCAGCATACTTGTAATGCAAGAATTTATGGTGGTTATCCAGGAGGATAACAAGGGCAGTGCCCTGTGGGGCTCCAGACAGGATTCAAGTCCATCTCAATTAGTATAGGAGACACTGACTTAAAACTGCTTTTCTAAAAGCTGAAGTTGTAGTTATTCTCTAATTTGTATACTTTTATGACACACAAGGTTGTGACCCTGTAATGGCTGGCAGCATATTAAAGGCCTTTCATGGAGAGGTGTGTCTTTTGTTATAAATCATGGTTATCTCATTTGTTAAAGGAATGTACTTTAATGGATGATTAATCCTTGTGAAGACACAGTTTTATCTCACCATACTAATCTCTAACAGGCATGGTTAACATACTACTTATCTTTGGGTATTTGGGTTGCAGCCCTCCCTCACCTAAATTCTACTTTGTGTGACTTCATGTCTCCTAAGAATTGGTAGATTCTTATACCATTAATTCTATTATCAATTCTACTCTTCTACATCACAGTTTAGTCATGGAGTGCTACTCAACACAGGAGATACCATTTCCAAGCCGCACAAATTTAACTACAGATGGATACTAAACCTAAAAGTGCTGAACTTCTGGAGATACTAGAAAGGCCAGTACTTTCTTAGTTGACAAATTTGGTGATATCTGTCCACATGTGACAATATAAGCACTAAAGGCACCACCATTTGTGGTCCCAACACTCTACTCTGTGCAGACTCAGCCAGGGCAGTGAAGTTATTCAGAGGCTGCCAGCCTGGCCCAGGGAGTTGCAAAGATCACGTAGGACTACTTAGAATGAGGCAGGACCAGACAGGACAAATAAGGAACACACTAAACTCTGTGTCTGTACACTGGCTCCCACCCAGCCAAGGGAGGACCCACCACACCAGTCACCAGTTGTGAGTCTCAGCAGGCCACTCCACCTAGTTTGGGGACAGGGGCCCCTCACTCACCAAGCCCAGCTACTCCTCCCCACCTGGGGACATTGACTCTGTACTCACCTTGGCCCACCATTCCCTCTGTTTGTGGAGAGCAACTTTACTCACCATAGTGCAGCTGCTTAGCTGACACACACTCTTCTCACAAGGAAGCCCAAGAAGTAGCACAAGAGAGATATTTTGATTTCTTCAGGAAAAGCTGAAATGGAAACCTGGCTCCTATTTGACTGGTGGGTCTGCTGGAGGCTCTGATTGGCTAGTGAAGCCTGAGTGACAGTACCAGGTGAGCAGAAGGGACACAGCATTGTGTTCCCAGCCCTGGATGCTAATTTAAAGACAGACTTATCCCAGATTGGCTGGAGATTTATGCCAAATTCAACAGCAAGTCTCTTGTTAATGTAAATCAATGGGTTCAGTTTTAAAAGGAAGTATACAAATTCAGAAAGGGGCTAATCAGACAATGTTGTACAAGAGGAACATTTGGTAACTCAAGAATATCATAAACAACTTCCACAGTTTCTTCCCTTATGTAAAAAAAAATCCTGAATTCTGAGAATCGGAAACAATCCTTTTCCAAAGTCCCTGGCCCCACATCATGACCAGCTCTCCCCAGTGTATTCCCAAGATTAGAGACAGAGCTCTGTTTTTGCTCTATACATCCGGGCCTTTGAGCAACCTCCCAAAGCCTAGGTGGGCTGCCAAACTCAGAGATGCCTGGTCTCAAGTGTCTTCTAGAAGGTCTGCACTTAGCATTTGATGTTTAGGTATAATGTCCATTTGGAGTTAATTTGTGGAAGTTGTAAGTGGCATCTCGTGTACAATATATAGATTCTGCTCTATCTACCTGTCCATCCTCATACATACCTAAGAAACCTCTGCAGCTCAGAAACGCCCTTTGTCCCCTGGAACTAAACATCACTGAATCACATCATTGCAGCTGGTGGTAGCAGAAAGTTAGAAACATTTTAATCAGCATTGCTAAAAGACAATCAACATCACTGTAGTTCTACCAGCTTTTAAACTATTGGAAGCATTTATAAAACAAACTTGAAAGTAGACTGCAATATTCAGAACTTCTAAAAACCAGATTATCAGTTTTCATAACTGTCTTTTCACTGCACACCAAAAGCATGACTCTGTGTGTATACTGGACAGTGATATTACAAGCATAATATCCTACCATGCCAGGGCTGCAGAGTCTCCCTCTCCCCAGTAAATCCATATACAGGGAGGCTAAGAGGAGAAGGAGCACTGCCCAGGTCATGACATAGAGCAATCGAACCACAGCATGGCTCATGGTCCATCCAAATCCAGCAGAAATGACAGCTCAGACGACCTTCTCTGAACACCCTACACTCACTATGGCATAGCTTGTGGTCTTCCTTACAACTCTTCACAACAAAAGTAGAGAAGAATCCTGGAGAGAATCTACAAGCTATCTGCCACTATTATTCCTGATTGCTAAGACTTTCCAGAGTCCCTCATTGGCTAAGGCAACCCTGATGGGCCTCAGAATATTATTAGCTCCCCTAATGGGTGATCAGAGATCAAATGACTCAGACAGCACAGTACTTCCTGTTCTGCCCTTCCAGCCCAGTAGACAAGGCCCTAGTCCAGATAGATAGATATTCATCCACTTTCCTAGAGCTTACCCTGTTCTTCATCCAAAGCACAGGGTCCTTTGTATGCACATTCCATTACACACTCAATGTGCAGTGCAACCAACCCATTGCCTCATACCTGGGAAATCCTGCAGCCACACACAGGTCACATTCACTTAACTATTGTTAAAGAAAAACAGGCCATGAATTAGAAGATAATAAGAGGTCATGGTAAGCCTTGGGAACAGGAAAGAGAATGTGAATATGATACAGTTATAATCTCAAAGAAATTATTTTGAAACGTTGAAATAGGATTTATGGCCATGTGCTTCAGAAACAAGGGATTTATATTAGAGCACATCAAAGAGTTCTCAAACCTTTTATCTCAGGGTGTATATTTAAAACCAGTAAAATAACAGTCTTGTTAGACAGAGCCACATTTTACTCAGATTTATTTTGGTTGAACTACTGTAACTACAGCAATTTGGTTTCATGTGAAGGTCAGTTCTTTATCCAGATTCCTGATTTCCCTGACTCATGGACAACAAGAAATGGTCACCAGGACATTTATGGAGAATCTATAATTGATTAGGTAATTAGTACATAGCTAAACACTGCTAATCTCAACTACTGTTGAAGTAGGAAAGTTCTAAACCACTGTCCTGTCTCTCCCTTTCTGCACTGTGAATCTACCAGCTCCAAGCTTTGTCTATGCACGCAATTCTTGCACAGATCCCTCTTCATCTATAATCATACACTGAAAGTCAGAGATACAGGAGGTCATACATTAGTTGGTCTATTTTTCCTTATCACTGACCAATCAAGGCCCAGTCCTGAAGAAGTTATAGGACTATCTACCCAGCACTGGACAGCAGAGGCAGGATTAATTTTTCAAAACAATTCTCAACTACATATTGTGAGGCCACAATATTACAAGCTCATAGTCTCCCATGCCAGGATAGCAGAGCCTCAGAGGCCAAGGGCCACTACCCAGGTAACCACAAAGAACAATATAATCTGTCTGTCTCATTATTCATCCCTGTCCAAGCAGCTCTGCCAGCTCAGCCAACCTTCTCTTCCTGGTCTGGGAACAGTCGCTCCTACATTCACCATAGCATGGCTTGTGGTCCTACTTACAGCTCCCTAGAGCATAACAAGGGAATCCTGGAAAGAACCTGTAAACTATTTCCTAAAGGTGCTCCTAATTGCCAACCAGAGTACCTCTAGGACCACCCAGCTGGGCTTCAAGACATTAACAGTTACCCTACTGGGTGAGCAGAGAACGAAATGTCTCAGAAAGCAAACATCTCCAGGTTTGTCCTTCCGCACTATGGTCAAACAAGATCCTAATCTGGGAAATTTGTAGTTTAGTAAAATCTTCCTTTCTCCTAGAGCACTTCCTGTTCCTCTTTCAAGGCAATGGGTCCTGTGTGTGGTCTGTGGACCCATGAAATGGCCAGAAAGGACATTTATGGAACATCTAAAATTGATCAGCTCACTACTCACAGCTAATATCAACTACTGTCAAGCAGGAAAGCTTTTACCCTTTTTCTTGTCCATCCTTTGTCTGTTGTGACTACACTGGCTTTACAGTTTGTGAGTGAACTTAATTCTTACACAGGTTCCACTTCACTTGTAAAATCACAGTAAAATCTAGAGAAGTTGAAGGATACTCATTTACTGATCTATTTATCCTTCACACAGACCAGTCAGAGTCCCGCCTGGTAGGAGTTGCAAAACTGTCTTTCCAGCACTAGATAGCAGAGGCAGGATTAGGTGTTCACAACAATTCTCAGTTACATAGCATGATGCAAGCCTGAGCTACAGGAGACATTAATCTAAACCAGCTGTTATCAATCTTCCTAGTGCTGTGTATGACCCTTTAATACAGTTACTCATAATGTAGTAATCCCCACACCTATAAAATTATTTTACTGCTACTTCATAACTATATTTTTGCTACTTTTATGAATTATAATATAAATATACATACATTCTGATGGTCTTCAACCAGTCCTGTGATAGGTTCATTTGATCTCCCCAAAAGGAGTCACAACCCACCAAATTGAGAATCAATGCTCTAAACTGATATAAATAAATAGATGAGTAAATAAACAGCCCTTAAAATGGAATGGAATTCAAAAACTGGGAAACACTGTAAAATAAAAGCAAAGAGATTATAGCAGCAATCATGTCATTGAAGACAACGAAATATAAAAATTGATTACCAATAACTGACTTCTTAAAATGATAAAAAATAATTGAACACTCAGCTATATTGACTTTGAAACAGAGTAGGCACTTCCCTGGTAGGGAGGTAATAAGAGAATGCATGACTTTGTCCCTTGTAAAATGTTAGCTGCTGAGTGCTGTAACCTGACACATGGAGTTACAGCCAATGGCCTGTGTCTCAAACATCTGAGCTGACTTCACTGCATCAACCAGGACTAAACATATCTGCAAGGGAAAGTTCACTAATTAGAAACTAATTGCCTAGTGGTTCAAGCTCTCCTCCGTAAACTGTACACCCAAAAGTGTCTGTCTTCATTCACACAGAAGGAATTAATGTATCATAGGAGATTACAGAAAGTCACACACTGTGCCCCATCAGGTCCTTCTTTGTAATGGACACCCCTGTAGTCCATGGCCTTAAACTTCAGTCTAAGATCTAGCTATTTTCCAATGTGTTTACCCCCTCCAGTGTACACAGTACATAGTTCCTACTTTTCTGCTCTGAAGGGAGAGGCCATGCTCCACATGCAAATCCTTTTATTGTTATCACAATAGACAGTTCCACTATATGACTCAAACTGGTAATTTTAGAGCTCTGTGGTGCAGCATATTTATAATCCAAAAATTTATGGTGGTTATCCAAGAGGATATTGCAGACAGGATTCAAGTCCACCTCAATCAGCACAGGGGACACTGAGGCACAACTGCTTTCCTAAGAGGTGAAAAATGCAGCTCTTCTAGAATTATTATACTCTCCTGGCACACAAGGTTGTGACCCCATAACCGCCCCCGAGCAGCAGGTCAGAGGCGTTGGATGAGGAAGTGGGTCTTCTGGCTGGTTGTAAATCATGGTTGTCTCATTTGTTATAAGAATGTACCTTAATGGCTGATTTAACCTGGTGAACAAACATTTGCATCTCATGATACTAATCTCTAACAGGCATGGTGTGCATGCTACTCATCTTTGGGTATTTGGGATGCAGCCCTCCCTCACATAAATTCTACTTTGTGTGACTTAATATCTCCTAAGAATTGGTAAATCCTTATACTATTAATTCTATTATCAACTATGCTCTTCACCACAGTTTAGGAGTGGAGCACTACTCTACACAGGAGAAACCATTTCCAAGCCACACGAAATTAACTACAGACGGATCCCAAACTTAAATGTTAAAAGTGCAGAACTTCTGAAGACCCAGGAGAGACCAGGAGTCTCCGCGTTATTTGGTGAATATGGTAGAATCTCTCCACATGTGACTATATAAGCACAACAGAAACCACCGTCTGTGACTCCCAAAACTCTGCTCTGTGCAGACACAGCCTGGGCACTGAAGTGATTCAGCGGCTGCCAGCAGACAGTTGCAAGGATCACTGAGGACTACTGAGGCAGAAAGACACTAAACTCTGTGTCTGTCCTCTGGCTCCCACCCAGCCAGTGAAGGACCCACCACACCTGGAGCCACAGAGGGCCACTCCACCTAGATTGGGAACATTGGCCCCTTGTTCGCCAAGCCCAGCCACGCCTCCCATGAGTGGAGAGCAACCCCTCACTCACCATGGTGCAGCTGCAGAGCTGACACACCCTCTGCCCTCAAGGGAGCCCGAGGTGCAGTGCTTGAGAGAGAGCTGAGCCTCAACAGAAGTCTGGCTCCTAGAAGAACCCTCCCATCTGATTGGAGGGTCTGCTAGAGGCTCTGATTGGCTGGTGAGGTCTGAGTGACAGGACCAGGTGGGCAGAAGGGACTCAGCACTCAGAAGTGGTCCAGCACTGGCTTCTAATCTAAAGACAGACCTGTCCCAGACTGGCTGGAGATTTATGCCAAATTCAACAGCAAGTCTCTTGCTAATGTAAATCAGTGGGTTTGGTTCTCAAAGGAAGTATACAAATTCAGAAAGAGGTCAATCAGACAATGTTGCACAAGAGGAACATTTGGTAACTCAAGAATATCATAAACAACTTCCACAGTTTCTTCCCTTATGTAAAAAATCCTGGGTTCTGAGGGTTGCAAACAATCCTTTTCCAAAGTCCCTGGCCCCACATCATTACCAGCTCTCCCCAGTGTATTCCCAAGATTAAAGACAGAGCTCTGTTTTTGCTCAGGGCCTTAGAGCAACCTCCCAAAGCCTAGGTGGGCTGCCAAACTCAGAGATGTCTGGTTTCAAGTGTCTTCTAGAAGGTCTGCACTTAGCATTTGACGTTTAGATGTAATGTCCATTTGGAGTTAATTTGTGGAAGTTGTAAGTGGCATCTCATGTATTGTGTAGTACTCCACTACTAAGTTGCAATGTAGAAGAATAGAAATGGTGATATAAAGGATTGACCAATGCTTAGGAAAGAGTAAGACACACCAAGTAGAATTTAACAGACGGAGGGCTGCCTTGGAAATACCTCCAAAGACAAGTAGTATGTTAATCAGGACTATTAAAGATTTGGATGCCAAGAGGTAAATGTTTATTTACCTCTGTCATAAAAAAAAACAATTGAGATACTCATCTGTAGAGAGGACAGACCCCTGTGTAAAGAACTCTCTAGAGTCAGCTGGAGCATCATAGTTTTAAGAGGGATTTCTTAGTTGTGTTGTGTTGGATGCTATAAACATCAATTCCATGATGTTTTGTTATGTATTTGTTCTTTCTTGGTATCAACTACATACTCACATTAAAATCCAAAAGCATGGTTAAAGTCGTGACTCCATGTGTCATAGGAACGATGTTTTGTGTTTTATCTAAGTTTTAATTGCACAGTTTGTACCTAATATTGGTTACATTATCTTCTACATTTTCTATTCAGCTTTCTTTTATTTGTTGTTGCTCAGAACTATCTGAACACAGAGTTGGCACCTTCCTGTGATTAGCTTGCCTGCTGATGAATGATGACCACCACCAGGTTTGCTGGATATTCCATCATGAAAGAAAGTATTTCCTCCATCTGCATACACAGCCTGTTTTCCAGGCAACTGTATGCAATTCATCCCTAATGATATGTGACCTTGTGGTTTTAGGGATGAGCTAGAGTACACAGCCTGGGAAGGACTTGAGAGGAGGTAGATCCTGTGTCTGCACCTATGAGAAAGCCATCTTTATTTTTTTTTCTTTTCTTGGTTTTTTCGAGACAGGGTTTCTCTGTAGCTTTGGAGCCTGTCCTGGCACTAGCTCTTGTAGACCAGGCTGGCCTCGAACTCACAGAGATCCGCCTGCCTCTGCCTCCCGAGTGCTGGGATTAAAGGCGTGCGCTACCACTGCCCAGCAAGAAAGCCATCTTTAAAAGTGGGAATTGACCTTGGGTGCTAGCAGTCTTACTTCCTATGTTCACTGGGAAATGTATTGTGGTGGACAGTGTATGGACAATGGAAGAGTAGAAAGAAGGTAAGCTCCACATATGCAGCTGTGGGAGAGCCATTGTACATGCTGGGTACAACGTGTGGCTGCTTTTGGTAGCTTCTATTGCTGTGAAGATACACCATTACCACAGCAACACTTTTTTTTTCGAGACAGGGTTTCTCTGTAGCTTTGGAGCCTCTCCTGGAATTAGCTCTTGTACACCAGGCTGGCCTCAAACTCACAAAGACCCACCTGCCTTATTCCCAAGTGCTGGGATTAAAGGCATGTACCACCACCACCCGGCTGACCAACACTTATAATGGAAAACATTTGATGGGGCTGGATTTCAGCTTTAGAGGGTTTAGTCCATTATCACCATGGTGGAAAGCATGGTGGATGCAGGCAGAAATGGTGCTATAGAAAAAGCTGAGAGTTCTCCATCCAGATCAGCAGGAAGCAAAAAGTGACTATGACATACCTACTCCAACAAAGGCAAACCTCCTAATAGTGCTACTCTCCATGGGACTTTGGGGGTCATTTTGATTCAAACAACCACAGAATCAAAACCTTTGTATTTTTTCAACCATCCTCAATAAGCTCAAAAAACCCATTGATTCCCCAGGATGGACTTTGGTGAAACTGTACTTTGTATCTTCATTGGGACTTATGGTTATGAGATATACATTGCTTCCTCCCCAGTCCATGGGGAAAAAAATTCTCACAACAGGTCATAAACGTATTTGTTAATGTTCCTATTTTTCATGGTATTAGAAAAAGGAAGCAGTACATAAAAGAACATAGAAGAATATAAATGTATCAATGACCTTAGTTTTTAAAAAAAAAAGTTTTAAAAAAGGTCTTAGAGCCAGGTGGTGGTGGTGCACGCCTTTAATCCCAGCACTTGGGAGGCAGAGGCCGGCAGATCTCTGGGAGTTCGAGGCCAGCCTGGTCTGTATGAGCTAGTTCCGGGACAGGCACCAAAGCTACAGAGAAACCCTGTCTAAAAAAAAAAAAAAAAAAAAAACAAGGTCTTAGATAGATGGCTCCAGAATAAAGAAGACTGGAAAGGTTTTGCAGGCTATGAAGACCTGATGAGTGATGAATGGATGCTTAATAGAAATCCCACACTAGCTCGGAATTGAGAAATAGATAGTTATTTATTTAGGGGCAAACTCATAAATCAGAATTCTCTGCTTGTGAATCTATGAACAGTAGACATAGATAGAATCCAGCAATCTAACAATCTGAACAAGCAACCAGGGAAGAAAGAAAAAAGGGGTGGACACAGGCTCTGCATCTGCATATATAGTATAAGAGGCCACATCCCAGAAGGCAGGTAACCACAAACTGCAAAACTTCCTACAGCACCACCCCCTTTTGTTTAAATAAGAGAGTTCTAAGTCTAATACACAATTATAATAAATAACTTAGCCAAGTCATGAGAGGAAAGTAATTACATTAATCTAGTCTTCAACCCCATCAAAGGTTCGAGAAGGGAAATACTATTACTTGAATAAGCAGGAAGTGCAATCAAGCAACTTCCAAAATGTGAAACAAATGACAGAGACAACTGGCTAGCTGGGAAATCACCCAAAATCTCATTTGCAATGTTGAATCAACCAACTTTGTCTAAGGCCTAGAATAACTGACAGACAATTTTCCAAGGCAAGAAATTTTTCAGAACTGTCTTACCCTGTCTTGGCAAAATTTGACAGTCCTACTTATCCATTTCTGATTACTATGTATCTTGTCAGTGGTTGAGGCATGGGCATTTCTTTGCCCAAAGGCCAGTTTTTGCCAAAAAGAAAGCAAGCTCCAAGTGGAGTGTCTTTGGTGCTCAACATTCTCTTGGGAATAGATCCATATTACCAGGAGCAATTGTGTTTCACTTCAACAGAACTCTAAGTTATTTAAATGCCATTTTCTACTGCTCTTTAAAGTGGTTGAACATTATCTATCTATACATAATATAATCTCTATGTATCTAAAGAACTTGATTGGTCTAACTATAAGTATGACAAACATAGATGACTATTGATCTATAATTTTTAATCCCTATATAACTTAAAGATTAAGACAATAAACAACTGTGCAATAAATGAGAACAATGACATCCCAATGTAAGCAGTGTATAAGTATCTTGATCAGAGGTAGAAATGTACATTGCAATATAATAAATTAATATCAATATACAAAAATATTTTAAGCACAGGTAGAAGCATGCATGCATACAATATTCAATATAATTTAACTTCATATCAATATACAAGAATCTATATTAATGTAATTGTCTATAAATAACAACCCACAAGTATTCAATCTATTACTCACTATTATTATTATTATTGTGAGTAAGCTCATACCAATCTATTTTCCCATCTAATTTCACCCACCCCAATTTTTTTCAAAAAAATCTCTGAGCCTAGAAAATTCCTCCTAACCCCAAACCATATATCAATTATAATCAACCCCTAAGCGATGAATCCTGAGGACAAACTTTGTTGGGAGAGGGGACATCATCTTCTAGAATTACTTGCAGCTGTCAAGGGGTGATGTGATCGAAATTGTGCTTACAATATTAATAAATACAAATATAATCCATTTACTAGTACAATATTTAGCCTCTGTATATTCCTTTAATGTTAACCCGAAAGCAATAACTAAAAACAAAGTTTGTTACACAGATAGTTTATCTTACTGACACAATTAACGCTAAAGGAGATAAACCAATAAAACAGGTTTCTGTGAAAAAGTATTATTCTTTATTAAAGGAAATAGCATAAATAAATAAAAATAATTAAATCAACCCAATCCTAAAGAAACATGGCAATTGTGCTGAACTATTGGCACCTCTGTCTCTAGAGAACACAAGCAGAAAGAGCCTGCTTAGAAGTAAAGCTAGAAGTACACCTGAGCTCAGGTTGCTGGCAAGGGTCTGCTCCAAAGGAGAGGTGAGTTCTCTGTTACTGAGACTACAGATGCAAGCCTCATTCTTATTCACCCCATCATTTTCCCTGTCTGCTCTAAAACCTGCAGGGACTCTTCTGCCAACGATGTGGCAGAAGCTCATTTGTTGAGGCCATGGAGATCATAGACCATCAATCCTACCAAGATCCAAGGCCATAAAGATCATACCCTAAACAAATGAGGGCATGATCTACATGTGCTTAGATCTGCTTTGATTACTGGAATAAAAAAAATACAGACTGATGGGCTGAACTGAAATTGATTAGTTGATATTATGTAACAAGTTATTTCAAACAAAAGCAAGTTAAACAAAAGCTAAATTGAAGAATCTATACTCAAATATGCAGGCTAATCTGGTGTCAAACCCTTCACATTTTCTATTCTCTCAATGTGGGACACAATGTACCTCATTGCCAAGTTTTGCAATACTAGCATGCATTTTTGAAGGCTGCTTCTGACTTTTGTTTCTCCACAGAATGTATCATCACCTGACTATGCATACTTATTCACATTCCAAGAACTTCTCTGTACTATGATACCATACCATGTGATTGCAGACCTCTCTCTCCCATCATTTCTGAAAGAGTTGCCCACAGTAAAACCATGATATACACTGGGTGAGTCAACATCGTGCACCGCACACACTTATACAAGCACACATACACATATCTCAATAGTTAGCAGACTTATTTATTCATTATTTATTGAGACCCTACTCTGTGCATTAACTTAATTTCACTGGAGAAACATACATGATTTGCTCCTTGCAATTGGAGGACAAGAGACACACTCTGACTGTGAGAAGTCACATAAGCTCTAGAGTAAACAATTATGCATCAAACTCTGAATCAAGTCACAGTATTTCTCAGCAATTCTGCCTGATGTGGTATTTTGAAAGCACTATAGCATGACTACTGAAGAACCAATGAGCCCTGTTCCTTGTTTGAACTACACAGCAAGAGTGATACTTCAGTGAACACTGAAATTCCTCTCCTAATGAATTGCAGGGTCCCAGGGTGTTGAACAGCTAAAAGCAAACAGAATCTATATCAAACATCTAGGAAGCATTAAGAACCATTCTTTCCAAGGTGAAACTCAATGTGCTAAGTGAGCAGATGCCTCTGTCCAGGTTTCAGCAATAGAGCACCGTTTTTGTTGTCTTGTTATGTTTTAAGTAATTAATTATTAAAAATGGCAGTTTTGTTGAGGAATTGTCAGAGCCCACTCCAACAGAAATCAGCCATGGGTACCTGTGAGGTGGCATGAGGATATGGGAAAGGGCAGATTAAGAGAAATGGAGACAGAAACATAGGATAGAAGTGGAGGACCTCTAGTTTATTTCTCAGCCAGCATATATATACTAAATGCAGTAAAAATGCAGAACAAACAACAATAGAGTCAGCTAACCTGCATCGTTCTTGGGGGGAAACTCGAAACAGATACATTATCTCATTAAACTAAGGAACTTCTAATCTCTAATGAGGAGTACCTCTGGCTGACACACACAACCCCAGATCTTAATAGAAAACTGTGTTCTTTCAACTCAGCAAAAATGTTCTTTCTGTGGGATGTTTCTCACAGCCCTCCAGATTACTAGAAAAAGCAAATCAGGCAAGCAAGCATGAACTCAATTGACCTCATTAAGTCAGAAATTACTCCATGTGGAAACAGAGTCACACATGGGTTCCCTCAAGGAGGCAGAAGAAGAATGATCAGCAATTCAAGGCCAACTTAAGCTACATAACAAGAACATGACAAGAATGAAGTACATAAAACACTGTCTCAAACCAAAAACATAAAAAACTTGTCAGTTTATTAGCCAATATGAAGTTCCATATATACCATTAATCAATCTGTCTATCTGAAAAGTACAGAGATACATCCATTAACCAGCAGAACTGACTGGTATGAGACTTGGATTCTAAAGAAATAGTCCCCTGCCCCTCCTAGCAGTAGTGATTAAAATGTCTTCACCACCCAAATATGTCTTCAGGCAAACCGTCTTCCCAGCACTTGCCAGGAATCATGTCAATGCTATGGTTATATCATCCAGGGGCTGCCTTGTCCCTCTCAGTCAGAAGAACTGACTGCCACCTGAAGTGTTTGTCTGGCAGCAGGACAGAAAGATGTGGGAATGTAGGCCCAGGCCTTCATGGGAGAATCAGACCAGCAGTGACACAATTACCTCCCTTTCTCACTCTACAGGAAATGCTTAGTGATATCAGTACATGGTTATGAGCATAAAAGTTTCTACTCTTCTATGGCAACATGAAAAGTTAAGTGACCTATGAGTACTTGGTACAATTTAGATCTTAAATATACTCCAAAGTCCTGAAGTGCTGCTGTTGCACAGAATGTTTAGGAGGGTAGAAACTAGTATAGTTTAGAGAGCTAGAGATCTTACAGAGAACAGGCTCTCCCTCTCTCTGTCTTGCATCTATCATGACATAAACAGCAACTCTATGTCTGTCTTTGACTCAATCTAGTAACTAGCTTCATGAAATGAGCTCCCAATATTTAGGGTAAAAGTTTAAACTTCAATTCATCAAGCAGGAAAAATCTCTCATAGGTATGGCCACAGCTAACTAAATATATAAATCAGGTAAATAATGCCTGATAGGCTGCTCCACACTTACATTTCTTATGCATTTCCCATTCTTTTCAAATTGACAGTATAAACAACATGAGACAAAGATGTAAGAAGTAATAATACAGGTAAAATGTTCTCACATTGGTCAGATGTAGATTCACAGTTTGGGGAAGTGAAAATATTTATGGGCAAAGGACACTGTCATTAAGACAAAAAGGCAACCCACGCACTGGGAGAAGATCTTCACCCACCCCGCAACTGACAAAGATCTGATCTCCAAAATATATAAAGAACTCAAGAAACTAGACTTTAAAATGCTAATTAACCCAATTAAAGAATGGGGCAATGAACTGAACAGAGAATTCTCAACAGAAAAAAAATTCAAATGGCCAAAAGACACTTAAGGTCATGTTCATCCTCCTTGGTGATCAGGGAAATGCAAATTAAAACAACTTTGAGATACCATCTTACACCTGTCAGAATGGCTAAAATCAAAAACACCAATGAAAGCCTTTGCTGGAGAGGTTGTGGAGTAACGGGCACACTCATCCATTGCTGGTGGGAATGCAAACTGTGCAACCACTTTGGAAATCAGTGGGGTGATTTCTCAGGAAATTTGGGATTAACCTACCCCAAGATCCAGTAATACCACTCTTGGGAATATACCCAAGAGATGCCCTATCATATGACAAAAGCATTTGTTCAACTATGTTCATAGCAGCATTATTTGTAATAGCCAGAACCTGGAAACAACCTAGATGCCCTTCAATGGAAGAATGGATGAAGAAAGTGTGGAATATATACATATTAGAGTACTACTCAGCGGTTAAAAACAATGACTTCGTGAATTTTGCATGCAAATGAATGGACATAGAAAACACTATCCTGAGTGAGGTATCCTAGACCCAAAAAGATGAACATGGGATGTACTCACTCATAATTGGTTTCTAGCCATAAATAAAGGACACTGAGCATATAATTTGTGATCCTAGAGAAGCTAAATAAAAAGGTGAACCTAAAGGAAAACATATAGCCATCCGCCTGGATATGGGAAGTAGACAAGATTGCAGGGCAAAACCTGGGAACTTGAGGGTGAGGTGGCATGGGGCTAAGGGGAAATGGGGCGAGAAATGTGAGAAGGGGACAATGGGGGAAGCTTTGGGGAATGGGATGGTTGGGAGAAAGGAAGGGTGGACACGGGAGCAGAGAAATATATATCCTAATTAAGGGAGCCATCTTAGGGTTGGCAAGAGACTTGACCCTAGAGTGGCTCGCAGGTGTCCAGGAAGATGTCCCCAGCTAGTACCTTGAGCAACTGAGGAGAGGGAACCTGAAATGACTCTGTCCTATAGCCATACTGATGAATATCTTGCATATCACCTTAGAACCTTCATCTGGCGATGGATCGAGATAGAGACAGAGACCCAAATTGGAGCACCGGACTGAGCTCTTAAGATCCAAATGAGGAGCAGAAGGAGGGAAAACATGAGCAAGGAAGTCAGGACCACGAGGGATGCACCCACCCACTGTGACAGTGGAACTGATCTATCGGGAGCTCACCAAGGCCAGCTGGACTGGGACTGAATAAGCATGGGATGAAACCGGACTTTCTGAACATGGCAGACAATGAAGGCTGATGAGAAGCCAAGCACAACGGCACTAGGTTTCGATCCTAATACATGAACTGGCTTTGTGGGAGCCTAGCCTGTTTGGATGCTCACCTTCCTAGTCCTGGATAGAAGTGGTAGGACCTTGGACTTCCCACAGGGCAGGGAATTGGGACTGCTCTTCATTCTCGAGAGGGAGGGGGAATGGAGTGGGGGGGAGGGGGAGAGTGGTAGGGGAGTGAGGGGAGGAGACGATGTGTGTGAGGAGGGGGAGGGAAATGGGAAACGGGGAGGAGGCAGAATTTTTTTTGCAACAACTAAAAAAAAAAGAAAATAAACAAACAAAAAAAAGAAAATATTTATTGGCTTTTGCTCACTTGTACTCCTCAATTCTAAAGTAACTTTCTTGGCAGCAAGTACATCCACAGTTTAAAAAAACACCAATAAAATATACAGACAATCTTTTGTAGTCTTTTCTTTTTAATCTCTGCTTTTTGCTCTTTTGGGCCTTGCCACCCAACACCCAAATAAATAAATACATAAATACTGATTATTTCCTATGAATGCCTAGCCTTAGGGTGACTTATTTCTATCCAGCTTTCTTTAAATTTTTTTGCCTCTGGGATTTTACCTTTCTATCTACCTATCATTACCTCTTGTTTCATGACTTGCTGTATAGCTGGGTAGCTGACCCTTGGAGTCCCCCTCTCCTCCCTTTTGCTCCTTCTTCCTCTTTTTCCAGATTTATCTATTGACTGAGTGTTCTGTCTTGCCTGGTTCCTGCAGTCATTATGTCCCAAAGAAATCACACAAAGGTCGACATTAACTATAAACAGACTGGTCCATTAGCTTAGTCTTCTTATTCACTCATAACTTGTATCAGCCCATCATTCTTGTCTATGATAGCCAAGTGGCTTGGTACCTTATTCAGTGGGGCAGTCACATATCTTGCTTCTTCTGTAGCTGGTATAGAAATATGAACCAGGATTTCCTCTTCCCAGAATTCTCCTGTTCTTATTGACCCACCTCTACTACCTGTCTGACTACTGTTCAATCAGAATTTATTTAAAATATAATTGACAGAATACAGACCATTGTCCCACATCACTTCCCCATCTTTAAAAAAAGAAAAAAAAAGAACTCTGAATCTAATATTCTTTGTTTAGCTTTTCTCCTGACCATTAACCATAACAACTTGTAACCAACATTCTAAACAAAGGAAAATATCCATAGTCCATTTTTGGGAAATGTGAGAGTAGTTTTTCAGGCTACTTCCTGCTGGTTGGGCGTGCTAATAATCTTATGGGGACATAAGAAAATTTAGAATTATGATCAAGTCCCGATTTAAGTATCCTGTTAGTCGTGATCATCTCAGGCAGCTATCTTGTGTACCATGACGGGCCTGCTTGTGGGGTTTCTGTCCCACCCGGTACCCCACAACTGGCAAGCCCCAAAGAAAAATCACACAGAGATCTCTATAAGTTATGAAGCTGGCCCCTTAGCTCAGGCTACTTATTAGCTCTTGTAGCTTATATTAACCCATTGTTCTTTTTTTTTTTTTTTTTTGGTTTTTCGAGACAGGGTTTCTCTGTGGCTTTGGAGCCTGTCCTGGAACTAGCTCTGTAGACCAGGCTGGTCTCGAACTCTCAGAGATCCACCTACCTCTGCCTCCCAAGTACTGGGATTAAAGGCGTGTGCCACCATCGCCCGGCAACCCATTGTTCTTATTTATGCTAGCCACATGACTCAGTACCTTTCTCAGCAGGGAAGCTCACATCTTACTTCTTTGGAGTCTGGGCAGGAGTGGGAGGAATCAACTTTCTCCTTCCCAGAATTCTCCTATTCTTGTTGCATCAATTCTACTTCCTGTTTGATTTTCCCGTCTATACTTCCTGCCTGGCCAATCAGCGTTTATTTAAAACATGATTGACAGAATACAGACAATTCTCCCATAGCAGTATTGAATCTGTTCTGGATTAGAACTTAGACATCTGGCCCATCTATTCCTACTGGAAATTTCTCAAGTGGTCTTCCTTGATCAAACCTCATTTTTTTTTAACTCAGAATGAATCCACAGCTTCTCATTCCTGTGGAAATGAAAGCAAATCCTCTTTTCCAAAGTAACATACTTTTCACTTCAATTTTGAAGTCAAGGGTTTTTTTTTTTTCAAAAATACCTATCTTGGATTAATTCAGCACTATTTATAAACAAATATCTTTTAGCAGCTGTTGCTCCTTCCTCAGCATTCAAGCAATTCAAAGAGAACATAATATACAGTACCCAGACTGTATATTTTTCATCTTTACATGGATTTGTTTTAACCTCTATTTCTTTTTACTTTTAATTTTTTGGCTTTTTGAGACAGGTTCTCTGTGTATCTTTGGCTGTCCTGGAACTTCCTCTGTAGACAATGCTGTCCTTGAAGTCACAGAGATCCACCTGCCTCTGCCTCCCAAGTGCTGGGATTAAAGGTGTGTGCCACCACACCTTGAATTCACAGAGGTCTGCCTGCCTCTTTAACCTAAGTATTGGGATTAAAGGTGTGTTCCACCACACTCAACTACTCTCTCTTTTTTTCTTTTGTTCCAGGTCTACATATATTTTTAAACACACAGTAAACCATTTAGACAAACATTTTTTCTCTTTGAATTTATCTTTACTGTATATCACTATCTTTTTGTGATCAAAAGAATCTTTAATTTGATGAGCAATATGGGTAGGACTAAAGCTGTGGCTTTGATGGATGGATCCAGCCCAATTTTTAGTTTTTGGAGGTTCCAGCTTTTTGGCAGAGGAACGTGCTGTAGCCATATTTATTGCCACAACTCTATGGTGTTTCAAGGTCCCTGCCAGCAAGCAAGCTTCAGCAGTTTTCTCACAAACCACACTCAAATGCTCTGTAGCTGGACCTCCTGCCTGAAAGAGTCAGTGTTTGCACTGGCAGGACAGCCCAAAAAGCTGGCATTTTAAAATAGCACAACTTTTTTTCTGCTATGGCTTATTCAGTGATGCAGTCACGTCTTGCTTCTTCTGTGGCTGGGCAGAACTGTGGACTAAGCTTTCCTTTTACCAGAATTCTCCTATTCTCATTTATCCCCCTCTACTTCCTCTCTGGTGGTCCTGACTATACTTCCTGCCTGGATACTGGCCAATCAGCATTCATTTAAAATATAATTGACAGAATATATTCTGTTGTCTCACACAATTTATCTTCCTCTTTATTCTCTCTGATTTACAGTCTTTCCTGTCTGTTCTCCTACCAGCCTATTTTCTGTTTAGCTCTTTATTAGACCAAGCAGGTATTTTACACAGGCAGAGTAACACAGCTTTACAGAGTTAAGCAGATGCAACATGAATGAATTAATTCAAGACATTTTGCATCTTTGAAAAAAAATATTCCATTGCTTAAACAAATAACATATCATGAAATAATATTCCCAAGCATCATTCTATACTATTCATTAAATCAATCCATAGCCCTGACATCCAAATTCAATATTAAATATTCCACACATATTCAGCTCATGAAAAGTCAGGCCAATGACACTGATGTACCTGGGAAGGATGTTATGAGATCAGGGCTCTTCTTTCCTCCTAGAAGATAAATATACTCAGGCAAACTTTTCTGGGGTATCATGAATCTACACACACTGTACACTATATATAGTTATTAACAAATAATGCTGATTTATTTGATACTATGAAAATACTCAAAGATAATAACAGTTTACATACCAGATGTTTACTGCACCATTGTGCAAAACTATTTAGAGTCAACTCCTTACAAGTTTGTTGACTGCAATATACATTTTTATCTTGAGCTGGTACCACTCCATTGGCAACTTACCTCTGTAGGTATCCCACACTGATGTCATCTTCAAAGTCTTGTGTTCTCCAAGGAAGTCCAGGCCTCAACATCACAGCTTCATGCAATGGCCTCTCTATGTCTTCATTCTGGGACAACACTGACACATGCCTATCCTCAGTGTCTCTCATTAGCTGTGGTGGCAAATTCAATAACCCATTTCTTTTTCTGCTAAAAGCCATAACCACATGGTTAAAACTTCCAAGTTCTGTTGATTACTAGGCCTGGAGCATGGCCTAATTTTTAAATTCCATCTTCATCACTTTTCTGTTTCTGATGGTTTCTTTCACCACATAAGCTTGTCCTGAAATCCACTATCCTGAATGTAAATTTCAGAGTCTTGCTTTGTGTCCAAGTCTGTAGCCAAATTTGGAGAGAATTCAATGAAGTGTTTAGGAAAATGTATTCTCCTTTCTGTTTGGCTGGAATATTCTGTAAATAACTGTTAGGAAAATTCATTTATATTGTCAAATAGGTCCAGTATTTCATTTTAGATTTTGTCTGAATGGCTAACTTAGTTTGAAATACAATTGCTATGAACAGACAAGATGGCCACAGCAAATTAATTTTAAAAAGTAATTTAATTGAATTTGTGACTCTGTTTCATAGGACGTCTTTTATCATCATGGTGGGGAATATGGCAGCATGGTGTGGAGAAAAATCTGATAAATTAGGACCCCGATGGCAGCAAGAAGTAGACCATTTCGCTGGAAGAAGCTAAAGCATAGGAAACCTGCAGGTCCTCTCACATAGTGACATATTTCCTCCATCCAACAAGGCATAACCACTCCAACAAGGCCACCCCTCCTAGCAGCACCACTCCCTTTGGGTGCATATTTTTAAAATCACCGCACTCCACTTCCTGGCCACATGTTACATGAAGCCATTTCAAAATCAAAAACGCTTTTGGTCCAACTTCAAATGTCCACATATTCTATCATAGATTAAACAATGTTTACACACTTGAAAATCTCTTCTAAGATTCATAAAATATTCTAAGAGTAATCCCCTATAAAATATTACAAATTTCCAATATATAATATTACAGGATATATATTAACATTCCAAATTATAGGGAAGGAGTGTAGTGACAAAATATGGGACCAAAGCAAAATTGAAACCAAACTGGGAAAATTCCAAACTGCATCTGTTTGTATGATGTCAAAACTTTCTTCAGACCTACAAATACTATCAGCTTTATTGCTGAAACAGGCTTCTTTATTTTGGGCTGGTTCTACTTCCTGTTACCAGCTTTCCTCAGCAGGTTTTCCAAAGCTCTAGCAGTTTGAACATGTGGGGTTCTCCAAGGTTATGCAGGCTTCAACATTACAGCTTCATGCAATGGCCTCTCCAGGCCTACGTTCAGAAACATTTCTAATACATACCTGGCCTCAGAGGTGGGTGAAAATTCCATAGGCCTTTCCTTCTATCATTATCTCCAGAACCACATGGCCGAAGCTGCCATGATCTGCTGCTTACTAGGGCTGGAAAATGCCCCCCCCCCTTGTTCAATTACATCTTGATCAGTCTTCTGTCTTAATTTTCTAAACTTTGTTGTCCTGAAAGTGGATCTCCAGGTGGTCTCAGCATCAGAGATCCACCAGCCTCTGTCTTCAAAATACTAAGACTACTATACCTGACTTTGAGATCTCCTTTAATACTTTTCATAAGTTTATTAATCTGCTTATTTCTTTGAACAAAGGACTTAGTTCCATTACACTTCTTGGCACTCTTTTTCTCTTCAAATTGTACATTTTATATTTTTCCTTTCTCACCTTGTTCCTCCCACTATAAATATTTATAAGAGTTAGCACTAGTAACTACTCCATAGGGGCGATACTAAGCTACTTGACATTTTCATCTACCAATAAAATTAATCCAAATCTCTTCATTTTAGCCTTACGCAGACTCTTTGGACAAGGGCAAATAGCAATATCTTCTTTACCAAAATATCACAAAAAGATCTCTAGACAATATATAGGAATACTTCTTTTCTGAAACTTCTTGAGCCAGTGCCCCAAACAGCGAGCATTCTCAGTATCATTGTCTTCCATGCTCCTACTAGATTGGTCCATAAACTACTGCTAAAAGCACCCCACCACTTTCCTTACCCAAAGAACTAAATTCCATATTCCTTCAAACCAAAACATGATCAGGCCTATCACAGCAATAGTCAAGTCCCTTGTACAAACTTCCATTTTAGTTAGGGTTTCTGCTGCAGGGCAATAACACTGTTACTATTTCAACTCTTCTAAAGAAAAGCATTCAATTTGGTAGGTAGCAGTTTCAAAGGTTTAGTCTACATTATGAGGTGCCACTAAGAATTTAACACTCAAGATTGGATGTGATCATCATGGAATGGAGAATAGTGGGATTTTAACAAACTGTAAAAGTAGGTAGTAACAGAAAAAGTCAAAAAGCTCATTCTGGTTCATGGGGCCTGTAGCCTAAAGGTAAGAAAATATGACAAGTACATCATGTCCTCCATTAAGTCCCTGGATCGAAGACTTGAAAACTGAAACTCCTGAGCAAAAACTATGTTCTAATAAAATTCTGTTTGATTTAAATACACTCATACATAGTCGTTTACAGTGTAGTGGTAATCTTGAAAAACATGAGCTAGTTTTTCCACAAAAATAGCAATAAATTTATTTATAACAAAAACTTCCCAATGTTTCCCAATTCACGCAGTTACTACTTAACAGCATATAAATTTCATCTGTATCCAAATCAAAAACTTAAAACTTACATGTGTATGAACATATAGCTCCATACCAGACTGGTTACTTAGTGAGAGTGAAGCCATGATTCTGTCTGAAACAGGAGAGGGATCTCTTTTGCTTTCTAAGCATCAATTTGTTTTCTGCATTACTATGTAGAATCTACAGCTGTTAGAGGAGTAAATCGCGGGTATTTGTTAAAGGGTGAAGTATGTGCTTTGTTGTATTTGTGGGGAAAAAGGTTTTAAATTGACATTAAAATATAAAAATAAGTAAAATTTATTAAAATATATAGTATCATATTTTATGTATAATAATTTCATTCATTGATAATTTAATTGATCCTAGATAAGTTATATCTCAAAAGGGTGATGCTTGGCGAAATCACTTAAAGAAAACTTCGGTCCCTGTGGTTTCCTCATCTTTCCTCTTCAACCTCCTTCCCTCCACGGCGCAGGACTGTGATGTTCTTTATAGCGATGTTCTCCTTCGTTATTACAACTATTTTCTAAACATATTCCTAGATTATTCTGAGGCGTGGATTTAGAAACCGACCTCCTTTACCTTTCGCTGCACTCCCCAACTCTGCTAACGCTTATCGCGGCCCCTTCATCCCTCGGAAAGATGCGCTCCCGGAAGTGCGTCACAGTCCCTCAAAGAGGCTGCCAAGGAAACGGTAGGAAACTAAAGGGACCAAAGTTCCTCTCTTTGCGGTTTCTCCCGAGCAGCAAATACCGACGGACTTCCGGGTTTCAACTGAGTAGTTTTGGTCGCGGAATTTCGTTGTTTAAATCAAAGTTTCTCTTTATTTGCGGTTTTCCCCGAGCAACAAACACAGTCGCCCTCCCAGGTCGCAGGAGATCTCGTGTATTTGGGTCTTGAATTTTGTTGTTTAAATCAAAGTTTCTCCTTATTAGCGATTTCTCCCCAAGCAGCAAACACAGTCGCCCTTCCAGGTCGCAGGACCTTGGCATTGAGCACTTTTCTTTTTCCGTTTTAGAATTTTAGTGTTTAAATTAAGTCCTATTTCGTTTAAATCATGAATTTACTCTCAGACGTAGCGTTATAAATGAGACCCAAAAAGAGTCATTTGCTTTTTAACTCTAGCGTTAATTCTCATGCATCCATCTGCCTCTTATTTAGAAAATGACGATTTTTGCATTGAATTGTCAGCAGGTTTGATACTTAAGGTACGTTAGACATGAATTCCTAAATACGTTGTGGATGTCTAACATATTTATCTTTTATTGCTACCATTATTTTGTTTCTACCATTACGTCTCAAAACAGAAAGACAGGGACATACTTTTATAGAGGATATTTGCTTCAGTGCCACATAAATAACTGACAAGTATCATGGCATATAATACATCTTTAATTATGCCACCAGAACAGTGTGTGTGTGTGTGTGTGTGTGTGTGTGTGTGTGTGTAGTGTGAACCTGGTAAAGCTTCCCAGTAAAGGAGAAAGCAAAGCTGACCATTATGATAGGAACTTCATTCATAATCTTGTTTGGGAGGTTGAGGTTAGATCAGAGTACACCATATGTTCCTGAATTTGTTTATACTCAAGGAGCCTGCGAATGATCAGTGGATAAAAAATTGTTAAGCACTAAGGGAAACTCTGGCTCAAGAATTTTCAGAGAGGAGATATCAGCTAGTTTTTTAGTCACTGTCACCAGGTGATGAAATTACTTCTCATATCTAAATAGGCATGATACATATCTCTGGCCTCTTGTATTCTTCCCTCCACATTCGGAAATCTCCAGCATCCCCTGTTGTGATGGAAGAATACAGACCTTTTATTCTGCTCAAAAACAGTTCCCACTGTGCCTGATTGTTAATATTAGTGATTAAGTTCACCCTTAAAAACTTGGGACATAAATAATGGCTCAGCAGTTTTTTTGAACAAGCAGAACACTGACTGCTTGTTCAAAAGACCTGGGTTCAACTTCCACTACCCATACATCAGATTACAATCATCTGTGTCTCTATTTTCAAGGGATCAGAGGTACTGTTCTAGTCCCTTTTGAGACTGCAGACATGTGGAACACAGACTTCAGGCAAATGCTGATAAACAAACACATAAAATGAAAATAAATAAAATCTAAAGAATAATTTTGGATTGCAATTGGCATGTTATTAAGGGTATTGGGATTTAATTGAAAAAAAATGACTACCAACATTATTGATAATGATTTTTAAAACATATTGTTATTCCACATATTCTGATATTTTAAAAAGACACAGATATGTCTATCATGTTTGTAGCATAATATTTTTATGACACAGAAAAATCACTATATATATATGGAGATTAGATAGATAGATAGATAGATAGATAGATAGATAGATAGATAGATAGATAGATAGATAGACATTGATCTCTCCAATTTCCCTGAGAAAACTAATCCTTTTGTGTCACTGGAAGCAGCTTCCCTGAAAATGATACTAAATAATTCAGTGTTGATGGTTCTTGGATGTTCCTTGACCATCAGCCTTTGTTTGTAAACTAGCAAAAAGACTTAATTTGCTGTAAACTCATTTAACAAAGGAGACAGGTTTGCCTCATGGGTTGTAATATGCTCTTGGTTTTTTTTTTTTCTGTGTTTTAGATAGGGTTTACCTTTTTATCCTTGGCTACTCTGGAATTTTCTCTGTGGACCAAGATGGCCTTGAATTCAGAGATCTGCCTGGCTCTATCTCCCTAATCCTGAGATTCAAGGTCTGCACCTCTATCTCATGGAAATGGATTATCCTTTAAAGAAGTTATAGTGTCCTCTAATTCATGTAAGAAAAGGTTTGGGGATGATGTTTAAAGCTGAATTTTAGGGAATAAAATGGTAGTGAAAAAATATTAAAGCAGACACCACTGAATTGATTTATATACTTTTATTTAGTAATGATTCTGGATTTAACTGCACATTCTATAAAAGGGAGGTAAAATATTACTGTATTGTTTGACTAATGAATGCGTCAAAAGATGGCTTATTGGGAATAAACTAGAAAGTTTCATGTTTCTTGACTGTAATTTTTTTCCAATTTCTTTATTTTAAATAATCATTACTGTTGTTATTTTTACCAGTGTAGTTTTGAGCATCACTGGAGCTTCCTTTCCTTATCATCATACTATGTAAGATGATTTGAAGAAAAATGAGCCCCATAGGCTCATATGGAGTGGTACTGTTAAGAGGTTCAGCTCTTTAGAAGAAACTACGTCACTGGTCATGTAGGAGGGGGCTTTAATTTCTTAGTAGCTGTGAAGATGAAGCCAGGGTTGTCTTGGAGACTCCAAGATGGTGGAGAGTCCATAGCAATAGTATTCTTGCCAAGATAAGCTGTTAGTAGTGGAACATTGCGTAGAAAGTAGTGTGTTGTAGTTTGCAAAGATGAAAGGTGCTGGAGATTTAAACAACATTTTGACATCAAACACGGAGATGCAGTGTTTGGATCTTTCCCTGCTGGTTATCAGACTTGCATTGGTGCAGTATGTCCATACTAGGCTCTCTTCTTTCCCTTTTATATAGTAATGTATATCCTGTGCCACTGTATGTTGAAAGTATGATGTGCTTTTACATTTGAATTTTATAGGGGATTACAGTTAAGTGATTCCATGAGTCTAGGAAATGATTTTGAATTTTGGACATTTAAACAGTGCTGATACTTTGATAGACAATGGGGACTTTTAAAGTTGGACTGAGTGCAATTTGCATTATGATATGACTATAAACCTATCAGACGAGGGAATAGGATATGATGATTTGAATGAAAATGGCCCCCGTAGTTCAATAAAGAGAGACATTGTTACTGGATATGGCTTTATTTGAGTAAGTCTGGCTTGTTAGAGAAACTCCGTAACTAGAGGGTGGGATTTGAAGCCTCAGACATTAAGATAGAGTAATTACTCACAAGCTCTTCCTGCTGCCTGAACATCAAGAAGTAAAACTCTCAGCTTCTTTCCTAGCACCATATCTTCCTGGATGCCACCATGATTCCCTCGATGGCAATGATACACTAAACATTTGAACTGTAAGCCAGGCCCTGTGAAATATTTTCCTTAATAAAAATGACCAGCATGTTGGAGCTTGTGAGCTCAAACCTGGCATTACCATGAAAAATTAATTGTAGGACAATAAAGAAGACTTTGTAGATAGAATGATTTCCAGCCAAGGCTGACAACCAGAGTTGCATCCCAGAAAGCCTCATGACAGAAACAAACAATGGAGTTCCACAAGTTTTCCTTAAACCAATTAAAATGCCTCCAGACACAAATACATTAATTTAATTTTACTGCATTAAGATGAGTGAAAATAAAACATCATTTGATTATTCCTTGTTTTCAAAGTAATTTTTCAGAAAATATGTTCTGATCACATCTCCATGCTTGCCACCTGACAAGCCATCTAATACCTCAGGTTTTCTCTCTGTTTAGAAACATGCAGGCAATCTTTAAAAAAAAATAGCCATGATAGAACAAAGTCAAAAAGCAGCATAAAAGAGTAAGAGACAGAGAGAGATAGAGAGCATGAGAAGCAAAGAGAAACATGCTCTCACACAAACCGCATAAAAGCACAAAACTGGAAATTACAATATATAAGCAAACCACCAAAATGTAAAACAAACAAATACAGACAGAACTTTATCAGCCAATAAATAAATAAATACTTGAGTACTTGTGAGTTAGCTGTCTACTTCTTGGCATGGGGATTCCACCTATGAATAGTTGATACGTCCAGTGGAGCTCCACCTGAGTAAACTAATTTTGCCTCTGGGAATAGTTGCTAAATGGAGATAGCTTTTTTGTTAGAGACAAGAAATTAGGTTCCCTTTCTCCTCTTAGGGCTGAGAACCGAAATGACTTTGATCTGCGTAAACTTTGTGAATGCACTCAGTCTGTGTAAACCAGCCCTGTTTTGTCCAATAAGCATTGTTTCCTAGGTGACATTTCCCCAGTCCTACCGACTCTTAGAATCCATGCACCTTCTCTCCTGGGTTTTCAGAGCACTGAAGGGAGGGTTTGGATGGTGACATGTCATTTATGACTGGATGATCCAAGATCTTTCATTCTCTGCACATTGTCCAGTATCAGGTCTCGGTATTTGGTCCCATTTACTGTAGATTGTATCTTTTATCATGATGACTGAACAACCCACTGATCATGGGAATAACAGAATGTCTTTGAGAATCATTATATTGTTTTATTTTGTTAGCAAAACAAAAGTACCTGGTTTTCCATTAGGTTCCTGCCATACTTAGTCCCACGGACTTTTATACTAGAGCCATGTCAAGCCAGGAGGTGATGGTACAAGCACTTCAGTTCCAGCAATATTCAGGGAGAGGCTAGTGAATTTTTGTGAATTCAAGGTCTGCCTGGTCTACAAGCACTAGTTCCAGGACAAGCTCCAAAGCTACAGAAAAAAAACCTGTCTTGGGAAAAAAAAGCAATGTCAGAAATGTGTTCTTTCTTAAGGCCTTAAATTGAATCAAATAGAGTTTGCTTACTTCCATTTTAGAACAAACAATTCAGAGCTGGCCTTTTGTTTAAATTTCTCCCCAGGAAGCATGCAGAACACTTTCTAGTACCATCATTACTATTCTGTAGGTGTGAGGGCTTCAGTAAGGCACATGCTCAACTTCCCTATGTTTAATGAGATAAGTAGGTATTATATTAAGTAATAAAGTCATGCCCTTAATTTGTGTAATGCAACTAATTTCCTGAGCAATATAATTACTTTTTTGTGTGCTTCCATGTGGAGCCTTTGTCCAAGAAATCAATATATGTAACCCATACCTGGGACTAGAGATTTTATCTTGTGGAGACAGAAATGTGATTGGGGGTTTCTATCTGAGGTACTGGGTGATTAGATTTATATTTCTTTTGTTTATATATTATATATTAAGAATTCTGTTGTAGTAGGTTTCTATAACCTTTTACATGGTCCATACTTTTAGTTTTCTTCTCAGCGTTTCAACAATGTCCCCAGCTAATATTCCAACTCTACAAAAGTTTCTTCATTATTACATACGGAATTTCTCCTTATTTGGGAAATTCTTTCCTCCATCTTTTTGCCTTATTGGATTCTTGAATGTCTTTGTAAAGCTTAAAACTTAACCTCCAAATATAAGTGAATATATATCATGCTCTCCTTTGCAATACTGAGGACCTCATTCAGGTTGGTTTCTTTTTTTCTCTTTTCAACATTTACCTGTGAGTTTTATAATTTTGTTTTTTCTACAGACCTGCACAAGGATTTTCAAAGTATTCATACAAGTTTTCATTTTCACCACCAACTGATAAGGATCCCTAACTTTACATTGTCATCAGCATGTGCACTAGTTTGTTTATTGATCTTACCCATCCTGATTGGTGTAAAATGACATTTGCAAGTGGTTTTGATATGCATATCCAAGATTACCAAAGCTGTTGATTATTCTTTAAGTAAAACCAGCATTTGTATAGTCCCTTATGGGCCATTAGAGGAAGCAATTTATAATTGAATACTCACAGATCAGTAAGTGCAATTCATGGAAACCAAAGCTAAGGAAGACAATGGAAGGATTACTATTCAGAGAAAAACCATAGCAGAGAAAGCAGCCCATGCATCACAAGGGATTACTACACAATTATTTTCCACTCAGTATGTGTAAAAGTCACACAATTTTGTGCTTTTATCATCAAAAATGAAGTAATCCATGCTAAGAATAATGTTTTTAAATGAATTTAACTAACCTGTGTAATTGATTGATAGGGTATGGTAAACATGGAGTTTAAGATTAGATTTTAGATAGGGAAAATAAAAAAAAAATATGAGGGTAGAACAAATAAAGGGACTACAGAAATCCAGAACAGAGAAATGGTGAAAAGGAAATATGTTCTCATTGTTGAATCTCCTATTTGTCTCCATAGATCTCTTGTTAAAGTTAGCAGAAGGTGGCAAGTCATTTTAAGCACAGAGGAAATTGCTGCCCTTAAAAGCACATGCCAAACTATAGTTGATAAATTACTGACCACTGTGCTCACAGCGCCATCTAGCCTTCAACGAAACCGGAAGATGGATTGAACCCTCTGACAAAAGTTATGAAACAAACCAAAAAATGAAGAGACCAAAGAATACGAAATGACTGTGCCCATTTCAACAGGACTTACATAGTCATGTCAAATACAAAACCTAATGCCTAATTTCTAAAGTGGATATCACATGTATATTACCCTTCAGAAACACACGGTGTACTGATTCAGGATCCTGTTTGCTGTCATGCCATACACAAAACAGCACAATGGTTAACTATACGTTAAAATCCTTTGAGGCTGACTGCTTAAAAGAGAGAAATAGAGTAGCATTTTGCCATGGGAAACATATAATGCAGATTTGAATGTGGACATCACTTTGTTCCCATTATACTGCAAAGTCAAGTGTAAAAGACAAGAAAAATGTTTTCAGAGATGAAACTTCTTTTGATTTGCCTGTGTTTCTCTGTCACTGATTCTAAGATAACATAAACTTTAATCTGGTAAGGAGATAATTTTTGTTGGCATTCAGATATTTTGTCCTTAGCTTAATGCAATGGTTCTCAGCCTATGTATTGAGACCCTTATTGGGTAGCATATCAGATGTCCTGTATATCATATGTTTGCATTAACATTCTTACCAGTAGCAGTTTACCATTATAGAGTAAAAGCTAAATAATTTTATGCTTGGAGGGTCACCATAACATGAGGAACTAGTAAAGAATGACAAGTATAGGAAGTTTGAGAACCACTGCCTTAAAGGTGCATGTCAGACTTCCATGGCTCATTATGTTTTGGGGAGTCAGTGATTCCCGTGCTCACAGTGCCACCTACCGTCCAACAAAATGAAGTTGCCTAACAAAAGGTCATTAAAAGTTCCTAAACAAAAGCTGGTGCCTCAGGGGCAAATTACTATGTTCGGTTTAGCTGAACTCTTTAAAGTTTTATTTCAATATTGAAAAGTAACAAATAATGGCTGGAATAGAGAGATATAGTTCATACTTTCTTTAAAGAAATAAGAAATTCTGGTCCATGTCACTTTTTTTTTTTTTTTTTTTTGCTGTTCTTACACTGAATACTATAACTCTGTTTTTTTTTTTTTATTTACAAACATGGAGTAACAGGAGTATATTGGCATGAACACACACATTATTCATATCTGGCTCTCAAATTTATTCAGTTCACCTTAAGTTATAATATTTATTTTTGACTGACTATATGTGATATATTTCCATGAATGTTTTTGTTTACAGAGGTTCTATCTATGGTTGTCAAACCTAGAAGAATCACATATAAGTTAAATATTGCATGTATTTTACTATGTGATAAATATGATAGAGCGATATCTGTATTTGGCGCGGTCTCCAGGTGGTATTCAGGCCCCTGACACCCTGCTGAAACCATTTTCACTGGATGCCATTAGTGCTGTGGAAAGGAGGGGCCCTGTGCTGGGAACTAAGACCAACTGGAGCTTCGCCTCTTTGTTCTCTCTCCATTGTGAGGTTTGATGTGAAACACAGTGGTGATCCCCTCACTCTGTTTTCCTTTGTCTCTGCTTGAGTGGATTTGAACTGGCTGTTGGAAGTTTACCACAGGTCTAATTCACTGCCAGTTCTTCCAGCTTGTAGCCCAGAGTAAAAATGTTTACTATTTTCTCTTCCTGTCAGTTTTGATTCTTGCTCATTGAACTTTTCTTCACTTCAGATTGGCTAGTTACTTTCACCTAAAAAAAGTAGCTAGTGTTTTGTTAGTAAAGAACTACTTAATTTGCATAAGGTTATTAACATCCTGGAAAATGTTTCTTCCCTTCACATTTTTAGTGACCTTCACTTTACACACATGAAGCTGCACAGGTTTTCTTTCCCATTTCATCTCACAACTCACTCTGGAAAATGGACAATAAAGCTCAAAATGAATGTTAAATTATGGAGTATTACCATGATTACAGAAATCTGAAGTGTCAATAATTTACTTTTCAGATGATGTATGATAATTCATGTGACTTTCTAATTTCTATGGTTACAGAACAACCTACAACATTATGCATTTTTCCACAAGTGTGAAGCAGCAATTTCTCACACATATTCACAGCCATACTCACATTCAGAGAAAGGGAAAATCCACCTAGACCGTCATGGATCCTTGAATACAGGGGATTTGTCTCAGAAAGAAATTAATGACAATTTTTACAGATTGTACCAGAACCAAAAAAAAAAAAAACAGAATAAATATCCACATAAATCTTGTAACATGGTGTCAGATTAGGTCAGAACCAAGTGCTAGTGACCGCATCTTCACACACAACACTGGTAAAATGAAAAACATGGTTGAATTCAACCTTCTAATTCCCATGGAAGACGATTTCCCAGAGGTTGTCTCCCCTTTACAATTCCCAGAAGGAGACCATAACAAACATCCCACTGAGATGAATATGAGTAAGGAACTCTTGTCCTGTCATTGAACTAGTCTGAATAGAAAACTGTGTGCATAAACGCATGGGTAAAATATTTTCAATTCCTTGCTATTAAATTTATTCACACATTCTTAAGGTGACATCTGTGTGATCATATTATGGTTTTTGTAAACAAGAACAGGGATAAAGATGATTTTAGATTGATAGTTGTTCTGGATTAGATAATTACATCATGTGGAGGAGCTGGACAAGGAAGCAGTGCTCATTTCTAATTTTGAGATAGAAAATCAAAATCTATTAACCCAGTATGTACAGCGAAGTATCTCACTGCCATTCATGCATTCTTAATGTTTTTTGGTTTTTTCTAATTTTTTCTCCATGTTACAGCATGATCCATAAGTATGTGAATCATAATCAAGGCTGCTGAGACCTCTAGTACACTTAGAGGAAAATATTGATAACTTCTATGTGCTTGCTGCATGTTTAATGTAGGTACTTGCAGAAATGTCCAATCGGGAATTTATTTATTTATTTATTCAGATATCTGCCTTTAATGTCACGTTTATAAGAAGTTTTATATTTGGAGAAGGACAATTTTAGGGACTCTATTAATTGAAAACCTGTTATTTTGCCGACAACTCTTTTTCTTTTGTTATGATATGATTGGTTTTTTATTAGTCTTCTTATTTTTCTTTGTCTACATTTTTGTGCAATGCTGAATACTTCTTTATTCAGATAAGTGTCACAGTCACAGCTTTTATTTTAGGTACCCTATGATTTAGTAAAGAATGTATGTGTATAATATATGTATATAATTTATGTTGTTGGCTATACTTTCACCATCATATTTTTGAGAATTTTCATGAGATCAATGCATTTTTATCATACTATCCCTCCATTCCATCCGTAAAATTAGCCTGAGTTCACTCCAAACATCACACTCTCAAACTATCCTGTATATTCCATTTTGTAAGTGTGTGTGTGTAAACCCTTTATATTACAATTAATAATCCCAGAATTCACTGATGCATTGGCAACCTTCCCAGACTACAGTCTTCAACATATTCTCTCTGCAGTATTTTCTGTTAGCCCTTTGTGGGGATTTATAATAAATAAAAAGAATAAGGAAAAAGTTAAGTAGCAGGGACTGACGTAATGAGACACTGGTAATGAACATACTCCTTTATGTATGGAATCTCTGCACATGTTTTGCTGGGTAAGTTCACCTACTTGCTAGTGTTGCTCTCTTTCTATGACCAAGATTCCTCTAAAAATCTAAACTCATTTATTTGCGATTGTATCATTTGTTTGATATATACATTTTTTAGTTTAGTTTTTTTTTTCTTGAGCACTATGTAGTAACATCAGGTGTCTTTCTACATTCCTCTGTTTCTTGTAATAATATTTGTTTTATTTTCTCAAATGTATGCATAAGTGTGTGTGTGTGTCCAAGTGTTATGTGTTCGTGTGTTTGCTCACAATACAAAAGCGATATTTGACCCTTGGAACTGAAGTTGCAGGTGGTTTCAAGCCATCAGATCTGGGTTCTGGAAACCAAACTTTGGCCATATTTGGAAGATCAATGGGGAATCTTAATTATTGATCTCCTCCATCTCTATCTCCTATATTATTTTACTTTAGACAAAAATTTTCACTGAGCCTAAACCTTTTTTATTTGGCTACTGAGAACACAGGAGTTGCCCACCATGCCTCCAAAATACTGAAATTTTAAGTTTTACTACATATTCCCCACTTTTTATGTGACTGCGAAGAATTGAACTTAGATCTCCATATTTGCAAAAAAAGCAATTTCATAACAAGGGTTTCATTCATGTCCCTTTCTATTCTCTTTAGTTTATATTCACAGGCATGTAGATCTATAATATGTTCGTTCTTTTCAGTGTTTGAGATAATATTTCACATAATATTCATCAAAAAGGATGATTGGGAAAATGTTATTTTAAAGATATGTATACTTCAAATTATTTTTCAGTTCTTAAATATTGGTAATCGTTCACCATTGGATCCATCTTCTATGGTCAGAAAGAGAATCTGTAGAACAATTCATACAAACTTTGAAACAATAACTTTCTCAGATGGGCCTTCCCTTTGAAACTCTACTCTGAACATGATCCACATATGCCTCATGGGCAGAGAAACTAAGTAATCTGTGTGTGACTTTGACCATTAAGCCACATTTAATTAGTTCAACAAAATCTCTCAGATATGGAGCTGGCAGTAAATCTATTGTTGTCTCCTGCTTAGAAACAAGATGTAGAAACCAATGTTGCTAGTGGAACAGTGTTAAAAGAAGCAGACCTTGTGAAGTTCAGTTAGTGGTTTTGGAAAACTGCCATGTGTACTGTTTACACAAACACAATCTAAGTTTGTTAGCCATGAATCTGTAGAGTATATAAACAGGTAACACTTTAAAACTCATAAGTAGTACTGAAATCATAAGAGAATAATTTTGGTTGGCCACTCTCACAATTTCTGTGGCATCATTGTCCTAGCATATGCAGCAGAACAAACTGTAGGTCAAAAGATTTGTAACTTAGTCCAGTTTAGTATTCCTATATCATGTGTTTAAAACTGACTTCTTGAGATTGTGTCTGCTATCCCCAAAGAAGGCAGTTTTTTTTTTTTTTTTTTGTGTCTGAAAGCCATAAACGGATAGGCCTGAAGAAAGATACTTTGTGTTTAACTAAAATAATATACTAAATAGGGAGCATTTGGGAAGAATTGATATAATTTATTGTGATAATGCTCACTCCAAGAGCTATATGTCTAACAAAAGAATGTATGGCACATGGACACAGGAGAACACTTCCTATGAATAACCCCAGTAGCACAGAGAAGAACAACAATGAAGAAATGAGACCTGCTGTCATTAAGACAAAAAGGGAACCTACTGAATGGGAGAAGATCTTCACCAACCCCGCATCAGACAAAGGTCTGATCTCCAAAATATATAAAGAACTCAAGAAACTAGACATTAAGACTCTATCCAGGAGAGAGAGAAGGGAGAAGGGGAGTATTGGGGAGAGCTTGGGGGAATGGGATGGTTGAGATGGAGGAAGGGTGGAATTGGGAGCAGGGAAGAAGATATCTTAATTAAGGGAGTCATTTTAGGGTTGGAAAGAGTTTTGGCTCTAGAGGGCTTCCCAGGTGTCTAAGGGGATGTCCCCAGCTAGGTCCTTGGGCAGCAGAGGAAAGGGGCCTGAACTGCCCTTCTCCCATATCCACACTGATGAATATCTTGCATATCACCATAGACTCTTCATCTGGTGATGGATGGAGATAGAGACAGAGACCCACATTGGAGCACTGGACTGAGCTACCAAAATCTAAATGAAGAGCAGAAGGAGGGAGAACATGAGCAATGAAGTCAGTACCATGAGGGGTGTGTCCACCCACGAAGACAAGACTGATCTAATGGGAGCTCACCAAGGCCAGCTGGACTATGACTGAGCGAGCATGTGATCAAACCAGACTCTCTGAATATGGCTGACAATGAGGGCAGACTGAGAAGCCAATGATAATGACACCGTTTTTTTTTTATTAAAGATTTTTGTCTCTTCCCCACCGCCGCCTCCCCTTTCCCTCCCCCTCCCCCAATCAAGTCCCCCTCCCTCGTCAGCCCAAAGAGCAATCAGGGTTCTCTGCCCTGTGGGAAGTCCAAGGTCCACCCACCTCCATCCAGGTCTAGTAAGGTGAGCATCCAAACTGCCTAGGCTCCCACAAAGCCAACACGTGCAGTAGGATCAAAAACCCACTGCCTTTGTTCTTGGGGTCTCAGTAGTCCTCATTGTCCACTATGTTCAGTGAGACCGGTTTTAACCCAGGCCTTTTCAGACCCAGGCCAGCTGGCCTTGGTGAGTTCCCGATAGAACATCCCCATTGTCTCAGTGTGTGGGTGCACCCCTCACGGTCCTGAGTTCCTTGCTCGTGTTCTCTCTCCTTCTGCTCCTGATTTGGACCTTGAGATTTCAGTCCGGTGCTCCAATGTGGGTCTCTGTCTCTGTCTCCTTTCATCGCCTGATGAAGGTTAATATACAGGAGGATGCCTATATGTTTTTCTTTGGGTTCTCCTTCTTATTTAGCTTCTTTAAGAACCCGAATGATAGGCTCAATATCCTTTATTTATGGCTAGAAACCAAATATGAGTGAGTACATCCCATGTTCCTCTTTTTGGGTCTGGCTTACCTCACTCAGGATAGTGTTTTCTATTTCCATCCATTTGCCTGCAAACTTCAAGGAGTCCTTGTTTTTTACTGCTGAGTAGTACTCTAATATGTATATATTCCATACTTTCTTCATCCATTCTTCAATTGAAGGGCATCTAGGTTGTTTCCAGGTTCTGGCTACTACAAAAAATGCTGCTATGAACATAGTAGAGCATATACTTTTGTTGCATGATAAGGCCTCTCTTGGATATATTCCCAAGAGTGGTATTGCTGGGTCCATGGGTAGGTTGATCCCGAATTTCCTGAGAAACCTCCACACTGCTTTCCAGAGTGGTTGCACAAGTTTGCATTCCCACCAGCAATGGATGAGTGTACCCCTTTCTCCACAACCTCTCCAGCAAAGGCTATCATTGGTGTTTTTGATTTTAGCCATTCTGACAGTGACACCGGGTTTTGATTCTACTGCATGTACTGGCTTTTTGGGAGACTAGTCTGTTTGGATGCACACCTTCCTAGACCTGGATGTAGGGGAAGGGGCGTTGGACTTCCCACAGGGCAGGGCACCCTAACTTCTCTTAGGACTGGAGAGGGAGGGGGATGGGGGAGGGGGGAGGGGGAGAGAAATGGGAGGATGGAAGGAGGTGAAAATTTTTAATAAATAAATAAATTTTAAAAGTAAAAGAAAAAATAAAAAGAATGTATGCTTTACAACCATAAGTAACCCCTTTAATCTCTTTCTCAGATAGTCAATGTGATTCCAAAAGGACTATTGATTATTGGCATTGTTATTGATACTTCCTGGAATTACTGGTTAAGCCCTTATTTCTGACCACACCACATTTAGAGCAGAGGAATTGCAGAAATTGGGCTGGAACTAACCTAGAGACATTTTCTCTGATGACTGGAGCTCATAATGCCTAGATGTGGGTTGCAAGACACCAAAGGAGAAATTCAATCAATAGCTCTACCCAAATGTAAAGACTGACATGGAGAATGAATCATTATACCAAACCCTGTTTCTTGTCTCTAAAACCAGTAAAACCTGGATGGCATCTCATTGTTCTGTTGACAGTTTACTATAAAGAGAAAACTCCCTAAGCACATTACAAATTACAGCTTAGTAGCATGGTGTCTTGATCAAGGATACCATTTTTAATGTGTTCCTAAATGTTGAGATGCTGCTGCTAAATGCAGTTAAAATGTTTTAAAATTAAAGCTATTTTTTTTCAAAGTGTGACTTGATCAAAATTTTAGATTCTTAGAGCAATTGCCACCGCAAACTATACTCTTGAAGCTTTCTTCTGCCTTCCTTGTTTGTTTCTTTTCCTTCTTTTTTGAATATTACATTTATTAAATATAGAATCTTCTCTTTTACAAAATATAATGACAATAGATTCTTCTGCCTCTACTCTTCCCAGCTTCCTGCCACACACTTTCCCTTACTCACAGAATCCTCTCCCTCTGCTTCCCTTCGGGAAGGAGCAGGTCTTCAATGGATAAAAATGAAACCCAACAAAACAATATACAGTAAGAGGAGGCAAATGAGCTCATATGCAGGCAGGATAAGATAACCAAAGAAGAGGAAAATTATCCCATAAGCATGAAAAACTGTCAGAGATACATGTTTGCACTGTTAATATACCCCAAAACACAAAGCTAATAACTCTAACACATAGTCAAAGACCCGAGGCAGACCCCTGCAGACCCAGTTCTTGCCTCTTCAGTCTGTGAGGCCACACGAGCCCTACTTAGCAACTTCCGTGGGCCATGTTTTGCTAGAGTTCTCAATAGTCTCTGTCTCCAAAAATATTTTCTCCTTTTTATCTGTAGGTTTTCCTGAACTTTGAGGGGAAGGAACAAGAGAAGGCCTCCAATTTTGAACTTTCACCCTGCACAATGTATGTCTAGGATCTTTGTTGCTGGAGGAAGCCTCTCTGATGGCTACTGGCAAAAGGACCTCTATGTGAGTATAGCAGAATGCCCTTAGAAATCATTTCATTATTTTTTTGTCAGTCCTGTTTTATTACCCTTGGTGAGATTCTCATTTTCTTTGTAGATTCCCATGAGAAAAATCAACAGTAGCCCTACACAAGTCTTTAGTGTTCTGCTCTTTGGAAATTTCTTCCGTGAAAGAAATCAGTCCATTGCTTTTTAATTTTTTTTGAGAATGCAAATTCTCAAAAGATGAGCAAGAATCACTCACATTTTTTTTTCAAAATATAGAGGAAATGTCCTTTAGCTCACTTGGTAATAAAAACACTATTTTCACTGAAACCTCATAAATTGAATGTACTACTGGCTATTTTACTCTTAGCATTCCTACAGAAATGGCCCACTAATAACTGCATACATCACTAAATGGATTACTCAGCCGAAATTGTCGCATCCTTTCTCATTTTTCTAAGAAAATAATATGGTTGGATTCATCACAGCAATATTCCACACCTCGTACAGTTTCTTCACTACTTTATAATGATGTAATGCGATGAGCAAAAACAGTCAAGATGTAGAAACATCTTATTTTAGCAATGGTTCAAAAATAATAGAGTACATCATAGAGTGAATTGCAGGGCATGGGTTAACAAAGGGAACTAGGTGAGCACATTTATAGGCATACATAGTAAACAAAGAGAATGGGATATAATTATGTCAGAATTTAATAAGAAATTAAAAAGAATTATATTGTGGTTTTATATTTTTATTGTTATATTAAAAATTAAGGGTTAAAATTGTTTCAAAATATTTATTTTTCAGAAACATAATAAATATTTAATGGCTGATAAGAACTATATTTAATTCTGAATATAGGGTAAGTGAATTCATATGTAATTAGAAATTATATAAGTTTGGGAAAGTGACATAGTAGATTCTTTTCTAGAGTCTATAATAGTCACAGCAGTAGATAGAGAGTATGACAGAATTCCACAGCTGATCAAAGTGCAGAGAATATGTGACAGGGAGGTGTCTACTCACAATTGATACATCTAAAATAAAGCCCTACAATTAAAATTCTGGGAAAATTACTGAAAATGAACCAAAAAGTTATCCATGGCTGAGTATCAAGATATTATTTTCTTAACTTGACAGAAAAGATGCTTCCTAGTTCCACAAATGATCTGTGTAATGAGCATATAAGCTGATATCCCAACATATATGCAAATATGCAGAGGGGATTTCACATGATCCTATACCTAGAGGAAGAACTACTATCAATGACTTCTGAGAGAGGAAGAATGAGTTCTTTCTAGGGATGAGCTCTTCAATATTCTAATCAATGCTAAACATACATATACATATAACTAAATAATAAGTTGATTCTATAAGATTACAAACACAGACAAATATGCAAAAAGTTAGAGAGAGAGAGAGACAGAGAGAAAGAGAGAGAGAGAGAGACACTGGGACTGTGAGAAAAAAAATCGTTCCTGATATTTGTGATATCACATAAATTATAAATTCTCTGTTGCTGGTGCTCCCTTACAAGGATGTGGCTCACAGCCCTAGGACCTTAGTTCTCTCAACTCTTAGCCCAGGGAAAATTCCAAAATCAAATCTGATTGCAAAGAATGAGGCCTGTTGGATATCAGGGGAAAGTCTCAGACATTAACATTCCCAAAGAAGGATTCTTAGAAAAGGTCAATGGAAGGGTGTTTTGAATAGTGTAGGACAGTATACTAACAATTAAGATTTCCTTGGTTTCTTTCATTTTGGGGTCATATGATACATAATTATTTTTTTCTCTTTTCTCAATGTATTTATTATTATTATTTTATTTTATTACATTAAAAGAAATACCAATCCAAATTCCCACTCCCTTCCTTTCTCCCACTTGCCTCCCACTCCCTCCACACACCCTTTCCCCAATCTCCTCCAATTTTAAGAGAGGGCAAGGCACCCTGCCCTGTAGGAAGTCCAAAACTCTCCCCATTGCATCCAGGTTGAGCAAGGTATACATATAAAGAGAATAGAATCCCAAATAGCCAGAACATGCTTTAGAGACAAATCCCAGTGCCATTGTCATTGGCCCCTCAGTCTACCCCAACTGTCAACCACATTCAGAGGGAAAAGTTTGATCCCATTCTTGTTCATTCCCAGTGCAGCTGGAGTTGGTGAGCTTTCATTAGCTCAGGCACACTCAGTGGATGAACTGCTCATATTCTTGACTTTCTTGCTCATACTTCCCCTAATTCCACTCTTCAACTGGACCTTGGGAGCTCAGTCCAGTGCTCTGATGTGTATTTCTGCCTCTGTTTCCATCTGTTGTTAGATGAAGGTTCTATTGTGATATTTAAGATAATCATTAGTCTGACTACAAGGCAAGGACAGTTCAGGCACCTTCTCCATTGTTTAGGGTCTTAGCTGGGGCCATCCTTGTGAATTCCTAGGAATTTTTCTAGAACCAGGTTTCTTGCTAACCCACAAATGGCTTCCTCAATCAAGATACCTCTTTCCTTGCTCTCATATCTGTCCTGCTTCCACCTCAACTATTTGATTCCCTCAAGCTCTACCCAACCCTCCCATTCTCCCATTCCTTCTACATCCCACCCCCATGCTCTCACATTTTGTCAGGCAACCTTGTCTGCTTCCAATTTTCAGGTGGATCTATATATGTTTTTAATTTGGGTTGACCTTATTACTTAGCTTCTCTAAGACCATAAACTATAGGCTCAATGTCTTTTGTTTACGGCTATCATGCACTAATGAGTGAGTACACTCCATATTCATCTTTTTGGGTCTGGGTTATCTCACTAAGGATAGCATTTTCTAATTCCATCCATTTTCATGCAAAATTCAAGATGTCATTTTTTTTTTACCACTGAGTAGTACTCTAATGTGCAGATGGTGCTGGCATAACTGGATGTCAACCTGTAGAAGAATGAAAATAGATTCATATCTATCACCATGAACAAAACTCAAGTCCAAATGGATTAAAGACCTCAATATAAATCAAACCACACTGAACCTGAAAGAGGAGAAAGTGGGAAGTAGCCTTCAATGCATGGGCACAGAAGACAACTTCCTAAGTATAACCCCAGTAGCACAGACAATAAGAGCAATAATGAATAAATGGGACCTCCTGAAAGTGTGAAGCTTCTGTAAAGCAAAGGACACTGTCAATAAGACAAAAAGGCAACCTACTGAATGGGAGATCTTCAACAACCTCACATCAGACAAAGGTCTGATCTCCAAAATATATAAAGAACTCAAGAAATTAGACATTAAATTTCTAAATAAGCCAATTAATAATGGTGTACTAAACTAAACAGAATTCTCAACAGAATTTCAAATGGTCAAAACATACTTAAAGACATGTTCAACTTCCTTAGCTATAAGGAAAATGCAAACTTAAACAACTTTGAGATACCATCTTACACCTGTCAGAATGGCTAAAATTAAAAACGCCAATGATAGTTTATGCTGGAGAGGATGTGGAGTAAAGGGAACACTCATCCATTGCTGGTGGGAATGCAAACTTGTGCAACCACTTTGGAAATCAGTGTGGCAGTTTCTCAGAAAATTGGGAGTCAACCTACCTCAGGATCTAGCAATACCAGTCTTGGGAATATACCCAAAAGATACTCAATCATACTACAAAAGCATTTGTTCAACTATGTTCATAGCAGCATTATTTATAATAGCCAGAACCTGGATATAACCTAGATGCTGCCAAACAGAAGAATGGATAAAAGAAAGTGTGGCACATCTCAATATATTTTAAAACAATCTTCTCTTATTCTTTGGACCAATCCCAGTTGTGTCTTCCTATTCTCCTCCTGTTCTACCAAACATCCACCCTACCCACCCCCATCTTCTCCCAGGAGAAGGTATGGCTTCCCATGGGGAATCAACAAAGTCTGGAGCATTATTTTGAAGCAGGACTAAGGACCTGAATCCAATACATAGACTGATAAAATTATCCCACCTATGAGAATGGGCTGCAAAGAGCTTGTTTAAGTACTATTGGAAAATCCTCAACCCACTTCCAATGGCTCCACAGACTATCCCTGACACACAATGGTCACCCACATTCATACGGCCTAGTTTGGTCCTACACAAGTTCCTTAGCTGTCTGTCCAGAGTCACTGAATTCCATTTAGCTCAGGTGAGGGGTTTCTGTGGGTCTCTCCATCATGGTCTTGATCCCTTTGCATATTATTTCTCCTCCCTTTCTTCAAATAGACTCTGGGAATTAGACCAAGTACCTAGCTGTGTATGTCTGCATCTACTTCTATCAGTTGCTGGGTGAAGGTTCTATAATGACATTTAAGATACTCATCAATTAGATGATAGGGGAGGGCCTCTACACTCTTGCTTAGGTTTTGAGCTGGGGTCATTCCTTGTGGATTCCTGGGAATTTCTCTACTGCCAAATTTCTTCCTAGCTTCCTAATGACTCTGTCAGTTGAGATGTCTCTTTTCATGCTCTCCCTCTCTGTGCTTCCCCCATCTCAGCCATCCTCTTCCCTCATGTTCTCCTCCTCTCTTCCCCATCACTTGCTACCTTTAAGACCTCATTTTCCACATTAGGTTTTCCACAGGGCTGTTTTCTACAGTGCACAAGGAGGCATATATACTTTCCTTTCATGTATATTCTTCTGTATGGGTTCCTGCCTCTGACATCATTCCATTCCTGATATTGAAATTTCAACACTTACTGGGTAGTGCACTTTCATCCAATTCCACCCAAGTAGAAGTCAAGGACTTAGGAAAGCTGTCAATTGGAAAATCAAAATTAAGACAAGCAACAATGATTTATTCATAAGTCTTCAGCCAGCTAAAATGATGCATAGCAATGATGCACCTGACTTGGTGTATGAATCTGTGAAATAGTATGGACTCTTGCCCCATATTTTGATGGGGGACCTGAAAAGTGTTTGTACAATGGCACTCTGGAAATAGAAATAGAGGAACTTGAGGGCCCATGGCACTGTCTCATAGAAATCAGAGCTTTTGTGAGCTTTGTAGTATGAACACTGCTCTTCAAAGCTGGTTCTATCACATGGCATGTCTCCAAAACAAGAGGATTTTCAATTTTTTCATTGGTTACTTGGAAAAACAGAGATTCTCTAAGGGAACAGGAGTCAATAATTAGTGAGAATTTGAGGTTTTCCAGGGTTAGTATTAAATGGGAAATCTGGAAAGGGTCAAAACCTTCCAGTCCAGGGCCTAAAAGTGTTTATGAAAAGAATCTGAATCTCTATATTTGGGACTTTAGAAAGACACATTGTTTCTGTTTGTACCACTGGGCTCTGCAAGCTGTATAACATAGTTGTATGAGCTGGGATATGTTCTTTCTTCAATCTATACTTGGCCTCATAACTCAGATGCCTGACCTGTTTTCAGATGGTGCATAAGCTACTCTTCTTCCACCTACATATCCCAACCTAGAATTTTTGGAAAAAAAATTGTACATCCTGCCCCTGAAAGCATCAATGATTGGCTCTTGTAGCCCTCACTGGAACAATCTGAAAATTGTTGTGTGGAGTAGCAAATTCTTCCCAGGGAAGCTTAATTGTAGCTCTCTGGATGTAGTGATTTGTTCTCACAACTGCCCTTAAGGAAGAAGGTTTCTTGACTGGACTTCAATGTTCCATATACCTGCATTCTTGGCTTTCAAAGATAACATTTAAAGACAAAGAAGGGGAAGTGATTGTAAAAGGAAGTGATGTTTTGCTGAAGATAAGCACTCTGCCTGAGGCACTCTATGCTTTTGTTATAGCCAAACAATTTATGGATTCATTTGGCATACTGGCACAGAGATTGCCACAGTCAGAGCTAATGAAATAAGTAATATATCTTGGGTATAAATGGAGGAAAAAACAAAACAAGGTTTGTAGAGTTCACAAAGTGCCCACAGCTAAGCACTGGAAGACCCAGGAGAATTAAACTCACAACAAAGAATACTTCAAAGGTAAGAGATGTTTAAAATGTTGTTCCTGAAATGCTGGAAAGGGTGTAGTTTACAGTGTGGTGATCCTTTGCTCTCTGATAACTTGGGATCTGCCTGTGTCTTCCAGCATTTGTTTTACTTATCACAAACTATTTCTCCATAAAACTTTGAGTATTGTTTCTATGCCATAAAACTTATCCTTGTAAGAAACATCATTTTAAATTTGCAACAGCCCAAGTGACATCTGTGTTATCTCAGAGTCAGGTCATTATGTTTGTTCCAGTCATTTCCCTAGCTCCTTATCTGGAGCATTGTTTCAAACTCAACAAAACTTTATAACAGGCAAAGCAATATGTACTTTACAAGTAGCTTCAGGTAAACATGCCTTGAGCATTATTTTACTCACAAGACTAAGTTAATTATCATCTTAAAACTTTTTACCAAAACTGTACTATGTGAATATATGGCAATATTAATGTATTAAATATTGCTGCTGCTAAAACTGTGTCTCATAGAAATATTCCCTCATTACTAATGAGCTTACAGAAAATATATCTCTAAATGAAATGAGTTCAATTACTTCTTATACACTGATTATAATTGGGAGTTTATATTTCATGTTACTCAGGATCTACAAAGACTCACTATCCAAAGTAATTTTTAAAATATTCTAATGGTATCACATAGGAATTATCTAATGTACATCTAAAAATTTTATAAAGATTGTTTTCCTCGACTTTATAGAGGTCCCTACAAAATGACAAGGAGCATGTATTTTATGGACAAAGCCCATATTCACCACAAAAAGATTGTACTCCAGATGGTACAACTCAATAATCTGAAATTGCTACAATCAATGAGCTTTTATTAGATATTACTAAGACATTCAATATTTTAAGTAACCTCAAGAACAAATCAATGCAGGAATGATATCTCTGTTTTACATAAACTTTTTATCTCAGTTGGAAATTCATTAGTTATGGTTTAAAAACCTATAAAATATATAATATTAATTTATCTTCAACTTGTAACAAAAGGCAGACAGCTAAATCTGTACATAAGTAATTTAAATAAACCATAGCCTGCTACCCATATGATTCAGCTCTTATGAAAAAATTAGGTCTTCTCTATCATAATATGTACAATAAATAACATTTATATAACAGTCACATGGCTTGTCTCAATGTTAGCTGATGGCACATCAGAATAAAATTCATTCACTTGGGTGAGTCCTGGTCCCATTTCCAGTGCTCCCAACAGATCAAGACACACAACTACCACTGACAATCAGAGGGTCTTGTTCAGTTTTATGTAGGTTCTACAGCTGTCACTCCAGAGTCTGTGTGTTGTAATAATAGGAGCAGTGGGGCTGCTTCCCCAGCACCCAGGCCGCCTGCTAGCTTATGCCCCAAAATAACAACACACAAACTGTATTCATTTAAGCACTGCTTGGCCCATTTCTATCTAGCCTCTTCTAGGCTAATTCTCGCACCTGGACTAGCCCACTTTTAATAATGTGTGTAAGCAACCCAAGGTGCGCTTACCGGGAAGATTCTAGCCTCCGTCCATCCTGGGTCGGAGCTGCCTGGGAGAGCAGAGCCTGGCGTCTCTGCTCCAGAGAGCAGAGCTGTCAAGTCTGAGCTCACTTCCTCTTCCTCCCAGCATTCTATTCTATTTAATCCTCCCACCTATGTTTTAACCTATCAGGGCCAAGGAGTTTCTTTATTGCTTAACCAATAAAATCAACAGATTGATATATGACACACCCACATCACTTCCCCTTTTTCTGTTTAAACAAAAAAAGAAGGCTTTAACTTTAATGGAGCAAAATTACTAATAACAAAACAGTTATCAAGTAAAAATTACAATAATCTATATCATAACTAAGGAAAACTATAACTATAACTAACTATTCTTAACTCCATCAGAGTCCAGAAAGATACAATATTACCTAAGCAAACAAGAAATAAGCCACTTTCGGGGGCTGGAGAGATGGCTCAGAGGTTAAGAGCACTGGCTGATCTTCCAGAGGTCCTGAGTTCAATTCCCAGCAACCATATGGTGGCTCACAACCATCTGTAATTTGATCTGGCTCCCTCTTCTGGCCTGCAGACTGAACACTGTGTAATAATAAATAAATATTAAAAAAAAAGAAATAAGCCACTTTCAAACTCTAGAAATGACAGAGACATCTCGCTGCCTGGACAGTCACTCAAAGTTCCTCTGTACCGTTGGGGCATCCATCTTCGGCCTATAGTTTCCAGCAGACATTTCGACAAAGCAGGAAATTTCAAAGGCATTCACTATCTGCTTGTCCTGAAGAATGTCTTACAGACTCTTTCATGAATCAGGAACCCCAAAAGATCATCTCACCTTTAGGCAAGTCCAGCAGTCCTCTCTCTGCGGGTTCTTTGTGTCCAGTTTATGCAACAGTCCAGGCAAGAGCAGTTTCTTGCCCAAATGGCTATCAAACTCCATAAGGATCCTCTTCGATGCCCATCTTCCTCTTGAAGTAGATTGGTGCTGCCAGGAGCAGAGTGTCTCATTGTCATGAAAAGTCCTAAGTTATTAAAATATTTTAAATGCCATATTCTATAATCTTTGAAAAATATGAAGAATGCCTATCTAAAATATATCTATGTACATCTAGAAAATCTTAACTAACACTACAAACTTGACTATTATTGATTATCCATTAACAACCTATATACATTACATTTTTAAATGAACTACACAATCACAATACCTTAATAAAGATCAGAAATACATATACATATAACAAAACTGACCTTAAATCTCTATCAATAAAGCAAAATCTATACTAATGCAAATTATTCATATCTATATCATATCCCCCTTTAAATGTAAAAGAACATTCATAAACCATATTTGGGAACATGGGCACATTTTTTTCTCTCCAAACTGCTTCCTGCTGAATGGGGGCCTCATTAATTAGGTCTTTCATGGTATAATCTGTGTGCTAGTTTCATCTCAGGTGGCAGTTGAGCGAAGCAATTTTCTGAAGTAGTTCATCGCAACAGTTCAGGAGGGCGTGATCCATCATACCATATTCGGATAGAAGAAATCCACAGACTCTCACCCTCTGTGAAAACAAAATAAGAAACTCCTTTCCAAAGCATCATGTCCTTAGATCCAAATTTCAAAGCATTTTGAAAATATCTATGTTGAATTAGTTCAGCAGCATTTATAAACAAATATCTTTTGGCAGCTGTTGCTCCTTCTTCAGCATTCAAACAATTCAAAGAGAGCATAATAGCATACAGTATCAAAATTCTCTGTGTATTTTCCAGCTTTGTATGCTTTATTTTAATCTCTATTTCATTTATTTTTACTTTTATTTTATATTCTCTGTATCTCTGTCCTGGAATAACTCTGTAGACCAGGCTGTCCTTGAACTCTCAGAGATCCACCTGTCTCTGCCTCCCAGGCATTCAGGATTAAAGGCATGTGCTACCACACCTTGAAGTCAGAGGTCAATCTCCCTCTGCCTCCCAAGTGTTGGGATTGAAGGTGTGTACTACCACACCCAACTACTTTCTTTCTTCCCTTTTTTTTTTACTTTTAAGAACTTTTAACTTTTAGTCTGCATATATTTTTTAACACACTGTAAATTATTTAAACATTTTCTTTGTTTTTGAATCTCTCTTTACTGTATATCTCTTTTTCTGGACACATGAGACTTTAAATTACTGAGCAATATGGGTAGGATTAAAGCCGTGGCTTTGCCAGCTAGATCCAGTCCATTCCTTAGCTTTCCAGCCTCATGGCAGATATACAGGCTGTGGCCATGTTTACTGCCACAACTCTATGGCATTTCAAGGTCCCTGCCAGTAAGGGAGCTACAACAGACTAAAAGACTTTGAGGCACCTTAGCACTATTGCACCCCCCATCCTGGGAACCAGGCCTCTAGCATTAGGATGCACCTTAGCACTACTGCACCCCCCATCCTGGGAACCAGGCCTCTAGCATTAGGAGGCACCTTAGCACTACTCCACCCCCCCTTCCTGGGAACCAGCACCCTAGTAACCAACCACGTGTGCATGAGAGCTTTGAGTACTTTCCATCCCCATTGTAGTCTTTCTTCAATAGACCCGGACCCTGGAACTAGGGTGAGACGACCTGCAGGTGTTCCTCCTTGTAATCGCCATAACATTGATCAAGTAGAGTTAGTTGACCATTGTATGAACTAGTCAAAATAGTTGACAAATGATTTTTGGACTTTCCCTTTGATTCTGTACTACCCCCTCCCTGATTTTGTAGTTTTTTTCCTTTAAAAGAGCTTGTAATGGACAAAGCAGGTGTCCTTCTGCTCTCAAGGCTGAGGGACCTCTGCCGTGGCAGAATAAAAATTCCTCTTTCTATTGCATCAACCGTGCTGTGAGTGTCTCTTGGGGCAACCTCCTCCTTGATGGGGCTTTAGGGCCCAACATTCGGTGCATTGGCCGGGAAGTGCTGGTCGCCCTCAGACCCATTCCTGACCCGGTTGGAGGTAAGAGCGCACTTGTCTGAATGTTTTATGTTCGTCTATTTCTGTTATTGTGCCTTATGTTTATGACCATCAGAAATTTGGAGGAACATTGTACCTGCGCAGGGCTAGTATTTGAAAGGGACCAGGCAATGGGACAGAAGTGTCCGGGAACACTCCCTGGCCCTGGATGACACTTCACAGGCAATTTATGAAACTAGGATCGACCAGGTCATCTTAGTTTCTAGGGAGTGTGGTTCTTATCGCCCATTCCCTTCCAGGTTTGTAATATCAGTTTTACATCAGTCTGTTGCCGCGCGGCTCTCGGTCTTGAGTCTGTGTCTGTCATTTTGTATTGTTGTTTTTGTCTTTGTGTTCATTTTTGAGTTGGAATCTAGTACAATGGGACAACAAATAACCACCCCCTTAACTTTGACTTTAGACCACTGGAAAGAAGTTGAGGACAGAGCTCGCAACCAGTCTATGGTAATCCGAAAGAAACGCTGGCAAGCGTTCTGTTCCCTGGAGTGGCTCACTTTCGGAGTGGGCTAGCCACAGGACGGAACATTTAATCTGAATACTATTGTGCAGGTTAAGACAAGAGTCTTTCAGCCTGGCCAGCAGGGCCATCCTGATCAAGTTCCTTACATCGTAACTTGGGAGAGCTTGTCCAGAGACCCTCTGCCCTGGGTCAAACCATTTGTCCTGCCTGCGGGAGCTGGAAACCCAGTACTGGCTCCCTGGCCCTCCACCACCCCTTTGACTCCGAGGGCAACAGCAACCTCAACTGCCCCTCCCCTGGACCCGTTGTCCTCTCTCTTCCCCATGCAGGAGCAACCGAAACGGAAGTCCCAGACCCAGACACCACCAATCCTCTCTGACAATCAGTCAGACCTCCTGCTTTTTGACCCTCCTCCTCCCTATCCCCAGCCTCTTCTGCCCCAGGCCGAGGCAGCCCCCCTCGCGCCTGTTCCTGAGGAACCTGCTGAACCTGATATAGACCCTGACAGGCCCCCTAGCCCTGACAGGACTGATACTGGGGGAGGGGGGGGGGCTAACTCGCAGCTGAGGGACATCTGCAAGGGAAAGGTGGACTTCCCAGGCACTCCCCCTCCGCTCAATAGCTGACCAATTTCAATACTGGCCTTTTTCAGCCTCTGATCTTTATAACTGGAAATTTCATAACCCTTCCTTTTCCCAGGACCCCCAGGCCCTGACTGCCCTTATAGAATCTGTTCTGATTACTCACCAGCCCACTTGGGATGATTGCCAACAGCTTTTGCAGATACTTCTCACTACAGAGGAAAAAGAGCGTGTTTTCCTTGAAGCTAGGAAGAATGTCCTGGGAGCTGACGGAAGGCCAACCCAGTTGCCAAATGAGATAGAGGATGCCTTCCCTTTGACCCGACCCAATTGGGACTTCAATACTCCAGCTGGTAGGGAGCGACTTCGTCTCTACCGTCTCTACCGTCAGATTCTGTTAGCGGGTCTCCAAGGGGCTGGCAGACGGCCCACTAATTTGGCTAAGGTAAGAGCAATAATACAGGGGCCTGAGGAAACACCTGCAGGATTTCTAGAAAGGATATTGGAGGGGTACAGAATGTACACCCCTTTTGATCCCATGGCAGCAGATCGCCAGGCTGATATAATAATGTCTTTTATAAGCCAGTCAGCATCTGACATTCGTAGCAAGCTGCAGAGGATGGAGGGACTGCAGGGTTACTCCCCTCCAAGATTTAGTAAAGGAGGCAGAGAGAATTTTTAACAAAAGAGAGACACCAGAGGAAAAGGAAGAAAGAAGGCACAAAGAACAGGAAGAGAGAGAGGACAAACGAGATAAAAAGTAGTCGTGAGTTAAGTAAGATCTTGGCCACAACAGTACGCAGTGTAGAGCAACCTAAGAAGAGCCAGGACAAGGATAGGGGAGACAAAAGGCGGCCACGAGTGGACCGAGATCAATGTGCCTATTGCAAAGAGAGAGGACATTGGATCAAGGACTGCCCAAAACGTCCAACTGAACCCAAGAAAAAGCCAGTTCCTGTCCTAGCCCTGGAAGACAGTGATTAGGACAGTCAGGGCTCAACCCCCCCCCCCCGATCCCCAGGTAACCCTTCTAGTGGGGGGTTACCCTACCACCTTTTTGGTAGATACTGGAGCCCAGCATTTGGTCCTCACACAAGCAAATGGACCTTTGAGTTCAAAAACCTCTTGGGTTCAGGGGCCACCGGGGGAAAAATATACTGATGGACCACAGGAAAAAAAGTTAATTTAAACACTGGTCAAGTGACTCATTCCTTCCTCATGGTGCCGGAATGCCCCTACCCACTGCTGGGCAGAGACCTCCTGTCCAAAGTTGGGGCACAAATTCATTTCTCAGAAAATGGTGCCTCAGTCACTGACAATACTGGCCAGGCTCTTCAAATTCTAACTTTAAGATTAGAGGATGAACATAGACTGTTTGAACTGCCTCCTCCCCCGGAGCTGCCCATCGGAGCTGCCCATCGATGATGAATGGCTCCGTGATTTCCCCCCAGGCCTGGGCGGAAACCGCAGGTTTGGGGCTGGCAAGCAATCAACCTCCTTTGATAATAGAGTTAAAACCATCAGCCACTCCAGTTTCCATAAGACAATACCCCATGAGCCGCGAGGCCCGAGAAGGAATCAGGCCCCACATTCAGAGACTTTTAACACTGGGCATCTTAAAGGCCTGCCATTCCCCCTGGAACACACCTCTTCTCCCAATAAAGAAGCCAGGCACAGGGGACTACAGACCAGTCCAAGACTTAAGGGAAGTTAATCGCCGCACTCTAGACATTCATCCTACGGTGCCCAATCCTTATAATCTCTTAAGTACCCTGCCTCCCACCCATGTATGGTACTCAGTACTTGATTTAAAAGATGCTTTTTTCTGTCTGAGACTTAGCCCTCAGAGCTAGCCATTGTTTGCCTTTGAATGGAAAGATCCCGATTCAGGAGTTTCTGGGCAGCTCACCTGGACGAGAGTACCCCAGGGATTCAAGAATTTTCCAACTCTATTTGATGAGGCCCTACACCAGGATCTGGCCAGTTTTCACACCGCCAATCCAGAGGTAATCTTACTCCAATATGTAGATGACCTCCTGCTGGCCGCAGAGACTGAGCAGAAATGCCTCAGAGGGACTCGAGCCCTACTCACCAGATTAGGTGAACTGGGCTACAGGGCATCTGCTAAAAAAGGCACAGATCTGCAAGAAGCAAGTAGCCTACCTGGGGTACCTCTTGGAGGGTGGACAGAGATGGTTAACAGACAGTTGGGAGCAGGCAGTGGCACAAATTCCCCCTCCCAAAGGGGCACGAGAGGTCCGAGAGTTTCTGGGAACTGCCGGTTTCTGTAGGTTATGGATACCGGGTTTCGCTGAAATGGCCGCCCCACTGTATCCGCTTACCAAAGCCAACGTCCCTTTCTCCTGGGGAGAGGACCAACAACGGGCTTTTGATAAAATTCGGCCCCTGCTTTGAGTCTCCCTGATGTCACCAAACCATTCACCTTATACGTAGATGAGAACAAGGGAGTAGCAAAAGGGGTGCTGACTCAGAAACTGGGACCCTGGAAAAAACCAGTGGCCTACATCTCCAAAAAGATGGACAATGTTGTCACGAGCCATTTCCTCCCTAAAAATCATTACAGGAACCATCACCCTGGGGAGTCTGCAGGGAACCTCACACCCATAATTATGTTCTATTGACAGAATCTGCCCCACACCCAATTAACTGTTATCTGTTAGCAGAACACGCCTCACACTCCAGCTATCCAGGGAACCAGGTGTGGCAACTTGTGACTTCTTGGCCTACCTGTCCGAATGTAACCTCTTGGCCTACGTGATGAACCTGGCCTACGTGACCAGGACCACGTGGCGAGATCCCGTGCCCTGCCCACCAAGTCCTCATCCAGGGCTATATAAGCAGCAACCATGATCCTAATAAAAGGGGGCTTTGACAAATCTGCTTGGCCTCCTTCTTCTGTCCTAGCTCATTCCCTTCCAAGTAGCGCCCCTCCGAGACCCTGGAATAACTGATTGCAGGGTGGGTTACAAACCCCTAGACTGAGTAACCCACCCAATGCAATCGACAGTGGCGCCCGAACCAGTGACTCGGAGTACGGTTAGCTATCGGACTACATCGCGCAGTCCTGGGACAACAAGAAGAAAAAAGAAAGTTCTGCGGCTATAGGACTCAGACAGATACGCAGGACGGGAGGTAGGCGCAGGTTCACCCGTCGTCCCATAAGGGATGGGACAATCACTTTCAAAGGAAGAGAAATTCATACAGGAATTTAAGCATTCACTCAGGGACAGAGGAATAAGAGTTAAAAACAGAGATTTATGTGTTGGCTTTATGTGTTTGCTTGCGGACTCAAAAGGGAGTCCCTCAAGATGCGAGAAGTTAGGGTACAATCCACACAGCTATTCCTGCCAAGCAGGCTGGCTGCTAGGGCTAGAGCGCCTATGTCTTTAACATCCTGCCACATGGAGCAAAAGCTGACAGGCAGGTTTGCTATAAAGGAGTCAAGACTCAAAATGCTGCAGCTTCATTCAGGACAGTAAATGTGCTTCTTTTCCATTTCAAAAATCTTGCTTCTTGGTCAAAAATCTTTAGTTTGTAGGTGTATAAGCTTATATCTAAGGTAGATTAATTTCAGTACTGTGTTTCTGTAGAAAAGTTTTAAAGTGAAAGATTGTGATGCATTCAGAGGATTTTTAGAATTGTTTAGGCTATCCTGAGTTTTTATTTCTTTCGTATAAGACTGGGGATTGTTCTTTTGAGTTCTATATTGTTCTTTTGAGTTCTGTGAAAAGTTTTGCTATAATTTTAATGAACATTTACATAAAATCTGTATGTAAGTTCTGTGAGAAATGTTGCTATAATTTTTAATGGACATTTACACTGAATCTGTAAACTGGTTTCAGTGAAATTGTCATTTTTGCTATGTTTTTTCTGCTTTCCCAAGAAAGTAGGGGATCTTTCAAGATTTAAAATTCTTATCCAACAAGTTTTTTCATTTGTACGGCCCGCTCTTGGGTGGGAGTTGTATTGTTTCAGCTTGAGGTTCTTTCCTGCTGCCAGGTGTTGCTTCAGGCTAGATTGCTGAGACTCAGGCCTCTGACTAAATTTATCAAGGGCCAGAGTTATACTCTTAATAAGTGATAATGGTTAAAAATAAAAAACATTTGTGCCTTCACAGGCAGAGATGACAGGACCCAAAAACTTCTGTCCTGCTTGCTTAAAGTTACTCCAAGATATTTTGTGGTATTCATGGATATTTTAAAAGGATAATGTCTCATTTATCCTAGATGTAAAAGAGGTACATTTGGATTTTTAGATTCTGGCTATGATAAAGTAGTTCTGCTGTGGGCATGGCTTGTGGTATGGTTAAACAACTTTGTATTTAGGCCCAAAAGGGGTACTGCTAAGTTTTGAGGTAGATATTTGCCTAATTTTACATAATGGAGGTCCCTCACTGCTGGGGAGACTCTCTCAGGTCTTGGGAGGGCGCAGCTCCCTCATGGCTAGCCAAGCCGTCCGCGCGGCCTTGGTTGGTGGGGGAGGAGTTTGACCCCAAGTGACCGGGAAAAAGAATTTTTGAGAAGAGATCACAGCCCAGTGGTCCAGGAGGGTCATAGAAATTTTCAAAAACCCAGTGATGGTCGCAGGAGCGCGGCTCCCTGCCTCTCGGGACCACTCCCAGGGTCATAATCAGCTAGTTCCTAAAACAGTACTGTGATAATTGCAGCTGGAAAACTAGTTTTTCAAGATTGCAGTCTGGCTTTGTCTTCAGTTCCTGGTGCAGGGTCGCTGAACAGGCTAGCCCTGGATTTTTGATTCTCCTCTTCCTGCTGGAGGGGGCTGGAGAGATGGCTCAGCGGTTAAGAGCATTGCCTGCTCTTCCAGAGGTCCTGAGTTCAATTCCTGGCAACCACATGGTGGCTCACAACCATCTGGAATGAGGTCTGGTGCCCTCACAGGCTAATCCTGGATTTTTGATTTTTCTCTTCCTGCTGGGAGAGTCTGGATTTGTTCAGGTTTTTCAATGCTGTATGTGCTCCAGGGGTGGCTGTGCCAGTATGCACTTCCAACACCGGTCACCGCTCCCAGAGCCGCCTCTGCCGCCACCGGCTGCAGCTCACTTCCAGCGAGTTTTTTTCCCTACCCACGTTTTCTTAAGCATAGGTTGTTAACAATAATTTTTAATCTTGGTCATTTTTACAAGGATAAGGTAAAATCTCAGAGTTTTGATTTACATTTCTCTGACAGTTAAAGGATGTTATATTCAAACATTTTAGGTGTCTCTCAGTCATTTTTGGGTTCGTTTGTTGAGTTTTTCAGTTTAGGTCTATAACAAATATTTTTATTGGATTAAATTTTTAATGACTAATTTCCTGAGTTCTTCATATATTTTTAAAATGGGCTTATGATAAATAAAGATCTTTTCCCACTCTATAGCCTTGTTATACAAAAGGTTCTCAATTCAGGAGATATAATTTATGGTTTCTCACAATGTTTGTGCCACTGAGATTGTGTTTACGATGTGGCAAGGTGTGCTTCAAAAATTTTTTCTCTGTGAGGTTCAACACAAATTTTTATATGCTAAGGACTTTGGCTCATTTGGGCTTAAATTTTGTACATGGAGATGGATATAGATCTATTTTCATTTTTCTATATGTTGGTGTCTAATGAGGCCAGCATTATTGGTTAAAATGCTTCATTTTTCCATTTTCCTATCTGCAAGGCAGACTTACAGCTTAAGAAGAGGATAGCTTACAAACTTTTAATTAGATATTCAATGGTTAAAGCCCTAGTTATAATATTCTTATGAGAGACCTTGAGCTGCTAGGTAAAATTCTTACAAAAAACAGTTTCCAATAGAAGGTTAAACAGGCTGCCTAACAGGTACTCAAACAGGTAAAGTATAAATCAACAGGTAAAGTATACAATAATCAATAAATACAGTATATTAATTATAATTCAGCTATGGCAAATGTGTATATTAAATATAAAACTTATCCTACAACAGTTTTATAAAAAATGCTGTATATGGCTAAACCTTCCCAGTTTTGCCAATTAAGATATTAAACTTTTAATTTAAAACAGTAGCCTGTCTGGTACAAAAGGACAGGATAACATCTGAGAGATGGCTTAATAAAATATTGACTATGATCAATGTTTCTTATACTAAACAATAGATTCATTGACAATTTTAAGATTGATTCCTGGACAATTGCATTTGCTCAATTCAAAGGCAAAAACAATAATCTTTTCCCAGATCATTGCTACAATTCACACAACTGTATTTTACTAATGTTATAGCAAAAAATCTCTTAAAGGATTTTATGCTAAAATTTTACAAATGGCTCTTCCAATGGAAGAACTGCATATATGGCTAATAAAAATAAAGATTGTGGAGCATGCCAAGGCTCCTTGAAAGCAACTTATAGAAGTTGCAAACAGATCCTGTTACAAACGGATCTGGCGTGATAACACCAAGCTGACCTTTGCTAGGGCAAGGTGGAAAAGCCCTTGCAATGCATTATGAAAAAAATCCGACCTATATATATTTGGGGTCGAGGATGTGTTTATGCTTTTTTTCACAGAAAGAAAAAATCTGGACCTGAGTCGTGGCTGCAGACATCCCACAGAGGACTTCCAGAGGCGATTGGGGAGAGGTCCTTGATCCGGTCTTCCCTGTCCCTAAGGATAAGAGTGCCTGATAACAGAACATGCTACGCCACTCTGCAAGGTGTCATCCTGCCTCCAGAGTCCAGGGAGACCCGGCTGAGATAAGTGCCAGGATGTGCTTCAGATAGCTGAATCCAGCTCACCTCACCCAGGAATCCCACCTGCCCTGAAGCACAAATGCTGAGCTCATTCTGCAGTTTGAATTCTGGTTTGCTTTGGAGCTAAGGTGCAGACTAGACATCTGCTTTAATCTTTGGGACACAAAACTCATTTTAATTAAAATATTAACCTCTCTTCACTTAAGAAGGGGGAAGATTGGGATTCCTGTCACTGTTGCTCAGAGACTAGAACTGGTGGTATTTAGTAACAACAATGTATGTCATTGTACTCTTACTGAAATTGATCTAATGATATTTGTAACTGCTTATAGATGTTGGGAAAGGTTTGACACATGCTGTAAAGTGTTTGGGTTTAATGCATATGTTAAAAATTTTAGATTTAGACCCCTTTTACACTGCACTAATTTTTGGCAGACAGCACTCATAATTTTAATGTGGAGTGAGCATTTAGGAAGGAGGATACCTTAGGCCAGACTAAAAGGTGAATACTGGGTTTGGAAGGTGCCCCTTTCTTCTTGTCTGGAAGATGGAGTTATTGGTGCTCAAAATTATATCATTATATCTTTTGTTTGAGGAGCTCCTCACAGTTTTTCATTAATGATAGACTCAGGGGCCCAATGACGGGAGTTAGTGTGGATCCTCACCTGAATAGCACAACATACAGAGGCTGTAAAGACCGGCTCAACATGGCATGGTGTCAGGTACGAGGAACACTCTCCACATGGCCTAAGACAGGGTGCCCTGTGGTCTGCTTACTTTAATCCTGCTAGATACCTTTTATTTGAGGAGCTCCAAGGACAGACGACTTATGGCAGGATATCCCCCAACCTAAGATAGGGTCCTGGGAACCCTATGATGGGTAAGGGGGAAAGAAAAAAAAAAAAAAGACCTAGTCCCCACTTGACCTAAGAATCATTGGGCACTCCTCTGTTCCCAGGAGAGGTAAATTGCTTCACCATTCGAGAGGAGGGTCTCTACTTGTCCCAGTCCCTTCTCCTTTAGATCTGACACCATGGTTGACTCTGACCTCATACCCTCCACTTAATAACTGCTTGCCTTTATATAAGGAAGGGGGATATGTCACGAGCCATTTCCCCCCTAAAAATCATTACAGGAACCATCACCCTGGGGAGTCTGCAGGGAACCTCACACCCATAATTATGTTCTATTGACAGAATCTGCCCCACACCCAATTAACTGTTATCTGTTAGCAGAACACGCCTCACACTCCAGCTATCCAGGGAACCAGGTGTGGCAACTTGTGACTTCTTGGCCTACCTGTCTGAATGTAACCTCTTGGCCTATGTGACGAACCTGGCCTACGTGACCAGGACCACGTGGCGAGATCCCGTGCCCTGCCCAACAAGTCCTCGTCCAGGGCTATATAAGCAGCAACCATGATCCTAATAAAAGGGGGCTTTGACAAATCTGCTTGGCCTCCTTCTTCTGTCCTAGCTCATTCCCTTCCAGGTAGTGCCCCTCCGAGACCCTGGAATAACTAGCTGCAGGGTGGGTTACAACCCCTAGACTAGTGTCCCACCCAAGGCGGCAACACAATGTGGTGACAGGATGGCCTCCTTGCCTCCGTATGGTAGCAGCTGTAGCTACCCTGGTCAAAGATGCAGACAAATTGACTCTGGGCCAACCGCTGACTATAATAGTACCTCATGCTTTAGAGACTATAATTCGTCAACCCCCTGATAGATGGCTCTCGAATGCCCGTATAACCCACTACCAGTCGCTATTGCTCAACCCTGAACATATCACATTTGGAAATGCGACATTGCTGAACCCCGCCACCTTGCTCCCCAATTCGGAATCCACTGTTTGGGTACCTCATGACTGTCATCAGATATTGGCAGAATACCACGGGACCAGGGAGGATTTGACTGATTGCCGGCTCCCTGATGAAGATTATACCTGGTTCACAGACTGCAGCAGCTTCTTCAAAGAAGGTGAGCGAAAGGCAGGGGCGGCGGTGGTGGATGGACAAAATACCATATGGGCACAGGCATTGCCCCCAGGAACCTCTGCCCAGAAGGCAGAATTAATAGCCCTGACTAAGGCTTTAGAACTAGCAAAGGGACAAAAAGTAAACATATATACAGACAGCCATTATGCATTTGCAATGGCCCACGTCCATGGGGAAATTTCTAGAAGAAGAGGACTGCTAACTTCTGCTAGAAAAGAAATTAAAAATAAGACTGAAATCCTGGGACTATTAAAGGCCCTCTTCTTACCCAAGAAGGTGAGCATTATTCATTGCCCAGGACATCAGAAGGGCAATAATCCTATTGCCAAAGGAAATCAGATGGCAGATGAGATGGCTAAAAAGGCTGTGCTTAACTCAGAAATATTATCCTTGGCAGAGGCACCACCCTCCACAGAAGATCATTTCCAATATTCAACCCATGATCTAGAGACTATTCAGAAACTTAATGCAGACTTTGATGAACAACAAAAAGCTTGGAAATATTAGGGCAAAACCATGTTGCCCAAGAAAGATGCTTTTGAGCTGGTCACTCAAATGCATCGATGGACTCATTTAGGACATAAAAAGATTAAATCTCTTATAAAAAAGACAGATCTTTATATTACAGGTCTTAACTCACTCATACAGCAAGTGACATCAACTTGTGTCCCCTGTGCCAAGGTAAACATAAAACGGCAAAGTGCCCCAGAGGGCATAAGAATAAGGGGAGACCAACCTGGTACTCATTGGGAAGTGGACTTTACTGAAATAAGGCCAGGAAAATATGGTAATAAATATCTCCTAGTTTTTATAGACACCTTCTCCGGTTGGACTGAAGTTTTCCCCACCAAACGAGAAACAGCTCAAATGGTGGTGAAGAAGATACTAGAAGATATTTTTCCTCGGTTTGGCCTGCCCAAGGTAATCGGGTCTGACAACGGCCCAGCCTTTGTCTCCCAGGTAAGTCAGGGTGTGGCCAAGACACTGGGGATTAATTGGAAATTACATTGTGCATACAGACCCCAGAGTTCAGGACAGGTAGAAAGGATGAATAGAACCATAAAGGAGACTTTATCCAAATTAGCTTTGGAATCTGGCATTAGAGACTGGGTACAGCTCCTTCCCCTTGCCCTGTTCCGGGTGCGGAACACCCCTTCTCGGCTTGGATTTACTCCCTATGAGATCCTATATGGGGGGCCTCCCCCATTGGCCTCCTTTAGGGCCTCTCCTGACCCCGCTACTCACAAACCTGATTTGCAGGCGCGGCTAAAAGCACTTCAGATCATCCAGGCCCAAGTGTGGAGACCCCTAGCTGCTGCCTACCAGCCTGGGCATCCAGAGATCTCGCACCAGTTCCAGGTTGGCGATTCTGTGTACGTGCGGAGACATCGGTCCCAAAACCTTGAACCTCGCTGGAAGGGACCCTACACCATGCTTCTTACAACACCTACTGCCCTCAAAGTGGACGGTATTGCAGCCTGGATCCACGTGTCTGACGTCAAGCCGGCACCTCCACAGGACGACCCAGAACTTTCCAAATGGAAGCTTCAGCATACCCAAAATCCTCTAAAACTGAGACTAGTCAAGGAAGCCTGATCCTGCCAGGCTTGCTGTTCTTTTCCCTGGTGTTTCCCTCCACATATAGTGCTAAGAACCCCCATACACCTCAGAACTTAACTTGGACTCTGACTAACTTTGAGACTGGGCAAGTCTTGAGGCTAGCCACTGGAGTTCATCCCCTAGGTACCTGGTTCCCCCAGCTAAAGTTTGACCCATGCTCTAGCAAAAGACTCTTGGGGGGATACTGAACGAACTCCCTAGAACTCTTATCCTACATGCAGATATTCTGAATGGTATATTTGTCCTGGGGGAAGACGAACTTGGCAGTGGGGGAGGGGGGAGCTGAAGTATTTTATTGTGCTGCCTGGGTATGTGAAACCAGTGTCAGTACCTCCTGGTTGGGGGCTAGCAAAGAAGACTTAATCTCTTTCACTCGTACCACATCAGGGGAATCTGAAATCACAATCACCTTCACAGAGAAGCGAAAAAATGTTAGTTGGTTAACAGGAAATATATGGGGTTTACGGTTGTATAATCCAGGAGGGGAAGACATAGGAATTCTGTTCACCCTAAGAATTGTTATAATACCTCCCATGACCATAACACTAGGGCCCCCGGTATTGCCTGACCAGGGACAGCTAGCCCTGGCTGAGGTGCCCCCCCCCCTTACCACGGCCCTGGGTCCCCCTTCAAGTCCTAAAAATCCTTCTGCTACCCCTGCTTCACCGCTGGCACTCTCTAATACAGGCCAGCGATGGTTTAATCTAATAGTGGGAGCTTTTTCTTTGCTAAATAGTACTGACCCCAATATGACAGAATCTTGCTGGCTATGCCTATCAGCAGGACCCCCATACTATGAAAGGATTGCAGTATCTGGGGGTTTCAATAACACAACTAGCCAGGACGGCTGTGCTTGGGGAGTTAGTCATAGACTAACTCTTAAAGAGGTTACTGGTGCAGGGACATGCTTGGGAAATCCACCGGCTGCTTACAAACATTTATGTAATGAGACCCTTAAGAGCCCTAAAACTGCTAAAACTGGATACCTGATCCCTGATTCAGATAAATGGTGAGCTTGTAGTACAGGCCTGACGCCTTGCGTGGCAACATCGGTTTTTGATGGTACCAAAGATTACTGTGTGCTTGTTCGACTAGTTCCAAGGGTCTTTTATTATCCTGCTAACACATTTGAGAATGAATTTGACAGGCACTCGAGCCGTTATTGGAGAGAGCCCATCTCCATGACTCTAGCAGTGATCTTGGGCCTTGGGGTGGCAGCTGGTGTTGGCACTGGTACTACTGCTCTAGTGCAGAGTTCCAAAATTCCCCAACATTTTGAGGAATTAAGAGCAGCTATTGACCAGGACTTAAGGGCCCTAGAACAATCTATCACCAAGCTTGCAGATTCAATAATCTCTCTTTCCGAGGTAGTGTTACAAAATAGGCGTGGGTTAGACTTGCTATTTCTTCAAGAAGGAGGACTCTGTGCTGCCCTAAAGGAACAATGTTGTTTCTACGTAGACCACTCTGGGGTAATTAGACATTAGATGGCTAAGCTCAGAGAGAGGTTAGACGAGAGACAAAGAGACAGAAAGGAACATCAAACTTGGTTTGACGGCTGGTTTATCCACTCCCCCTGGTTCACAACACTCATTTCCACCATCACTGGTCCCTTGATCATTCTGTTACTCATCCTAACCTTTGGGCCCTGTATCCTCAATCGACTCCTGATGTTCATTCGTGAGCGACTTAGCATTACTCAAGCTTTGGTGTTGACCCAGCAATATCATGCCCTTAGGGATAATCCCTGAGAATCTCAAGATTGAGATTCGACCAAATCAAAGGGGGGAAATGAAAGACTTTGAGGCACCTTAGCACTACTGCACCCCCCATCCTGGGAAACAGGCCTCTAACATTAGGAGGCATCTTAGCACTACTGCACCCCCCCATCCTGGGAACCAGGCCTCTAGCATTAGGAGGCACCTTAGCACTACTCCATCCCCCCTTCCTGGGAACCAGCACCCTAGTAACCAACCACATGTGCATGGGAGCTTTGAGTACTTTCCATCCCCATTGTAGTCTTTCTTCAATAGACCCGGACCCTGGAACTAGGGTGAGACGACCTGCAGGTGTTCCTCCTTGTAATCGCCATAACAATGATCAAGGAGAGTTAGTTGACCATTGTATGAACTAGTCAAAATAGTTGACAAATGATTTTTGGACTTTCCCTTTGATTCTGTACTACCCCCTCCCTGATTTTGTGGTTTTGTTCCTTTAAAAGAGCTTGTAATGGACAAAGCAGGTGTCCTTCTACTCTCAAGGCTGAGGGTCCTCTGCCGTGGCAGAATAAAAATTCCTCATTCTATTGCATCAACCATGCTGTGAGTGTCTCTTGGGGCGACCTCCTCCTTGATGGGGCTTTAGGGCCCAACAAGACAACACTCAAGTCCTCTCTCTGTAGCCAGCTCTCCTGCCTCAAACAGTCAGAGTTTGCCCTGGCAGGATGGCCCAGAAAGCCAGCATTTTAAAATGGTGCAGCTTTTTTCCTGCTATGACTGAAAACCAAAAAGCATGCATTCAGCTTTTTGTCAACACCATTTAAGTGTTTCATGGAAGGAACTCTTAATGAGCTGCAGGGTTTTTCAGCTAAAGCTGAGTCAGGAAGCCTCTTTTAGATGAGAGTGCTTGCTTGCCTCTAGCAGGCAGAGCAGACTTGAGAAATCGCTGCTACCAAGAAAACATGCTTCACTCCATTCTTTCCCAAGCTTTCTCAGGCTTTTTGTGGATTCAGTTAGTCACACGTTGGGTGCCATCTGTTGTAATAATAGGAGCGGCGGGGCTGCATCCCCAGCACCCCGGCCGCCTGCTAGCTTATGCCCCGAAATAACAACACACAACCTGTATTTGGAGTTGATCTTGTATCCTGCCACATTACTAAAGTGTTTGTCAGCTGTAAGAGTTTTTTGGTAGAGTTTTTGGGGTCGCTTATGTATACTATCATATCATCTGCAAATAGCGAAAGCTTACCTTCTTCCTTTCCAATACGAATCCCCTTGATCCCCTTATGTTGTCTTATTGCTATTGCTAGAACTTCAAGCACTATATTGAAGAGGTATGGAAAGTGGACAGCCTTGTCGTGTTCCTGATTTTAGTGGGATGGCTTTGAGTTTTTCTCCGTTTAATTTAATGTTAGCTGTCGGCTTGCTGTAGATAGCTTTTATTATATTTAGGTATGACCCTTGTATCCCTAATCTCTCCAAGACCTTTATCATAAAGGGATGTTGAATTTTGTCAAATGCTTTTTCAGCATCTAATGAAATTATCATTTTTTTCTTTCAGCTTATTTATATGGTGGATTACATTGATAGACTTGCGTATGTTGAACCAGCCCTGCATCTCTGGGATGAAGCCTACTTTATCATAATGGATAATTTTTCTAATGTGTTCTTGGATTCGGTTTGCTAGTATTTTATTGAGAATTTTTGCGTCGATGTTCATGAGTGAGATAGGCCTGTAATTCTCTTTCTTGGTTGGGTCGTTGTGTGGTTTTGGTATCAGGGTAACTGTAGCTTCATTAAAGGAATTTGGCAATGACTCTTCTGTTTCTATATTGTGAAATACATTAAGGAGTATAGGTATTAGCTCTTCTTGGAAGTTCTGGTAGAATTCTGCATTGAAACCATCTGGTCATGGGCTTTTTTTGGAAGGGAGATTTTTGATAACAGTTTCTAATTCTTCACGTATATGGTACTTATCTAAAAAAAAGTCCACTTCTTTTGCATTTTCCAGTTTTGTGGCATACAAGCTTTTGTAGTAAGATCTAATGATTCTCTGAATTTCCTCTGTGTCTGTGGTTATGTCCCCCTTTTCATTTCTGATCTTATTTATTTGTGTGTTCTCTCTCTGTCGTTTAATTAGTTTGGATAGGGGTTTGTCGATCTTGTTGATTTACTCTAAGAACCAACTTTTTGTTTCATTGATTCTTTGGACTGTTTTCTGTGTTTCTATTTTATTGATTTCAGCCCTTAGTTTGATTATTTCCAGTCTTCTACTCCTCCTGGGCACGTCTGCTTCTTTTTTTCTGGAGCTTTCAGGTGTGCTGTTAAGTCCCCTATGTATGCTTTCTCCGTTTTCTTTAAGTGGGCACTTAGTACTATGAACTTTCCTCTTAGCACTGCTTTCATCATGTCCCAAAGGTTTGAGTATGTTGTCTCTTTATTTTCATTAAATTCAAGGAAGACTTTAATTTCTTTCTTAATTTCTTCCTTGATCCAGGTGTGGTTCAGTAGTTGACTGTTCAGTTCCCATGAGTTTGTCGGCTTTCTGGGGGTAGCATTGTTGTTGCCTTCTAACTATAATGCATGGTGATCTGATAAGACACAGGTGGACACTGATATTTTTTTGTATCTGTGGAGGTTTCCTTTGTGGTCAATTTTCGAGAAGGTTCCGTTAGCTGCATAGAAGAAGGTATATTCTTTCCTATTTGGGTGAAGTGTTCTATAGATGTCTGTTAAGTCCATTTGCTTCATTACCTCCAATAATTCTCTTAACTCTGTATTAGGTTTCTGTCTGATTGACCTGTCCATTGGTGAGTGAGGAGTGTTGAAGTCTCCTACTACTAGTATGTGTGGTTTGATGTCTGCCTTGAGTTCTAGTAATATTTCTTTTACATAAGTGGGTGCTTTTATATTAGGGGCATAGATATTCAGGATTGAGACTTCATCTTGATGAATTGTTCCTGTTATGAGTATAAAGTGTCCATCTCGATCTCTTCTGATTGATTTTAGTTTAAAGTCAGTTTTGTTAGAAATTAGTATGGCCACACCTGCTTGTTTCTTAGGTCCACTTGCTTGAAAAACCATTTTCCCAACCCTTTACCTGAGTAGATGCCTGTCTTTGTGGTTGAGATGTGTTTCCTATAAACAGCAGAATGTTGGATCCTGTTTTCGTATCCAATCTCTTAGCCTGTGCATTTTTATAGGAGAATTGAGTCCATTAATATTAAGTGATATTAATGACCAGTGGTTGTTTACTTCAGTTATTCTTATTGTTTTTGGTAGTAGAGTTTGTGTGTCTCCCTTCTTTGAGTTGTGCTGGTGAAGGTTCGCTAGATTCCTGAGTTATTGTAGGCAGTGTTGGCAATGTTGGATTCCTTGGGTTGTGATTTTCCTTCTATTACTTTTTGTAAGGCTGGATTTGTGGCTACGTACTGTTTAAATTTGTTTTTATCCTGGAATGTTTCGTTTTCTCCATTGCTAATGAACGATAGCTTGGCTGGGTATAGTAGTTTAGGCTTGCATCCATGTTCTCTTAGTTTCTACAGTACCTCTATCCAGGACCTTCTGGCTTTCATGGTTTCCATAGAGAAGTCAGGTGTAAGTCTGATCGGTTTACCTTTATAAGTTACTTGGCCTTTTTCCTTTGCAGCTCTTCATATTCTTTCTTTAATCTGTATATTTTGTGTTTTGATTATTATATGGTGAGGGGATGTTTTGTTTTGTTTTGTTTTGTTTTTTGATCCAGCCTATTTGGTGTTTTGTATGCTTCTTGAATATTCAAAGGAATAACTTTCTTTATGTTGGGAAAGTTTTCTTCCATAATTTTGTTAAAAATATTTTCTGGGCCTTTGAGCTGTGACTCTTCTTCTTCTATCCCTATTATTCTTAGGTTTGGTCTTTTTATTGTGTCCCATATTTCCTGAATGTTTTGTGATGAGATTTTGTTGGCTTTGCTGTTTTCTTTGGTCAGTGCATTTATTTTCTCTATGGTGTCCTCAGAATCTGAGATTCTTTCTTCTATCTCTTGTATTCTATTGATTATGCTTGTTTCTGTAGTCTCTGCTCATTGACCTAGATTTTCCATATCCAGCTGGTCCTCAGTTTATGTTTTCTTCCTTGCTTCCATTTCAGTTTTCAATTCTTGAACTGTTTCCATTACCTGTTTGATTGCTTTTTCTTGGTTTCCCAGGGTATCATTTAAGTATTTACTCATTTCTTAAAACTTTTTGTTATACTTCTCATCCATTTCTATAAGGGCATTTTTTACATGTTGTTTAAGGGACTCTATTGCTTTCATAAAGTCAATTTTTTCCACTTCTTCTATGTTAGGGTGTTCAAGTCCTTCTGTTGTAGGATCATTGGGTTCTGGTGTTTTCATGTTGTTTTTCATATTGTTGGGTGAATTCTTGCCTTGGCACCTGCCCATCTCCTCCTACCGATGCTATCTAATGCGTCAATTTTCCCTGCTGGCCAGGGGCCCCCACTTACAAAATGCCCCCGCTAAGTTTCATGATTACCGCACTGGGCCAAGATCCCTCTCACCACTCAGAAGGGTCTTCAGGAACAGGACCAGGCTCCCCGTTCACCAAGCAGTGTGCAATAGCATCTTTTGCTCGTTCTCCCTAATGCAAGGATGTGAAAATTACTCCTGAAAAGGTGTCTACTGATACACGGACAAACTTAAGTTTCCCTGCGGCGGGCAGGTGTGTAACATCCATCTGCCCAATGGGCACCCCTTTTACACTGTGGGCACTTTCCTGGTCTGGCGGTAGCTCCCTGAGGGAGCTCTGGACATTTATTTTAATGTTTAGGGGGCACCACAATTAAAATAGGTTTTACCCCAGTTGTCCGGGGTCCTCGCCCTGGCAGCGGCAATCACCTGGCCCCGAATTAAGTGCCCATCAATATCCCGGCAGATCTGAATGTATTCATTTAAGCTTTTTACCCTTTGTGGCCGCAAGGCTTCCTTACAGTATTTATTTGAATTCTCAAATGCCAGTTGCTTAACTATTGGGCATAGTTGTGGTCACATCACCAAACAATTTCCCGGCCAACTGCAATAACCTATCCACATAGTCCTGAAATGGTGCTGAAGGCCCTTGTCAAACTTTGGACAGCTGATCCCCCACAGCCCTGTTTGGCAGGGCTTTCCAACCTTTGGTAGCCACAGCGGCCATTTGGAGATATACGGCAGGATCGAGCACAATTTGATCGGCCAAGTCAGCATAAGCTCCTGCTCCAGTTTGCATGTCTAGATTGCGCTGTGGCAGTCCCACTTGAGCATTTAACCTAGCTGTTTGTAAACAATTTTCTTGATATTCTCCCCTCCACAATAAGTAATCTCCTCCCGATAGAACTGCATGGCATAGCTGCTGCCAATCGCTAGGTGTAAGATTCAATGCCGCAAGAGATTCTACCATGGCAAGAGTAAAGGGGGCCTGAGCGCCCTATGCCGCCGTGGCCTCTTTCAACTGCTTCATCTCCTTAAAGCTCAAGGCCACATGTTGTCTCAGCATCTGTCCTGGATTGTTAGGATCAGGTACCTCTATGACCGGAGGTACCTGAATTCAGTAAAATCACAGCAGATTCAAACCACTGTCTTGTGAGTTGTGTCTGTCTGTCATCGCCGACCTCATGCCGTCCTGAGTACCACGACCCTGCTTCTTCCACGGTCTAAGTGGCTCCACTGAGACGGTTCGTGGCAGGGTTACAAACTGGATAAATACAACACACGGCAAAGTGTTTCCATCTTTATTTAAAGCCAAAAGAGTTATTTTTCTTTTTGTGATAGAGTTCACACTGTAGCCCAGGCTGGCCTGGGACTCCCAGCTGTCCCTTTTATCTCAACATCTCGGGGGGCCTGCTGACTCCTGGAGCAGAATCAAAGTCTCAGGTTATTAGTTCACCTGTATTCTGTAGGTGCTTCAAAAATGTAAAACTAAATAAACCTTAAACTTAAAAAATGGTAAAAAAAAAAAGAGCGATGTTAATAATATCTCAAATATATACATGAATTTATACATCTCAGTGGACACAGGTTCCCTCGGATTATCCTCCTCGGGTCTCCACTCAAGACCCATCTCTATCGGGTGCTCTGATATGAATTCTAGAACCTCGTTTACAATGGGAGTAGCGCTTTGATCAATGCTTCAGAAAAACTGGCTAAGGATAGAGAGCTTCCTGAAGGTGCAGAGGACACCCACACTCACACTCATTAGGGTCACAGCAGTTCCTAGGGCCCAACCTGGAGGTAGTAATGTCTGACTACATGCTGCTGGCTTCTGACAAGACTCTAGCAACTAGGTAGGCTCAGAGAAAGGCAGAGGCTTCCCATAAACGACAAGAGGATGTGAGGCCTCTGAGCTCGGAAGTGGGCACTCACCGCCTGAAGATGACATCCAGCACCTGCTCGATGGTGGTATGAGCAGGGTAGCTGCTCAGGAAGGCCATGAGATACTCGCGGTCACCGTTCTGAAGGGAAGTGATCAGATCTTTGACCACTTCCTCCAGATCCCCAAAGTCTAAGATCTTAGGGTCCCCGGGGAATGAGTCCTTCTGGTGCTGCGGGGCGGAGTCTACTGGGTCCCCAGGGAAGGACCCAGTCAGGTCCCCAGGGACAGGGTCCATCGGGTCCCCGGGGATGGACTCCAGCTGTTCTTGGTCTTCCGGGGCAGAGCCCATCGGGGTGGAATCCACTGGGTCCCCGCAGATGGATTCCATCTGGTCCTCTTGGTCCTCAGGGGTGGAGCGCACCGGGTCCCCAGGGAACGAGTCCAGCTGGTCTCCTTGGTCCTCTGGGGTGGAGCCCATCGGGTCCCCAAGGACCGACTCAGTCGGGTCCCTGGGGACTGATTCCCGCTGCTTCTCCGGGGCAGCGCCCATCGGGTCCCCGGGGACAGACAATAGCTGGTCTCCATAGTTCTCTGGGGTGGAGACCATCTGGTCCCCAAGAAGAGAATCAGTCCAGTCCCCGGGGACAGAGTCCCGCTGCTCCTCAGGGGTAGCGCCTATAGGGTCCCCGAGGATACAGACCTGCTGGTCTCCCTGGTCCTCCGGGGTGGAGCCCATCTGGTCCCCAAGGACCCACTCAGTCGGGTCCCTAGGGACAGAGTCCCGCTGGTCCTCTGCCACCTGAGGAGAGATCAGGGTGGTTGGTTCAAACTGGCACAGGACTGCAATTCATGATTGGTTATTATCATTCCACGTTTTCCTGACCCCTTCACTCTGCCAAACACCAAGAGTGTAATTTAGGAAAACCGAGATTTCAGAGTGGTTACCTGGCCTTCGTTGGTCTGGCTGTCGCTGCCCCGTCTCATCTGGCCGAATGGACAGAGGTGCTGGCGCCAAGAGCGAACCAGGTGTCTCCAGGCACCTCCTAGGCCATGGCTTCTTTTTTTCTTCCTGCCATTACTCACGCAGCAGCAACTCCACCAGCAACAAGAATCCATTACCAATCTTCACTCTTGTCTCAAGACAAGTGAGCCTTCTGGGCTGCCTGGTTGCAGGTTTCTGCATTGTGATGTCACTGTTAAGGAAGTGAGGTCACTCCTGGGGTCCCCATGCCTGAGTCTCCTCACACAGGGCTTTCCCAAAAGTCTCTTAGGCCCCCCTCCCTCCTCCCACGTGCACTACTTGACACAGAAAGATACAAAGGTGCTTCCTATTTCACTGCTCCTAGGAATGTCTGGCTACAGGCAGCACCTCGGCTTTACAATCTGAGCTCCTATTGTTGACCTGCATCTGGAATTCTAAACCCAACCCTAATTGCCCCAGCACACCTTAAACCCTTGCCATGTTGCCTCGCTTCTAGGCTACTTTGTGTGTGTTCTCTGTGAAATATGAACACACATCATCTGTGTGTTGGGTTTTCATGAGGATCTAGAGTGGGACTTCTTTTTAGCATTTTTTTTAATTGTTTTGTATTGTTTTGTTTTGAGACAGGATTTCTTTGTATAGCCATGGCTGTCCTGGAACTCACTCTATGGACCAGGCCGGCCTGGAACTCCCAGAGATCCACCTGTTTCTGCTTCCTGAGTACTGGGAATGAAAGCATGCACCACAACCAGGGTCAAGAGTGAGGCACTTGTATAGTTAATTATAATCGTGTGCTTTTTTTTGAAAAAAAAATTTTTTTTTTGATTTATGTTACAGACTGTAATTCTTTTGGTCCCTGCCCTAGCCACGCCCACTCCCATAACCTCTGACCCGCCCATCGCCATCTTGGAACTCTCTCTCTCTTTCTGCTTCCTTGGCGTGCGCACGCGTTTTCTCTGTCTCTCTCTTCTTTTATCTCTCCTCTCTCCTTTTATCTCTTTTCTCTGTCTTTCTTTCTCCCCCTTCCTTAATAAATACTTATGGCTATTTCCTTTGTTTATGTGTCTGTTACCTGCCGCCACCGTGGGCCAAGGAAGCGTGCGCTCCTGTAGCCGCTTTCCCATGGCAGGCTCCACCGACCCACCCGGGAACCGCCAGCCCACCCGGGGATCGTTTGTAGCCGCTCTCTCATGGCGGGCTCCGCCAACCCACCATGGGAATCGTTTTAAAGGAATAATACAGACTCCTTCAGGTCTCTGCACCTAGGCATCACCAATGTCTCCTCCTTTATTCTGAAAATTTGCCAGCACGGGAATTGGTGCAGGGAAAGACACTGGGGAAAGATCCAGCCAGGAGGCCTGGAGCCTTCAGCAGCTCCTCCCCACTTCCCATCTTCCCCACAGACTGCTGACCTTCACTACTGCCCCCGTTTGGAGGAACGGGACACAGCCGGTGAGAATGCCAGGGGAAAGTGCAGTGGGATGTTTTTAAGTACAAGTCTGAGGTGTGGGTAGGTGAGATTGCTCTGTGGTTAAGTGCACTGGCTGCTCTTCTATAGGTCTTGAGTTCAATTCCCACCAACCCCATGGTTCCTCACACCCATCCGGAATGAGATCTGGTGCCCTCTTCTGGTCTGGCATGCAGACATACATGCAGTCTGGATATCTATTCATAATAGGTAAATAAATCTTTAAAAAAAATGTAAAACTAAATAAACCTTAAACTTAAAAAATGGTAAAAAAAAAAAGAAGTCAGGGCGATGTTAATAATATCTCAAATATATACATGAATTTATACAAAACAGTAGTATCATATGACTTTGTAGTCTATTTGTGTTCAATATTGGACAATTTACATGAAAATTTATTTCTGTACTTAAATCACAAGGGTTCAAAGTAATCATTTGTCCATAGCAGGCAGAGCACGGGCCAGCTCTCCTTTACTAAGGAGGCGGTGGCACATCCCTAGAGGAGGGGGCAGTGGGGGTGTGGACAGGGCTTCAGCTGGTGCAGCCCTGTGGCTCCTTGCAAGGCTCAAGAGTATTCCCAGGCCTCCCCACATTGGTGGACCATGTTGCCTCATCAACATCCTCACACAGGGATGCTGACAGGCCCCATCCCTGCCTGGAATTGAAGGCAACCCCCTGTGGCAAACTTGCCATCCCTCTCCCTGAACGCCGTTGGTCTTATCACCATGCTGTCTAATTCATGCTGCGGGGTGCGCCTCACTTTGCCCCCAGCGTCAGGCACTAGGCCTCACTTGCCCATGGTTCAGACCCTGCTCTGCATGCGTGCAGCAGAGCTGAGCACCAGGGCCTTGCTGTGCACTGCAGGGAGGTCAGAAGAACCTCGCTGACGTCAGAACCGAACTGACCTTGTCTCAGAGGAAGCAGTTCTCTTCCTCGTTTTACAGGTGAGAACAGGGAGGCTCGGGGATGTTAGTATATTGGTTGTCAATTCTGCATAACAAACCACTCAACAGCAGAGTGACTAAGGAAATTATTGTTACTGTTATTGTGAAATTATTGTTCACACTTCCACGAGGCATCACTTTCGGCCAGGCTCCACTGAGGGTTCCTTAGGCCACGCTCACGGGACTCACTCATGAGACTATGTTTACCTGGTGAACTCCCAGGCATTCATTGTGTTGGGTCTCAGAAGGAAGCAGGCCATCCTGTCTAGATGGTCTCCATACTCCCAATTCACTCAGGAGATCCTGTATTTTTCTACTTCCCATGTAGATTAGTCCATGTATGTCTCTCTTAGGGTCCTCATTGTTATCTAGGTTCTCTGGGATTGTGAATTGTAGGCTGGTTTTCTTTGCTTTATATCTAAAAGCCACTTATGAGTGAGTACATGTGATAATTGTCTTTCTGGGTCTGGGTTACCTCACTCAATATGATGTTTGCTGGCTCCATCCATTTGTCTGCAAATTTTAAGATGTTGTTATTTTTTTCTGCTGTGTAGTACTTCATTGTGTAAATGTACCATATTTTCCTTATCCATTCTCCGGTCAAGAAACATTTAGGTTGTTTCCAGATTCTGACTATGGCAAACAATGCTGCTATGAACATAGTTGAGTCATGTGGCATTCCCCTCTGTATGCTGAGAATACCATTGGTTAATAAAGAAAAGAAAACCTTGTGTGAGGTGGATACGCTTTTCAGGACAGAACTGGAGGTGAGTAAAGAAGATGGGGCTGTACGCTCGAAGCGGCACGGCACATGCCCGTTCAGGAAAGCAATCGTGAGGAAGGTGCTGGGTGTGCTTTGAGTTAGGAACTAAATCACTTTTAGCATTAAGAAATCGGAAGATGGCTAGCCCCAGTTACTTATTTGATGAAACAGAGGAGGGGCGATGGAGCTCCTCTTAGGGTATTAGAAAAACAACCTCTGGGCTCCCGCTGCCAGGACACTTTCTCCAAGGGCTGTTAATTAGATCGTGTTATTAGCTCACAGCGGGGAGCAGACATCCTTCACCTGTAAACTAAAGTGCGCTGGCCATTCAGCTAGTGGGGCTTGCTCGGTCTTTAAAATTGTCTTAATCATTAGTGAGTTAGTTAAACTGTAACATCGTGAGATAAAAATAATGACTGGTGTCACTCGGGAACAAGTCTGAACTGGACTGGTTGTCAGATGCTCTCTGTATAGTCAGCGCTAACAGTGCGGACAGCGTTGATTGCTGGGTGACAGTTGACCCAGCTCAGCAACCTGGTCGCCAATGGTCTAGCAGTATCTTGAGATCAGTGTGATGGGGAGGAAGGGGGTTAGGGGGATGGTTCTGGGGCCTCATATTCCATTCTCAATCAGCCGGAATTTTACACCATATAGTTGTAATTCGTGTGTTTCTGATGTTTTATTTTGTTATTAATGATTAACGACTCTACCTCAGGAGGTCTTGAAATGATGGCGAAATGAGCGGTTGTCTCCTTGGTACAGCTGGAAAGATTGCTTCCATATCAGCACAGAAATTGTGAAGAGAATCTAACATTTTCTTTTATGGGTGTCTCTTTTTCTTTTTGTTTGGTTTGCTTTTTTTAATTAATTAATTTATTTATTTATTAAAGATTTCTGCCTCCTCCCCGCCACTGCCTCCCATTTCTCTCCCCCTCCCCCAATCAAGTCCCCTTCCCTCATCAGCCCAAAGAGCAATCAGGGTTCCCTGCCCTGTGGGAAGTCCAAGGACCTCCCACCTCCTTCCAGGTCTAGTTAGGTGAGCATCCAAACTGCCTAGGCTCCCACAAAGCCAACACGTGCAGTAGGATCAAAACCCAGTGCCATTGTTCTTGAGATCTCAGTAGTCCTCATTGTCCACTATGTTCAGCAAGTCCAGTTTTATCCCATGCTTTTTCAGACCCAGGCCAGCTGGCCTTGGTGAGCTCCTGATAGAACATCCCCATTGCCTCAGTGTGTGGGTGCACCCCTCACCGTCCTGAGTTCCTTGCTCGTGCTCTTTCTCCTTCTGCTCCTGATTTGGACCTTGGGATTTCAGTCCGGTGCTCCAATGTGGCTCTCTGTCTCTGTCTCCTTTCATCACCTGATGAAGGTTAATATCGAGGAGGATGACTATATGTTTTTCTTTGGGTTCACCTTCTTATTTAGCTTCTCTAGGATCACAAGTTATAGGCTCAATGTCCTTTATTTATGGCTAGAAAACAATTATGAGTGAGTACATCCCATGTTCCTCTTTTTGGGTCTGGCTTATCTCAGTCAGGAGAGTGTTTTCTATTTCTGTCCATTTGCATGCAAAATTCAAGAAGTCATTGTTTTTTACTGCTGAGTAGTACTCTAATATGTATATATTCCATACTTTCTTCATCCATTCTTCCATTGAAGGGCATCTAGGTTGTTTCCAGGTTCTGACTATTACAAACAATGCTGCTATGAACATAGTTGAACAAATGCTTTTGTAATATGATAGGGCATCTCTTGGGTATATTCCCAAGAGTGGTATTGCAGGTTCCTGGGGTAGGTTGATCCCGAATTTCGTGAGAAACTGCCACACTGCTTTCCAAAGTGGTTGCACAAGTTTGCATTCCCACCAGCAATGGATGAGTGTACCCCTTTCTCCACAACCTCGCCAGCAAAGGCTATCATTGGTGTTTCTGATTTTAGCCATTCTGACAGGTGTAAGATGGTATCTTAAAGTTGTCTTGATTTGCATTTCCCTGATCGTTAAGGAAGTTGAGTATGACCTTAAGTGTCTCTTGGCCATTTGAACTTCTTCTGTTGAGAATTCTCTATCAACTCAGTGCCCCATTTTATAATTGGGTTGATTAGCATTTGACAGTCTATTTTCTTGAGTTCTTTATATATTTTGGAGATCAGACCTTTGTCAGTTGCGGGGTTGGTGAAGATCTTCTCCCAGTCAGTGGGTTGCCTTTTTGACTTAGTGACAGTGTCCTTTGCTTTACAGAAGCTTCTCAGTTTCAGGAGGTCCCATTTATTCAATGTTGTCCTTAATGTCTGTGCTGCTGGGGTTATACGTAAGAAGTGGTCTCCTGTGCCCATTTGTTGTAGAGTACTTCCCACTTTCTCTTCTATCAGGTTCAGTGTGTTCAGACTGATATTGAGGTCTTTAATCCATTTGGACTTGAGTTTTGTGCATGGTGATAGATATGGATCACCTTAACTCTTATAATCAGTTGGTCCATGCTGCCACCGAGTAACTTGCAGCACGCTGCCCAGAAACCCAATTCAAGTGCTCAGCCTCCTGAAAGAGCGAGAGTTCATGCTGGTAGAATGTCTCAGCAATTCTCTGTTTTATAACTGCACACCTTTTTTTTTGTTGCAATCACTGAATCAGGAAAACCTCTGTAAAAGGAGCTTTGGCACAAAGCCAGCTGGAAAAAATGCAGTTAAACTTTGTTTTTTTAATGTCTAGAATTATTTTTCAAGCTCTCTCAGGTTAAATGGATTTAGTTGGTGTGTCAATTTGTTGTAGGAGGATACTTGTTCATTTCCCAGCCACCTAGACTCCCAAAACAACCATTTGGAAACTATATTATTTAAATTACTGCTTGATCCATAAGTTCTAGCTTCGTATTGACTAACTCTTACATCTTAATTCAATCCATATCCATTAATCTGTACATCACCACAATATTGTGGCCTACCAGCAAAGTTTCAGTGCCTCTGTCTCTGGTGGACAACTCCATGGCTTTTCTGTGACTCTGTCTTCTTCCTCCCAGCATTCAGTCTAGTTTTTTCCACCTAGCTGTGTTCTACCCTATCAGACCAAGGCAGTTTCTTTATTAACCAATGGTATTAACAGCATATAGAAGGTAATACCACATCACATATGTTTGGGGGAAATGTGTGTTAAAGTGTGTATAAATGGTCTGGCCTCATGTGAGGGCTTCTGACTGTTTTGAATGCCTGAGTTCAAAAGTCCTGTCAGAGTCTCTTGCTAAATGCATATGGTTTAAAACCTGTAAGGCTTTTAACTCCAACTCTGAAAAACATCACATGGTCTGTTACTACCTTACAATATACGGGCAGGAGCCATCTTTGCTAAGGGCAAAGACAGTCAGTACAAATGACCCAGCCGCCATCTTTACTAAGGGTGGTCATGTGGAAAATTGCCACTTTTAGCAAGAACAAGCTTAAGTCTTAACATTTGTCCATTTGTCTGACCTAACAAATTGTTATTTAACACCTACTTAACAACACACACATGGTATACACACACACACACACACACATATATATATATATATATATACACACACACATAAACACATACATACACACATATACATACATACATATATGAGTGTGTGGATCTATACATGTATAGAACTTGAATTTAACTTTATATGTGTAAATGTGAACCAGCTTTAATTCTCTCTGTGTGTAACTTAAATTCAACTATGCATATATGTGCATGTTACTAATATAAAAATGTTTTAAATGGTCATTATGAGCTCCTTTAAACAGTCTTAATGAAGTCTGTTCATTATATGTCCTTCTAGACAAAAAAGACAAGTCTCAAGTATTTTAAACTGTTATGTAATATTATATGATAATAAAAGTGTATGATTAGATATGTTATAACATAGTTCATATATGATTTAACTCTCCTTTAACATATATTCTATTTCAGGATAAATATTTAAGGTTATAACAACCTATTCAGAATGTTAATGAATGATCAAGTTCTTTCATTTTTATAATGCTAAGTTCTGACATAATCAGTTCCAGTGACAATGGTTTACCTTGCCCCTTATGTTTCCAGAGTTAAACTTAAAGAAAATAACTAAAAACCAAATTTATCTACTCAGATAGAACCAATATATAGATAGTCCTCAAATGTTCAGAGATCTGCAGAATCTGACATTTAAAATATTTACTTAAAAAGACTTTTTGTGATGGGCAGACATGCCAACTCCTGGCATTTGCCGTATTTCCTCCCAAGAGTACAGATGGGAACAGAAGAACCTCCACTCTGAACTTGCTTTAAAAGTGGCAGCACAAGTCACTGAGAAAACCTGCTTTTCACCTTAACTGTTACAAAGATCCTCTTCACATCATGGACAACAGGACACTGAGCAATCAACTGCCTCAAATTTCCTAGACAAAGGAGGCTAGACATCCCATGATTACTTACTCCAGAGACTTATGAAAGCTTCTTGAGCCTTACAGGCCTACCTGTGCCAGCTAGAAGATGGATGTTTCCCTGAGTTCTCCGCCTTCAATGACTGTGAAGGTCTCTGGGATGGCTGTTTATGTTGCCAAGCAAGTAATTCTCTTCCATTTTCAATTGATAAACCAGGTAGAATTTATCCTTCTCAAAATTCTGATGTAATCTAGACTAGACTACTGGTAGCTTTGCAAATTTGGCAGCAGCAACCAGGGTTCAAGCTGCTTTCTAGGTTCCCTATGAAGGGTTCAGAATGCAAGCCTCGCTCTCCTAGAGCCAATACTAAGTCTATATACAGTTGATCTTGCTGCCAGATTCAAATAAGAGAGAAAAACTCACAAAACAAATATCAGTGCAACTTACTAATATTCCTCTAGTTAAATTAACTTACTTTGTAGTAACTAGCTTCAGTTAAGGTAGTGTTAAGGTGATGTCATGATGACGGGAAAGATACAGGTACATTAAGGTTCATTAATGTAAAGACAAAAAAAATCTTAAGATAACTCACTTTTTCATCTGTGAGGTTCATGGAACCCTGCAATACAACTGGATTCAATACTGAGGGGACAAAGAGATGGCAGACCAGAAAAAATTCCCAAGTACTCAAACAACCACAGCAAGGATTGGACCAAGATGCCAAGACACTGCCGGCCTCATTTGAAGGAAGAGATGGGTAGGCACCAATGCAAAAATACCTCCAATATCCTAAAAAAAAAAACCAACATGCTAACACCAGAACCCAGTGAAACACAACAAAGAGACATGATCATCTTAATCAAGAAAAAGCAGAAGAAAACAACTTTAAGTGTAACTTTTTTGGTACTGGCACAAGAACAGATAGCTGGACCAGTGGAATTGAATTAAATATCTTGATATTAATCACACGCCTATTACCAACTGATTTTGACAAAGAAACTAAATTATGCAATGGAAAAAAGAAAGCATCTTCAATGGAATATTTACATATTAGAGTACTACTCAGCCGTAAAAAACAAGGACTTCTTGAAGTTTGCAGGCAAATGGATGGAAATAGAAAACACCATCCTGAGTGAGGTAAGCCAGACCCAAAAAGAGGAACATGGGATGTACTCACTCATATTTGGTTTCTAGCCATAAATAAAGGACATTGAGCCTATAATTCGGGTTCTTAGAGAAGCAAAATAAGAAGGAGAACCCAAAGAAAATCATATAGGCATCCTCCTGAATATTAACCTTCATCAGGCGATGAAAGGAGACAGACACAGAGACCCACAATGGAGCACCGGACTGAAATCTCAAGGTCCAAATCAGGAGCAGAAGGAGAGAGAGCACAAGCAAGGAACTCAGGACCGCGAGGGGTGCACCCACACACTGAGACAATGGATATGTTCTATCGGGAACTCACCAAGGCCAGCTGGCCTGGGTCTGAAAAAGCCGGGGTTAAAACCGGTCTCACTGAACATAGTGGACAATGAGGACTACTGAGACCTCAAGAACAATGGCAATGGGTTTTTGATCCTACTGTACCTATTGGTTTCGTGGGAGCCTAGGCAGTTTCGTGGATACTCACCTTACTAGTCCTGGATGGAGGTGGGCAGTCCTTGGACTTCCCACAGGGCAGGGAACCCTGATTGCTCTTTGGGCTGACGAGGGAGGGGGACTTGATTGGGGGAGGGGGAGGGAAAGGGGAGGCGGCGGTGGGGAAGAGACAGCAATCTTTAATAAATAAATAAATTAATAAAAAAATGGTGCTGGCAAAACTAGATGTAGACATGTAGACGAATGCAAATAGATCCATACCTATTGTCATGCACAAAACACAAGTCCAAATAGATCAAAGACCTCAACATAAAACCAGTCACTCTGAAACTCATAGCAAATAAATTGATAAGTATACATGAATACATTGGCACAGGAGACCACTCCTTGTATATAACATCAATATCAAAGATGATGAGATCAATAATTAATAAATTTGACTTCATGAAACTAAAAAGCTTCTGTAAGGCAAAGGTCACAGTCAACAAGACACAACCTATAGAATGGGAAAAAAATCTTCACCAACCCCATTTCTGACAAATGTGCTGATCTCCAAAATATAAAATCAACTCAAAATACTAGATTTGAAAGTATCAAATAATCCAATTAAAAATGGAGAACAGACCAAAACAGATAATTCTCAATAGTGAAATCTCAAATGTGATGTGGGAGTGTCATATCATATATCAATCTGTTGATTTCATTGGTTAAGCAATAAAGAAACTGGTTGGCTGGCCCTGATAGGTTAAAACATAGGTGGGAGGAGTAAACAGAATAGGATGCTGGGAGGAAGACGAAGTGAGGTCAGACTCTGCTATGCTCCCAGAGAGACTTGACAGCTCTGCTCTCTGGAGCAGAGACGCCAGGCTCTGCTCTCCCAGGCAGCTCCAACCCAGGATGGACATAGGCTAGAATCTTCCCGGTAAGCGCACCTTGGGGTGCTTACACACATTATTAGAAATGGGCTAGTCCAGGTGCGAGAGTTAGCCTAGAAGAGGCTAGATAGAAATGGGCCAAGCAGTGTTTAAATGAATACAGTTTGTGTGTTGTTCTTTTGGGGCATAAGCTAGCAGGTGGCCAGGGTGCTGGGGATGCAGCCCCGCCGCTCCTATTTCAACAAATGGCTGCCCAACGTGAGGATAACTGAATCCACAAAAAGCCTGAGAAAGCTTGGGAAAGAATAGAGTGAAGCATGTTTTCTTGGTAGCAGAAATTTCTTGGGTCTGCTCCGCTTGCTAGAGGCAAGCAAGCACTCTCATCTAAGAGAGGCTTCCTGACTCAGCTTCAGCTGCAAAACCCTGCATCTCATTAAGAGGACCTGCCACGAAACATTTAAATGGTGTTGATGAAAAGCTGAACACATGCTTTTCGGTTTTCAGCCATAGCAGGAAAAAAGCTGTGCTGTTTAAAAATGCTGGCTTTCTGGGCCGTCCTGCCAGGGCAAACTCTGACTGAGGCAGGAGAGCCAACTGCCGAGAGAGGACTTCACTGTTGTCTGTTGTAGCTTGCTGGCTGGCAGGGACCTTGAAATGCCATAAAATTGTGGCTATAAACATGGCTACAGCCTGTATCTCTGCCATGAGGCTGGAAAGCTAAGGAATAGACTGGATCTACCTGGCAAAGCCACGGCTTTAATCCTACTCATATTGCTCAGTAATTTAAAGGCTCGTGTGGTCAGAAAATGAGAGATATACAGTAAAGAGATTCAAAGACAAAGAAAATGTTTAAATGATTTACAGTGTGTTAAAAATATATGCAGACTAAAAGCTAAAAGTTCTTAAAAGTAAAAAAAAAGGGGGAAGAAAGTTGTTGGGTGTGGTAGTACACACCTTTACTCCCAACACTTGGGAGGCAGAGGGAGATTGACCTCTGTGACTTCAAGGTGTGGTAGCACCCGCCTTTAATCCCAGTGCCTAAAAGGCAGAGATGAACAGATGTCTGTGAGTTCAAGGTGTAGTAGCATACACCTTTAATCCCAATGCCTGGGAGGCAGAGACAGAAGGATCTCTGAGAGTTCAAGGAGAGCCTGGTCTACATAGTTATTCCAGGACAAAGATACAGAGAATATAAAATAAAAGTAAAAATAAACGGAATATAGATTAAAACAAAGCTACACAAAGATGGAAAATACACAGAGAATTTTGATACTGTATGCTATTATGCTCTCTTTGAATTGTTTGAATGCTGAGGAAGGAGCAACAGCTGACAAAAGATGTTTGTTTATAAATGCTGCTGAACTAAACCAACATAGATATTCTGAAAATGCCTTGACTTTGAAATTTGGATCTAAGGACATGATGCTTTTGAAAGGAGTTTCTTGTTTTGTTTTCACAGAGCGTGAGAGTCTGTGGTTTTCTTCTATCTGAATATGGTATGATGGACCACGCCCTCCTGAACGGTTGCTGTGAACATCTTCAGAAAATTGCTTCGCTCAAATGCCAACTGAGATGAAACTAGCACACAGGTTATACCATGAAAGACCTAATTAACGAGGCCCCCATTCAGCAGGAAGCAGTTTGGAGAGAAAAAACTGTGCCCATGTTCCCAAATATGGTTTATAAACATTCTTTTACATTTAAAGGGGGATATGATATAGATATGAATAATTTGCATTAGTATCGATTTTGTTTTATTGATAGAGATTTAAGGTCAGTTTTGTTATATGTATATGTATTTCTGATCTTTATTAAGGTATTGTGATTGTGTAGTTCATTTAAAAATGTAATGTATATAGGCTGTTAATGGATAATCATTAATAATAGTCAAGTTTGTTGTCATGTTAGTTAGATTTTCTAGATATATAGATATATATTTCAGTTAGATCGGCATTCTTCATATCTTTCAAAGAATACAGAATATGCTATTAAATGTTTTAATAAATTAGGACTTTTCATGACAATGAGACACTCTGCTCCTGGCAGCACCAATCTACTTGAAGAGGAAGATGGGCGTCGAAGAGGATCCTTACGGAGTTTAATAGCCATTTGGGCAAGAAACTGCTCTTGCCTGGACTGTTGCATAAACTGGACACAAAGAACCCAAAGAGAGAGGACTGCTGAACTTGCCTAAAGGTGAGATGATCTTTTGGGGTTCCTGATTCATGAAAGAGTCTGCAAGACATTCTTCAGGACAAGCAGATAGTGACTGCCTTTGAAATTTCCTGCTTTATGGAAATGTCTGCTGGAAACTATAGGCCGAAGATGGATGCCCCAACAGTACAGAGGAACTTTGAGTGACTGTCCAGGCAGCGAGATGTCTCTGTCATTTCTAGAGTTTGAAAGTGGCTTATTTCTTGTTTGCTTAGGTAATATTGTATCTTTCTGGACTCTGATGGAATTAAGAATAGTTAGTTATAGTTTTCCTTAGTTATGATATAGATTATTGTAATTTTCACTTGATAACTGTTTTGTTATATGTAATTTTGCTCTGTTAAAGTTAAAGCCTTCTTTTTTTGTTTAAACAGAAAAAGGGGAAGTGATGTGGGAGTGTCATATATCAATCTGTTGATTTCATTGCTTAAGCAATAAGGAAACTGCTTGACTGGCCCTGATAGGTTAAAACATAGGTGGGAGGAGTAAACAGAATAGGATGCTGGGGGAAGACGAAGTGAGGTCAGACTCTGCTCTGCTCCCAGAGAGACTTAACAGCTCTGCTCTCTGGAGCAGAGACGCCAGGCTCTGCTCTCCCAGGCAGCTCCAACCCAGGATGGACATAGGCTAGAATCTTCCCGGTAAGCGCACCTTGGGGTGCTTACACACATTATTAGAAATGGGCTAGTCCAGGTGCGAGAGTTAGCCTAGAAGAGGCTAGATAGAAATGGGCCAAGCAGTGTTTAAATGAATACAGTTTGTGTGTTGTTATTTCGGTGCATAAGCTAGCAGGTGGCCGGGGTGCTGGGGACGCAGCCCCGCTGCTCCTATTTCAACACAAATAGGTAAAAGGCATTAAAGGAACTGCTCACCATCAGGAAAATGCAAGTCAAAACAACTCTGAGGTTCCATCTTACACTTGTCAAATTGACTAAGATCAAAAAAAAAATTAGTGAAAGCATATCCTGGAAAAGATGTGGAATAAAAGAAATATTCCATCATTGCTGTTGAGAATGTAACCTTATATTGCAAATTTGGAAATCAGTATGGCAGTTTCTCAGAAAATTGAAAGGCTATCTACCTCAAGATTCAGCAACACAACACCACTCTGGGGCATATACCCAAAGGAATCCCACTCATACTACAAGGACATTTGCTCAACTGTGTTCAAGCAGCCTTATTTATAATAATCAGAATATGGAAATAACCTAGATGCCTCTTATCTGAAGAATGGATAAAGAAAATGTAGTATGTATACACACTGGACTGTTGCTCAGTGTAAAAACCAATCACATCTGGAAATTTGCTGGCTAATAAATGGAACTCGAAAAAACCATTCTTAGTAAAGTTACCAAATGAAAGACAAACATGGGATGTACTTATTAGTGAATATTAGGCATAAAGCAAAGGATAACCAGACTGTACTCCACAGCCCCAGGGAAGACATGAAACAAGGGGAAGGCTAAGAAGTACATACATGTATTCCCTCAGAAAGGAGACTCAACAAAATTTCTTTAGTATATTTGAACCTTGATGGGAGTTGGAAGGGTGGTAGGGCAATAGGGAGGGAAAAGGAAAGTAGGGTGGAGAACAAGAGGTATCTGGAAGGTCTAGTTTGGTGAAGAACAGAAAGCAAGAGCAAAGAAAGAGATACCATGAAAGAATGAGCCATTATGGGGTTTTCAGGAAACCAGGCATTAGAAAAAATTCTCAGAATGGACACAGCTAAGAATTTAGCAATAATAGAATGAGTACCTTCCTCTGTAGTCAGATTCATGACTGCTTCAATGTCATCATAGATCCTTCATCCAGGAACTGATTGAAGCAGATGCAGAAATCCACAGCTAAGCACTGGGATGAACTCCTGGAGACCAGTCATAGAGAGGGAAGAATGATATTATGCCCAAAGGGGCCAAGAACATTCTAGAGAAACCCACAGAAACAGCTCCCTGAATAAGTGGGAACTCACTGACTCCAGACTCACTGTTGGTTAACCTTCCTAAGACCAAACTAGGCCCTCTGTGTGTATGTGACAGTTGTGGCATGGGCAGTTAGTGTGACCACTAACAGTAGAACCAGTATTTACCTCTAGTGCATGAAATGGCTCTTTGAAGGCCATGCCCTGTAGAGGGATATGTGGTTCATTCTAGATAAAGGTGAAAGGGCCATGGTCCTGCCCAAGTGATGTGACAGATTTTTTGACTCCCCATGAAAGGCCTCACCCACTCTAAGGAGTGGATGGGTTCTAGACTGAGGAGAAGGTGAGTGGAATGTGGAGAACAGGAGTGAGAGGGAACTGGGTTGGTGTGTAAATAAAGTTTGTGAAAAAAAAATTAGTACATACTAGTAAAAATATTGTAAAATATAAAAATGAGATAATTTAAGTTTGAGAGCTAGTTAGAAAGAAGAAGCCTATGCTATTGGCTAAGATTTTTATAATTATATAAATTATAAATCTCTGTATCGTTATTAATGACACAGCAGTCCACTGAAAAATCAGCCACCTACAATGCTTTGATATTAAATATGGACATGCAGATTATGAAGTTTTCCCAGCTAGTTTTCAGTCTTGCTTTGGTCCAGAATTTCTTCACTATACTTACATTTTCCTTATTGTATTGTAATGTATATCATGTTTCTTTTTTGCTTTTTCTATAAACTTATTTATTGCAGTATTTAATATTATTAAAATTTTTAATTACTTTATAATTTATACTATTCAAAATTTCCACTTCCTCCCCTCCTCCCACTTCCCTTCCATTCCCCCACTAACCCTCCCTCCTCCTGTTCCAGTCCTAAGAGAGGACAGGGTACCCTGTCCTGTGGGAAGTCCAAGACCCTTCCCCCTCCATCCAGGCTTAAGAAAGTATGCATCCAAATAGAATGGGATCACAAAAAGCCGGTACATGCTATAGAGACGAATCCCAGTACAATTATCATTGGTTTCTCAGTCTGCCCCAATTGTCAGCCACTTTCAGAGGGTCCAGTTTGATCATTAGGTTTGATTTCAGTCCAACTGGATTTGATGAGCTTCCATTAGCTCAGGCACACTGTCTCAGTGGGTGGACCAACCCCTCGTGATCCTGACTTCTTTGTTCATGTTCTGCCTCCTTCTGCTCTTCAATTGCTCCGATATGGGTCTCTGTCTCTATCTCAATCTGTCGCTGGATGAAGGTTCTATGGTGATATTCAAGATAGTCATCAGTCTGAATATGGGACAAGGCCAGTTCAGGCACCCTCTCCTGCATCCAGTTTCTTAGCTGGGGACATCCCTGTGGATTCCTGGGAACCCCTCTAGAGCCAAGCCTCTTGCCGTCCCCAAAAGGGCTCCCTTAATTAAGATATCTTCTTCCCTGCACCCATATTCATCTTCCCCCCATTCCCAAAGTATCACAAAGATCTTCTCATTCAATCTTCCTTCCCCAAAATCATCCCATTATCCCAGCCTCCAACACCATTACATAGTACCTGAAAACTTATCAGTTGAGTAGGTTAGGGAAACAGTTAACCTAACTAAGGGCCTTCACCACTCCTTCCTCTCTGACTAATCCAATTCTGCATTCTCATCACTAGTACTGCAAAAAAAAAAAAAACCTGCTTCTGTATTCCTCCCCCAGCCTTTGCATGTCTCCTGTGAATTGCACAGACCTCCCTCTCCCAACTTCCTTTCATGGCTCTGCTTTATGCCTGCCCCAAATTACAGCAGGCACTCCTGCTAACTCCAAAACCACTCCTGACAGGGAACAAGATAGTATAACTATGTAGAATCATCTCTTCCTCTGTTTCTTTGATCCCTATTTCCCCATTATCATCCCTGGATCTTTAGCAGAATACCTGCTGTGGTCTCTCTTTCATCTCTTGCCCATTATCAAAGGATCACAAAGATCTTCTCCTCCCACTTTCCTACACCAATTCATCTCATTATCACAGCATGCAACATCTGCAGGGATTACCTGCAAATGAGTAACTGAGTAGGGCATGGAAACAGAGGAAACAGAAACAGGAAAGAAAAACAGATAACCAACAAAGACAAAACCACAAATCAGCAATAGGTCATTCCAAACCCAGTGCCTGGATAGCAGCATAAAAAGAGAGACAATAGGGAAGTAGAAAAAGACAAGATCTCCTGAGTAAATTGGGAGCATGGGGACCATGGTAGAGGGTTGATGGGGAGGGTAGAGGCAGGGAGGGGAGCAGAGAAAAATGTAGAGCTCAATAAAATCAACTTAAAAAAATAGACGATGACAGTGAGGGGAATATGTCTCTACTGGAGAACATCAACCCTATGAGAGTAGTCGCTGAATACTTCAGCATTGCTCAAGCACAGGAAAGGTGCATAACTGCCTATATGAGGATGAGAGAGATTCTTTTTTTTATACTTTATTTATTTATTAAGGCTTTCTGTCTATTCCCCACCGCTGCCTTCCCTTTCCCTCCCCCTCCCCCAAACAAGTCCCCCTCCCTCGTCAGCCCAAAGAGCAATCAGAGTTCTCTGCACCATGGGAAGTCCAAGGACCACCCACCTCCATCCAGGTCTAGTAAGGTGAGCATCCAAACTGCCTAGGCTCCCACAAAGCCAATATGTGCAGTAGGATCAAAAACCCATTGCCATTGTTCTTGTGGTCTCAGTAGTACTCATTGTCTGCTATGTTCAGTGAGACTGGTTTTATCCCAGGCTTTTTCAGACCCAGGCCAGCTGACCTTGGTGAGTTCCCAAGAGAACATCCCCATTGTCTCAGTGTGTGGGTGCACCCCTTGCGGTCCTGAGTTCCTTGCTAGCGCTCTCTCTCTCCTTCTGCTCCTGATTTGGACCTTGAGATTTCAGTCCGGTGCTCCAACGTGGGTCTCTGTTTCTGTCTCCTCTCATTGCCTGATTGATGAAGGTTGATATTCAGGAGGATGCCTTTATGTTTTTCTTTGGATTCTCCTTCTTATTTAGCTTCTCTAAGAACCTGAATTATAGGCTCAATATCCTTGATTTATGGCTAGAAAACAATTATGAGTGAGTACATCCCATGTTCCTTTTTTGGGTCTGGCTTACCTCACTCAGGATAGTGTTTTCTATTTCCATCCATTTGCCTGCAAACTTCAAAAAGTCCTTGTTTTTTACGGCTGAGTAGTACTCTAATATGTATATATTCCATACTTTCTTCATCCATTCTTCAATTGAAGGGCATCTAGGTTGTTTCCAGGTTCTGGCTATTACAAACAATGCTGCTATGAACATAGCAGAGCATATACTTTTATTGTATGATAAGGCCTCTCTTGGGTATATTCCCAAGAGTGGTATTGCTGGGTCCAGGGGTAGGTTGATCCCAAATTTCCTGAGAAACCTCCACACTGCTTTCCAGAGTGGTTGCACAAGTTTGCATTCCCACCAGCAATGGATGAGTGTACCCTTTTCTCCACAACCTCTCCAGCAAAGGCTATCATTGGTGTTTTTGATTTTAGTCATTCTGACAGGTGTAAGATGGTATCTTAAAGTTGTCTTGATTTGCATTTCCCTGATCGCTAAGGAAGTTGAGCATGACCTTAAGTGTCTTTTGGCCATTTGAACTTCTTCTGTTGAGAGATCTCTGTTCAGCTCAGAGCCCCATTTTATAATTGGGTTGATTAGCCTTTTAGTCTAGATTCTTGAGTTCTTTATATATTTTGGAGATCAGACCTTTGTCAGTTGCTGGGTTGGTGAAGATTTTCTCCCAGTCAGTGGGTTGCCTTTCTGTCTTAGTGACAGTGTCCTTTGCTTTACAGAAGCTTCTCAGTCTCAGGAGGTCCCATTTATTCAATGAGGCCCTTACTGTCTGTGCTGCTGGGGTTATACGTAAGAAGTGGTCTCCTGTGCCCATTTGTTGTAGAGTACTTCCCACTTTCTCTTCTATCAGGTTCAGTGTGTTCAGACTGATATTGAGGTCTTTAATCCACTTGGACTTGAGTTTTGTGCATGGTGATAGATATGGATCTATTTTCATTCTTCTACAGATTGACATCCAGTTTTGCCAGCACAATTTTTGAAGATGCTCTCTTTTTTCCATTGTATACTTTTAGCTCCTTTATCGAAAATCAGGTGCTCATAGGTTTGTGGGTTAAAGTCAGGGTCTTCTATTCGATTCCATTGGTCGACTTCTCTGTTTTTATGCCAATACCAAGCTGTTTTCAATACTGAAGCTCTGTAATAGAGTTTGAAGTCAGGGACGGTAATGCCTCCAGACGTTCCTTTATTGTATAAGATTGTTTTGGCTATCCTGGGTTTTTTGTTTTTCCATATAAAGTTGATTATTGTCTTCTCCAGATCTGTGAAGAATTTTGATGGGATTTTGATGGGGATTGCATTGAATCTATAGAATGCTTTTGGTAGAATTGCCATTTTTACTATGTTGATCCTCCCAATCCAAGAGCAAGGGAGATCCTTCCATTTTCTGGTGTCCTCTTCTATTTCTTTCTTCAAAGACTTAAAGTTCTTGTCAAATAGATCTTTCACTTCCTTGGTCAGGGTTACCCCAAGATATTTTATGCTCTTTGTGGCTATCGTGAAAGGTGATGCTTCTCTGATTTCCCTCTCTGTTTCTTTATCCTTAGTGTATAGGAAGGCAACTGATTTTTTGGAGTTGATCTTGTATCCTGCCACATTACTAAAGGTGTTTATCAGCTGTAGGAGTTCTTTGGTAGAGTTTTTGGGGTTGCTTATGTATACTATCATATCATCTGCAAATAACGAAAGCTTAACTTCTTCCTTTCCAATACGAATCCCCTTGATCCCCTTATGTTGTCTGAGAGAGATTCTTAAGGAGAAAATGAATCTATCCTTTGAAGAAATCCAGGGAAACAGAAATAAACCATCTAGATAAATGAATGAGTCTGTTCAAGAATCAGAAAAAGAAGTAGAACAATAAAGAAAACACAATTTGGGGAAATGATGGAAATGAAAAAAATTAAAGGTTCAAATAAGAACTACAAAAATAAGCTAGGCTAAGAGAAAACAAAAGATGGAAGAGAGAACATCAGATATTGATGATACAGTAGAGGACAAGAATACATGAGGCAAAGAAAATCTTAAATCTAAAACTCCTGACACAAAACTTAAAGAACATCTGGGACACCATGAACAGTATCTTAAGAATAATAGGAATAGAGGAAGAAGAATTCCAGCTCAATATCCCAGAAAAATCTATCAAAAAATCATAGAGAAAAATTTCATAACCTAAAGAAGTTGTCCATAAAAGTACAAGAAATATACAAAACACAAAATAGTTGTGTTTGAAAAGAAAGTCCCCTTGGTATATGATTATGAAACCATTCAACTTAAAGAATACAGAAAATCTGTTAAAGCTTTATGGGAAAATGGCAGGATAAGAGATAAAGCAAAACATTGCAAATATACCTGACTTCTTAAAGCTGAATCTAAAACAAAGAAATCTTGGATACATGTGCTATAAACTCTAATACACCATGGATTACATGTCTTAATAGCATTCTGTCTGCTTTAAATACACTCAGACACAGACATTTACAATGTATTGGTAATCTTGAAACACACTGGCTAGTTGTCCCATAAAAAAGCAATAAATTAGTTCATAAAAAACACTACTCAGTGTTTCCCAATTCACACAGTTACTATTTAGTAACATACAAAAATGTATCTGTATCCATATCAAAAACTTAAAACCTGCATGTGTATGGATATATATATATAGTTCCATAGTAGACCAGTTACTTAACATGATTCTATTTGTAACAGGAGAGAGGGATCTGTATTTCTTTGCTTTTTAAGCTTCAATTTGTTTTCTGGTTAACTATGTAGAATCTACAGCTGTTAGAGGAGTAAGTCGCAGGTATTTGTTAATGGGTGAGATATATGCTGTTATATTTGTGAAAATAGAAGATTTTAAATTGACATTAAAATATAAAAATAATTAAAAATATATTGGAAATTATAGCATTATATATTATTATTATAATCTTCTATCATTGATAACTTAATTGCTTCTCACAAGGTGATGCTGGGCAAAATCACAAAAAGACAACTTTTGTCCCTATGATCTCCTCATCTTTCTTCCTCAGCCTCCTTTCGTCTATGGCACCGGACTGTGATGTTCTTTACGGCGATGTTTTCCTTCGTTATTACAATTATTTTCTAAACATATTCCTAGATTATTCTGAGGCGTGTATTCAGAAACCTATCTCCTTTACCTTTCGCTGCCCTCCCCAACTCTGCTAATGGTTCTCGAGGTCCCTTCACCCCTCGGAAAGACGCGGTAGGGGGCTGAGTGGGAGAGTGGGAGGGTAAGGGAAGAAGGGGAAGAAGTAGAAAATTTGAATAGTATTATTTATAAAGCAATACAAAAAAAAAAAAGACGCGCTACCGGATGTGCGTCACCGGCAGCCGAGGCTGCAAAGCAAAGGGGAGGAAACCACCAACTAGGACCAAAGTTTCTCCCTCTTTGTGGTTTCCTCCGATCAGCAAATACCAGCGCACTTCCGGGTTTCAGCCGAGTAGCTTTGAGCTTGAAATTTCATTGTTTAAATGAAAGTTTCTCTTTCTTGGCGATTTCTGAGAGCAACAAATGCCGTCGAACTTTCGGGTTACTGCAGTGTAGCTTTGATCGCGGAATTTCGTTGTTTAAATGAAAGTTCCCCTTTATTTGCTGTTTTCCCCGACCTGCAAAAACAGTCGCACTTCCAGGTTGCAGGAGATCTCATATCGTTGGGTGCGGAATTTCGTTGTTTAAATCAAAATTTCTCTTTATTGTCGATTTCCCCAGAGCAGTAAACACAGTCACCCTTCCAGGTCGCAGGAGCTTGGCATTGAGCACTCTTCTTCTGTTTTCAGTTTTAGGATTTCATTGTTTAAAGTAAGAACTAAATAGTTTAAATCAAAAAGAGTCTTTTGCTTCCAGCGTTAATTCTGCAGGGGAAAACGTCAACTTATGAATGAAAGGAATGAATAATGAAACCTAAAAAAATATTTTATCTGAGGGGCTAGTAAGACAAACGTTATAGGAATCAGGATTTTAGGTTTGATCAAAAGGACAATATAGATAAGATCAGATTATTATGATTATTATTTTCAAAAGCTTTAAAACATAGGGGTATAGGTCAATGTTATGTTATCATGCATGCCTAGTATGCCTGATGTCGTGGCTTCAAGACCGTATGAATTTTATTCTTTTCAAAATCCTTAAGGCATTTGGTCAGAGGTAGTACACATGCACAGCATGTTGGAGCTCGTGGGCTCAAATCTAACATTACAGGGAAAAATTAATTTGTAGCAAAATCAAGAGGACTTCATAGGTAGAATTACTTCCAGGCAAGCCTGACAACCAGAGTCCCATCCCAGAAAGCCTCATGACAAAAACAGAGAAATAACTTTTTCAACTTTTCCTTGAACCAATTAAAATATCTTCTGCCATACATAAATTAATTTTATTACCTTAAGATGAGTGAACATGAAACCGTCACCTGATTATTACTTGTTTTCCATCAGATTTTTCAGACAATATATTCTGATCATACCACCTCCATGCTTGCCACCTGCCAAGCAACCTAGCACCACACTTTTTCTCTCTTTTTAGAAACATGCAACCAAATTTAAAAAAATAGTCATAATAGAACAAAGTCAAGAAACAGAGAAAAAGAGAGTGAGAGACAGAGAGTGAGAGACAGAGCCCATGACGAGCACAGAGAAACATGCTCTCACACAATACCCACAAAAGCACAGAATTGGAAATCATAATATATTAGCAAATTACCAGAAAGTAAAACAAACAAAACAGACTGAGCTTTATGAACCAAAATAATAATAATAAACACTTGTGTTCATATGAAGTAGCTGTCTACTGCTTGGCATGGGGCTTTCACGTGAGAGTGGTTTATAGGTCCATTGGAGCTCCACCAGACTAAACTAATTTTTCCATTGGGAACAGTTGCCAAACGGAGATAGCTTCTTTGTTAGAGATAAGAGATTAGATCTCCTTCTTCTCTCAGTGCTGAGACCCCAAGTGACTTGGATCTGACTGTGAATGCAGTCAGTCTGTGAGTTCAAAGGTGAACCAGTCCTGATTTGTCCAATAAGCATTGTTTCCTTGGTAACATTTCTCCAATCCCACTGGCTCTTAGAATCTATGTAGCTCCTCTCCTGAAGTTTTCTGAACACTGAAGGGAGGGTTTGGATGGCGACATGCCATTTATGACTAGATGATCCAAGATCTTTCATTGTCTGCACATTGTCCATTAGGAGGTCTCAGGATTTGTTCCCATTGACTGCAGATGGTATCTTTTCTCATGATGACTGAGCAACCCACTGATCATGGGTATAACAGATTGTCACTGAGAATCATTATATTGCTGTATTTCATAAGCAAAATAACAGTACTTGCCATACTTACTCCCAGGTATTAGGATACAATAGCAATGTCAGGCCAGGAGGTGATGACCACAACTATAATTCCAACATTTGGCAGGCAGAGGCAGGGGAATCTCTGTGAGTTCAAGGTCAGCCTGTTCTACAAGCACTAGATCCATGGCAGGATCCAAAGCCGCAGAGAAAACCTGTCATGAAAAAAAAAAACAAACAAACAAAAGAGCAATGTCAAAAATATGTTCTTTCTCAAGGCCTTAATAGGGTTTGCTTACTTCCATTGTAGACCAAAGAGTACAGAGCTGGCCTTATATTTAAATTTCTCATCAAGAAGCCTGCAGAACACCTTTCAGTACCATCATTACTATTCTGTAGATGTGAAGCCTTCAGGAAGGCACATGCTAAATTTCTCTATGTTTAATGAGATATGTAGGTGTTATATTAAGTGATAGGGCCATGTACTTAATTTTTGTAAAGCAATTTCCTGAGCAATAGAATAACATTTTTGTGTGTTTCCATGTGAAGCCTTTGTCCATGAAATCAATTAGATGTATCTCATACCTGGGCTTTGAGATTTTATGTGATTCAGAGAGAAATGTGGATTTCTAACCAGTTACTTAATGATTTGATTTATATATCTTTTATTTATATGTTATATATTAGGAATTCAGCTGTAGTAAATTTCTATAACACATTTTACATGGTCTGTCGTTTTAGTTTTCCCTCTGAGCTTCCCAACACTACATCCAGCTAATGTTTCCACTCAAGCATAACCACACATGTGTCTTCATTATTATATATGGAATTTATCTTTCCTTGGGAAACTCTTTCCTCCGTCATATTGCCTTACTCTATACCTTACCTTTGGATTCTTGGATGTCTTTTTAAAGCTTAAAACGTAACCTCCAAATATAAGTGAGTATATATCATATTCTCCTTTGCAATTCTGAGAATCTCACTAAGGATGGTTTCTTTTTTCTATTTCCATCCATTTACCTGTGAGTTTTATAATTTCAGTTTTTAATAAAACATGCAAAAGGATCTTCAATGTATGCATACAAGTTTTCATTTTCACAAGCAGCTGAAAAGGATTCCTGTACTCTACATTTTCACCAGCATGTGCAGTAGTTTGGTTATTGATATTATTCATGCTGATTAGTGAAAATGACATCTGCAAGTGGTTTTGATATGCATAGCCACATAACAAGTTTGTTGATTATTCTGTAAGTGAAACCAGCATTTGAATAGTCCCTCATGGACCATTAGAGGAAGCAATTTATAATTGAATCCTCACAGATCACTAGGTGCAATTCATGAAAACTAAAGCCAAGGAAGACAATGGAAGGATTACTATTCAGAGAGAAACCATAGCAGAGAAAGCAGCCCATGCATCACAAGGGATTACTACACAATTATTTTCCTCTCAGTATGTGTAAGAGTTACACAATTTTGTGCTTTTATCATCAAAAATGAAGTCATCCATTCTAAGAAGAATGTTTTTAAATGGTTTTAACTAACCTGTGTAATTGATTGGTGGGGGATGGTAACCCATGGAGTTTAAAGTTAGATTTTAGATAGAAAAAGTTAAAATTATGAAGGTAGATCAAGGAAAGAGACTACAGACTCCAGGATAGGGAAATGGTGAGAAAAAATATGTTCTCAGTGTAAAATCTCTTTTTTGTCTGCATACATCTCTTGTTAAAGTTAGCAGAAGGTGACAAGTCATTTTGAGCACAGAGGACATTGCTGCCCTTAAAAGCACATGCCAAACATACTTGATAAATTAATGACCACTGTGCTCACAGCGCCATCTAGCGTTCGACAAAACAGGAAGATGGATTGAACCCTCTCCCAAAAGTATAGAAAAGAGAGAGAGAAAGAGAGAGAGAGAGAGAGAGAGAGAGAGAGAGAGAGAGACCATAGAATACGAAATGACTGAGCTTATTTCTACAGGATTTACATAATCACATCAAATACAAAACCTAATTTCTAATTTCTAAAGGGGATATCGCATGTATATTACCCTTCAGAAACACACAGTGTACTGATGCAGGATCCTGTTTGCTGTCATGCCATACACAAAATAGCACAATGGTTAATGATCAATTGAAATTCTTTGAGGCTGACTGCTTAAAAGGGGGATACAGAGGAACATTTTGCCATGGAAAACATATAATGCAGATTTGAATGTGGACATCACTTTGTTCCCATCATACTGCAATGTCAAGTGTAAAAGACAAGAAAAATGTTTTCAGAGTTGAAACTTCTTTTGATTTATCTGTGTTTCTCTGTCACTGATTCTAAGATGAACATAAACTCTAATCTGGTAAGGAGACATTTTTGGTTGGCTTTCAGATTTTTTTTTTCTTTAGCTTAAAGCAGTCGTTCTTAACCTAAGGGTTCAGACACTTTTGGGGTAGCATATATGATATCCTGCATATCAGATATTTAAATTAACAGTCATAACAATAGCAAAGTTACCATTATAGAGTAAAAGCTAAATAATATTTTTGCTTGGGGGGGGGTCACAATATCATGAGAAACTAGTAAAGGATCACAAGTATAGTAAGTTTGAGAACCACTGCCTTAAAGCTGCCTGTCAGACTTCCATGGCTCATTATGGTTTGGGGAGTCAGTGATTCCCGTGCTCACAGTGCCACCTATTGTCCAACAAAATGAAGTTGCCTAATAAAAGGTCATTAAAAGTTACTAAAGGAAAACCCGTGTCTCAGGAAGCAAAGTACTGTGTTCAATTCAGCTGAACTCTTGAAGTTTTATTTCAATATTGAAATGTAACAAATAATGGCTGAAGTAGAGTGATATAGTTCATGCTTCCTTTAAAGAAATAAGGAATTCTGGTTCATGTCATCTCTTCCTGCTGTTTTTAAAGTAACTGTTTTTTTTTCATATATATTTTATTTACAAACATGGCATAACAAGAGTATATTGGCATGAACACACACATTGTTCATATCTGGCTCTCAGATTTATTCTGTTCCTTTTTGTTATAATATTTATTCTTGATTGGTACATTTCTATAAATATTTTTTTTGTCCTCAGTGGTTCTATGGTTGACAAACCTAGAAGAATCGCATATAAGTTAAATATTGCATGCATTTCAGTGTGTGATAAATATGATAGAGTGATTTGTGTATTTGGTACAATCTCCAAGTAGTATTCAGGCCCCTGACACCCTGCTGAGATCATTTTCACTGGATGCCATTAGTGCTGTGGAAAGGAGGGGCCCTGTGCTGGGAACTAAGACCAACTGGAGCTTCGCCTCTTTGTTCTCTCTCCATTGTGAGGTTTGATGTGAAACACAGTGGTGATCCCCTCACTCTGTTTTCCTTTGTCTCTGCTTGAGTGGATTTGAACTGGCTGTTGGAAGTTTACCACAGGTCTAATTCACTGCCAGTTCTTCCAGCTTGTAGCCCAGAGTAAAAATGTTTACTATTTTCTCTTCCTGTCAGTTTTGATTCTTGCTCATTGAACTTTTCTTCACTTTAGATTGATTAGTTACTTTCTCCTGAAAAAAATAGGTAGGAGTTTGTTTGTAAAGAACTATTTAATTATTATAAAGTTATTAACATACTGGAAAAAATTTCTACCCTTCCTCTCCAATCTTATAAGTCGTCACTTATCTATATTATACTAATCTGGAAACTCTGTGATGAGTCCCAGCCACTTCTATAGCAACTGGTGTATTGCATTTGTGCTTTATTGTTCTTTTGATTTTTCCAATGATTCTCTTATTGTGTAATTTTTCTATCGAAGTGATTTTTGTTATTCTTTCAGTCCCTGCCCTAGCCACGCCCACTCCCATAACCTCTGACCTGCCCGTCACCATCTTGGGACCCTTCCTCTCTTTCTGCTTCCTTGGCGTGCGCACGCATTTTCTCTGTCTCTCTCTTCTTTTATCTCTCCTCTCTCCTTTTATCTCTTTTCTCTGTCTTTCTTTCTCCCTCTTCCTTAATAAATACTTATGGCTATTTCCTGTGTTTACGTGTCTGTTCCCTGCCGCCACCATGGGCCAAGGAAGCGTGCCCTCCTGTAGCCGCTTTCTCATGGCTGGGCTCCGCCCGCCCGGGAATCGTTTGTAGCCGCTTTCTCATGGCGGGCTCCGCCAACCCACCGCGAGAATCGTTTTTTAAGAATAACAATTTTAACATGAGTTTTGATGATACAATGTCATAATTCTCCATATTCTTGAGTACATATTATAAAATACTACTTAAAAATTATCCACATTCCACTAAACTTTCTCTACTATGTTTTAAAACAAGTACAGAGTCCAGAGCACTTCATATCCTCAGTTAATATACCCTAACACTTGATAGTTTCGTTTATCTTTTCTCCCTAATTGGTCCTATCACTTTGTCTCTACCTGTTTATTCAAAGTTTTAGATTTTTTATTGTCTTCAAAAAATTTTAACCAAATATTGTAATTCAGACTTCAACACTTTTTTTTTTATTTTTCAAAGAGTCACTTAGTAAGTAATTAAAACCTTGAAGATGTTCGTCTTTATTGGTTAGGGCAAGAAAATCATGAGAGACACATAGGAACTGAGTAGACTTAGAGGAGTCTCTGATTAAAAAGCTATTTCCCAAATGGAGGCTTTGAAGAATCTTAATCCTGCAGATTATTCTTCATGGTAAAATCATGGTAGACTATCCCCAAAACATCTACAGTCTTTAAGTATTTTGTTTTACTTTAATTTTATATGTAAGGATGCAATGTTACTATAACATTTGGAAATTTAAGAAAAGGACAGAAATTTAAGCAAAATCACTAAGAGTTGCTGCCCTAATTTTTTGAATTATCATTTTCCATAATTCTTACAATTTATGCTACATTAACTACATCATCTCTTCAAGAGAAACATATGCTAACGGTGTGAGAAAAGAAAGAAAAAGGAAATGAAATTGTAATGGAATCTCCCTTGTGTCTATGACTCCTGCCGTTGAAAAGTCAGTGCACATTTCCACATTAGATTTCTGTTGCTTCATTTCACATGTATATGTGATCATTTCCATATCTGACCACAATTATTACTATGTGCTGTATAACAGTCCATACATTCACAAAACAAGTATAGAAATCCACCCTCAAAAATAATTATTAGAAAGCACATTCTTGGCAATAGATCCTAGAAAGCATTTACCAAAGACGGTTAGTGAATACTCTCATTTTGCATTAGAGAAAGAACAATCAGACATTTGCTGTTGAAGAAATGAAGGAAGCAGAATATTTTAACCTATCCAAATCATTTTCTTTTCTTAAAAGACATTTACATTGAGACTTATTTATTTTGTGTTTTTTGTGCTTGGCCTGCAAGCATGTTTGTTCACTATATGTAGAACTGCTACCCAAGGGTATCAGAAGTGGTGTTGGATCATTCTAATGGGAGTTATAGACTATTGTAAACTGTGATTTTGGTTTAGGGAATCAAAACCAGGTCCCCTGCAGGGACAAAAATTGGTATTAACTACTGATCTCTGGATCTTTGTCAACCATTTCAAAGGGAACATATTGAATGAATAATTTTCTGATTTTCAGGATTAGTTAGGCTCTGATAGTTAGCTTATTTAGAACAAGTGTCTGGTTTGTTGGAACACAGGCTACAATCAGCTACTCTACAGCCAATAGCTATATCTACAGCAATATGGAAATTTTAATAAAATCCATGTGTTAGGTGTCAGTGCCCACAGTTGGCTATTTCTAGATTAAGTTGAAAGTTGCTAGTAGCTTCTGGAGTCACTTTATCCAGGAAAAAAAAATTGCCCATCATTGCATTTCAGCTGCTTTTTAATTTATACTTAATAAAATATGGAAACAGTTATTTTGATTTTGTTCTAAATCATTCAGAAAGTCTGACCATTGATAAATATACCCCTCATCTTACAGCAAAGAATCCTGATTGACAGTGCATGGACGTTATATCAGAGATCCAGAGCTGATCAGTGAAGAGAACAAGTGCCCAGTCCTAATTCGTATCTCTAGACTGCTACATCTAGATGAAAGGCTCAGGGAACATCATGGAAGAAGAGGAAGAAAATATTCAGCAGTAGAGTATCAAGACATTTTCGGTAAGATTCCATGACTTCACCCTGCTCCACCGTCTGCCACTGCTGCCTGGATTCACTGAGTGGTTCACCAGAACAGGGAGACAGACCGCAGACTCCATCCAGGAAACTTTACCTACAATTGCAAACTAAATGTCCAGCAAGGGCTCCGTGGTTCTGGCCTACAGTGGTGGCCTGGACACCTCCTGTATCCTTGTGTGGCTGAAAGAAGAAGGCTACGATGTCATTGCTTACCTGGCCAACGTTGGCCAGAAGGAAGACTTTGAGGAAGGCAGGAAGAAGGGCCTGAAGCTTGGGGCCAAAAAGGTGTTCATTGAAGGTGTGAGCAAAGAGTTTGTGGAGGAGTTCATCTGGCCTCCTGTCCAGTCCAGTGCGTTTTATGAAGACCACTATCTCCTTGGTACCTCTCTGGCCAGGCCTTGCATAGCCCGCAAATAGGTGGAAATCGCCCAGCGCAAGGTGGCCAAGTATGTGTCTTACTGCGCCACGAGAAAGGGGAACGACCAGGTCCGCTTTGAGCTCACCTGCTACTCACGGGCACCCCAGGTTAAGGCCATCGCTCCCTGGAGGATGCCTGAGTTTTACAACCGGTTCAAGTCCCGAAATGATTTGATGGAGTATGCCAAGCAACATGGAATTCCCATCCCTGTCACACCCAAGAGCCTCTAGGGTACGGATGAGAACCTAATGCATATCAGCTATGAGGCTGGAATCCTGGAGAGGCCCAAGAATGAAGCACCTCCAGGTCTCTACACAAAGACTTAGGACCCTGCCAAAGCACCCAACAGCCCAGATGTCCTTGAGATAGGATTTTAAAAAGGGGTCCCTGTGAAGGTGACAAACATCAAAGATGGCACTACCCACCGCACTTCCTTGGAGCTCTTCATGTACCTGAATGAAGTTATGGGCAAGCATGGAGTGGGTCGCAATGACATCGTGGAGAACCGCTTCATTGGAATGAAATCCCAGGGTATGTATGAGACCCCAGCAGGGATCATCCTTTACCACGCTCATTTAGACATAGAGGCCTTCACCATGGATGGGGAAGTATGCAAAATCAAGCAGGGCCTGGGCCTCAAATTCGCAGAGCTTGTATACACGGGTTTCTGGCATAGCCCGGAGTGTAAATTTGTCTGCCACTGCATCGCCAAGTCCCAGGAGCGGGTGGAAGAGAAGGTGCAGGTGTCCATCTTCAAGGGCCAGGTGTATATCCTTGGCCAGGTGTCTCCACTCTCGCTGTACAATGAAGAGCTCGTGAGCATGAACATGCAGGGCGATTATGAGCCCATTGATGCTACTGGCTTCATCAACATCAAGTCGCTCAGGCTGAGGGAATACCATCGCCTTCAGAGCAAGGTCACCTGACAAATAGATCCTGACAAAGAGGAGCTGGCCTCCTCACTCTGCAGCGCTCCCAGGCTTCAGTGCTAATTGTTGTGATAAATTTGTAACTGTAGCTTGTTCTCCCACCACCTGACTGGGACTTCTGTGTGCCCCCCCCCACCCCAGGCTTTGTTCCCTAGTCCCCTATAGCCTACAAAAAAATGGTCATCCAAGGGAAGGGGAGAGTGGGGGCAGCTGCAGAGAGTATAAAATGATAATTAAAAGAAGCCACATTAAAAAAAAAAGATTCCATGCCTTCTACACATAAAAGGGAAGGTCCATTTAATCTCAGCAATATATTTGATTAAACAAAACCTGAACTGTGGCATTAACAGTAACCATCCCAGGGAGAAATTTCACAGGGCCTAATTCATAGATGAAAAACTATGGATGGTTAATTGATGCTAAAAGAAAGGCGAATGGGTTGTCATGAGGGATAAGCCTCTAGATATAATAAACACAAGTACATAGGAGCCGTGAACTCAGGAAGCTGTGTTTTGTGTGTTGCTTGTGAGTCACTGTTTAAGTTTAGTGTGATGATACTAATTATATTAGAAATGGTCTGTGGAGTTTAGGAGGAGCAGAAAATGGAGGAGTGAAAATAACGTCAGAATAGCAACTATGTACCACATAATCATATTTAATTAAAATACATTGTTGTGAAGATGAAATAATCTACACAGTGTTTTAAGAATGTAGTTTTACTTTAGATGGGGAAGCAAAAATAAGATCGTCTTTACAATCTAAATTTCTGGTCTGTGTTGCAGTATGACCCCAAAACCACTCTCTTGCCTAAAGGGATAATGTGTTGTACTTTACAAAGGGATAAAAAAACATCACTTACTGTCTCCTGTTTGCTAAGGCAAAAGTGCCATGTAGTATACACCTCAAGTTCATATTTTGTTTTATCATAAACATTCCAGGTGTCACATTACAATCTTTAATTATTTTTTTCCCTGTGTTAGCCTCTTTGATGCGTTCACAAACCTAAGAGATTGCACCTACATGAATGACTTATTATTCAAAATGACTCCCTCTCTGTCCTGTTCACCACACAAGACTCAATCTAGAACTTTGGCAGTTCTGTATCCAGGATTCTAGTTGGAACAAGATCCACAACTGGTAATTGAAATCTGCACATATTCACAATAATAAGAAACTCGGACACACTATTTTGGCCCTACAATGACAAGAAAAAATTTGCCCACTCTGTTCAGAGAGTTCATTTAGCTCTAAATACCTCTACAGCAAATGGAAGTACTGAGTGAGTTAGAGGGATTGGAGGAAATAAATAATGAGAGAGAGAGAGAGAGAGAGAGAGAGAGAGAGAGGAAAGATGAAAGAAAGAAAGAAAGAAAGAAAGAAAGAAAGAAAGAAAGAAAGAAAGAAAGAAAGAAAGAGAAAGAAAGGAAGGAAGGAAGGAAGGAAGGAAGGAAGGAAGGAAGGAAGAAAGAAAGAAAGAAAGAAAGAAAGAAAGAAAGAAAGAAAGAAAGAAAGAAAGAAAGAAAGAAAAGAATCAGTCTGATATCTTTGAGCTCACATTTCAATGTCCAACTATAATTCTGTAATTGTAGGAACTCTGGAGATCTCGAATATTACAGTACTCATTTCTAGGTTGTCCTAGATTTTCATTATGAACTCAATAGTATTTACCAGTGCTCTTCTCTGTTTTATGTGTCTACTTACTTTAAAATTATTCATAAAGCTGTTCTGTAATATTTCTATAAAACTTTTTTTCTTTTTCTTTTCTTCTTTCTTTCTTTTTTTGTTTTTGTTTTTTTGTTTGTTTGCTTGTTTTTCGAGACAGGGTTTCTCTGTAGCCTTTTGGTGCCTGTCCTGGAACTAGCTCTTGTAGACCAGGCTGGCCTCGAACTCCCAGAGATCTGCTTGCCTCTGCCTCCCGAGTGCTGGGATTAAAGGCGTGCGCCACCACTACCCGGCTTTTTGTTTGTTTGTTTTGTTTTGTTTTGTTTGAGACAGGGTTTCTCTGTAGCTTTGGAGTTTGGAGCCTGTCCTGGAGGAACTAGCTCTTGAAGACCAGGCTGGCCTCAGACTCACAGAGACTACAGTCAGTGACGAGGATTTTTTAGACAGACTTTCTCTAGACTGCCATCTCGGAAATAACGACATGCAGACTTCTTGCTAATTTTCAAAGCTTGACTTTATCTTATGCTTGTTTTCAACTAGCTCGTATACATTAAATAGGCCTTTTTATATTAATCTCCATTCTGCCACATGGCTCATTACCTTTTTAGTACCATATTTTGTACTTGCTTCATGTGTTGCTGGAGAATTCCGATCCATTCTGATTGCTTCCCAGACTTCTTATCTCATTCTGGTAGTACCACCTACAATCTAATACCTAGGTGTTGGGCATTAAGTTCTTTAATAAATGAACAGAAAGTGCCTTGGCAGAGACATAGCTATACAATGTACAAAAAGATTATTTCACAACATTGTTGCTCTTTAGTCTATATAAGAATGAAAGGGTTTAACTCTAATACAGTGAAAATATATACAATAAGAAAAGCTATCCGATAGAAATCATATTCACAATGTCCAGTCCATTTGTATTTGGCAAATTTAGAGAAAGTACTCTATTATTTACCCTATCTTTCTGAATCCAAAGTTTTAAACATAAGCTACTTTCTATGATAGCTTGCACTACTGGACTAAAACTAGCCTCTTAGAGATTAGAATATTTTCTTAGATAATCAACTTAAGTTTTTATGTCTCAACATTTATAATCTTCAAATCCCTTTATCACATTAAAATCAAACTCCATATGGAGATTCTTCAATGTCAATCATCTTCTCTGAAGTAGAGTGTTACTGCCAGGAGAAAATGCATCTCACTGTCACAAATGTATTATGTTTTTCTTTATTGAGCTCTACATTTTTCTCTGCTCCCCTCCCTGCCTCTCCCCTCCTCTTCAAACAAATATCCTACCTGGATTTAGATCAGAAAGTTCTTCCCTCTCAAGGTTATTGTCTACAGGTGTGGCTAATATCCAGACCTTGTATTTCAGGTATAGAAAAGTAGAACTGTTTCTACCTCAAACAAAAGTCTAAGGATACGACGAAGTTCTTATTCTTTTAGGGAGGTAACACTGGATTCTACCCAGGGAGTGGTTTGCCTAGAGAATGTTTTGGTCTTTGGTGTAAGCATTGTCTTTTTCTAGCAACAGAAAGTTTAACTAAGAATGTAACCCACAATCTTCAACTGACCTGTTAATTTCCTTGTATAATAGCAATACAATTTTTATTTTATTTCTATCTTTTGTCATCAGGGTATTTTAAACAAATGGAAATTAAATGGGGGCAGTTTCAGTATTCAGGGGAACCACTTCCCAGTATTATCCTATATTTTCTGTTTTATTATTTTCACTCTTCTCTTCATTCACTTTACTTATTTTTCTAATCCCCATGTTCCATGTCTAGATAGGCAATCTTCAGCCACTTAGAGGATCTGAAGAAAATGGCACTTAAATAATTTAAGGTTCTGTTGACATGAAACATGATTGCTCCTGACAACACCAATATATTCTGGAGAGAATGTTGAGCACTGAAGACCTCCTCTTGGAGTTTGTTTTCTTCTTGGCATAACTGGACTTTGGGCAAGGAACTGCCCATGTCTCAACCATTTACAAGATAAATGGTATCTGGAAATGGATAAGCAGGACTGTCAAACGTTGCCAAGATGGAGTAAGACAGTTTTGAAAAACTCTTGCCTCTGAAAATGGTCTGTCAGGAACACTAGGCCTTAGCTAAAGTTGGATACTTCAATGTTGCAAAATGAGACTTTGGATGATTGCTTAGGTAGCTAATTGTCTTCGTCATATATTGCTCACTTTGGAAGCAACTTGATTGTACTTCCTGCCTGCTCAAGTGATATTATCTCCCTTCTCAACTCTTCAATGGGGTTGAAGATTAGATAGTTGTAGTTATTGTACTTTTATGATCTAGGCAAGTCATTTCCTATATAAGACTTAGACTCCATAGGGTAGAATGTTTATTAAAACATTAAACATATGTTCCTTGCTTAATATTGTATATGCAAATTATAATTCTGTTCCTTGTTATCTAGGACAGTGATCTATAGATTTTCCCCTTAAATAAATAACCCTTTTTTATTATTCATAATTCTGAGCTGGTGTGGAATTGTGACTTGTGTCATCCATCTTCTATTTTCTGTTTTATTATTTTCACTCATGTCTTTGTTCTCATTATTTATTTTTTAATCCCCATACCCTTTTACTGATAGGTGTCATTTTTATTGAAGCTGGTCTCCAACAGTCATCCCCTCCTGATGGTTTTAGGGGAGAATTCTACCAGACCATCCAAAAAAAGCTTATACCTATACTCCTTAATGTGTTCCACATAATAGAAACAGAAGAGTCATTGCCAAACACTTTATATGAAGCTACAGTTATCCTGATACCAAAACCACACAAAGGCTCAAACAAGAAAGAGAATTACAGACCAATATCTCTCATGAACATTGATGCAAAAATTCTCAATAAAATACTGGCAAACAGAATCCATGAACATATCAAAAAAAAAACATTCATTATGATTATTTAGGCTTCATTCCAGAGATGCAGGGCTGCTTCAACAACCGAAACTCCATCAATGTAATCCATCATATAAATAAACTGAAAGCAAAAAAAAAGTATGATCATTTCATTAGATGCTGAAAAAGCATTTGAGAAAATTCAACCCCCCTTTATGATAAAGGTCTTAAAGAGATTAGGGTTACAAGGATCATATCTAAATATAATAAAGCGATATACAACAAGCCGACAGCCAACATTAAATTAAATGGAGAGAAACTCAAAACAATTCCACTAAAATCAGGAACAAGACAAGGCTCTCTCCATATCTCTTCAACATAAATCTTGAAGTTCTAGCAATAACAATAAGACTACATAAGGAGATCAAGGGCATTCCAATTGGAAAGGAAGAAGTCAAACTTTCGTTATTTGCTGATGATATGATAGTGTACATAGGTGACCCCAAAAACTCCACCAAAGAACTCCTATAGATGATAAATACCTTCAGTGATGTGGCAGGATGCAAGATCAACTCCAAAAATTAGTTCCCCTTTTATACACAGTGGTTAAAGACGCAGAGAGGGAAATCAGAGAAACATCACCTTTCATGATAGTCACAAATAGCATAAAGTATCTTGGGGTAATACTAACCAAAGAAGTGAAATATCTATTTGACAAGAACTTAAAGATAGAAATTGAAGAGGATATCAGAAAATGGAAGGATCTCCTATGCTCTTGGATTGGTAGGATCAACATAGTAAAAATGGCAATTCTACCAAAGGCAATCTATAGATTCAATGCAATCCCCATCAAAATCTCAACAAAATTCTTCACAGACCTTGAGAGAACAATAATCAACTTTGTATGGGAAAACAAAAATCCTAGGATAGCCAAAACAATCTTATACAATAAAGGAACCTCCAGAGGCATTACCACTCCTGACATCAAACTCTATTACAGAGCTACAGTAATGAAAACAGCTTGATATTGGCATAAAAACAGAGATGTTGACCAATGGAATTGAACCAAAGATCCGGATATTAATCCACAAATCTATGAACACCTGATTTTTGACAAAGAAGCTACAATTTTACAATGGAAGAAAGAAAACATCTTTAACAAAAGGTGCTAGCATAACTGGATGTCAACCTGTAAAAGAATGAAAATAGATCCTTATCTATCACTGTGCATAAAACTCAAGTCCAAATGGATTAAAGACCTAAATATAAATCTGACCACACTGAACCTGATAGAGGAGAAAGTGGAAAGTGACATTCAATGCATGAGCACAGGAGACTAGACTACTTCCTACATATAACCCCAGTGAGAATAAGAGCATTAATAAATAAATGGGACCTCCTGAAACTTTGCTTTTGTAAAGCAAAGGACACAGTCAATAAGACAAAAAGGCCCACATCAGACAAAGATCTGATCTCCAAAATACATAAAGAACTCAAGAAACTAGACATTAAAATTTTAAATTACCCAATTAAAATGAGGTACTGAACTGAACAGAGAATTTTCAACAGAAGAATTTCAAATGGCCAAGATACTTAAGGACCTGTTCAACTTCCTTAGCTATCAGGGAAATGCAAATCAAAACAACTCTGAAATACCATCTTATACCTGTCAGAATGGCTAATATCAAAACACCAATGATAACCAATGCTAGAGAGGATGTTGAATAAGGGGAACACTTATCCCTTGTTGGTGGGAATGCAAACTTGTGCAACCACTTTGGAAATCAGTGTGGCAGTTTCTCAGAAAATTGGGAGTCAACCTACCTTGGGATCCAGCAATACCAGTCTTGGGAATATACCCAAGAAATGCCCAATCAAACTACAAAAGCATTCATTCAACTGTGTTTATAGCAGCATTATTTGTAATAGCAAATTTGCAATAATTTGGAAACAACATAGATGCCCCTCAATGGAAGAATGGATAAAGAAACTGTGACACATCCACACATTAGAGTACTACACAGCAGTAAAAAACAATGACATCTTGAATTTTGCATGCAAATGGATGGAAATAGAAAACAGTATCCTGAGTGAGATAACCCCAAAATTATGATTATGATCATTAGTGTATTCTAACCATAAACAAAGGACATTGAGCCTATTGTTCACTGCCAGAAACAAAGACCAGTATTTTGAGATCTCTATTTTGTTGACAGCCATCTTAAGCTCACAAGTTAAGTAAAATATTTACCTCTATCCCCTCTGCATGGCCTAGGAAATCAATCTGGTATTTTATCTCCTAGTGAGACCTGCAGGCACCAGGCTTCAGAAACAAATAGCATTTCCTTTGTTAATCAACAATCACAGACCCTCATTATTTATCTATCAGCTAGCCATGTCTCTGGACTTGAATTACAGCAGACCTGGCACCCCTCCCATCCCCTTTGCCCATTCACTATATAACAGCTTCTGAGAATTAATAAAGCACAGTTTGATCAGATATCTTGTCTTGTCATCATTTCTCGTGTCTCTTGGCCCCTCCATTCTTCTTCCTCCTCTAGGTTTATCAGGGGCCCCCGTACATAGCCTGCTGGCCAGGATATATGGCACCCAAAATGGGGCTCAAACCCATGACCCCGAGATTAAGAGTCTCCTCCTCTAGCGACTGAGCTAGCTGGGCATAGTGGCACATACCTGTAGTCCCAGCTACTTGGGAGGCTGAGACAGAGGGATTGCTTGATTCCAGGAGTACTTGACTATAGTGTGCTATGTCAATCAGGTGTCCACACTAAGTTTGGCATTAATATGGTGGCCTCCTGGGAGTGGGGGACTACCAGGTTGCCTAAGTTTATGATCCTAGAGAACCTAAGTAATTAGGTAAACCCAAAGAAAACGCATCTATAGATCATCCTGGAAATTGGAAGCAGACAAGATCATCAGGCAAAAATTGGGAGCATGAGGGTAGGTTGGGGTCGGGGAAAAGCAAAAGGGGGATAGAGAAGGGAGAAGGGGAGGGTTGTGGAGAGCTTAGGCAAGTGGGATGGTTGAGATGGAGAAAGGACAGATATGGGAGCAGGGAAGAAGATATCTCAATTAAGGGAGACATTGTGGGGCTGGCAAGAGGCTTGACTCTAGAGGGGGTCGGACTGATGACTATCTTGAATATCACCATAAAACCTTAGTCCGGGTACAGATGGAGATAGAGACAGAGACCCACATAGTAGTGCTGGACTAAGCTCCCAAGGTCCAGTTGAAGAGCAGAAGGAAGTAGAATATGTCTAAGGCAGTCAGGTACCTGAGGGGTTGATCGACCCACTGAGACAGTATGCCTGAACTAAGGGGAGCTCACCAAAGTCAGCTGGACTGGGACTGAATGAGCATGAGATCAAACTGGACCCGCTGAATGTGGCTGGCTCTTGGATTAGACTGAGCAGCCAATGATAATGGTACTGATATTTGTCTCTACTGCATGTACTGGCTTTTTGGGATCATATTCTATTTGGATGCACACCTTCCTAAGCCTGGATGGAGTGGGGGGGTGTCTTGGACTTCCCACAGGCAGCATACCCTGTCCTTTCTTAGGAGTGGAGGGGGAGAGGGAAAGAAGGGGGGAGCAGGTGAGAAGTGGGAGGAGAGGAGAAAGTGGAAGTTCTGATTCCTATTATTTATAAAGTAATAATAATAAAAAAGAAAAAGACAAGATGTCCTGAGTAAATTGGGAGCATGGGAACCTTGGGGGAGAGCTGAATGGGAGAGGGGAGTCATAGGGAGGGGAGCAGAGAAATATGTAGAGCTCAATAAAAAATAAATAAAAAACTGGAAAAAATAAAATATATGAATTCCATTCCTTTTAGTCTTTATTCAAGGTCTTCTGCTATAAGTCATTACAGATTGCTCTAGCCTCACTATGACAACCCTTTATTTTATTGTTTCTCATCATGGGTAGTCCTTGCATACTAGCTAATGCTAGGAAAACTAAGTAGCTTCTAGTCATGCTACAATAACAACCTGTTTTGTACTCTTGTATTCATTCATATTTTTGTCTTGACTATTGTGATATTTTTACTTTGCTTATCTTGTAAATAGCAACTTTTCATCTGAGATTCAGCTTTCTTGGTTACTTTTGTTAACCAGGTCACAAGTCTGTTGCAGAAATTATAGTTTATTGTTCTTAGCTGTATGACTCTTTTTGCTGGACTAGATTTTTTTATAAATAAAGTCATATGTTATGGGTGCATTTCTATTTTTGGTGTGATCCATGACATAGAATTTTTAATGAACAGCTGTTGAATTAAAGTCTGGATGTTCTCTCTAGAAAAGAGAAGGGAGAACAAATTGCTGTGATGAAGTGTTCACTGTGGATTCCAAAGGGAGCTGTGAAGGTTCTTCTCAGATTCATCAATGTGTAAATACTGTGTTCCCAAGGTCTTGCTACGGTCATACTAGCATCTTGGACTCAATGCACAGAACTTGGCAGTTTTGAATACCTACTTGTGATTGAAAAATGACAAACAAATTTATGGTCCCAAAGTGTGATTTCAGTATCTAAAAGCCACTGTCTCACCTGCGTTCCCCTCTCTTTCTACACTCCACACCTGAATGTTGGACCCCTGTTACTGTTCCATGAGATTTTATTAAAATAAAGAAAGAACTTGGTATACACTAAAAAAAAAGAAGCCATGTAGCCCTACTGGAGACAGATGCAAGTTTGTGGTAAGCCACTGCCACATGGCAATAAACAGATTAATGGAGCTGATTTAAATTAAGATTTAAGAGTTAGCCAGTAAGAAGCTAGAGCTAATGAACCAAGCAGTGATTAAATAATACAGTTTGGTGTGATTACTTCTTGAGTCTGGGCAGCTGGGAAACAGACAAGCAGACTCCCTTGCAACAAATTGATGCCCAGATGGCCAAGTAAAATCCACTTAAAACCTGAGATGGCTTGGAAATGAATTCTAGATAAAAAAAAAAGTTTAGCTGCATTTATTTTCTCAAATGGGCTTTTTTTTTTCTGGTGGCATGGTGAAGCTCCTTTAAGAGAGCTTTTCCTGATTCAGCAGTAACAGAAAAGCCATGGCTTTGAAATGACAGCTTTCTGGGCTGTGCTGCCAGCATGACCTCTGGCTCTTTCAGGAGACCAAGCATTTAAATAGGATTTGTGAGCAAACGTGCTATGGCTTGCTTGGTGGAAACATGGACCAGCTCTGTGCCTAAAGATAGGGCAATGTGCATGGCTCTTAGAGGCAGTGAGCAGCTCTGCCATGCTGAGCTGGATGGGGCAAGCAGACAGTGTCATATTTCCCCTAGCAATGACTCAGTTTAAGTTTTTATTTTTTTATTTATTTATTAAAGATTTCTGTCTCCTCCCCACCACCGCCTCCCATTTCCCTCCCCCTACCCCAATCAAGTCCTCCTCCCTCATCAGCCCAAAGAGCAATCAGGGTTCTCTGACCTGTGGGAAGTCCAAGGACCACCCACCTCCATCCAGTCTAGTAAGGTGAGCATCCAAACTGCCTAGGCTCCCCCAAAGCCAGTATGTGCAGTAGTATCAAAACCCCGTGCCATTGTTCTTGGGTTCTCAGTAGTCCTCATTGTCCGCTATGTTCAGCGAGTCCGGTTTTATTCCATGCTTTTTCAGACCAGGCCACCTGGCCTTGGTGAGTTCCTGATAGAACATCCCCATTGTCTCAGAGTGTGGGTGCACCCCTCACGGTCCTGAGTTCCTTGCTCGCGCTCTCTCTCCTTCCGTTCCTTATTTGGACTTTGGGATTTCAGTCCGGTGCTCCAATATGGGTCCCTGTCTCTGTCTCCTTTCATCGCCTGGTGAAGGTTAATATCCAGGAGGATGCCTACATATTTTTCTTTGGGTTCACCTTCTTATTTAGCTTCTCTAGGATCACGAATTATAGGCTCAATGTCCTTTATTTATGGCTAGAAACCAATTTTGAGTGAGTACATCCCATGTTCCTCTTTTTGGGTCTGGCTTACCTCACTCAGGATAGTGTTTTCTATTTCCGTCCATTTGAATGAGAAGAGAAAGTGGGAAGTACTCTACAACACATGGGCACAGGAGATCGCTTCCTATGTATAACCCCAGCAGCACAGACATTAAGGACAACATTGAATAAATGGAACCTCCTGAAACTGAGAAGCTTCTGTAAAACAAAGGACACTGTCACTAAGACAAAAAGGCAACCCACTGACTGGGAGAAGATCTTCACCAACCCTGCAACTGACAAAGGTCTGATCTCCAAAATATATAAAGAATTCAAAAAACTAGACTGTAAAATGCTAATCAACCCAATTATAAAATGGGGCACTGAACTGAACAGAGAATTCTCAACAGAAGAAGTTCAAATGGCCAAAAGACACTTAAGGTCATGCTCAACTTCCTTAGCGATCAGGGAGATGCAAATCAAGACAACTCTAAGAAACCATCTTACACTTGTCAGAATGGCTAAAATCGGAAACACCAATGATAGCCTTTGCTGGAGAGGTTGTGGAGGAAGGGGTACACTCATCCATTGCTGGTGGCAATGCAAACTTGTGCAACCACTTTGGAAAGCAGTGTGGCGGTTTCTCAGGAAATTTGGGATCAACCTACCCCTGGACCCAGCAATACCTACCTCTCTTGGGAATATACCCAAGAGATGCCCTATCATACAACAAAAGTATATACTCAACTATGTTCATAGCAGCATGGTTTTTAATAGCCAGAACCTGGAAACAACCTAGATGCCCTTCAATTGAAGAATGGATGAAGAAAGTATGGGATATATACATATTAGAGTACTACTCAGCAGTAAAAAACAATGACTTCTTGAATCAGTTTAAGTTTTTAAGAAGCATTAAGCATTTTAAAAAGTGATCCTGGACAATAAAGAATTACAGATACACAATAGGATAGATTCAGACATAAAAAGCCATCTAAATAGGTCACAGTGTTGGATAAATATAGATAGGCTTGGGAGAGAGAAGAAAAACAGTATAGACAGTTTTTAAAAGAAGTAAATAGTTTTTTTTTTTTTAAGAAAGGTAAGGTCTTTAAAGAGACAGCACACACATTCATAGATTTTAAAAAGTAAAAAAAAAAAAAGCCATGTAAAGATGGAATATACACAGAGAGTCTGGATTATCTATCTTACTGTGTTTCCTTTGAATTTTTTGACTGTGAAGGAGCAAACTACTGAGAGACATTTTAATGTATAATATGCTATGCTAAACCAAAAACCAGTGGCTTAGGCTTTGTATCATCTCCAATAGAAGTTGCCCTGTGTATTTCTTTTATCTTCCTCATCAAACTGGAATGGTAGCCCTTGGTTGGGAATACATCAAAAATAGCACCTATTTAACATTACTAAAAAAAATAGATTTTCTTTTAAAGCCACATTTTTATTTTTATGAATTTTCTCCTTCTTGATAGTAGAGTGCACAGTGTTGATTTTTATTGTCTTTGACCAGGAGACAGTGACATTATTAGGTCAATAAAATATTTACGTTTATTGGAAAATTGTAATGAGTTAATGCTTAGATGTCAGGAGTTTATCTAGCTGTTTGTCTGCACATTCATCAGGGATCTAATTTGCCCAAGTGTAAAAATGGATAGGAGAGATGGAGAGATTGCTCAGCTGTTGAGAGCAACTACTGTTCTACCAAAGGGCTGGAGTCTGGATCCCAGCCCTCAGGTCTGTCACATGTGCATGTAACTCCAGATCTGGGAGGGTCCAAATGCCTCTGGACTCCATGGACACCTCTAGACTCACGTGTGTTTACACACACACACACACACACACACACAAATAAAATGCATGTTTAAAACTGATAAACAGTAACCAGTATTGTTGGTGCTAGTCTTTCATCCCTGAACTCAGGATACAGAAGCCATTGGATTATTGTGATTTCAAAACTAACCTGATCTACCAAGGGAATTCAAAGTCCAGAATGTCTAAACAGTGCTCACAATGAGCTTATTAATTAATTTATTTATTTATAAGCACAAAACTACAACCTAGCAATCCTTTTTTAAAAAGCATCATGAAAAAATTTCATCACAGAAAGTTCACCTAACAATTTCATAAGAAGAGCAATTATAATGTAAATGTTGTGTTTTCAACTTACCTGAATTGATTTGAAGTTTTAAAAATAAAAATGAAGTTAGATAAGTAATACCTGATTAACATAGAATATCTTTAATGCATTATCTTTTATTCATTAGTGATTTTTCCTGCCAGTGAATCAAATGTCTAGCACTTTTTACATTTTCTATTTTGGGTTACATTTTTGCTCCACAACCTTTTCACTGCTGTATTTAGAAAGTTAAGAAAAATTAAGATTATTTAATATATATTTTCCATAAAAATGCTTCGAATTTGTTTCTGAGCAATTTAAACAAGTGTTTGTGATGCCCCTTCTTTACCACACTGACAACAAGAAAGCATAAAGCCCATAATTGCTATATTATGTCATTAGGTTCAGAAAAGGTTCTTTGAGCCCCTGCAGTCTGGCAAACATGCACGCATGCGTGATTGAAGCATTGTGCTGGCTCAATAGCACAGGATGGGGGTTGGGAGTGTGATGATTCAAGTCAGTGCAGCAGCTGGTCCTGTGCAGAAGAGAAGCAGCCAAAGATGTCTGTTGCATCCACCTGAGGAATAGTCAACAAGAAAGTGCAGCAAACAAGGTCAGCTCCCTTTGTGCCCTGTTGTGTCTTCCATAGGTGGACTTTGTTTTTTTTTTTTATGTTAATGGTTGCAAATCTGTGTGGATTAGAACATTGTGGTATAGATCTAAAATCTTTGGCTCTGAGGAATCATGTCAGAAATCTACCCGATTAGGATCTGACTTCCTTTGTTTTCTTTGGTCATGGCTGCAAAATGCTCCTCTCATTGATCCTTCTATCTGTGCTGTCACTTCAACTCGGTTATCTTCCTGGGTTCACATTTACATTTCAAAGCTTAGGCAGTTTTATGGATTATTGGTTTGTGGGGATAAGGATTGTAACCAAACCAAAAGAAACAATTGTAGTGTAAGAATGTCCTAACAGATGTTAAATTGAGTGTTTTTCTTGCACTGGAGGGTACAAGAGGGTATAAGAGAATGAAATCAGGGAGAATTAACATAAAGATTAACAGGGGAGTGGGGGATGCAACAGATCACAGTCATTCAAATATGCCAGTTTCTAAATGGCTGGAAGAATTAGGTAGGATGAGTTCTGACACCATGATAGTTATAATAAAAGAAAGGCATTTCCAAAGTGGCTGGAAGAAAGGAGGACAGAGTAAATTAGAGAGTAATTGTGTGTGTGTGTGTGTGTGAGAGAGAGAGAGAGAGACAGAGACAGAGACAGAGAGAGAGAGAGACACAGAGAGAGAGAGAGACAGAGAGACAAAGAGAGAGAGAGACAGAGAGACAAAGAGAGAGAGACAGAGAGACAGAGAGACAAAGAGACAGAGAGAGAGAAAGAGAGAGAGAGAGAGAGAGAGAGAGAGAGAGAGAGAGAGAGAGAGAGAGAGATAAAGAGGAGACAGCAGGAGAGACACAGAATATGTCCAAATGAGAATCAGAAGTGAATGGGTGTGTCAGCACAATGACCAGTGTGTGGGGAGATGGAATGTCTGTGACGTATGACATACAGAGGTGCAGTCTATATAGCAGTATGAAATAATTTTTATTTTTTGGTCCTATCATGTGATTTAGTTTGAATATTGTAAACATGCTTCAGTGTCTTCTTATTTTCCTTTTGTAATGCTGTCTGCATCCAACAATAAACAATTGATTTGGGAAATATTTGATTTGCATATGTCATCTACTTTATCTTTTCTGATCCCCTACCTTGGATGAAGTTTATAAGATATGCAAATGACATGAAGAAGTTCCCTTTACACATACTATGACAGATAATACATAAGAATGTGTCTTTTCCTTTTTGAAATTGTGTTTTATTTTTATTTCAAATTGGTATTTAAATTTAAGGCTTTAAAAGGTTTTTACAAAATACGATGGAATGGTGACCAATGTCAATACCACTTTGAGGTTTTCCAAATATTGTTACTACCCACAGCTGCTAATTAACACAGATACAGCACAGTAGTAATAAACCATACTATTTTTGTATAGCAATCTTGAAATCTAGGATAATGATACTTCCTGCAGTTTTTCATTATTCATTTTTTCTAAAGTGAGGTATGTGTGTTTGTGTGTGTGTATTTCCATAAAATTGCAATTATATTTTTAAATGTATGTGATGATTTTGTTGGAGATTACACTGAACCTAGAATTCCTTTTGATAGAGTGGCCATTTTTATAAAAATAGCTTTAACCTTATTAGTCTATGATTTTTGGAGGCATTTCAGGCTCTCGTTTCTTAAATTTAGTTTGCCAGCTTCTTCAAATTTCACTGAAGATTAACATTTTTCTACATCTATTAAAAAGCAGGTATAATCACAGCAGGTAAATTGCTGTCAGTTCAAGACTACTCTTGTTGACAGAGCTACTTTCAGAACAGCCAGGGTAAACAAAGAAACCCTGTCTCAAAAACAAAGGAAAATAACCAAGATTGACTGGCACATATTCATAAGTATTTTAAAGAGAATTGGACAAAATTGCCATGAAAAAGAAAACAGTATCAGTGGGTTCTCTGCTAGGAATTACCACTTCCCTAGCCATGATATTTTTTATCATATTTGTAGTACCATGCTTGAATTCCCTCCTGTGGAAGATGCCTTCATTTCAATCAAGAATGTATTTAGTTGTTCTCAGAAACAGTCTTGCCATTATTGGATTGTGCATATATTTTGCCTGGCAGGTCAATGATGTAACATGTAAGGTTAAGCAAGTGTTGAAAGAACAATTGTGTTTTTTTTTTTCTTGTCCAGAGCCTTGGAAAGAGTAAAGTACTTTCCAGCATTCTTAAAAGTACCCATAAATGTCATTTTCAAGGTTATTTTACGGTTGATTTTTCTGTGTCCAGCAAACAAAATATGTGATGTATTCAACCACATTGTCTTACTGTTGTAGGAGGCTGCTTGTTCATTTCCCAGCCACGCAGACTCCCAAAATAATCACACAGAAACTTTGTAAATTAAATCACTGTTTGGCCTATTTGCTCTATCTTCTTATTGCCTAGCTCTTACATATTAATTTAACCCATTTATATTCATCTGTGTATCACCATGTGGCATCTGTCTCTGGCAAAGCTACATAGCTTCTCCTTTTTAATATAAACAAACATTAATAAACAATATTTGGGAATTTGGGCATAATTCTCTCCAAACTGCTTCCTGCTTTTTGGTGGCCAAAGTAATTTTTGGGGGTGTTCATGACAACCTTTCAGAGGGTCTTGATCCATCAAACCACATTAGTCTGAAAGGATTCCACAGGTTCTCATCCTCTGTAGAAACAAAAGAACTTCTTTTCCAAAGCAACATGTCATTAGACTTAATTTTTAAAGTCAAGAAACATATATGTTGGTTTAGCTCAGCAGTCCCCAGAATCAAATGTCTCTCTGCAGCCAAAAAAATTCAAAGAAAACACAATAATATATATATAATTTAAACTCTCTGTGTATTTTCCATCTTTATGTGGTTTATTTTTCTTTACACCTTTTAAAATATGAATGGAATTTGTCTCTTTAAAGACTTTGTTTTATTCTCACCAAGAATTTTATCTTGCAAAGTCTCAATTTCTTTTACTTTCCCCTGTTGTTTCAAAATTTTTGCCTCTTCTATGAAAGAAAATTTTGACATCACTTGGGGCCCATCATCTAGGACAATTGAAACTAACTGAAGCCAGTCATGTAGGGTGGCCTTAATGCTAACAGCCCATGTCTTTACCATCTCCCTAATCAATGCAGAATGCAAGCCATAAATTACTACTGCTTGCTTAATTTGTTTTAGATCATTAAAAAGAGATTAGAATCAGAGTTCTTGTTTTGAAAAAAAAGGGGGAAGTGTTGCGGAAAAATGGTCTTGTACCCTGAAAAGATTTCGCACTTGTATTGGTTTAGTAAAATGCTGACTGGCCAGCAGCCAGGCAGGAAATATAGGCAGAGTGACAGGATTGGGAGAATTCTAGAAAGAGGAAAGGCTCAGTCTGCAGTTGTTTCCCAAGCACAGAAGAGGCAAGATGAGAATTCTTCACTGATAAAAGGTATCAAACCACATGACTAGCACAGACAAGAATTATGGGTTAATGTAAGATGTGAATTAATAAGAAGTCATAGCTAATAGGCCAACCAGTTTATAATTAATATAAGCCTCTCTGTGTTTCTTTGGGACTGAATGGCTGTGGGATAAGGTGAGACAGACACCCCTGTCAATAGGCAGGATCTGAAATAATAGTGGGAGGGAAAGAACATGATAAAAATATATTGTAGGACCAAGAAATGTTGAACAACTATATTTCCAGTGGAACTGATAAACTATATGAGAAGAATTCCATAAGGCCTCAATCAAACACTAGGGAATAGAGGCAGCAATAAAAAGCTGGGAGCTTGACTGGTGATCTTCCCAGAGAAGATCACAATAATTGGCTCTTCAGTACCAAGTGACCAGCCCTGAGAAATACATACAAGTAACATTATACACACAGAACAAGTTAGATTTAGGGATATTTGTAATAGTTATTGTATGCATATGGTTTCATATATGTATTGTATACATCTGGTTTTATATTTGCATACAATAACTATTAGGGAAAAAGAAGTCATTATTTTGAAGATTGTGGAAGAATATATTTAAGGGTTTGAAGGGAAAGAATGCAACAATATAATTTGTTGTGGGGTGTTTTTCTTTTATAGAGATGGGATAGTTTTCTCTGTGTAAGTAGCCTGGCTGTGCTGGACACTCTGTAAACCAGACTAGCATAAAACTCACAAAAATCTGCTTTTTTCTGCTTCCCAAATACTAGGATTAAAGACATGTGCCACTACCACCTGGTAGAGAAATATAATTTTTAATGTATATTTAAAAATTTAAAATTATATGTTTTAGAAAGTTTTATTAATTAAATTAAGAAAATCAATGTTTAAGACCCTCACAGCTCACTCAAAGATTTGGGTTGCATGTCCATCAACTTGAATCTAATCCTTGGGGTCCATGTAGTGCAAACAGAGAAATGACCATTTTAAGTCGCCTTTTGTCTTCAAAACATGGAACATGAAATTTGTGTGTACATGTACATGTGTGTATTCACTGGAAAATATAAAAAATTAAATAAGTAAATATATAACTTTTGAAAATAAGTAACTTTACTGTTTGTTATAATTGTGTTTCTGTATATGCATGTTTTATACAAAACCTCTTAGAGTTGTTTACTAAAAGTAGTTTCTGAACCTGTGATATATTTGCTTTCTTTTTATTTCTTCATTCTATCAACATTTCTTCATTTTTTTTATTTTTATACATGGTCTTACATACGGTAGAGTGATCTAGAACTTACAAAAGTAAATAGAATCACCTTGAGCTCCAGATCCTCGTGCTTCTACTAGAGTCCTAGTATGAGAAGTGCTCTGCACTAAGTTCTGAATGTGTATTGTTATGGATAAAGCCCAAGGTATTGCTCATGTTAATTAGGAACTGTACAAACTTTCCAATTACATTTTGCTGGGTACACTAACCACACATGTGGGTAGGACCCGAGCACAGCAATGGATAAAAAACAAAATGTATTCAATGTTACTTTTGTACTTCTTTTCTGTGTTGCTTTGCTTTAGCATTTTGGGCCTTACTGGTCTTTTCTTTATGTATTCTTGTTTCCTATTTTTTGCTTTTATGGGTTGTATGCGTGCATATGTGTAAGTGTGTGTGTGTGTGTGTGTATGTTTCTTGAGTTTTCTTTTTTCTGGTTTGTTATATTCTCCTGATTTTGTTATAAAAAGTAAGAGAGAAAAAAACATCTAGAATTGAGTGGGTGGGAATTTGTGGAAAATCTTGGAAAAATTGAGGGAGGAGTAATGTAGATCAGAATATACTTTATGATGAACTATTTTTAATTTTATGTGTATGAATCATATATATGTATGTGTATATGTATATGCTCCAATATGGTATATGTATAAGGTAATTTTATCCATGTGCTAGTCTGTTTTTAAAGACCAAGAGAAAAATCCTTATATCTGAATGCTAATATCTCAAACTTTTATCACCTTTTTATACACATCCATTATCACTTAAGCAAAGCTGGATAATCATCTTCCACTAAAAAAATAAAGCTTCACAAGTAGCAGTGAATTATTTCTCTGAAATTGTTTCCAATAATTTTCATACTTTTGTAGGATTTTCCACCCACTAAATTATGAGTTCTATGATACCATTTTTATTATGTAAATAATACTCCATTGTGTAAATGTGCCATATTTTCATTATTCATTTCCTGGTTTATAGACAGCAGGGGTGTTTCCTATTTCCAGCTAATGTGAAAAGAATAGCAATGAATATGAATATGGAAGTATCTCTAAAATTGGATATTGATTCATATATGCTCATTAATGATTCACCTGGACCTTGAGGTAGATACCTTCTCAGGTTCTCAAGGCAAAACTGCTCTCATTTCAAAAGTCAGCATACAAGTTTGTATTTCCACCAGCAATGGATATGGTTTCTCCTTAAACCACTTCTTCACCAGCATATACTGTCAACTGATTTAGTGGTGTTGGCCATGCTGATTTGTGTAAAGTGAAATCCCTACGTTGTTTTGATATGCTTGTTCCTGATAAATAAGAATATTTAAGTTTTCTTTAAGTGAAACCAGCAACTGAATGATCATTTGTGAATTATTAGATGAAGGAATTTTTAACTGAATACAAAAGAATATATAGGTTGAAATCATGGAAATAAGACATATGGAAGCCAATGGAAGGATTACAAATGATAGAGAAACTATAAAAAGCAGCAGCCAAAACTTTGAAACATATAGGGGATATTAAAGAATTTACTTCCTGTCAGCATTATATATATATATATATAAAATTTTGTGCTATCATCAAAAAATAATGAGACCAGACAGTATATCTTTGTTAATGAATTTAAGAAACTTAAGTAGATAATAGGTATGGGAATGGGAAACCATGGAGCTAAAGGGCAACTTTTAGACAGGGAAAGTAGAAAATGATGATAAGAAAAATCAAAGAATCTAGAGCAAAGGAAATATCCAGAAAAAAATGTATTCTCAGGGCAGAAACTCTTTTTGATCATTAAATATCTATGGTAATAGATAGTGAAAAGTGACAGATCATCATAAACACAGATTTTACTCTTTTTCCCTGTTTTTAAGATTTTTAAATTAATTAATTTATCTATTTTTAAGAAAGAAAACAAAGTATCTTTTGTCATTATACACAACAATCCAAGTTCCCATTCCCTCCCCTCATCCAATTCCCTCCACATACCCTGCACTCCACTCCCATCCACTCCTCAGAAAGGGTAAGGCCCATTGCTTTGTGGAAGGTCCAAGGACCTCCTTACTATATCTAGGCTGAGCAAGGTAATCACCCAAAGATAGTAAGTTCCCAAAAAGCCAGTACACATAGTAGGAGTAAATCCTTGTGCCACTACCAGTGTCCCATCAGTCAGCCCCAACCACGCAACTGTCAAACACATTCAGTAGGACTAGTTTGCTGCTATGCTTGTTCCCTCCCAGTTCAAATGGAGTTGGTGAGCTCCTGTTAGCTCAGGTAGACTGTTTCAGTGGATGTACCCATCATGGTCTTAACCTACCTGCTCACACTCTCCTTCCTCCTACTATTCAAGTGGACTTTGGGAGCTCAATCCAGTGCTCTGATGAGGATCTATGCCTCTGTTTCCATCAGTTGCTGGATAAAGGTTCTGTGGTGATATTTAAAATATCCATCAGTCTGAATACAGGGCAAGTCAAGATCAGGCCTCCTCCCCTCTATTACTTGGGATCTTAGCTGGAGTCAGCCTTGGGGATTCCTAGAAATTTCTCTAGAGTCAGATTTCTTGCTACCCCTATAATGGCTCCCTCAATTAAGCTATCTCTTTCTTTGCTCTCCTCTCTGTCTTCTTCCATCTCGACTATTTTATTCTCTCAAGTTCTCCTCGCCTCTTCCATTCTCCCATTTTCTCCTTCTTCTACACTCCCTTCTTCCATACTCCCATGGTCCAAATTTTGTCAGGCAAACTTGTCTGCTTCCACTTTCCAGGTAGCTCTATATTTGTTTTTCTTAGGGTTTTCCTTATTACTTAGCGTCTCTAGGATCATGAACTATAGGCTCCATATCCTTTGTTTATAGCTAGTATCCACTTTATTTTTTCATTTGACATAGCTATCCCCATTCCTACTCCCTCCCCTCCTCCTGTCCTATCCTTTCCCCTATCCCACCCTAATTTATCAATCAGAAATTGTAAGGGTTCCCATAGGGAATTAACAAAGTCTGACACTTCACTTCAAGTTAGGACCAAGGTCCTCCCCGCTATATCTAGGCTAAGAAAGATATTCCTCCAAAGAGAATGTGCTCCTAGATGCCAGTTCAAGCACTAGGGATAAATCCTGGTACCTTCCAGTGACACCACAGACCTCCCAAGCCTCACAACTGCCCCCCACATTCAGTGGGGGCTAGTTTGGTCTTAATGCAGGTTTCTCTGCAATCAACCCAGAGTCAGTGAGCTCTCACTAGTTCAAGTATGCTGTTTCTGTGGACATCACCGTCAAGATTTGATCCCTTTGCTCATATTATTACTCATTCCTCTCTTGGACTGGTCTCCTATAGTTTGGCCCAGTTCTTCGCTGGATTGAGGGAGCCAATAAGGGCCATCAAGAAACATGGCACTAGGATAATTCCCAGGAATCCACAAGAATAACCCCCAACTAACACTGTAAGCAACAGTGGAGAAGACACCCAAACTAGCCTTTCCCTGTAATAAGATTAATGACTACCTTGACATCATAGAACCTTCAACCAGCGACTGATGGAAGAAGATGCAGAGATAATTCTTATCCTTAAAGCCACATGCTAGGCTATGCTTGAAGGAGTAATTGCCTGCATGCTCATGGTACCACATAGTTTTCAACAAAACAGGAAATTTGATGGGAACCTACCAAAATTTTTAAAAAGAATTCTGAGTGACACAAGTGTATGAGTTGACTGCTCATTTTGAAGGATTTAAACATTTATCTCAAGGCCAAAACCTATTGCCCGATTTCTACAGGGTTAGCTAATGTGTGCTACCCTTCAGAGGCACAGGGAGGACTGATGCAGGACTCTGTTAAGTAAAACATCAGGTAAAAATCAACACAAGAATTAAAGATCCATTAGACCCCTTCAAGACTGACTGACTTGAAAACAAGAGTCAAGAGAAATACTTTGCCATGACACACACATCTTGCAGATTAAATGTGTAACTAACTCAATTAACCATTACATATGCAATATTTATGCTTTATGGGTGTATTTTCTTCCACATACTTTTCACTTCATTTATACTACAATTCATACAACAAACAGCATTTTATTAGCTGAAGCACTGAAGCTGGTTAACTTTTAAAACATCTCTTCACGGTGAGAGTGGCCACATTTGTTATTTACCTCAGCATCCAAGGAGGAGGCAGTGTGTCTGGCAACCCTAATTACAGATACCTCACTCAGAGTTGGGCATTAACACTAACAGTCTCCAGAGAATGCGTTAATTTAATTTTGGCTGACCAACTAGCTCTGTACTGGGGGTAGGACTTGTAAATGGTAAGTGGACAGTTGTCCCAGCAGGTATATCCTTCTTGCCTCTGAGCACAGTAGGGCTGAGAAGTCGGCATTGAGATAACTCATTCCTCCCCAGATTTCTTTTGTTCTGTACATTAGATTAGTCTGTTCTTGTGTAAATCAGCCACTCTTCAATTGCTTCTCAAAGAGTGATTGCTTATCAAAGGCATCAACTGATAACTGATCATTAAAAGTGATCTATTTCACCTCATTATTGATGTTGAATTTTTCGCTCTGTAACTTTCTAATATTAGCTAAGTTATGACTTTCTTGAATACTTATAATTATCTTTCTAAAGTATGTTTTCCTCTCATTTATGCTCACATAAAGTATGGATTTAAACCATAACATTGAAATTTTTCTCTTCAGTAATAGTTCTTTTCAGATCTGTTATTTTACATTTAATGTTTTCTATTATTTATATTTTTAATGGCCCATATTTTTGATCCCTTACTGTTCTTCCATCTCTGTAACTAGTCTCTGTTTATTCTTATTAGGTCAACTTTAATTTGTTTACAGAAGAAAACACAACATTCACCTCAAAGTGATAAGAGAAGCACATATGGGTGCCATGTCCTGGAAATACCCCAAGTTCCAAAGTGGAATCTCTTTCATTGAACTCATATGACAAACAAAGTCATCTATCACGACACTTTTCAAATATCTGGATAATATCTGGAGTAGATGGACTCAATTCACACATACTTGTAAAAAATATAATAAAGAATGCTGGCCCATGTCATCTTTTACAGCCATTTCTTACATGAGCTGTAAGTGCTAAACACCAAAGTGAATACTATTAGGTTATTTTTATTTTATTTGCAAACACGGACGAACAAGAGTGCAGCCGCATGACATAATGACACATAGACTTCATATTGGCTGTGAACATTTATATCACTTCTTCTCTTCAATTGCTCTAGGTTCACAAAACTAAGAAAAACTGTTAAGATAAAGCTTTCTTGCTTTTTTACCAGTGAGATAGATGCAAGAGTGGCCTGTGTATTCACTTCAGTCTCTAGGTGATGTTCAAGACCCTGATAACCTTCTGAATTCAGTTTCACTGAACAGCTACACAGGTATTAATCACTATTTTTCAGTGTTTCTCCCATCCAGCTGGGATCTGGGGGTTCTGGAGCCTGCTGGGGAGGAGCTAAAGCCTGGTAGAAGACTCAGTCTTTGGTTCTTCACCATGAAGGCTGGGTGAGGAGAGTAGTGCTGACCCTCTCTGTCTAGTTTCCTTTGTCTCACACTGAGTCTACTGAATCAACTTTCAGGAGTTTCTCACCAGCCTCATTCACTGTCAAGTCTTTCAACCTGAAGCCGTAGTGAAATGTTTACTATTTTTTCTTGCTGGCCGTTTTGGTCATTGTTTTTATTTTTTTCTGTTAGTTTCACATTGGTTAGATATATTCCCTTCTTTAAAAAAATTAGTACCAGGGTTATAAAGCACTATTTAATTTGCATAGAATTATTAACATGCTGAAATATTTTTCTATCCTTCACCTTCAATATTAAAAATTTTCATGTATCTCTACTGTCTTAGACTAAAAGCTAACTCAGTGCTCTTTTTAAAGCCATATTGTGTTTATTATTATTTAGTTTTAATACTGTTTATCTTTTGTCTTGTAATTTTCAAAAAAATTAATCAATATAAGACTTCTGGCTCAGTGTCAGCCTCCACAGTCTCAAGCATTCATCATAAAATAGCATTTAAAAATTACCCAAGTCTCAAATAACTTTCTCCCTTTTGCTTTTAAACAATTACTGAAAGGGCAGCTCTGCATAGCCTGATTTAATGTGGTCTATCCTGTTGGAAGCTTAACATGAAGGTCCCTGTGCCCACAGATCTCCAGAGATACCAGGAATATTAAGCATTATCTTTCCAATGGGAAAGATGAAAAACCTGTTCTTCCTCCATCCAGAAAGCTGTGGTGAGTTGGTCAGTCCAGGCCACTGAGACCACTCCTCTAAAGTGAGGGGAGGGGTGAAGCCAACTCGTCCAGACACATGGTGAGGTGTGGGGTGAGCTTTCCCAAGTGTGGCGAACACTATGGGGGGGGGGGCAGTTGCTGGCATCATCAGGGTCCATTATCCCAGGGCCAGGGAATTTCAGAATCAGTTCTCCTGGGGTGGGGGTATACCAAGCATTGTGTTGGGATGCAAGGAGTGTGTCACTTATTGCAAATTAGAGTCTGCCCCCAGTCTCCCCAATTCTATATATTTCTTATAGTCTGAAATAACATTAAGCTGATTCACCAGAGTCTGTCTCTTGGCAAGCTGTCTCCATTAGTACCCACAGCCTTCTTGAATACTGTTCCCTGCTTCTGTTCCACCCGCCCCCATGTACCAACACAGCCAATGAATTGAAAGAAGAAGCAGAGCTACATCCACACAGGCCCCAGCTGCTACCGAATCACAGACCCTGATACGGTCATTGGAAGCAGCTTGGGGTCTGTTTTGATCTGGTGATAACCCAGATATTTGAAAACCAGGTGTCTCCAGCACCAGTGTGATTCCCAGGGAGCACGTTCTTCATATAATTATGGGCATGGCTTCTATTTTGGAAAGAAAACAACTTTTTTTTAGCTTTTTTCATTAAATTTATTTTAAATTTCCTGGCAGTGGTGGCACACATCTTTAATCCTAGCACTTGGGAGGCAGAGGCAGGCGGATCTCTGTGAGTTCTAAGCCAGCTTGGTCTACAAAGTGAGTCCCAGGACAGGTTTCAAAGTTACACAGAAAAACCTTGTCTTGCAAATATATATAATTTTAAATAGATGTAAAAGTGTAAAAACTGCATGCATTGGTGTGGTACTGATGAGATGCTTCAGGTTTAACATTGGATTTTTAGCCCAGGCTGACCCGGTGCTCACTGTGTATCCCAGGATGGCCTCAAACTCCCAGTAGTCCCCTTGCTTTAGCTTTCTGGGTGCTGAGATTGTGGGCTTTCATTATCATGCCTGCTCTTGACGACTTCTAAAAACTGAATTCCCAGTGGTTAATGGAATAGTAGCACAGCGTAGTGTGTGCAATGTGTACTAATACCGACTCGCCACTGACTTCCGGCATCGTTTTATTTAAAGAAACTACCTACAATCCAGTCCTTTAATTGGCATGTGTAATTTATTTGCTATACTTCGTGTGTGTGAGAGAGAGCAGTGTGTATGTGCTGTATGTATGTGTACATGTTTCCTGTGCATGTGCCTGTGCGTGTGTGCAGTGGCCAGAGGAGGATGTAGGATGTCCTGCTCCAGCACTCTCTTCCTAGGCTTTTCACTGACCCTGGAACGAGGTTGACCACCACCACCACACCCCAGTAATGCTCCTGTAGCTGACCCCCCACCATGCTCTAGGTACAGGGTTGCCTGGCCATGGCTGACTTTTTACCTGGGAGGTATCTGTGCTGGAGTCCAAATTCAGGTCTTGGTGCTTGCTCAGCAAGTGCTCTTCCTACTGAACCAATTCCCCCAACCTAGCCCATATAATTAAACTTTAAATTTATTTATTTGCACCCCCACAGCTTGTGAGGAGGTCAGGGGATAACTCGTGGGAGTCAGTTTTCTCCTTCTGCCATGTGGGTCCTGGGGACCGAACTCAGGTCGTCAGCCTTGGCGTCAGGTATCTTTACTGGCTGAACCATATGCCAGCCAGGTCCTGTGAAATTGAGATGTTCTTGGAAGCAGAGCCAAAGAGGAGTTTTTTTTTTCCCCCGGAGTGACCGAGCACAGCATAACAAATACTGGCTGATGGGCTCTGAGTAAGAGCTGGAAGTATAGATTTTTGTTTTTATTTTATGATCCTTGGACATATAGTTACTTCTATTTTTGCTTTAGTAACAGAAACTTTTAATCTTTTGAGATATTTTAAAACATTTTTTGTACGATACTTGACCTATTGATCAGTGTTGGTCATCTTGAGTCTTTTCTGGTTCGAAGTTGGAGTATCTCTTGCAGACTTTTTCAGTATTTTTTTTAACTTCAGTTTTATCATCATCATCATCTAAAGCTAGTTTTACAATATTCAATAGAAACTTTCAGCCTCTTCTGAATACACAACACTTTCCAAATAGACTTAAGATTTTTTTGCCCTCTTTATCCTATTTTGATGATTCTGAGTTTTATTTCACAGCAATTTGGTGCTGTCAAAATAGTGCAGAGATCCTGAACAAGACTTCAGTCTGAGCATAGCTTGAAGTATAGTGTCAAAGCTTTCGAGAGGAAATGAATTTTTGACATTTTTATGTTTTCAAGTGTTACTAAGGTTGAAGTTTCTTCATAATTCATTGTCTCTGCCTCAACAATATATGGTTCACCTTCCTTCCTGGACCCTAAACTGATCATTCTTGAGAAGTGGTACTCATTTTCATCATTATCACATTAAAGGGATGATCTTTACTGTCTTAATGTTAATAACCAAAGAAATTTTAAATCTCAGTGGATCATGTCTTTGACCATCTAGTCTTCCCTAAATTAGAGGCACGTACTTCAGAATAAGAGATGGTTATAGAATCTAACTGCCAGATCCTCTTCAGAACAGACACACAAGACAGACCGACAGAAGGGCTTTGTTTTATTTTATTTTAATAATGTATTGATACATTTTTAAAAAGCTGGCATATATAAAGATATCAGGACCCTGATAATTATATATTCTGTTGTGTATTATTTTAGTTCTCAATGGCTTACACAGCAAATCTTATATACCAAATATAAGGATTTAAGTTCTTACGAAATAACAAGATAGAATCATTTATTCTTTGACCAACAATAATTACCATGTTTACACATTTGAGATATACTTTTATTATTTTCTATTATTTATTTATTTATTCACTTATTTATTTATGTTGGTTGTACCTTGAATACTATAAAGCATACATGGACATCATAGGAAACAAGGGATTCAGTTTGCTCCTTCTACTATGTAAGACCTGGTATTTGAAGCAGGATCAGTAGAAGAAAGGTGCTTAGAATCAAGACATTTTTCTTCATAATGATCATAATTGATGTATTTGAGATATTTTATATAACTTCTTGTATTTGAAACTGGCCCCATGCATGTGTCCATGTGTATATATATGGGTAACCATGTTTGGGAACTTTCTTATCAGTCATAAGGTAATATTTTACCTTTATCAATATTTCCTTGTAGATTTTTTATAACTTTATATTAATACATAATTTCAACTTTTAAGATTAATTGAGAAATTAAAATCATATTTTCACAGGGTGGTTTATTGTTAATTTTAGATAAGCATGCCCTGGGTATCAGTAGACTGATGCTGATTAAAAGTTTACACCACGTGGCTAAACTGACATAAATTAATTCTTTGATGATACTTTTTGCTTCCTACAGTGCAGATTGTTATTATCACATTCAAAGTCACATGAAAGGAAAGGGAAACCTACTCTAAACTGCAGAAGACAGAAGATTAGTATATTGTCAAGTCTGCAGCTTTTACTATAATGGCTTAGCTAGGTTACTAATAACTTTATTTTTTTTAAAGATTTATTTATTTATTATATATACAATATTCTGTCTGTGTATATGCCTGCAGCCCAGAAGAGGGCACCAAATCTTATTACAGATGGTTGTGAGCCACCATGTGGTTCCTGGGAATTGAACTCAGGACCTTTGGAAGAGCAAGCAGTGCTCTTAACCACTGAGCCATCTCTCCAGCCCAATAACTTTATTTTTTAGAGTAGCACAGAGATGACTCGGTGACTCCTGAATCAAGATCAAGAACCTGAATACAGCTTGGTTGTTCTTTCAAACAAGTCCTTGTCAGTATGTTTATATTGATCATATAGTTGTAATGAGAGCTATGGTTATGATGTTAACTATATTGAATAAATATTTTTCTGATTTCTATGATTAATTAGGGTATTTTAATAAGTTGATTGAGGATAAGTTTCTAAGGCTAGCTTGTTGCAGGAAAGACTACAACCAACTACTAAGTCTATAAACAGATATTTTGTAAGGCGCTAGATGCCCACAGCAAGTAAGTCTAGTTGGAGAGGGCAGATGGAAGACTCTCTCAACTGTTGAAGTCAATTTACTCAAAAAAACAATTTTCTATTATTCCACTTTCCTGATTATGAATTTATACTTGGTGAAACAGGAGAAAAATGAGTATTTGGATTTCGTTTAAATACTTTCTAGAGGATTATCAATGTACTTTCGAGGGGTACATTGATAATTGTACCTCTCACCTCTCATCAAATAATTCTTTATTTACATTGAACAGAGATTATCACAGTTATCCACACATGATCAAAATGAAAAGAACAAGTGTCCAGTGCTAACCAATGCATCTGGAATATGGTGGCTATACCCAAGTCTCAGGCTAAAACCCTTTCCTTCTGGTAGGGAAGGCAGAAGATCAGGATGCCTGCTGCAATATTTCATGACTTCTGAGCATAACAGAAAATATGCACCCATTATATCTCAACAATACAGTTGCCTAATGTTGCCCTCCACTCTGACACCACATCATTATCAATGGGGAATGCAAGAAAAAAGAATAGCAGGGTAGAAGTGATATGTCTGGCAAAATTGAAGATAGGCTCATAACTGGGAAGTGGAACAGAGATAAATATAGAAGGAAAAGGTAAGCGAGTAAAAGAAAAGGAACAGTGTCCAAAAAGGTAATAAGGAAACACACTATTAGCTAGATTCCAAATTAAAAAGACCAAAGCTATCTTTAAGCATGCTCACCTTACTAGACCTGGATGGAGGTGGGTGGCCCTTGGACTTCCCACAGGGCAGGGAACCCTGATTGCTCTTTGGGCTGACGAGGAAGGGGGCTTGATTGGGGGAGGGGGAGGGAAAGGGGAGGCGGCGGTGGGGAAGAGACAGAAATCTTTAATAAATAAATAAATAAATAAATAAATAAATAAATAAATAAATAAATAAAAATTAAGGAAAATAAATAAATTTAAAAAAAGCATGTATATCAACATACCTATAGTTTCAATGAATTTTTATAGTGTTTCCTCTGTTATCCAAATACCACCTAGTAAGGTCTCAAACAGGCAAGAGGAGACCTATTTTGAATAGTTGATCAAGGTTGTCTGTTTGACTCTCAAGCCCAAAGCTAGAGAAATCATGAATTTGGAGGATAACCCATAACCGCCACTCTAAGTAATTAGACGCCTGCAAAATTTCTTATTACACTCTAAACATTCATCTTTCTACCTTCCATAAATGTATTTCTTACCTGTTTTCAAGGAAATTTTTCTTTACAAAATACAGAGACCATTACAGAAAACCACAACCACAGAAATTTGCAGGCCCTGTCTCAATGGCTACATCTACACAGTTATTGTGTCACATAATCTCGGGGACACTTGGGGAGAATAGACTGTGGTTCAGCTAATCCAGCAAGACCAACAAAGACTGTCTACCAAAGATACAAAATCCAAATATCTACTAGTTGTTATGTCCATAATGCTGGCATTTTCAGCATACATGAATTTAACAGTAGTATGTCCCAAAGCCAGTGAAGGAATGAACTTACCAGTAAGGACAACCAGGCAAATATTGAGAGTTTCATTAGCCATTTCCTTTACATAAGCTGTCATCAGAAATTAAGGCCCAGACTATAAATTTGGATTTAGGTTGGGTGTTCTCAACGCTGCAGATGAGTCAATTGAGGAAGAGTCACCTCACAGGTGTATTTCATCATTAAGTTCTTGTTAATTCCAAACATGAACCTCGGGTATATAATTTTGAATTCCATAATTTAATTTGAAAATCTATAATTACAGAGGCAAGAGAAGTGATTCCAACAGAATCAATGATAATGTGCACATAATTGAACTTAAAGGATCTTATGGACTTCCCATAAGGCACTGTTAGATAGTTATTATTTTATTTCTCAATTAATGGTTTGTCACTTTCTAGGAATTCATTGAAAATTATTTAATTCAGTGGATCTGCATGTCAGAATTTGTACAGTATGTTCCAGAAAGGTAGATAAAGGCATAATTTATTTACTCTATGTGAAGTATATGTAGCATCAAAAGATGCTATGTGTATATTATGTCAAAACTCCTGTCAGGGTGAACATGGTTATCTAAAACCAAATATTTCCTTTCTGGAACATTCAAAGACAGTGACAATGGAAGATAGGTAAACATCACAACAGTAGAATCATTCTTATAGAGAGATTGTTTAGTCTTAAATAGGGAAGAGGTAAATTATACAAAGGACCAGGTTAGGAGTTTCACTGAATGGAAAGATACTAACTAATAAGGAAGTCAGGCCAAAAGTAGTTCACAGTTCTTATATTTTACCTTTAAAATTAAGGAGGAGGAGGAGATATATAATCTTATATCAAGTTGAGGAGAGTTCTGCTATATCAAGTTACCAGGGTTGTTACCAAAACTAAATTTTATAATAAAATATATGATAGATATGTTTGTTATTGAAGTTTGGGTAAAGAACTTGTGTAGCATGTACAGATTTCATTTGCCCATAAACACAAACACATGTAAGATTAGACACACAAATGACTACAATACTCAAGAAGTAGACACAGAAGGATATGAAGCTCAAGACCATCCTCAGCAGTTTTCAGGCCACACTGAGACCACTTCAAAGTAAAGGCAATATATCATCTGTGTCATTGTATGTTGAAAATATGTAATTTGCTTTTGATTTTAGTTAGTATTACATTTCAAGTATTTCCTTGAGTCTCAGAAGACACTTTGACTTTTTAAACAGTATTCAAGCTATAAAACTTTATGAAGGCTTTGTAAAGTTGCATAAAATGTTTTAAACTATGATATGGCTCTGAGACTAAGAGAGCTAAGGAGGGGGAAGTGGTAGTTTATATGAGCTGTCCCCGTTAATCTCCTGTATTCAAATACTTGATTCTAGTAGGTGAGTGTTTAGAGAAGAATAAGGTATGTGACATTGCTGGATAAACAATATCCCCAGGGATAGACTTCCATATCTGAAAAAGTTGCTGATATTTCAAGTTAGCTCTCTCTACCTCTTCTCTGTGATTGAGATACAAGGTTTAGATAAGCTGTTGCTCCAGCCTCCTGATGCATGCCACCCATGATACAGAAAGATCAGAATAATATTTTGGTCTTACTATTTTAACTTTTTATTTATTTATTGTTGTTGTTGTTGCTGTTGAAGCAGGGTCTCACTATGTAATTCTAACTGGACTTAAATCTGCTATGGAGAGCAGGCTAGAGTTAAACTCAAAATGGACTCTCGGCTTATGTCTCTCAAGTGTTGGAATTAAAGGCATGTGTCACCATGCCTGGTCTTTGATATTAAATATTTAAATTGTAAAATAAGTAATGATTAAAGTCAAAGACACATTTAAAAATGGAGTCTGGGCATAGCATTCTGTTCATATTGAGTCACACCTGTCCTCCCTTCATTCAAGGGATAGAAGCCAAAGGATTGTTACATACTTGATGCCACCCTGTTACAGAATGAGAGGATTTTTCAAAGTTCCAATAAATAGAGGGTATGAATGGGAGAAGAAGTTATGTAAGTGAAAAGAGGAAGAAGACTCCAATATTCAGAGTCAAGGAGAAGTCCAAGAGACATCAGTAAAATGGGTATCATATGAAAACTAGAATTATGTGCAGTGAAAAGGAGGGATTTTGGTGAAACTGAGGATAAACATCTTAGATTTCCATAAAGAAGAATAGAAAAACAGTAAGTACACAATTCTTTACATTCCCTGATAGTTATCCTGTATTACTTGGTTCACTCTTAAGAGTCATTAATTCTACATGGCTAGGATTTTTTCTAAATATCCATGTTAACCAACCATTGAACTAGGTCAGCACAAGTACTCTTCATTATACAGATATGTTAAGTATCCAGGCAAAGAGACCTCCATTGAGACATTCACAGATGCCCAGGGACAAGAATTATGACATGTCTGAAGTTGTTGAGCCATAGCTCTCAGAGAAATAGAGAACAAGAGTGTCCCGGATTCACTCTGCCAGCAAAGACGAATGTGCTCTCCCAAGCTAACCTCACAATAACCTTAAACCATGCCTATTCTTTGCTTGCATTCTGCTAAATAAAGACCAGTGCCTCCAAGCTTATCTCACTATACCCATTGCCTCTTGTCACAGTTAAACTTTTGTAACCTTGGACCCTTATGTTGCCATGGCAATGTATCTGCCATTATTGCTTAGTCTAGGAATGTGCTTCTGAACAATGAGAGTTATTCTTGTAATTTCTTCTTTTGCTCAAGAATCTTAGGGGAGAGAGATTTTTAGGGAGATCAGACTAGAGAGGTGTTATCTGGAGGGAGAAGCTGGTATAAATGAGCAGAAATGTAAAAAGATAAGAATGTAGAAAAATAAAGAGGAAGAAGAAAGAAACAAACATAGAATTGGAATTACAATTAGAATTGAGACAGATTTAGGCATAAGAAATTATAGACAATTTTAGAACAGAAGAATTAGCTTAGAGGCAGAATAGAAAATATCAATAAATACCACATAAAATGAAGATCATGATCCTCATATTGTATATGAAGTTACTTTAGAAATTTTTTGTTCCCTCCTTCACCCCTGAGGGGTGTTTCACCTTTGGGGCCCTGAGTGGGGGCAGAAGTTTGTCTCATGGTCCTTATACTGGCCACCCAAGGCTACCCAGACAAGCTCTGAGTCAAAACACAAAATAAAAAACACCAAAAACATATACGTAGAGCATTGACCACTTTATATATATTACATAATTAGTTACTACTTTTATGATCAAAATTGTATTTTATTTTTAAATGCAGGTATTTCTTTAGCTGTTTTCAAAGTTCTACTGCCTCCGTGAACTACAATGTATACCTGAGGTTTTTCTCCTGCCCAGCAGTTTCCAGATAATTACTCCAAGTCTTAATATTAATTACAAACTATTTGGCCTATTTGCTCAGACTTAATATTAACTAGCTCTTATAACTTAAATAAACCCATGCCTATTCTATATTTTACCACAAGGTTTGTTATCTCAAATTTTGCTTCTTCAGAGCCTGTGGTGTCTCTTCTGACTCCACCTTTTTGCTACCTTTATTTCATTTTGGATTTCCTGCCTAGCTACATTCTACCCTGCCATAAGCCAAAGCAGCTTCTTTATTAACCAATAGTAATAAAATGGATTTACAGGATAAATAGGGCATCATCTCTCATTTTCTGTCTAATTAAAAAGGAAGGTTTTAACAGTAACAGTAAAATTACATATAATAAAACAGTCATCAAGCAAGAAATATTAATATCAGTAGATTAATATTAATATATTTGTATTGAATAAAATTAAAGGAAATAATCTATCTTGTATTTTAATCTTTATCTAGAGTTTCATATCTAATTTGTCTTTTATTATAACTAAGAAAAACTATAATTACACCTAGTCTTCAACTCCATCAAAGACCCTAAAAGGATATATTACCTGAGTAACTGGGAAGTACAATGTAAGCAGCTTCCAAAAATGCGGAAATGACACACATCTGGCTCCCTTGACAGTCATCTGAAGTTCTTGTAACCTTGGGACATCCATCTTCAGCTTACAGGCCCATAGTATCTTGCAGATTTTTCAATGAAGGAGGAAATTTGAAAGACAGTTCTGCCTATACTAACAGTTTATCAGTCACTTTCCTTTGTGTCCTAGAGAGTGTCTGGAAGTTTCATCTGTGAATCATAAGAACCATCTTGGGTTTTTTTGTTGTTGTTGTTAAAGTTTATCAGGAATTTTCCCGTGGGTCCTGCATGTCCTGTTTATACAGCATACACTCAAGCAGTCCAGGCAAAAGCAATTTCTTGCCCAAATGGCTAGCCTTGCCATACAAAAAGCAAACTCCATAAGGAGATTCTTGGATGCACATTATGCTCTTGAAGTACTCGGTGTGGCCAGCAGCAGGCATGTCACACTATGGAGAAGGTCTAAATTTTTAAAACATTTCAAATACCATATTCTGTAGGTCTTTTAAGTGTTTGAAGATTATCTATGCATCTCAAACATACTTCTGTATTACCATGAAAATGTAACTAACTTTACTTACAGTTTGAACTATTATAGATGACCATTTACTTGTATTTCTTAACTATACAATTATAATTTTAAGTGAGTTGTATAAGCATAATACCTTAAACAAGAGTAGAAATATACATATAGTATAACAAAACTGACCTTAACATTTTATCAATATACAAAAATTCTTTAAACAAGAAATATATACAGTGTAACAAAATTAATTTAAATTTCTCGCACTATATCAAAATTAATGCTAATGCAAAATATCTGAAATTAATAATTTTACCCTGTATTCCTATATTCTCCAAATTACAGCAAGCATCCATAACCTACCAAATAGCCAAAGACCATTCATAACCCCCAAAACTCTTGGGAATATGGGTATTGTTTTCTCCAAATTATGTCCTACTCTCTGTGAGCAGAGAATTTTTAGGATCCCTGATAAAATTTTAAGATAATTACAAAGTCCTGGGAGAACCAGTCATAACTTTTGTTGATAGATATCTCATGTTCATTTTCAGGAGTTCTCCCTTGAACAAAGCTTCTCCATCTAGACCTGAAGTGAATCCATAGCCTCTCATTTCCTGTGAAAACAAAAGTAAAACTGCTTCTCCACAGCAATGCTTATTTTAAGTTTCATTTCACAAATATATCTTTTGGCTTTTGTTTAAAAGATATATTTAGATTAGTATATTTTATCAGTCTCTGTTTTCAGGAACCAAAAAATAAAATAAAATAAAATCAACACAATAGTTTAAAGGATCTATATTCCCCATATATTTTCCACCTTTTTCTACTCTCTTTAAGACTTTGTCTTTTAAAACTATTTATTTTTTACAACTGTCTATACTCTTTTCCTCTCTCTCCCAAGTCTACCTACATTTTTTTAAATACACTGTGACCCATTTAGAAGAATTTTTGTCTAAATATGTCATCAACTAGCATGCAGTCAGCCATAAAACTTTTGTCTATATGAGCAAAAGCTAATTCCACCACACAGCACATAGTTATTTGGCCTCTCTGTACTGAGGTCTGTGTGGGACTGTGGAAACCCTCCATGCCACTTAGTTCATGCTGGCTGGTGGTTGCCTCCACCTTGCAGGTGTCTATTGGGAGACACATCTCTGTGTTGCAGTTGGCATGGGACTGTGAGACTAGGAAGTCCAGTGCAGCTCCGTTTCTGTGCATTCAGAACATTTGTTTTAAGCATTCACAGGCACCATGGAAATTCGAGAGCCTTACATGTTGGTATGCCATTTGTGTCTGGAGGTTTTTCTGCTACCCATCAGTTCTAAATCACCACTTTGAGGTTTAATATTAGTTACAAACTGTTTGGCCTATTTGCTCAGGCTTATTGTTAACTAGTTTTTATAACTTAAATTAACCTATTTCTATTAGTCTATATTTTACCTAGAGGCTTATTGCTTGCTACCACACATTTGCTTCTTCAGGGGGCTTCTGGTGGCTCTTCTGCCTCCATTGTCTTTCTTCCTCTATCTCTGGATTTCCTGCCTAGCTATAATTTTCCTGCCACAGGCCAAAGCAGTTTCTTTACTAACTAATAGTTAATAAACCATTGTGAATAAATATATTAATAGCATACAAGGGCATCTGATATCAACAATATGGTGGTAGAGACAAAAAAATCTTGGTTTGGATTTCTTGCTTAGAGAATCACTTTATAATCCTTGACTTTTGTCACTAATGTATTAAATTTGAAAGTAAGGACAGTCATAACAGCACAATCTGTAGTCTCTGTGTTAAGAGGCAGATCCAAATGAAACACTTTAAGTTCAAGTCCAGCCTCATCTGTGAAACAACTTCTAAAACTATTGAAGGAAACACCATCATTAATAATAACAAAAGAGCTAATTCTTACTTAGAATTTGAACCAGGCATCCTCACACAATTTTGGCAAATATAGCTCTACTGCACTGCACTTTCCCTGGTGTTTTTCAAGTTAGAAACCAGTATGTGAAAGGTGTGGAATGCAAGGTAAGAGAAGCATCAGCCTGGTCTACAAGAGCTATTTCCAGGACAGGCACCCAAGCTACAGGGAAACCCTGTCTCGGAAGAGAGAGAGAGAGAGAGAGAGAGAGAGAGAGAGAGAGAGAGAGAGAGAGAGAGAGAGAGAGAGAGAAGCATCTTTAAAGTTTTGCAAAATTTCACAGGTTGCAGAGGGACTGACTGTACAGCAGGAGGACAGCAGGTTTCAGGGAGCTCACCCCCTCCTCACAGTATTGCATGGGTTGAGATAAGAGCATCCTTATCTGCTCATTCCTACCCTGCAGCAAATTCCACCACACTGGAATTGCTCCTGTAAGTGCTGCCATGAGATAGGGAGCTGGGCATGGAAGCACAGGAGCTGAGACAGCTGCCCTCCTGCTGTAAGTTTAGATTGTAAGAACTTGTTGACCTGTAAGTAAGAGTAAGTAAGTAAGTAAGTAAGGCAGTAAGAGCTGCCTAGGGGAATGGCAGCTGTTCTTCATTTGGCTGCTACAGTAAGTATAGTTTCTCACTTCTTCCCCTATTTCCACAAGCACACTTAATGAGGTTCGTAGAGGCTTTCTCCCTGCAAGTATTAGATGGAGGAGGGGAGATGAATGAAGCAAAGGCTGGGGCTTTTTTTTACCCTATCTATCAGCAATGGAAGATTCCCTGTGAACTTCTTTCTTCAAACTGGACAGAAAAACCTTGTTGGGGACTTTACTTCAAAAAAAGAGTACCTTATGTATGTTTGTAGTATCCAAAATTACTGATGGAAAATACATATTTCCTTTCAAAGTCATATTTTTACTTTTCTGCATCTTTCTCTTTGATGATGTTATAGTTCACATAGTAGACTTTCAAATTTCAAAGTACATTTGGTAACTCAAAATGGATTTCCTTTTCCCATGTATACTTTTGCCTGCAAACAAGGATGTTATTATGTCAGTATCATAGTTACATTTATTAGAAAAATGGAATCAATGCATATTTAAAATTCATTTGTTTATCTAGATGTTTGTTCATTTGTTTGTATGTTCAGTAGGGATATAACTTACTAAAACATAAAATTGAATAGCAGAGTTGGAGAGATGGTTCAACTGTTAAATGTAGGTGACATTAAATGTTTCCATATGAGCCAAAACAAGATGATCATAAGGATTCATTAGGGAACACTTATGAATAACAACAAGAGAGAGAGTTTCTATGGTCTTCCCTTCAGCACAGTGGATGAAGTGATGTGATCCCTGACCACTATACAGGAGAGTGAGAGAGCCACCTCTTCTTGGCCATAAGAGATCACTAAGAAGCCATGCCCTGAGTCTGGTACCCCAAAATAATTGGCAGGATTAATTCACACAACATGTTTCCCTTTTGTCTAATTAAGAAGGTTCTAAACCTAATAGAAACTACATAGAATAAGAACCAAGAAGAAGAAATGGTAATAACACCCACAAAAGTAGAACTACAAAAAAACAAGAACAACACCAACCAAGAAACACAAACACATACTTAATGTTCAGGTTATAGATAATAAACAAATAACGGAGATTTTAATAACAGGGATTAATGCTCTGCAAAAGGGCTGGAGTCCAGCTTCCAGCTCCTATGTCAGGAATATCTTAATTACATGTAACTCCAGATCTGTAGGTGAACAAAGCTCCTGTTATAAATGAATACCTCTATATGTATGTTACCGGGAGCACAAAAACACACAGGGGAAGGAAGAGTTACCCAGAAATACACTTAAGCTATTGGTCAAATAGTATTGTAAATAATATTGTTTCTGTGTGAGTATTTCAGGGCTGAGCAGCCGTGAACAAACAAGCTGCCTCTAACAACAACAGGGAGTATAGATTTTGCCTCCATGCCTATGAAAACTGCTGGGTCCAGGAATGTGTCAGGGGTGTCACTGAATCAAGGCTTAGAAAGACCATTTTGTGAAGCTGTAAAGATAAAACCTTGATTGTTTTACAGACCCTAAGATGTTAGAGGTGCCAGAGTCATGGGAAACTGACTGAAGGGAGAAACTAACAGTAAGTGGAACCAGCCAAAGGAAAGAAGGGTGTTTTAGCCAAAAAAGATTTAAAAAGTAAAAGATCTGAAGATTTTGACAATGAACATAGAAACAGAGTTTGAAGTCTGTCCAATTGGTTTTCAATCTTACTTTGGTTCAGTATTTCCTCATTATGTTCCCTTCTCTACATTTTGTAAATTTTATGTATATTCTCTGCCATTATATCTTGAAAGTATGTGATATGTTTTGGATTTAATTTTACAGAGAATTACAGTTAAGAGATTGCATGTGTAAACTGAGACTGTACTTTATTTTTCAGCCACCCAGACCCAAATAACCACACAGAAACTGTATTAATTACAACACTGTTTGGCTAATGGCTTACACATATTGCTAGCTTTCTCTTATATCTTAAAATAACCCATTTCTATTATTTTATATTTTACCATTTGGCTTGTGGTTTACTGGTATGGTTCTGGTATCTTTCACCTTTTGCAAGGTGTATCTGACTCTGACTTCTTTCCTCCTCTATCTCTGTTAAGATTTCCCATTTTCATATACTCTGCCCTGTCATAGGCCAATGAATTCTTCATTTAACCACTGATAATAAAACATATTTAGAACATACAGAGGAGAATTCCACATTATCTCCCCCTTTCTGACTAAATAAAAAGTCAGGTTTTAAATTTAACATGGTAAAATGACACATAACAAAACAGGTATTGAGCAAGAATTACAGTTACAAAATTTCTTTGTGAGTCTAAAGTTTTATATATAATATGTGTTCCGTCATGACTAAGGGAAACTATAACTATAAATTCTTCAACTCCATCAAAGACCCCAGAAGGATATAAAGTCACCCAAGTAAACAGGAGGTGCTTTATAGACAACTTACAAATCGCTATAATTGACATCTCACTGCCTAGACAGGCACACAAAGTTCTTTTGTAAAATTGGGGCATCCATCTTCAGCCTATAGGAACATAGTATCTGGCAGACTTTTCCATGAAGCAGGAAATCTGAAATACTGTTGTGCCTATATTGGCAGATTGCCAGTCACCTTCTTCGGTGACCTGCAGAATGTCTGGGAGTTTCTTCTGTGAAGCAGGAACGCCGGAGGACTATTCCTTGTTTAGGAAAGCACAGCAGTTATCTTTCTGTGGATACTGCCTCTCTTCTTCAGACAGCATAATGTCAAAGGCCTGGCTCTGCCTACTTTCCTCCTCTATCTCTGCCTGAATTTCCCTTCTTGCTATACTCGGCCCTGCCATAGGCCAAAGCAGCTTCTTTATTAACCAATGGTAATAAAACATATTCACGGCATACAGAGGGGAATACCACCTCATGCATGAATCTCAGAAGAGACTCTAAACTTTGGACTTTAAACATTATTGAGATTGTGATAGACTATGGGGACTTTGAATTTGGATTGAATACATATTTTCATTATGATATGGCTACAAGCCTTTGCAGGCCAGGGAGTAGAATGTGGTAGTTTGAAAGAAAATTGCCTCCAAAGGGTATGGAAATATTTAGAGATGTGGCTTTGTTGGAGTAGTTCGGATCATGTTAGAGTAAGGCTGTCACTGTGGAGGAGGCTTTGAGTTCCCTTATATGCTCCAGATATTGCCAATGTCTCAGGTCATTTCCTGATGCCTGTAAGACACAAGACTCTCAGCTACTACTGCAGGACCTTGTCTGCCTCCAGGCTTCCAAGTCCTACCATTATGATAATGGACTGAACCTCTGAATTGTAAGTGAGACATCCCTATTAAATATTTTGTGCATATGAGTTGCTGCAGTGATAATGTCTCGTCATAGCATAGACAACCTAACTAAGAGAGTTATCAGTGAGTTCACTGGGAATATTCACATATAATCTAATACAATATCATATCTGTCTTGGTCTCTGGGTTACCTCATTCAGTAGGATTTTTATTTTGTACTTACTTTCATTTACCTGTGAGTTTCATGATATTTTTCTCTTAAAGGCTGAATTCTTCAAACAAGGAAAAGTAAATGGAAGTTACCATGGGCACTCTTATTTGTGAGACAAAGCTGGGATAGCTGAACTGGGAGGAACAATATGTTAGGCAACACTGGATTACATAAATAAGATTTCAAACTAAGCTGCAGTTTTAAGACTTTGTACCAAATTTAACAAAATAATTAAGTATAAGTCATGAAGAAAATGAACAAAAGAGAAAGACCTTAATTTTTTCGAGGTATCAGTGATGGAAAAATAATAAGAATCAGTTCACAGTAGAGGGCTCATTAACAGGACAGTACAAATAAGAGTGAATGATAATTACTATTTCAAAACCCTTAAGTCACACTTGTGTAGTTCAAGGGTAGCATTTATGCAGTCTGTGCTGAAGGTCCACGGTTCAAGCTCAAATGAATCTTAAACTTTTCAAAGCTTTTCAGCATAAGAGTGTAGATCAGTGGCAGTATTCATGCCTAACATGTGGCTGCTTTTAAGTACAAACCCAGAAGTTCTGTGAACAAATAATTTGGCACACTAGTGCAATGAATGACTAGGTAAAAATCATCTCTAGCCAAGCCTAACAAACAGGAGTGTCTTACTCCTCACCTTACATCTATGGATTTTATGATTCTTACAAGCCTTTGAATGAATATTAAATTTGGATAAATTTAAGACATTGTATACTATATGTGTGTTTGGGTACTGGGCAACCCACTAAGGATGACATTTTTCTAGTTACATCTATTTAAATATGAGTACCACTATTTCATGCTTTTTTGAAATGTGAGTTATATTCCATTGTGTAAATGGACTGCTTATCCCTTGCCCATTTGGTGGGTACCTAGGCTGTTTCCTATTTCTAACAAAGATGAATGAAACAGCTGTCTATGAATAGGATGTAGAGCTTTTCTGGTATTTGGCCAAAAGTGTTACGCAAAGATAATAAAGTAGATACATTCCCAGCTTTCCCGCAGCCACCATCACTGCCTTCAACAGTGGCTATGTAAGTTTGCATTTCTACCAGCAATGAACAAGGAATTTTTCCTCTTCCATATCCTCACCACATTGTGTTGACAATTTTCTCATTATTCTTGGCCATTCTGATTCGTGGAAGATGAAATCTCGTAGTGGTTTTGATGTGCAAATCCCTGATGAATGAGGATGTGACCTTTTCTTTAAAGAAAGCCGGAATTTGAATGGTCACTAATGAGTCATTAGATAAAGCTATTTATGAATGAAAAACCAAGATAAGTAGGTGAAAGCCGTGGAAATGAGATGTAGGGAAGACAATGAAAAGATTAGTATTCAGAGAGAAACAATAGCAAATAGAGCATCAAAATATATCAGACATACATCACATGGGAACACTAAGCAATTTTATTTCCTAGCAATATATAAATGCAATACAATTTTGTGGTTTTTATCTTCAAAAATTAAGTCAAACTTCTTAATGATATACTTTTACATAAGAATTTAAAGATCCCATATAGTTGATAAGTGGGGAAAGGAAATTCATGAAGTTGAGGATCAGAATTTAGATAGGGAAAGAAAAAAAAAATATGGAGGTAGGAAAGGAGCGCCTACAAGTCATCCTAAACACAGATTTGAATATTGCCCTGAAAACCACCTGCCAAGCGCTCCTTGAGGCACTAATGATCTGTGTGCTCAGAGCGCCATCTAGCGTTCAACCAACGGGAAGGTAGATGGAAACCTACAAAAACTTCTAAAATGAATGCAGAGGGACCCAACATTATACAATGATTTTTGTTCTTTTCTCAAAGTTTTAAAGATTCATCTCAAAACCAAAACCTACTGTCTGATTTCTACAGGGGTTATCTATTGTATGTTCCCATGCAGAGACGCAAGGAGTACTTACGCAGGACCCTATTAGCTGTCACACCATACACAAATCAGTACAAAGGCTAAAGATCAATGTGAGTTCTTCAAGATTAATTGAATGAAAAAAAAATGGGCCAAGAGATATATTTTGCCATGTCAAAGACCTAGTGCAGACTCGACTGTATACCTAACTCATCTGATCATTGTTTATGTGATATTTATTCTTATTTCTGTATGGGTACATTTTCTTCCACATCCTTCTCACATCAGTTACAATAACAAAGAGAGTTTCAGTAGCTGAAGTTTTGTAGCTTGGTACTCGTTACACCACCCATGATATGTGAGATTGGCTGTCTATTTGTCTCAGACTCCAAGAAGAGGACACTGCTTCTGACAGCCCTAGATGCAGATGCCGCTCACAGTGTTGGCCATTAGCACTTTCAAATGACCAAGAAGCAATGTGCTGAATTTCAGGATGGATAGAAAACTGGGTCTGCTTAATGGGGACGACATCTGAATGGTAAAAGCACAGCAGGTAGATCCTGACTGCCTCTAAATATAAGAAGGACTGAGAAGTCCCTAGCTTCTTTTGTTCTGCAGGCTAGACAATCTCTTCCTCCTTAAGCAACTGCTGAAAATTACTTCCATGGTGATTGCTTTACAGTGTTTTAACCCATATCCCACTATTCCACTATTACAAATGGTCAGATTAATTTTCATAGTGCTGTTGAGCTTTTTGCTCCTTAACATTGTATTAACTGCCAGTAGGCTATTTATTTTCTACAATACATATAATTCTGTTTCTAAAATATATTTTTCCTCTCATATTTACTTACATACAGTGTTGCAAAAAGCCATGATTTTGAATTCTTGAACTTCAGTATTAGTGTTTATTTACTTCTGTTACATTACATTAAAATTTTGATACATCATTCATTTTATTGCTTAACTGTACTATTTTATTATTCATTTTCTATCTTTTCATTTCTATAATGTTTCTCTAGTCTAACTGTGACAACTTTAGTTAGTTGACAGAAAATCATGAAGTTCACCTTAAAGAGACAGGAGATATTTTCTTACAGAACTTCTTATACATACCATGGCATAGAAAAACCCCAAGTTAAAATGTGGAAGCACTTATACTGACTTCATATACTAACCAAATAATGAAAGTTATGAATGAGGACACTTTTTAAATATCTTGGTGGCAACGCCAGAGAAGCTATTTAGCGTACTAAAATTGTTCATGATAAATTGTAAATATGTTTGTGTTAAGAGGCATTGAAAATCTCCACATCCCTAAAATTCTGACCAATCATCCCTTTCAGTCAAAAGTTTTTACTATGAATCCATGGGCACATATTTGGCATGAATTGTAGAGCTTTCAAGATCAAACATTTATAGAATTCGTAACAAATCATCACTAAAAGCTAGTTTTTAATTAGAAAAATACATAATGACGAATTGAGAGTTACACATATAGTCATATATCTTTTGAATTTCACAAGCTCATTGATATATCCTGAACCTTACATTTTATTTAGTTAAAAGATTGTTTTTCAAATGAGTCCAATAACTTTTCCACCATGCTACTCTCAAAAGTTCTGTTTTACTAAGAACACAATACTGCTCAATCTATAACCCTGCTCACAGAAGCAATCATAGATTCATACTTGTCCAGTGCAGCACTGTTTATAAAATGCACACGTGGTACAAATAAAAAGTATTTTTTCCCTAGGACATTATTTATTTATTTATTTATTTATTTATTTATTTATTTATTTATTTATTTATTTATTTATTGAAGTCTTTTTTTTTAATTGAGAAAAGGAAAAAAAATGTTTCCACCTCCTCCCAGCCTCCCATTTCCCTCTATTTTTAAAAAACATAGATATTAAGACATTGTTACTCAGTATCTTGCCATAGGAGGTTTTCAAACGACTTCAATGTTTTTCCTTCCTCATATTCACTCCTCTCCCTTGACCTCCATTCCCCTCACCAGGTAAACCCAGTCTGCACCATTGATCTGTCACAGCCCCATACACCACTGTTTTCTGTAGTCTTCCTTCCCTTTCCTTCATCCCTTTAACAGCCTCCCATCCTTTGTTACCAGTTTCTGACCTAACACACATATCTGAAAATCATTTGTCAGTTGTGCCTTTGAATCCTTCTCCTGTTTCACACACAGTTTCACCAATTTGTAGTCAATAGCTTTGACGTTGCTTTATGGTGCACAGGTGTAGACGTTGTGACCTAATTTCCTCCAGCTCCCAAGTTACCTACGATTGCAGTCCTGCATTATCAGGTGCCACTGAGAATTTACCTTTCAAAATTTTATAGAATAAATAAGGGAGGTGAATACTAGGGTTTTAAAAATCAGTAAAATTACAGGATAATACCAAGGTCATGATAATCTATCTGAATGCAGAGGACTGTAGCACAGAGGTATGAAACTTGCCAAATCTAGAAACAGCCTCTGTTAAATCCCTAGAAACAGGATAAAAGTAAAAACTGAAAATTTTAGAAATCACCTATCATACAATTCCTTCTCTTATGCCCCCTCCCACACACACAACACACCACATGCAGGCATACAAAATCTACCTATTTCTCTGTTGTCTTGGGGAATAAAGGCAAATTTTTCTGTAAAATAATTTATGAAAAAAATTCTCAATACTTCTGATTCATGTAGTTACTATTCAACAACATATAATTAGGTCTTTTCACACAAATTAAAATTTTAAAATATACATTTGTTTGGAAGTATAGATTGGGAGTAGTCCAGTGGCCTAGCTTGAACGAAAACATAACTATAGCTGACATGACAAAGGAATTAGTGAGGTTTTTTTTTCTTTATATGATTAATTTTATTTTCTGCACGGACTATGTAGAATGTATAATTTACAATACATTTAAATCATGCTGTAGTGTTTGCTAAAGGGTGCAGTATGGGGAAATACTGGGATAATTGTTTAGAAAGTACTTAAAGTCTCAATACTGGTTTAAATTATCAAAAAAAAAAGTAAACGCCATTAAAATTTTTAGTGTTCTAGTGCATGAACTGGCTCTTTGGAGCCCATTTCTTATGAAGAGATACCTTGCTCAGCATAGATACAGGGGAGGAGGGTCTTGGTGATATGGGAGACTCTGTTGACTCCCCATGGGAGGCTTCACCCTCTCTGAGGAATAAATGCTGGGGGAAAAGGGAAGGGGAGAAAAGGAGGGAGAGGGAACTGGAATGAGTATGTAAAATAAGACTGCTTTAATTTTTTTTTTTAATATTTTCGGTGTTACACTTCATGTATTATTTTTTTTACTCCAACAGTGATTTAATTGCTTCTGGATGAAGTACTTCTTGAAAGGGTACTTTATGGTAGCTGTTATGGTTAGTTGTGGCGCTTACCTTTAAATTTTACTTTTAGACTGTTCTGATGACTAGCTTTAGAAATTTAGCAAATCGCCAAACATGCTTCATACAATTTATCGACGGAGGAAAGGGGTGACCCGCATTAAAGCTGTTCACAGCCTTTCCCTTTTATACGCTCCCCCGACACTAAAAGCCTACAGCAGAATCGGGCAGCCTGGGAAGACGGGCGACAGGAATTACATCACAAACACAAGCTGCGGACCAGCCTGTGAGAAAAGGAACCGTGAAAAACTACAAGGACCAAAGTTCCTTTCGGTTTGCAACTTCCCCCTAGCGCCTCACAGAAGCAACGAAACACCGGTTAAATTTCCCTGCCGACAGTCACATTGAACGCATTTCTTATGTTTTCAAATCTAGGAATTCATTGTCGTAATCATGAATTTGCAATTGTACGGATTTTATAACTTCTGCCTTGTTTTCTTAAGCATGTTTTCTTTAGATACAGAATTACAAATGCGTTCTAAAGAAAGTTTGGGTTTTATAAATAACAAAATGAAGCGTTCCGCGTTAATTATGGGGACAAAGAAGTCATTTATGTGTCAGTCAGCGTTTTAGGTATAATATGAATTTGTTGCCTTAAATTTTCAGCAAGTTTTAGGCTTTTTAAACGTTAATTTAGATGTGATTTCTTAAACACAGTGTAAATGTCTAACACACAAATTGCTTTGGATTCTGCTGTTCTGTTGTAATTCTACCAGTGTATCTCTAACAGAAAAGGTAAAATTGCTCATTATGATAAAAAAGAAACTTCAACATAGTCTTCTTACAAAGATGGATGTCATGTCAGAGTACATCATAGTTTCTTGGGAGTTCATTTATAGCCAAGTGGCAGGTGAACGGCCAGTGGATGGGAAATTATTGAGCACTAAGAAAGATTCTGTCTCAAGAAGGATCAGAGTGATGAGACACCATCTTGAAAATGACAAAGGGATGAGAAACATCCTCAGATATTCAGGCTGGTGGATTCTTGCACAAACGTGGTTCTTGTTAAGACAGAATTTTATGTGAAAGGGTACAGATGCCCTAAAATAAGGTTTTATAATCCAGAATGAAATTCAGTTAAGGAAAGAAAGAATGTCATTTTCAGGAGGCTTTGCTGTGAGGATTTTTGTTGTTGTTGTTATTTTTGCAATTTTTGTTGTACTTGTTCTACATTACACTTTCAGGTATCAATCACTAGAACTTTATACATGGTTGTCAAGTGCTCTAGTGGTGTTTGACAATCTCATTCCAATAATTCAATTAATTTTTATTAAACCGTTCCTCTATCAACTATAACATCCATTTCCAATAAACAGCAGTAATAGTTTTCATAAATGCTCTAATCACATGACGGTTGTGTCCAATTTGATATATTTTACTCTGGTTCTCAACATCAGCATAGAAACATGAAATTAAAATCAGGATTCCTTGAACATTCCCTTTCACTGCAATTTCTAAAACAGGTGCTCTACTCATGATGGGAAAATATGTTGAAATCAAATAAGTGGCCAAATGTAAGATCCAAGGGAATTGTCGAGGTTGGTGAAAAAAGGCTCTCCCCATCCCTATAAAATGGGTTGACAGCTAAATCTATATATGTCATAACTCATTTTCATGTTGTCTATAAGTAATGGACAGGAGAGAGATTTAGAATCCCTCACAAGTTGCCTAAATTGTCAACAATTCATTTGACATCTCTATCTGTGTACTGTGCTTTTTCTATATTCATCTGACATCTCTATCTGTGTACTGTGCTTTTTCTATATTCATCTGACATCTCTATCTGTGTACTGTGCTTTTTCTATATTCATTTGACATCTCTATCTGTGTACTGTGCTTTTTCTATATTCATTTGACATCTCTATCTGTGTACTGTGCTTTTTCTATACGCTGTCACTTATCTCTCCCTAAACAAAATAATTGTAGGACGTGGTTCACATATCATTTTTGCGTAGTTGTGTGTCTTGTCACCAAATGATGAAAGAACTCCCCTTATCAACTGAAAATATTACATATCTCTGGCCCCTTCCCCTCAACCCTCCACTTGTGGAAATAACTGTCTACAACACCTTCTCAAGGTGATAGAGGCTTTCGGAACATGCTTTGCTCTTATGGAGGCTGGTAATTAATATTGGCCTCAATAAACCTGCCATTGCTCTGGAGGTTTTTCAGCAGTTCAAACCACTGAATACTCTCCAAGAGAGCCTGTGTTTAATTTGCAGCACCCATATTTCTGCTGACAATGTTCCCAGGCCCAAAGAATCAGAGGTAATCTTCTGCCCTCCTCCCAATCTGCAGATAATGAGTTTCACATACAGTTATTCAAACACTGTAAAGATAAAGATTTTTAAAATCTCTCTTTAGAATTTGTATTTTTTTAATTTTTCTGGACACAGTTTCTCAAAAACTATGGAGCCAGTCCTGGAACTCATTCTATAGACTAGGGTGGCCTTGAACTCACAGAGATTGTCCATTCTCTCCCTCCCCCGTGCTGGGATCAAAGGTATGTGCCACCACTGCCCAGCAGCTGTTGGCATATTTTTTTAACATAAATTAGGTCTAAACAGAATAATTCCTGCCAGTAAAACTGAGACCGATGGTGGCATTTATTATCACTCAATAAATCCTGACATTGTACAAACTACAAACATATCTATCTCTCACTTTAGTTATGTGTTAATGACACAGAAGAATTCCTGGCAATACAAGATCCCCCTGCTACATGGCTCTCTCCAATTTTGCCTAAGGAAATTAATCCCGCTTTAGCATTAGAAACACCATTGACATTCTCTGAAGAAGATGTTGAGAAATAAAGTGAAGATGACCTTAGAGATGTTTGCAGACAAGCCATCTCGTTTATTCACTCTAGCCTCATTTATATGAGGTATATAGGTTTGACTCGTGAGGAATTTCCAAATTCATATAAAGAGACAAACTGAAGAATAGGTATGAGACTGACTTTTAAGAAAACTTTATACAAGTACTGCAACCTTCTGATGCTCTCATGTTGAAATAAATTTTGAAGCAAAGCATGAATATGATTTTCCCAAGACAGTTTTGTATTTTATAGATTAATATGTTCCCACCTGAATTTCTGTTCATTTGTAGATCATTCCTACCCTGTTGCCAATAATCACTATGTATTTTGTTTCCTAATGCTACAGCATTGATACTTATGCAGTGACAACATCTACAGACACCTTTGAAATTTAGATGGCACTTTGACCCTGAGGGTAGCCACTACGTCCAGACTCTTCTGTAGCATGTGATGTAGAGTCATGGAAATATATGCCTTATCACATTAAAAGTAATACTGAGAAAATGGAGCAGTATTGATCTTGAGACTAGGAGTGAGCGAAGCAACTGACTTTTACAGCAAACAGCACTTTGGTTGCTGAACCCCTGAAGCGGGTTGCTTTTTAAGACATCCCCTCACGGTGAGAGTCACCACATTTATTTACCTCAGCCTCCAAAGAGGGGCAGTGCATCTGGCAATGTTAATTGCAGAAACCTCACTCAGTGTTGGCCATTACTACAAACAATCCCCAGGAAATATGTTAGCTTCATTATGGCTGACCAACTAGCTCTGTACTAGGGGTAGAACTTGTGAATGGTAGGAGGACAGCGGGCCTAGCAGGTAGATCATCCTTGCCGCTGGATGCAGGTAGAGCTGAGAAGTAAGTCATCATGAACACAGCTGTTCCCTACATAGATTTCTTTAGTTCTGCACATTTGACTGGTCTTTTCAGCCTTACATCAACCGCTCTTCAATTACTCTACTCTCAGTCATTTTATTGTGGAAAACTATTAAAATTCAGAATCATTATTGAAATGTATATGTTTATTCTGATAATTTTGCTAACCTTCCAATGTTAGGTGTTTTCTCTTCCATTTCTTGTAAAAAAAAAAAAGTATCCTTCAATATATGTGTCAGTGTGGATGCATGCATGCCACATCATGTGTTTGGAGGTTAGAGGTCAACTGTAGTGGACGTGGTTCTGTCCTTCCACCTTATTGGCAAGTGAAAATCTCCTTGTTGGTGAACACACAACTGACTTTCGCCCCAATCTGCACTTTCAGATATGGGCATGTACGTGCTTATTTAGACACGTGTAGTACCAGAAACCTCCTCATTCCTCCATTATCAGTCTTCACTTTTTGAGAAAATACAAGCTTATTTTAGTTCTTTTGATTCTCAGAAATTGAAGATAAGAATATATGAATGAAAATGAGCAAGGCAATTCTGGTATAACTTCCTTGTCTTAAATGCATATTGCAGAAAGCTTTATCTAGTTAATCTTTTGATAATCAGTGATTCCTGTCTTTACAGTTGAAATATTTTTCTGTGCTTTCTCTTCAATATGAAAGATTTTCATGTATCTACATTGTCTTAGTCTGAAAACTAACTCAGTGCTCTTTTAAAGTTATATTTGTTATTATTATTATTATTAATTTTATTTCAATGCTACTACTCTTGTTTTGTGATTTTCCATCAAACTAATTCAATATCAGACTTCTGGTTCAGTGTCAATCTCCATACTCTCAAACATGCATCATAAAACACCATTTAAATATTATCCAAATTTCAAAGAGCTCTTTCCCTTTTGCTTTTAAACAGTTATTGAAGTAGCAGCTCTACATATCCTGACTTAATGTGGGTTATCATGTTGGGAGCATAACATGAAGGTCCTTGTGCCCACAGATCTCCAGAGAAACCAGCAATGTTAAAGGGTGAAAAATCTGTTCTTCCATCCAAAAACCTGAGATTTGGAAATAAATAACTGCCTCATGGTCTGCATTTTCTGTGAGGCTAGGATATACTAAGCTCTTACAACCAAGACCAGAGGTAACTAGTAATCTAAATGACCCGTATAGGCAGAGGCTCCCTCAGCTCCCACAACCAGAAGACTAATAGCCCAAATGGCCTCTATTTTATCAGTATGACTGAGTCCAGGCCACACCTTAGGACCTTAATCTACTAAAGGTAGCCTATCTCTAAAACTCAGCTTCTTGGAGAAAATGGCATGTAGTCTGAGCTCAGGCTCAATGTGATTGTACTTATATTTGCATTGGGGCTGTATTACACCATGAATTTCTTTTTTCAAATTGCACCTGGCCTAAATACATTGGTAATAAATTGCCCATTAGATTCCCCCAAATCCGATCCTAATTGAACAAGTCAATGGGCACCTAGTTTCATTCTTATCTCTTCACCAGGTTCGCTTCCCTGTAGGGAAACCAGCAGGGACCCTTCACTATTACTTTGTCATATCTCTGATCCTTGTTCCCTAAATGGTCCTTTCACTTCTCTGGTTCTCTAGTACTAAAAGTTCTGGAGGAACTTTATTTTTTCCCTTTTCCTAGGAAAGTATGAACCAAACTTTATAATTCAAAGTTCAATTTTTTTCAGCTTCAAGTGTTTATCTGCTAGGTAGTTCAAGAATTGTGGGCCACAGGTCTTCATGAGCTGGATCAGAACAACAATGGTAGATCACTTGTGAACAAGAGAGTCTGAGAGAGGACAAAGTCATCTCATTAAAGAGTCATCAACCAATGCAGGCTTTGAAGAAGAGAGTTAATCCTTAATCTTCCAGATCTTTGCTCATGGTAAACTCATGGGAGAATATGTAACTTCGAAGTAATTGTTGTTTTTTAAAAAAATGATGCAAGATCCCCGTGGCAGTAGGCAACAGAAATGCTGTAGGTCCCAAATGGTGGTGGCGGGCCATGTGGCGGCAGACAGCGGGCCCTGGGAACAGCCAGTCCCAGGCAGAGATGGCTGCCGGTCTCAGAGCAGTGGTGGCGGGCCATGTGGCGGCAGACAGCGGGCCCCAGGCAGAGACAGCTGCTGGTCCCTGAGCAGTGGCTGGTCCCAGGCAGGGAGACACATGGAGGGCGGGCAGAAGACAGAAACATGGATAGACAGGACATGCAGGGTGAGGCTGAATGTTTATTCAGGGGGTTATGGAGGAGGAAGAGTGAAGGGGGGGGGCAGAGGGAGAGAGAGAGAGAGAGAGAGAGAGAGAGAGAGAGAGAGAGAGAGAGAGAGAGAGAGAGAGAGAGAGAGGAGGAGGAGGAGGAGGAGGAGGAGGAGGAGGAGGAGGAGGAGGAGGAGGAGGAGGAGGAGGAGAAAGAGACAGAGAAGGGGGGAAGCAGAGAAGTGGGGAGAGAGGCAGAAGCGAAGCTGCCTCTCTGAGAGGAAGATGGAAAAGAGAACTCAGGCAGGAAACTGGAGATCAGCCTGCCTCAGTGGATGGGGGAGGGAGCAGAGTGGGAGTGGGCGTGGCTTGTCTCTTAAAGAGACAGAAAACCATAACAGTAATGATTGTTGTAATATTTTGAAGTATTTTTATTTTACCTCATATTTCTGTGTTAGAGTTGAAATGTTACAGCAGTGTTAGAGAAGGCAAGAGAAAGGGTAGAAATCAACAGACAAATCACTAAGACCTGCTAGCCTGATTATTTGTTCTATTCTTTGTCTATAAATTTATATCCTTTTAACCATGATAACTATGTAAGAGAATTATATACTAATGGTGAGAGAAAAGAAACATAAGGCAAAGGAAGTTGCAATGGAAACTCTCCCTTGCACCAATTGTTCCTGTCATTGGAATGTTGCATTTTTGCTGCTTTCTTCTCATTGACAGGCTTATACTGCAGTGGACCGTTATGGATATTTCCATGACAACTATGATTTTTACTTTACTACAATACTGAGATTATTTCACATGTCTATTTTTGTCAACATTTTTATACCTAACCACAATTATTATGTGCTATATCACATTCCATCCATACATGAAACAATTAAAGGATGGAATTCCAGCTTTAACAAGAACACAGGGGTATTAGACAATGCATGCTTTACAATAAAACCTAGACACTATTTATCAAACACATTTAGGGAGTATTTTCATTTTTCATTGTAGAAAGGACAACCAGATATCTACCATTGAAGAAATGAAAGAAGACAGAATACTTCAACTTTCTCAAGCAATTTCCCTTATTAAAAGTTTTTTGAAATTTACTGACATTGTCTTAATGTAGAAGTGTTCTGCTTGTATGTGTATTTGTGGATCATATATGGAGGTGGTGTCCATAGAAGTCATAAAAAAACAGTTATATCCTTGTAACAAAGAGGTGTAAGGCATGATGTGGGTGCTGGGAATTGAACCCAAGTCCTCTGCAAAAATAATAAATTCTCTGAGTCATGGATCTTAAATGGATGCTGCTCAGTCATCCACAAGTCACTTTCTTCACAGAACTTTTATGTATTTATTTATATTGCAATGCACTCTTGACAAATTGAGCAACAGCAAGCATAAACACTGTCTTAAAAGCTTCTGGACTTTGGTGAGCACTACCTTAGCATCAATAAAATGAAATAATAGTCCCAAGGAGCTGCAATGGTTTTCTAAGACAATTCAAAGAAAAACAAATGATAAAGAGAGTGTTTTTGAGATACCCATTTCTAGATGTTTTAACTTACAAAATTAGTTTGAGAATGTATCTGAGATCTTTTTTTTTCTTTTCCCATTGCAACAGCACAAATTTCCTTCTTATGTATTCTACAATAAAATATCAACAATTTTCTGAATTTCACTCACATCCATGATTTATGGTACTCACTAAGAAGTGCCAAATATTTATAATTTGAAATATAAGTAAAAATTGGGCAGAGTGAATGACTTTTTTTTAAGACTGAGTAATCAAACACTTCACATAGTAAGAGATTCTTATTTTTTTCTTTTTTTTTTTTTTTTTTGAGACAGCATTTCTCTGTACTATAACAGACTGTATAATAAAACAGTCCTGGAGCTCACTTTGTACACCAGGCTAGTGTAGAGATTCTCCTACCTCTACCTCCTGATTGCTGGAATTAAAGGTCTGTGCAACTATACCCAGCCAAGTCAGAGAAACTTAACAATTGCTTTCCAGAAAATTGAAGGAGAAAATCTGATTGTCATATAATAAATGATTAAAGTAATTTTAATAATACGATACAGCATAGTCTTTGCCCCATAAATTGAATGATGACAAGAGTAATTGATTTACAATGCTATAAGAAACTTTCAATTAACTGTTTGAGATATGGAAACTTTTTCTTAGAATTTATATCTGTAATTTGTTTATTACAAGTAAAATACTCTGCAATGAACTTTCAGTCTAGTATTATGCATGTTAAAAAACAAAATATTACAGGTTATCTCCAAGATTTTAAAATAGTCAAATGTCCTCATAACTATAGTTACTTAAATATAAGAGCATTAATATGCACACTCGACTAGTTTCTTTTTCAGGGTAAATAATTTAACATTGGCACCCACTGCAATTATTTATTTTAAAGGTTATTGGTTATCATAGTTCCTACTGCAGTTTCAGATCTAAAAGACTCTGAACTGTAGTTCAGTGTGATGGAAATCTAGGAGAGGTGGTATTAATGCTAAGTGTTAAGATCCAAAAGTTTTTAGGTAATTGAGAATGTTAAACCAATAAGGGAAATTGAGCTCTGTCTATTCCTTCTTCTATTATTATTCGTCATGACTGCTAGGCTGTGACATATTTGGCAACTGCACGTAGTTCACATTGGTGTGCTGCCTAGACACAGACTCAATGGTATCAAACAACAACACAATGAAATGTTTAATGCTAGGAGACAAAATCCATCTTTTGTAAATTAAAATAACCACCTTGGATATTTTATTACAAAAAATGCCCCATCATCTATCCCACCACATAATATTCTAGTTTCATTTAAGTTAAGCTCTTAAATTCTACCTGACACAAATTCAGCTTCATCACTTGTTGTTAGCAAGTGAATTTATAATCATATTCATCATTTATTAGACATTTGATCTGCTATGAAATTCCTTATACTGAAAGGCTTGAACATCAGATATTTTCATCATAAGTTATTAAAAGATAAAATACTAAGAACCAGGTGCCAAGGAAGTGAATTCTTGATATAGGCCTTATTCCTGGCAGGCAGACTACTGCCCTTTAGCTAGCTTCTCACATGAGAGGAAAACAGATTCATCTTTCCATCATTACATCCTCATAAAGCCAATCATTCTGTTAAGTGGAGCATAAAGATATGGCTAACAATCCTATTGACCCTATTAAACTCCCAAATGCTCTCTCACAGCTATAATATTACTGGGAGGTAAGGATTCTATTTAATATTTTATAAGGAACAATTCAGTACTCTGTATCAAATGCATATATAATGTCTAAGAAATAGTAAAAGCATATAAAAAATTTATTAAAATTAAAATTATTTAGATAATTATAAGAGCATTATATAATATAAAATGTGCACATTAGCAGATAGTTTTTTTATTTAACAAACTTAAGAATTCTTAAGAATATGAACAATAATAAAGAAGAAAAGCAAGTCATCTTTCCCACTTCTCTACCACTTACTCATTCATCTTAGGAGCATCTGGAGCTGCTGTATCATGGATTATTCACTTTTGTTCAAACAGCTTGACTTGCAAACGTTCGCTGGCTGTTGAATTGTTGCTCAAGTTCAAGGCCCTTGGCTTTGTTATATCACAATGCTGGATCCCCACTGACATTCCTCTCCAATAGCCTGCAGTATGTCATGGATTATGGTGATCCTGTAGCTAAAGACAGGGCAGATGTTGAGGTGTGCTTACTTCAAGTTCTGGATCTGTGCCTGGGTGGTAGATGAGTTGGTCAGTCCAGGTCACTGGGACCACTCCTCTCAGTTGAGGGACAGAGCCAACTCTCCAGGAACATGGTGAGGGTTGGGATGAGCATTCCCAAGTGTAGGGGGCTAGCTCTCCTACTAGGGGGTGGGGCCAGGTGCAGGGGTCCATTATCTCAGGGTTGGGAAGTTCAGGGTCAGCTCTTCTAAGGTGAGGTACAGGTTGTTGTTCTTTTTTTAAAAAATGCTTCAAGATCCCCAGTGGCAGTAGGCAACAGAAATGCTGTAGGTCCCAAATGGTGGTGGCAGGCCATGTGGTGGCAGGCAGCGGGCTCTGGGAGCAGCCAGTCCCAGGCATAAATGGCTGCTGGTCTCAGAGCAGTGGTGGCGGGCCATGTGGCAGCAGGCAGTGGGCCCCAGGCAGAGATGGCTGCTGGTCCCCAAGCAGTGGCTGGTCCCAGGCAGGGAGACACATGGCGGGCGGGCAGAAGACAGAAACATGGATAGACACGACATGCAGGGTAAGGTTGAAGTTTATTCTGGGGGTTATGGAGGAGGAAGAGTGAAGGGGGGACAGAGAGAGGGAGGGAGGGAGAGAGAGAGAGAGAGAGAGAGAGAGAGAGAGAGAGAGAGAGAGAGAGAGAGAGAGGAGAAAGAGGCAGAGAAGGGGGAAAGCAGAGAAATGGGGAGAGAGGCAGAAGCGAAGCTGCCTCTCTGAGAGGAAGATGGAAAAGAGAGAGAACTCAGGCAGGAAGCTGAAGATCAGCCTGCCTCAGCAGATGGGGGAGGGAGTGGGCGTGGCTTGTCTCTTAAAGGGACCAATACCATAACACAGGTCATTCTGGGCAAGTGCACGGTGGGGGTCGTGGTACTTCATCATAAGGTTTGAAAAATGGTTCAACACATGGTTTACAAGGGCTCCTCTGGTAACACAGACAAAGGACATCCATAAGTTAGAAGTTTTTTGCTGAGTGGTAGAGGTTGAAGTCTCCCCATTGCCTGGAAACTTAACTCAATAGCTCAGCATCAAGGGGCTCCCTCCCTCCAACAGAACTTCCTGCCTTGACAAACCCTTATCTGGAGAATGCCCCACTGAAAGCTTATCTTATCTGAAAGCTGTCTCTAAACAAGAGACCTGATTTATCTTTAGTTTGGGTCTTGGAACAGATTCCTGATAAGAATGACTTGTGCCTGAGAGCTCTGCCAGAAGAACCTACTGTGGCGTACAAAGCCTTGTGATAATAGTAGTGCTTCACTTAATGCAAGCTAGGGTTTCTCCCTAGGATACCCAATCCTGTATATTCCTTATATCTGGAATAAAGTTATACTGATTCATTAAAGTCTGTCTCCTGGCAGGCTGTCTCCATTAGTATCTACAGCCAATTTGAACCCTGTTTCCTGCTTCTGCTCCATTCAACACCCCCAACATGAACCAAGGCAGCCAATGATCTGGAGGAAAAAGCAGAGCCACAGCCACCCAGACTCCATCTGCTACAGAAACACAGACCCAGATATGGCCATTGGCAGCATTGTTTAGGGCCTGTTTTCATCACGGCCCCTGGTAACACCACAAAACTTTGAGAACCTGATGGCTCCAGCAACAACGTGGTGGTTCCCATAGAAGCCATTCTTCATGTAATTATGGGTGTGGCTTCTATTTTGGAAAGAAAACAACTTTTGCCTATTGTTACTTCCATTTTTTGCTTCAATGTCAACAGAAATGGGTCTTGTTTTATCATTACAGAGAATTTTTACCTTTGGTATTTTTAATGGTTACTTGACCTATTTGTAGTAAGGAGCAGTGTGCTGCACTCCTGCCCAGCTCTGCATGGCTAGCTTTACCTGAAATCATTACAAAGAAACTGTATTCTTTTAAACACTGCCTGGCCCATTAGTTCCAGCCTCTTATTGGCTAACTCTCACATCTTGATTAACCCATATCTGATAATCTGCGTAGCACCACGAGTTGGTAGCTTACCAGGAAAGATCTTAACCTGCATCTGTCTCGGAGAGGAGAATCATGGCGACTGCCTGACTCGGCTTCTTTTTCCCAGCATTCTGTTCTGTCTACTCCACCTACCTAATTTTCTGTCCTATTAAAGGGCCAAGGCAGTTTCTTTATTAAGCAATGAAATCAACACAAAACAGAAGACTCTCCCACATCACCTATTGATTAGTGTTGATCTTGAGTCTTTTCTGGTTTGAAACAAGAGTTTCTATTACAGAATTTTACAGTAGTTTTTTTTTAATTTCAGTTTTATTATCATCATCATCTAAAACCACTTTTACATTTTCAGTAGAAACTTTTAGCCTCTTTTGAGTATACAACATTTTACAAATAAACTTAAGATTTTTTGTACCCTTTTTATCTTATTCTTCTAATTCTGAATTTTATTTCATAACAACTAGGTGCTGTCTAAAATAGTGCACAGGTCCTGGGCAAGTCTTCAGCCTGAGGTTTGCAAGGAGTGCAATGTCAAAGCATCCAAGAGAAAAATAATTGTAGACATTTTCATATTTGCAAGAGTTATTATGACTAAAATTTCTTCATAACTCATTGTCTCAGCCTCAACAAAATATGGTTTATCTTTTTTCATGAATCCTAAACTGATCCTTCTTGAGAATAAGTGGTACTTATTTTCATCATTATCACCTTATAGTGATAATCTTTACTGTCCTTGTGTTTATAAACAAAGAAGTTTCAAATCTCAGGGAATCATGTCTTTGGCTAAATAGCCTTCCCTAAACTAGACAAATATATTTCAGTATGAAGGAAGGATGAAGGAGTTAATTGTCAGATGCTCTTCAGAACAGACACACAGAATGACAGAGGGCTTTGCCTTATTTATTTTAATTATATATTGATACTTTTTTAAAAAATCTGTTAAATTGGAAAATATCAGAATCCTGATAATCATATATTCTTTATAGATTACTTTAGTTCTCAATGGTTTACTCACCAAATCTTATATATCAAATATAAGGATTTAAATACCTAGGAATTAACAAGGTAGGCTCATTTTTTCTTTGACCACCAATCACTACCATGTTTACTAATTTGAGATATGCTTTTATTATTTTCTAATATGTATTGATTAATTTCTTTAAGCTGGTTGTGGTTTGCATGCCAGAAACCCTTTATGGACACCAGAAGAAACTTAAGAGACTCCGTTTGCTCCTTTCTTTATTTAAGACCTGTAGTTGAAATGAGATAATATAAGAAAGATTCTTAGATGCAAGCTATTTTCCTTCCTAATCATCTTACTAGATGCATTTAAGATATTTTATATCACTTCTTATCTTTCAAAATGCCCTCATGCCCATGTGAATGTGTATATGTACGTGCATTTGTCTTTGAGAACTTTCTCATCAGTTATCTGTAATGCTTTAACTTTACTGCTATTTCCTTTATATATTTTCTTTGTAAATTAACATTAATGAATACAAAACCTTCAAGTGATCATAATTACTGGTAAATTAAAGTCATATAATCACAGGGTAGTCTAATGGGAATTTTAAGCAAGCATGCCCTGAGTATCAGTGGACTGAAACTAACTGGAAGTTCACAGCAGGAGGCTAAAGTGCCCTAACAGAATTCTTTGATTCCATTAGGTGTGGGTGGTAACCATTATATTTAATGTCAGATGAAAAGAAGACAGTGCAGTATATTTAACCTATAGGAAACATCAATGTCCACATACGCGGTGACACTCTACCTCCAACAAGATCACACCTACTCCATCAAGGCCAAGTCTCCTAAGAGTGACACTCTCTGTGGTGTTCTGGGGACCAATTACTTTCTAACTGCCACATTCCTCTCCCTGGGTCTCCTGGGAGTTGTCAAATATCAATAGCCTCTCAGCTATTGGTGGAGCTTTTTTCTGTAGATGCTGGGATGTTTTCTGGCTAACAGATACATAGGTCCTGTGAACATTATAATAATAGTCATAGCTTCATATTGCAATGCCTTGTTGGGTGCACAAGGCATTGTTTAATATTTTGCTATTCACTGATACATAGAGCAATCGAGGGAAACACTGGCTTTCTTAGTAACAAAACCATTAAATCTTGCTGAGAATTTGCTGCCAGGTATCTTCTCACAATTTTCACAAGAGAACTCTACTAAATTGTAGTTTCCCTGGCTTTTCTCATGTTAGGAATAATATTTGAAAGGTATACTTTCACTGCAAGATGACAGAAGCATGTTTTCAGCATACTTTGGAATTCTTAGAATCTAGCATAAGCTCAAGGGGGACTGTCTTGTATAGCAGGAGCACAGCAGGCTTCAGGGAGCGCATCCCCCTTTTCACAGTATCTCACAAGTTGAGATAGGAGCATCCTTCTCTGCTCATTCCTACCATGCAGCAAATTCCACCACACTGGGACAGCTTCTGTTAGTGCTGTCCTGAGATAGGGAGCTGGGCACGCAAGCAAAGGAGCTGAGACAGCTGCCCTCCTGCTGTAAGTGTAGATTGTAAGAGCTTGTTCACCTCTGACCTAGGGGAATAGCAGCTGTTCTTTACTCAGCTGCTATGGTAACTACTGTTTCTCATTCCTTCCCCTATTTCCACAGGCGCAGCACAATGCGAATCCTAGAGGCTTTCTCCCTACAAGCATTAGGTGGAGGAGGGGAGATGAATAAAGCAAAGACTAGGGCATTGTTTGCTCTATCTATCAGCAAGGGAAGAGTCTCTAGAAGAGTCCCGGTGTATTTCTTTCTCCTTCCTCAAACTGGACTAGTAAACCTTGTTGGGGACTTTTCTTCCAATGGAGTGCCTTACATTTGTTTGTAGTATTCGAAATTACTAAAGGAAAATATAAATTTTCTTTTAAAGCCATATTTTTAATATCGCAGATCTGTCCCTTCTATGATGTTATAATGTACATTGTCGATTTTCAAATTCCAAAGTACATTTGTCAAATCAATATGGATTTTCTTTTCCCATGTAGTCTTTGGCCTGCAGACAGGGATGTTATTAGATCAACATCACAGTTACATTTATTGGAAGAATGTAATGTATGCATATATAAAATTTAAAAGTTTATTTAGATTTTTCTCATTTGTTTGTTTGAATGTTCAGTAGGGATCTAATTTACCAAGGCATAAAAGTGAATAGCAGAGCAGGAGAGATGGTTTAACTGTTAACAGCAAATGCTGTTCTGCAAGAGGGCTGGAGTCCAGCTCCCAGCTCCCGTGTCAGGAATGTCATAACTACATGTAACTCCAGAGTTAAGGAAAAATAGGTTTGATCAAGGAAAACCACCTGAGAAATCTCTGGTAGGAACAGATGGCCCAGATGTCAGAGTTCTACATCCAGAACAGTTTCAAGACTGCTGCCTGAGATGATCAAGCCTCACAGGATACGCCAATCATGACTTGATGATAATTATAAATTTTCTTTAGGCCTTCATAAGATTATTACCACCCCCAACCAGCAGGAAGTAGCCTGAAAAACTATGCCCACATTCCCAAAAAATGGACTCTGGATATTCTCCTTTGGCTAGAATGTTGGTTACAAGTTGCTATGGATAATGATCAGGAGAAAAGCTAAACAAAGAATATTAGATTCAGAGTTCTTGTTCCTTAAAAAAAGGGGGGGTATGTGTGCTGCAAGACAATTCATATATGCATCTATATTAGGAGTCGAATACTCTTTGTGCTTTCATATTAGCCCTAAATGTTCCTTAATTTTCCTGTCTTTCCTGTATTCCCTTTTCTACCCACTTCTACCCCGACACTCCCAATTTGTTCCTCCCTTCTCAGCCCCTATTCTGATGTGGGATTTCCCTCTATATGCTGTGATTACCATTGATAAATAAAGAGACTGTGTTGGGTCTACAGCAGAGCTTTAGTGGAAAAGAGATAGGCAGGGAAAACTATGCTGAATGCTGGGAGAAAGAAGGGCAGAGTCAGAGAGAAGCCGTGTAGCCTGCCATAGACAAATGCTGGGAACTTTACCTGGTGAGCCATAGCCATGTGGGAATACATATGGAGATGGGTTAAATTCATATAAAGAGTTATCCAATAAGAAGCTAGAGCTAATAGGCCAGGCAGTGATTTAATTAATATAGTTTCTGTGTAATTATATTGGTTCTGGGTGGCTGGAATGAACAAGAGGTCTGCTACAACACTATCCCATCAATCCATATGAAACTATTTTAACTTCCTTTCCTATGGAGACCTGTCACACATAGTCCCTTATTCTAAACTGAATGTCTGTGCTTCTACAGATTGTAGTGTTGCTATTTTGGTGGTTTGAAAGAAAATTGCACCTCAAATAGAGTGGCTCTGTTAATAGGTGTGGCCTTGTTGGAATAAGTGTGGTTCTTTTGGAGGAAGTATGTCACTGAAGAGGTTGGCTTTGAGGTCACATTTATGCTTAAGATACCACTCAATGTCTCAGACCATTTCCCATTCCCTGCAGAATGTACAACTCTCAGCTACCTCTCCAGCACAATGTTGCTTGTACTCTACCATGTCCTACTACAATGATAATAGACTGATCTTTGAGTTGCGAGCCAATTATGTGTTTTCCTTATAAGGGTTGTCATTGGCATGGGGTCTCTTCAGGGCAACAGAAACCCTAACTAACACAGAAGTTGTTGCCAGAAGCTTAGATATTGCTGTGATAGGCTTGACCATGCTTTTTCTTCAAGGAATATAGACCCTGGGACTGAGGATTAGAAAAAAAAATTATTCAATGCTTTAAGTGCTACTTAATGGACCATACTAGTAGGAATATGGAAGACAGTGGTGCTAAGATTTATTTGAACTCTAGGGGGCTGATTCTAGGGTGTTCAAATGAGAAGAATTTTATTATGCTTCCTAGAGTCATTCTTGTGATATTTTGGTGACGAAAGTGACTGTCTATTGTCCTAGTAAAGACTCTGGTATATGATTTATAACTGGTAATGCTAATGAAGATATATAGTGAGAATGCACAGGCTGAGAAAAAAAGGGGTACTACAGAGTGAAGTAAACACAGATCCCATGTTCAAGAATAGATAAATGGATTAAGAAATAGAATAAAGGGAGTGGTGACCTCAGGGCAAGGTCCACCAACCGAAGTTTTCAACTTGTGAAAAGGAATTAAAGAATATCTTAAAGCAAAATGTAGTATTACGTGTCCTAAATCCCAACACTCAGAAGGTAGAGGCTGGCAGTTCTCTGTGTTTGAGAGTAGTTTGATCTTCTGAGAGCATTCACGAACAGCCAAACTCAGGCAGTGAAGTAAAAACTGCAGAAAACAGAAAGATAGTGAAGATGTAATTGAATGATGGAGCCATGTTCCATCCTCAGCAAGCAGCAGAAATTGGGAGGTTTGGCCACATGGTTCCAACTTTAGAGTCAAGGACTGAAAAAAAAAAACCCATAAAACCATGGCTATGGAATATGCCTTCCTGCCTACGGGGAAAATACTGAAGCCAGGCATATTCAGGGTTGTTTATGAGTGGAGGACTAGAGAGATCTTTTCATGAATCTGTGAAAATGAAGCCTGAATTGCCTTGCACACCACAAAATGTTAGAGATCCCAGAACCATGGGATACTGGTTCTGTAGAACTACTATCAAGGATTGAAACCAGCCCAGAAAAGAAGGATATTGTTGGCACAGCCCATCACTCATAGATCACAAAACCAAGACGTGCATAGATCCCATAGGGCTTGAGGACCATGGGTGGCTGTGTAAGTTGCATCAACACGTGATGATGCATGTGCAGTCATGGAACCAAAAAGTGCCAGGGCCTGGGCTGGCTAAGAATTCTGCAAGGACTTTGGCCACTTTGGTTGTTAGAAACCATAAAAATTAGGATTCATTGTAGTGTTTCATTTTTCAGCAAAACAAGAGTCTTTCCCCTAGGTTTATGTCCTACTTAATCTCATGTATTTGGCAACAAGAGCAATGTCAAGAATGTGTTCCGTATCATGGAATGGGCCTTAAACGAACCAAATAATGGTTTCCTACTCCCAAAGCATTTGTGTCAGTATTACAGCAATGTATCATGTAGGCAAGTACATGTTTTACTTCAAAGGTTTGAGAGCTGGCTTGCTGTTAAATGTCTCCTTAGGAGCATTCATAATACCTTGCAGTATGAGGAATGCTATCTGGGAGCAATGAAGAAACCAACTCAAATTCTCCATGTTCTGACAGATCTATAATTTTTGGCCCTTAGACATAGGACCTTATTATTTGTTTGTGTCAAACAAGCATTAGCCTCCAAAGTGGTCTCAATTATGTGGGGGATCACACGCACTGGTAAACTTTGGTCAAGTAATCTATTAAATATAATGCCTACCTGACACTGGAGGTTTCATTTGGTAGGAAGAGACATCTCCCTAGGGCTTTTTGTTCCTGTGCTGTGATGATTTCACTCACGTTTCTTTCATATATATCTCTTACACTAAGAAGTCTACTAGAGGCAGTTTCTATAACAATTTGCAAATGATCCATAGTTTCAGGTATCCCTCCTGGGATGTTCTCCCTATGCCCCACATCTTTCCCCTCTTCATCTGTTATTCCATTTCAGCATCATCTCCAGTGTGATCCAAAGTTATTGAACTACTTTCCCTTCCTCAAAAACTTTCCCTGCCTCTTAGCCTCTGACTCCTCACCTTAAATCTGTGGATTAAAGGATTCTTACATGTCTTTGTAATTATTAAATTTTACATTTGGATAAATTTAAGACATTAATACTGTATTTACCTTTGATTATTGAGTAACCCACTAAGAAGGACCTTTTTTGTGCTACATCTAGCTATATATGAGTTTCACTATTACATATTTTTTGAAAATTGAGGTTTTTTTTATTTTTACTGTTTTTATGAAAAACAAAACCATTATTTTTCAATTTACAAACCAATCACAGTTCCTATCTCTTCCCCCTACCATTCCATCTACATTCCCCCCACCACATCCCCCAATCCACTCCTCAGAGATTGTAAGGCACCTGGCTTTGAGCAAGGACAAAGAATCTCACTACTATATCTAGGCTGAGCAAGGCATCCATCCAAAGCAAATGGGTTCCAAAAAGTCAGTACAAGCAATAGGGATAAAATCCTGGTGCCATGGCTAGTGGCCCCAGAGTCTGCCCCTTCCAGACAACTGTCACCTATATTCAGTGGGACTAGTTTGGACCTATGCTGGATCCTTCTCTGTCTGACTGGAGTTGTTGAGCTTCCATTAGCTCAGGCAAGGTGTTTCAGTGGGTGTCCCCATCGTGGTCTTGACCTCTTTGCTCATATTCTTACTTCTCCCACTCTTCGACTGGACTTTGGGAGCTCTGAGTTATTTCCTTGGGCAAATATACTCCATCTTTATTACCCATATATGGACATCCAGGATATTTCCTATTTCTGACCAAGATGAATGTAACAGGAGTCTCTGTAATAGGATGTATAGCTTTTCTGGAATCCGACAAAGAGTGGTGCATCTTGATAATGAAATAGATCTCTTTCCAGTTTTCCAGGGGCTCCCAACATTGATTCCCACAGTGGCTATGTAATTTGCATTTCTCCTAGCAGTAAACAAGGACTTCTCCATATCCTCACCAGCAAGCACTGCCAATTTTCTTATGTTCTTGCCCGTTCTGATTAGTGGAAGATGAAATCCCACAGTGGTTTTGATGTGTATATCCCTGATGAATGAGGATGTGTCCTTTTCTTTAAAGAAAACCAGCATTTGAATGGTTACTAAGGAGTCATTAGATGAAGCAAATTATAATTGAAAAACAAAGATAAATAGGTGGAAGCCATGGAAATTAGAGGTAGGGAAGACAATGGAAGGATTAGTATTCAGAGAGAAACAATAGCAAACAAAGAAGTCACAATATTTTGGAAAAACATCACACAGGGATACTAAGTGATTTTACTTGCTGACAGTATATAAATGTAATAAAATGTTATAAATTCATCACCAAAAATGAAGTGAAACTACTTAAGAATACACTTTTACTACTGGAATGCGACAAGTTATCCTAAACACAGATCTGAATCTTGCCCTTGAAATTCTCCTGCCAAGCTTTACTTGAGGGAGTAGTGATCTATGTGCTAAGACTGCCATCTAGCGTTCAACAAAGTGGGGGGCCGATGGAAACCTAGGAGAAGTTCTAAAGAGAATGCAGAAGGACCTAACAGTAGGAAATGACTGTGTTCTTATCTTTTTTCATTTATTATTTTTTACTTTCATTTAACACCCAATCGCAGTTCTCGCTCCAACCTCTCCTCCCACCTCTTCTAAAGGATTTTTAAAAAGTCTCAGAGTCATAGCTATGGCCTGATTTGTACAGGAATTATCTATTGTGTGTTTACATATGCAGGACCGTATTATCTGTCACACCATACGCAAATCAGTACAAAGGTTAAAGATCAATGAGAACTCTTCAAGGCTGACTGAATAAAACATAAGTCAAGAGAAATACTTGGCAGTGGCACATATTTAGTGCAGATTCAAATCCATAAAGTCATCTGACCACTGTGTATGTGATATTTATGCTCGATTCTATGTGGGTGCATTTTCTCCCCCCATACTTTTTATATCAGTTACAGTTCATATAATAAACAGAATCTCATCAGCTGACATTTGGCAGCTTGTTTTAAAAAAAAAGTGTATGCATAGTGAGAGTGGTTTTGCCTATTTGGTTCATACTCTTAGGAGAGGGAAGTGCTCCTGACAGCCCAAGAAGCAGATGCCACCCAGAGTGTTGGCCAGAGTAAGCAATTTCAAATACCAAGAACAAATGTGGATGGAAAACTGAATCTCTTTACTTGCTGTTTGCAGGCTTATTTAAGTTGTTCTCCTGGTCTTGATTTAATTTTGGTATGTGGCACCTTTCCAGAAAACTGTACATTTCTTTTATTTTTCCAATTCTGTGGAGTACAGGTTTTTGTAGTATGATCTAATGATTCTCTGTATTTTTTCAGTGTCTGTTGTTATGTCCTTCTTTTCATTTCTGATTTTGTTAACGTGGATATTCTCCCTCTGCGTTTTGATTAGTTTGGATGAGGGTTTCCTCTCTTGTTGGATTTCTCAAAGAAACAGCTCTTTGTCTCATTGATTCTTTGTATTGTTTTCTTTGTTCCTATTTTATTGGTTTCAGTTCTCCATTAGATTATTTCCTGTCGTCTAGTCGTCTACTCCTTTTGGGTGAGTCTGCTTCTTTTTGTTCTAGAGCATTTATGTGTGCTGTTAAGTCACTAGTGTAAGCTTTCTCCACTTTCTTATGTGGGCACTTAGTGCTATGAACTTTTAGCACTGCTTTCATAGTGTCCCATTGGTTTGGGTATGTTGTCCTATCATTTTCATTGAATTCCAGTATTTTGCCTTGAGCACGGCCCTCCCTCCTCCCCCCAAAGGGAGACCACCAGAAAGCAGAAGGGGCCGGACTGCAAATTGCAAGGCTTAACTCTTTTATTGCAAGAACAAGTGGGTACAGGCAATTACTGGCTGGCCAGGAACTTCCTCTTCACTACCAGGACACAACAAGGTAGAGAGAGAGAGAATTTAAAATTTCTTTTGCGGGGTTAATTTTTAAAAGGTGCAATCTACAAAAAAAAAATGCTTTATGAAGTGGCTTTTGTCAGGGGTGCAAGACTTCTGCTCCCTTCCATGTTGCTAAGTCAGCTTTCTCCTTGTTTTCTTGTGGCTGGCTAGTTAAGGGACCTTGTGCTCAGAATCTCCTGGGTGGGAGGGGGGGGAAGTGCTGCTAGTCTGTGCTTCTAATTTTAAAATATTTTGCTAGGAAATTCTCGTCCCTTTGAAAATAAGGGGTGAGGGTCTCTCACCAGATAGTCTTTCTTTATTATTTCTTCTTTGAGACAGGGGTGGTTCAATAGTTCACTGTTCAATTTCCATGAGTTTGTAGGCTTTCTGAGTAGTTAATTTTAAACCACGGTGATCCCATAAGATACAGGGAGTTACTCCAATGTTTTTGGATCTGTTGAGGGTTGCTTTGTTACCGAGTATGTGACCAATTTTAGAGAAGGTTCCATGAGGTTCCGAGAAAAAGGAAGACTCTTTTGTGATTGTGTGGAATGTCCTATAGATGTCTGTTAAGTCCATTTGAGTCATGACATCTGTTAGTTCTCTTATATCTCTATTAATTTTCTGTCTGGGAGACATATCTAGTGGTGAGGGTGGGTTGTTGAAGTCTCCCACTATTAGTGTATGGCACTGAGTGACCTAGTCAATTGGAAAAAAACTGAATCTGTTCTATGGGGAGGTCTTCTTAATGGTAGAAGAATAGTCTCTTTGGCAGGCAGATCCTGATTGCCTCTTAAGGTAGAAAAGTCTAAGTCAGCCTGATGACAGCTCCTTCCTCCCTATGTTTCTTTTGTTCTGCACACTGGACAGTTCCCTTCCTCCTTAACCGACTACTGAGGATTACTCCCGTGGTGATTGCTTTGCAAAGTTTTAACCTGTTTCCATGCATAAAAACGTTCTGATTAACTTGCTTCTTGCTGATTACCTTTGAGCTCTATAACTCTGAATTAACTGATGATAGTCTATTCCTTTCCTACAATACAGATAATTCTGTTTCTGAAATATCCTTTTTCCTCTCATATTTACTTACAGTGTGTCCTAAAGCCATGATTTTGAATTCTTCAACTTCAGTATTAGTAGAGAGTTTTTTATGGATAGATTTTTCATTTTGGTGTTTAACTGGACTGCATTATTATTCACCTTCTGTCCTTATATTTCTATAATAATTCTCTATTCTAACTGTGACAAGTTTAAATTGTTGGCAGAAAATCATGGAATTTACTCAGGAAAGAGGAAATATTTTCTTATGGAACTCATATATGTACTATGGCCTGGAACCACCCCCCCCCCCCCCGAGTTCAAATGTGGAGTCTCTTATAACTGTCTTCATATACTAACCAAACAAAGAAAGTTATGAATCAGGACACTTTTCACATATCTTGGTTACAACTTCAGAGAAGATATTTAGGGCAATAAAATTCTCCATGATAAGTTGTAAATATGTTTGGTAGGAGGGATTGAACATCTGGACATTCGAGAATTCTAAACATTCATCCTTTTCTGTCAAAAATATTTCCTATGAATTCTTGGGTACATATTTTACAGGAATTGTGGAGCTTTCAAGATCAAACATTTATTGAATTTCATATAGACCACTACAAGATGTTACTTTTAATTAAAAAAAAAATGCATTGCGGTGAACTAAGGGTTACAAGTTTTGTCATATATGTTTTGAATTTCACAAACCCATTTAAATATTCTGAAATTTGCATTTTATTATTAGTTACAAGATTGTTTTCAAATTACTCCAATTTCTTTTCCCAGCCTCTTTCATTCAATGTTTTTTTGTTTTTCTTAGAACATGATATTCCCAAAACTATAACCCTACTCTCAGAAGTAGTCATAGATTACAGGATCATCCCTGTCCAGTGCAGCACTATTTATAAAATTTACACTTAGAACATTTAAGAAGTATTTTTAACACTGCACAGATATTAAGACATTGTTACTCGGTATCTTCTCATAGAAGGTTATCAAACGACTTCAGTGTTTTTCTTTCCTCATATTCACTCCTCTCCCTTGACCTCCATTCCCCTCACCAGGTAACCCAGTCTGCACCACTAATCTGTCACAGCCCCATACACCACTTTTTTCTAAAGTCTTCCTTTCCATTCCTTCATCCCTTTAACAGCCTCCCATGCTATGTTACCAGTTTCTGACCTGACATACTGATCTATAAATCATTTGTCAGTTGTACCTTGGAATCCTTTTCTTGTTTGACGCACAGTTTCACCAACTTGCAGTCAACCTTCATGATGTTGCTTTGTGGTGCACAGGTCTAGATGCTGTGCCCTAATTTCCTCACACGTGCATGTACCTAAGATTGTAGTCCTGCATTGTCAAATGCCACTAAATTCTCAAATTTCTATGCGATTATTATGGAGGGTTAATACTAGAATGATACAAACTTTAAAAGTGTACAATAATGGCAAAGTCATAAAAATCCATATGAATGCAGAGGCAGGTAGCACAGAGGTATGGAACTTGCCAAATATAGTACTGGGAACTAGGAAATCACTATATGCGGGAGATAACATAAAAACTACTGAAAATATTAAGAATCTCCTACTCATATCATTGTTTCTGTTACACGCAAACACACAGGCACACATATACATGCACATGCACACGCACACACACACACATGCAAACAGAAATCTATTTCTGGATTGTCTTGGGGTGCAGAGGTTAATTTTTCAGAAAAAAAATAATTCATGAAAAAGATTTTCCAACACTTTGATTTGTGTAGTTAATATTTAACAACATACTAATTAGGACCTTTTCATCCAAATTTAAGCATTAAAATGTACATGTGTTTCAAAGGTTAGCTCAGGGGTAAACTAGGACCTAGCTTGAATGAAGCCATGACTACACCTCAGATGACAAAGAATTAATGTTTCCTCCCTTTATACGATTAATTTTATTTTCTGTATGTATTAAGTAGAATGTAGAATTGCAATTGTTGTGCCTGAGTCCTGAGACCCCCAAGAAGACAACCACGGAGTTACACACTTCCGAATGCAAAAGCAAAGTTTCTGTTATTATGTAGGGGCTAGCACGGGTCCTATGCTTCACAGTCTGACACAGCAGATGGAGGGAGAAGGGACCTGTCTACTATTGTAAGGGGTTTATAAAAACAAAAACCAAAAGACAATGACATTTTCTGCATGACTACGGGTTGGGGGATGGACTGTAGTGATCAGCTTCATGTAATTTGGGTTTTCCCCTTAACTAATATTTCCCTGAAGAATAGTCCTGCGGACTTCAGCTTGTCCTGGTGGCTGGGGTGTAAATGTCCAAAATGTCCCAGCACAGAAATGAAATCCCTTCCACCCTCTCGTTAACAGAATTAAATCATCCAGCAGTATTTGCTAAAGGATGAAATATATTGGAATAATTGTTCAGAAAGTATTTATGATCTCAATATTAAACTGAAATATCAAAACAAACGTCATTTAAAAATGCTATTGTTACACTTCATATATCTTTTTTTTTTTTTTCTCCACCAGTGACTTAATTACTTCTGGATGAACTACTTACTGACTGGGTGCTTTACCTTAGCTGTCTTGTTTTGTTGCTACAATTACTTTTAAATTTTATTCCTACACTGTTCTTAGGACTAGATTCAGAAATCCAGCAAATCGTAAAAGATGCTTCCTTGGCAATATCGATAAGGGGAAAAAAAAAAAAACCATTAAGGCTGATCACAGCCCTTCCCTTTCATACTCTCTACAACCCTTAAAAGCCTACAACGGGCGGGGTGGTGGTGGTGGCGCACGCCTTTAATCTCAGTACTCGGGAGGTAGAGGAGGGCGGATCCTTGTGAGTTTGAGGCCAAGCACGGTCTACAAGAGATCGTTCCATCGTTCCAGGGAAGGCTCCAAAGAGACCATGTCTAAAAAAAAAAAAAAACCTACCGCGGAGTCAAGCGGCCTGGGAAGGTGGGGCGGCAGGAATTACGTCACGGACCTAGGCAGCGGACCAGCCAGTGAGAAAAGAAACCGAGATAAACTACAAAGACCAAAGTTCTTTTCGGTTTACAACTTCCCCAAGCGCCACACAGAAGCAACAAAACTCCGGTTAAGTTTTTGTTATTTTGTTTTTGTTGTTGTTGTTGTTTTGTTTTGTTTTGTTTTGCTGGAGAGTCACATCGAGTGCATTTCTTCCTTTATTTTTAAGTTTTACATGTCCCCACCTTGTTCTGTTAAGTTTTTCGGCTTTGGATACAAATTTGTAAATACGTTCTAAAAGAAATTTTGATCTTATTAATAACGAAATGAAACGTTCAGCGTCGATTCTGGGGTTGGAGAAGTCATCTTATTTGTCAGTCGACGTTCCAGTTATGAAATTGTTGCATGAAGTTTTCAGCAAGTTTGTGACCTTCTTTTATTCCTTCCTTTCTTCCTTTCTTCCTTCCTCCCTTTTTCCTTCTTTCCACATTAATTTAGATGTGAGTCCATAAATGAAATGTGGAAGCCTAACACACGAACTGATTGAATTCTACCATTCTGTTAAAATTCTACCAGTATATCTCTAACAGGAAAGCGAGGGACAAAGTTTTATAAGAAATATTTGCTTCATTGCCATGTAATGCCTCTTCAAATATCAAGCCTTCTGAAAGTGTGCAGATGCACTAAATAAGGCATAAGGCTCTACAATCCTGCATAAAGTTAGATTCAGGAAAGAAAGAATGTCATTTTTAGGAGGTTAAATGTAGGGTGTGTTCGTTGTTATTTTTCTTGTACTTGTTCTACCTTGTGCTGTCAGGTATGGGTCTCTAGAGCTCTATCCATGCTTACCTAGTACTCCAGTGGTGTTTGACAATGTCATTCCACTAATTCAAGTAATTTTTAATGATATATTCCCCATCACTTACGCCATCCTTTTACAATAAGCCACTGTAATATTGTTCATAACTTCTATCACATGACCATCGTGACAAATTCGCTGTATATTACTCTGGTTCTCAATGTCAGCATAGAAAAAAATGAAATTAAAAGTCCTAATTCCTTGAACATTATCTTTCACTGTAATTTCTAAAACGGATGCTCTTCTCATGGTGGGTAAATAGGTTGAGATCAAATAAGAGTCCAAACTAAAGAGCCAGGGGAATTGTGGCGGTGGGTGAAAGAAATTTGTCCCCATTCTTATAACAAGAGCTGACAGCTAAATCTCTCATTATATGTCATAACTCATCTTCATTGTGTCTATAAATTATAACACTACTTTTGGACAGGGGAGAGATTTAGAGTCCCTCACAAGTTGCCTGAATATCAATAGCTCATTTGACTTCTCTGTCGGTATATTGTTTTTCTTTATGTTATCGATTATTTCTACCTAAACCAGCAACTCTAGAACATGGTTCATATACTATTTTTTTGCATAGTAGTGTGTCTTGTCACCAGATGATGAAAGAACCTCCCTTACCAACTGAAACTGTTACATATCTCTATCTTCTTGCCTTCTACCTTCCACTTGTGGAAACAACTGTTAAGTCTACATTTTCTCAAGTTGATAGAAGCTTTCAGAACATGTTTTGCTCTTAGTGGAGGCTGTGTGTTAATACTAGTAATTAATATTGGCCTTAAGAAACCTGCCATTGCCCTAGATGTTTTCTCAGTGGTGAAAGCCACTGAATAGTCTGTGTTCAATTAACAACACCCACATTTGTGCTGAGAAGGATCTGAGTCCCAGGGGATCAGAAGGACTCTGCTGCCCTCCACATGATCTGCAGACAGTGAGTTCCACATACATCTATGCAAACGGTGATTGATACACACTAACAGAAAATACAATAAAGTCTTTTAAAATCTGTTTTTTTGCAGTTGATATATATATATATATATATATATATATATATATTAGATTTTCTAGACGTTTCCTGGAACATGCTCTGTAGAACAGGCTGGCCTTGAACTCACAGAGAACACACTGCTTCTGTCCCTTGAGTGCTGGGTTCAAATGCATGTGCTACCCAGCAGCAATTGTCATATTTGTAAAGTAAATTTAGTCTACTTAGAAAAATTCTTAGTAAAATAGGTAGATGTTGAAATTTACTATCACACCCTTTAGGAAGGATTCTTTCTTAATGCTTCTGTCACAGCATTATGTAGTGACCTCCGTGGGAATGCTCCTATCATTACTTTTCCAATTTCCTTTGGATAATTTTCATCCTAGGTTTCTCTTTCTATACATTGTGTAATCTGTATTTTCAGTATTTTTAATTGTAGGATATTGGAGTAAAAACACATGTACACACATACGCTCTGTCTTTTTCCACTTATATTCATAATATTTCCTGTATCTGGATTGTAGGCAATACACCTTTATTTCTATCAAAAATTTTTAACCTAACAAAAGTTCATATTTCCTGAACATCCTCATAATTTTGAGTCAGTTATGTAATGAATAAGAAGTGTTGCCTACTCTATATTCAATGAAAGAAAATTTCTTTCTTGGTATTCTTTTATGGGGTAGAGAGTCTGTAATTTTAGACTGTAATTTTAGTACTATGAAATTCTTGGGTTTATTTTTTTTGCTTGTTTTATTGGTTGTTTTGCATTTTCAAGACAAGGTTTCTCTGTAGCCTTGGAGCCTGTCCTGGAACTAGCTCTTTTACATCAAGAAGACCTCAACGTCGTAGAGATCCACGTCCCTTTGACTCTCCATTGCTGCGATTGAAGGCGTGTGTCATCACTGATTGGCATAGGAATATGGACTCTTAAGTCAGGTGAAAATTCACTGTGAGATGAGAAATAAATTTCCATGTGCACATCAAATTCCCCAAGCTATAGTTGTGAGAAAATAAAAAGAATCATTTATAATTCGTTGCCTTGTCAATCTTTCAAAATAAGTTGACATGTTATTTAAATATTTCTTTGAAACAACATAGTCACTTATTTCATATGGTCTTTATTCAAGTACCACAACCTCCTGATGCTCTCATGTTGAGATAATATTTAATATAGAGTTATATGAATATGCTATTCTCAAGACAGGTTGTGCTTTGTAGATTCATATGGTCCCATATAAATTTTGGTGTTAACTTGTCAACCATTCCTAATGCTATTGCCAACAGACATTAATGATTTTCTTTCTTCATGTCATAACATGGAAGATTTATAGATGACAAAAAAAGAAAGAAAAGAAAGATGATGGCTGTAGCCATAGCCTGTTTGTTTGTTTCCCAGGCACTCTGGCCCAGAATAACCACACAGAAAATTATATTATTACAGCACTGCTTGGCCAATAGTTTAAGCATATAGCTAGCCAGCTCTTATATCTCAAATAAACCCAATTCTATTGCTTTATCTTTTACCATGAGGTACATAGTTTATCAGCAAAGTTCTAGTGCTTCTGTCTCCTGCAGTGGCTAAATGGCCTCTCATTGACTCCACCTTCTTTCTCCCAGTATTCAGTTTCATTTTCCTGCCTTGCTCTACTGTGTCCTATTAGAGGCCATCATGGCTTCTTTATTCATTAACCAATAAAAGCTATACATATACAAAAGGACTTCCCACACCAGGTAGGAAATGAAAAAAAATAATGTGTTCAGTGTAGAACAGCAGTTTTAAAGGTTCATTTCAATGAGAATGGTAGTAGGTAATTTCTGGAGTAGAGGGATTCAATTCATGCTTCTCGATAAAGAAGGAAGGAATACTTACCTTAGTCATCTTTTCTTGCCATTTCTTTCACATATTGTGAGCGCTAACGCTCACATGAATAGCATTATGCTGTACTGACTTTATTTACAAGATGGAGAAACAAAAGTATATTAACAAAGGCAACTATGTAGTTCAGAGTTGTCACTGAAATTCACTTAGATGATCTTGTGCTGCCATATTTATTCTTGATCATCAAGTATGTGGTATATTCCCATAAATATTTTTTCTCTTCAGTTTCTCTATGGTTCACAAGTAAAAAAAGAACTCTTAAGTTAAATAATTCACGATCAAAGTTAATACTTAATCTTGTAGAAAATTAAATGTGTAAAACAGGTGGCAAAATGTTTAACAAAAATGTAATGACTCATAATATTTTCAAGAGCTTTTACTTTACCTCAAATATCTGATACAAGACGGAAAAGTTGCAATGGTGTTGGAGAAGGCAAGATGAAATGGCAGAAGTTTACAAATTACAAAGACCTGCTACCCTGATTGTCTGAGCTACCATTTGTCTGTAAACTCTTCCATGGTTATCCATGTAAACTATCCTATCTTTAAGGGATAAAATAAGCTAATGATGACAGAAAAAAAGATAGGGGGAAAAGTGATGAAAACTCTTCCTGTACTCTTGAGTCCTAACACTGGACAGCCAGAGCAGTACCCACATTAGATGTCTGGTGCTTTCTCCTCATAGACATGCAAATATTGCAGTGTATCATTGTGCACTATTCTATGAGTGCTCTTTTTTTACTTTATTAAAATATGGAGTTTACTTATTTTTGCATTTGTCAATATTTTCATATCTGACCACAGTTATTATGTGTGTTTAATCTTATTCTATACATATCTAAATAAAAAGGCAAATGGTGGAGGTCTACTTTTAAGAACACAGCAGGAATTTTAGAGGTCACATTCTTGGATATGAAAAGTAAAAACATCTCCCAGGAACAGATAGGGAAAGTTATCATTTTGTTGTATAGTAAGAACAACCAGCTATTCACTGTTGAAGAAATAAATGAAGACAAAGTATTTCTACCTGTGAAACTTTGTTGTCTAAAATATTTTCAGATTAATTTATTTGTCTTATGACTACAAGTGTTTTGCTTGAGTGTGTGTTTTTTGCACTACATCTGGGCCTGTTCCCCATGGAATTAAAATGTAGGTGTTAGATTTCTGTAGCAAAATTATAAAAAGTTTCATGCCAAAATATTGGTTCTGGGACATGAATACAAGTTTTCTACAAGAACAATAAAAGCTTTAACAATGGAAACACAGATCTTGAATAGATTCCTGTTCATTCAACCAGAATTAATTCTTCATATAAATGGTGACATGTCTTCTTTGGTAAGAAAACAACTTTAGTCTATACACTCATGCCTACAGTCTGGAACCCTCCAAACCACCAAGAGACCAATCCAATTAAAAAGCAAAGAGTCTTTTAGCTAGAAATTAACTTGGGTTCTCTATCCATCCAAAAGTGCAGGTAGAGTAGGGGAGACTCCCTAGCTGCTGTGGGGTGGGGCATTAATTAGAGGTAAAGTCAGGGGCTTTATCTGGTGGTCTGCAAGCTGCATAGAAACAACCTCAGGATTGTGATGGGGGAACCTTTTATGAGTTAAATGGTTAGTTACAGCCGAAGAAAGGTTACTATAATTGGAGGCCATCCCTGGGACTGCTACTGATGTTGCTACCTTTGACTGTTATCAAGAAAGTACATCTAGAAGCTTCCAGACAACTTCTGTGACTTCTGATTGGTTCCTTACCATATGGAGGATGCCTGGCAGTTTCTTCCCAGATTTATGGAAAAATAAGAAAAGGTCCGGGCCTCTGGATAAAGGCTATGTGACAGTTTCTCTCCACTGATTAGGGTAAGGTCAGAGACTCAGCACATCCTACTGAGTCGGGGCCTCACATCTCGCTGTGTCTTCTGTGTCACATTTGCTAAAGGTGGGCCTTGTTGAAGGTCTGGGCCTTTTGATACTTTCATATTTGCTTCAATGTCAACAGAACCAGGTCCTTTAGGCATTTTGGAGCGTTTTCCCCTCCATTTTGTAAGTTTCTTGAGTTATTAATACAGTGTTAATCGTTTAGAGGGTTGTTTTTTTTTTTTTTTGGTTTGAATCTGGAGTAGCACTTACAGACTACTTAATTAATTTTTATGTTCTTAACTTTATTTTCTCATGATCAAAATCATCATCATCACCACCATAATCATTACCTAGAGTATTAACTCTTAAGTCAGTTGAAATTTCACTCTGAGATGAGAAATAAATTTGTATGTGGACATCAAATTTTCCATCTATAGTTGTGAGAAAATAGAATCTTTTATAATTCATTGCCTTGTCAGTGTTTATAAATAAGGTGACAGGTTATTTAAATATTTGTTTGACACAAGATAGTCACATGATTCATATGGTCCTTATACAATTACCACAACCTTCTGATGCTCTCATGTTAAGATAAATTTTGAAATAGAGTTATGTGAATGTCATTTTCTCAAGACACTTTTTGCTTTGTAGATTCATATGGTCCCATATAAGTTTCTGTGTTTTGTCAGCCATTCCTAATGCTATAATCATTAATGATTTCCTTTCTTCATGTCCATAACATGCAGTGTCTATATCTACAGTCATCTATAAAATGAGGTGGCTCTTTCACCTCAAGGATGGCACTATGTCAAGGCTCTTCTTTGGCTTGTGATTTAGAGTCATAGGAATATACACCTCATCACATTAAAAGTAATAATGAGAGTACTCACTCAAAAGAGGATTTTAGACATAAGGCAAAAATAATCCTGCATATAATTCACAACTGTAGATAAAGTAGAGAACAAAGAAGATCCTAAGAGATATATACATGGATCCAATTACATGGGGAGTAGAAAAAGACAAGATCTCCTGAGTAAATTGGGAGCATGGAAATCATGAAAGAGGGTAGACAGGGAGGGGGGAGGAAGGGAGAGGAGTGGAAAAAAATACAGCTCAATAAAAACAGTTCTTTTTTTTTAAAAAAAAAGTAACAATGAGAAAAAATAATAATCTTGATCTGGATATTCAGAATGAGCAAAACAACTGACCTTTATTCCAGTCTTCACTACTCAAATCGGAATATGTAAGTGCTTATTTAGATATTGTAATTCAAGAAGCCCTGTCCTTCCAGAGCAATCCTTTAAATCTTTTGATTATGCAGAATATAAAGATGGAGTAAATGAAAATCAATTAGGAAATTCCAGTAGAACTTCAGGTCTCTCCCACATCAGAAATCCATGGTGCATTAATGCTAAAGAATCAGTGACTCTTGTGCTCACAGTTCCACCTGCCATCCAGTGAAATGAAGGAGTTAAAAAAAAAAAGGCCATTTAAAACATATGAAAAGAAGGATAGACGGGGTGGTGCTGGAACACACCACACAGCTTTAATCCCAGTTCTTGGGAGGCAGAGGCAGACGGATTTTTGTGTTTTCCAGGCCAACCTGGTCTACCAAGTGAGTTCCAGGATAGCAACACTGGCTACATAGAGAAATCCTGTCTCAAGAAGCTAAAAATATTAAAAAAAAAGAAAGAAAGAAAAAGAAAAATGAAAGATGATTACTGTAGCCATGGCCTGTTTGTTTGTTGGTTTGTTTGTTTTGAGGCAGCCCTGACCCAAAATAACCACACAGAAACTGCATTATAACAACACTGCTTGGACAATAGCTGAAGTGTATTGCTAGCCAGCTTTGCTATCTCAGACAAACCCAATTCTATTATTTTATCTTTTACCATGAGTTTATCAGCAAGTTTCCAGTGCATCTGTCTTCTGCAGTGGCTTTATGGCTACTCACAGACTCTTCTTTCTTTATCAAAGCACTCCATTTAGTTTTCTTGCCTTCTGATGCTCTGTCCTATCAGAGGTCATCATGGATTCCTTATTCATTAGCCAAGAAAAGCAGCACATATACAGAAGAACTTCTTTTTTTCTTTTTTTTTAAATTTATTTATTTATTAAAGATTTCTGTCTCTTCCCTGCCACTGCCTCCCATCTCTCTCCCCCTCCACCAATCAAGTCCCCCTCCCTCGTCAGCCCAAAGAGCAATCAGGGTTCCCTGCCCTGTGGGAAGTCCAAGGACCACCCACCTCCATCCAGATCTAGTAAGGTGAGCATCCAAACTGCCTAGGCTCCCACAATGACAGTACGTGCAGTAGGATAAAAACCCATTGCCATTGTTCTTGAGGTCTCAGTAGTCCTCATTGTCCGCTATGTTCAGTGAGACCGGTTTTAACCCAGGTTTTTTCAGATCCAGGCCAGCTGGCCTTGGTGAGTTCCTGATAGAACATCCCCATTTTCTCAGTGTGTGGGTGCACCCCTCGCGGTCCTGAGTTCCTTGCTAGCGCTCTCTCTCCTTCTGCTCCTGATTTGGACCTTAAGATTTCTGTCCGGTGCTCCAATGTGGGTCTCTGTCTCTGTCTCCTTTCCTCGCCTGATGAAGGTTAATATTCAGAAGAATGCCTATATGTTTTTCTTTGGGTTCTCCTTATTTAGCTTCTCCAGGACACTAATTATAGCCTCAATGGCCTTTGTTTATGGCTAGAAACCAAATATGAGTGAGTGCATCCCATGTTCCTCTTTTTGGGTCTGGCTTACCTCACTCAGGATAGTGTTTTTTATTTCTGTCCATTTGCATGCAAAATTCAAGAAGTCATTGTTTTTTACTGCTGAGTAGTACTCTAATATGTATATATTCCATACTTTCTTCATCCATTCTTCCATTGAAGGGCATCTAGGTTGTTTCCAGGTTCTGGCTATTACATACAATGCTGCTATGAACATAGTAGAGCATATACTTTTGTTGTATGATAAGGCCTCTCTTGGGTATATTCCCAAGAGTGGTATTGCTGGGTCCAGGGGTAAGTTGATCCCAAATTTCCTGAGAAACCGCCACACTGCTTTCCAAAGTGGTTGCACAAGTTTGCATTCCCACCAGCTATGGATAAGTGTACCCCTTTCTCTACAACCTCTCCGCAAAGGCTATCATTGGTGTTTTTGATTTTAGCCATTCTGACAGGTGTAAGATGGTATCTTAAAGTTGTCTTGATTTGCATTTCCCTGGTCGCTAGGGAAGTTGAACATGACTTAAGTGTCTTTTGGCCATTTGAACTTCTTCTGTTGAGAATTCTCTGTTCAGTTCAGTGCCCCATTTTATAATTGGGTTGATTAGCCTTTTACGGTCTAGTTTCTTGAGTTCTTTATATATTTTGGAAATCAGACCTTTGTCAGTTGCAGGGTTGGTAAAGATCTTCTCCCAGTCAGTGGGTTGCATTTGTGTCTTAGTGACAGTGTCCTGTGCTTTACAGAAGCTTCTCAGTGTCAGGACCCATTTATGTGAGTGTAAGGGCCCATTTATTCAATGAGGCCCTTAATGTCTGTGCTGCTGGTGTGTGGTCTCCTGTGCCCATGTGTTGTAGAGTACTTCCCACTTTCTCTTCTATCAGGTTCAGTATGTTCGGACTGATATTGTGGTCTTTAATCCATTTGGACTTGAGTTTTGTGCATGGTGATAGATATGGATCTATTTTCATTCTTCTACAGATTGACATCCAGTTTTGCCAGCACAATTTGTTGAAGATGCTCTCTTTTTTCCAATGTATACTTTTAGCTCCTTTATCAAAAATCAGGTGTTCATAGGTTTGTGGGTTAATGTCAGAGTCTTCTATTCGATTCCATTGGTCGACTTCTCTGTTTTTATGCCAATACCAAGCTGTTTTCAATACTGTAGCTCTGTAGTAGAGTTTGAAGTCAGGGATGGTAATGCCTCCAGACGATCCTTTATTGTATAAGATTGTTTTGGCTATCCTGGGTTTTTTGTTTTTCCATATAAAGTTGGTTATTCCAGATCTGTGAAGAATTTTGATGGGATTTTGATGGGGATTGCATTGAATCTATATATTGCTTTTGGTAGAATTGCCATTTTTACTATGTTGATCCTCCCAATCCAAGAGCAGGGGAGATCCTTCCATATTCTTGTGTCCTCTTCAATTTCTTTACAGAAAAACTTCTTACACCTGGTAGGAAATGAAAAACTTAATGTATTTAGTATAAATCAGCAGTTTGAAAGGTTCACTTTCATGAGAATTGTAATAGGTAATTCCTGGAGTAGAAGAATCCTACTTATGCTTCCTTATAGAGAAGGAAGTAATACTTTCCCATGTCATCTTTTCTTGCCTTTTCTTACACATATACTGTGAGTGTTCTAACTTACTTGAATGGTATTATGCTGTACTGACTTTATTTACAAAATAGAGAAACAAAGTATGTTAACAAAGTCAAATATATAGTTCATAGTTGTCAGTGAAATTCACTTAGATGATCTTGTGCTGCCATATTTATTATTGATCATCATGTATGTTGTATATTCCCATAAATATTTTTTCTCTTCAGGTGCTCTCTGGTACACAAGACTAAAAAGGTTCCTTAAGTTAAAGCATTCGTGACAAACCAAGAAAATACTTATCTCATAGAAAATTAAATGTGCAAAACAGATATAGAATATGTAACCAAAAAGCTATGACTCTTATATATTTTAATAGCTTTTATTTTACATCAAATTTCTGATATAGAAAGGAAAAGTTGCAATGGTATTAGAGAACGCAAAATGAAATGGTAAAAGTTAACAAAAAATTATTAAAACCTACTACCCTGATTTTCTGAGCTATCATTTTTCTGTAAATTCTTCCATGTTATACATGTGAACTCTGCTATTTTATGGGATAAAATAAGCTAATGATGAAAAAAACAAAGATGGGGGAAAATAGTGATGGAAAAACTTTCTGTGCTATTGACTCCTACCACTGAAAAGCCAGAGTAGTACCCACATTGGATGTCTGGTGCTTTCTCCTCTTAAACATGATTATATTGCAGTGTATTATTGTGAGTTCTTCTATGAGTGCTCTATTTTTTTTTACTTTATTAAAATTCATACTTGACTTACTCATGCATTTCTCAATTTTTTTATAGCTAACCACAGTTATTCCTGTGTGGTTAATAAATACATATATAGTATTAACCACTCAGTAATAACTGTAATTAGCACTTATCTATAGTCAAAGAGTGGAGTCCTACATTTAAGACAATGTGGGGATTACAAAGGCCACATTCTTGGCTATGAAAACCAGAAAGATTTACCAGATTTACCAAGAACTGGTAGGGAATGCTACCATTTTGTACTATAGTAAGGACAACCAATTATCCACTGTTGAAGAAATAAAGGAAGACAATGTATTTCTACCTGAATAACTTTGTTATCAAAAATATTTTTAATAGATTTATTGATCTTATCAGTATAAATGTGTTGCTTGACTCTATGGTTTTGCACTACATGTGTGTGGGTCTGGAGCCCATTGAATTACATATCGGTGTTAGATTTATGTAACAGAATTACAGAAAGTTTTATGCCACAATATTGGCTCTGTGGCATGAACATAAGTTCTCTTTAAGGACAATAAAAGCAATAAACGAGGGAAACACAGATCTTGAATAGATTCCTGTCCATTCAACCAGTATTAATTCTTCGTATAAATGGTGACATATCTTCTTTGGTTAGAAAACAACTTTAGTCTATAATCTCATGCATAGAGTCTGGAATCCCCCAAAACCACAAAGAGACTAGATCCAATGAAAAAGCAAATTATTTCAAATTACAATTTAATTTGGTTTCTCTATCCATCCAAAAAAAATGAGTGGAGTAGAGCAGACTCCCTAGCTTCAGTGGTGTGGGTCATATTAGAGGTGGAGCCAGGGGGTACATCTGGTGGTCTGGAAGTTGCATACTAACAGTCTCAGAATTGGGCTGGGGGAATCTTTCATGAGTTAATTGGTCAGTTACAGCTGTAGAAAGGTTACTATAAATGGAAGAAATCTCTGGGACTGCTAATGCTGCATTAGACCATTATCAGGAGAGTACATCTAGAGCCGCCAGCTAAATTCTCTGACTTCTGATTGGTTCCTTACCATATGAAGGATGTCTGGCAGTGTCTTCCTAGTATTACATAAAAACAAAAAAGGTCAGGGCCTCAGGATAAAGGCTACGTGACAGTTTCTTCCCAGTGATTAGGGTAAAGTCAGAGACTCTGCACATCGTACTGATTCAGAGCCTTATATCTTGCTGATGTCTTTTTTTTAAAAAGTCTTTTTGGTAGGCAGTCATGGATGCCAAAGTGGAAGGCTTGGTGAGGGTGTGAGCCTTTCAATACTTTCATATCTGCTTTAATGTCAACATAACTAGGTACTTTGGGCATTTTGAGAGTTTTTCCCCTCTATTTTGTCAGTTGCATGAGCTATTAATCACGTTGTTAATCATTTATAGTTTTTTTTTCTAGTTTTAACCTGGAGTAGCACTTATAGACTACTTCATTAATTTTCATTTTCTTAACTTCATTTTCTCATCATCATAATCATTACCTAGAATATGAACTGTAAAGTCCTGTGAAGTTTCACTGTGAGATGAGAAATAAATTTGTATGTGGACATCAAATTCTCCAAGCTATAGCTGTAAATATAAAAAGAATATTTTATAATTCATTGCCTTGTCAATCTTTCAAAATGAGTTAAAAAGTTATTTGAATATTTGTTTGACACAAAATAGTCACATGGTTCATACAGTCTTTATACAAGTACCACAACTTCCTGATATTCTCATGTTGAGATAAAATTGAAATAGAGTTAAATGAATATCCTTTTCTCAAGACAGTTTGTACTTTGTAGATTCATATGGTCCCATATAAATTTCTGTGTTAATTTTTTCAATTATTCCTAATGCTATTGCCCACAATCATAATGGATTTCTTTCTTTGTGTCATAACATGGAAGATTTATGCAGTTATTATCTCTACAGTCTTCTATGAAATGAGATGGTTCTTTTACCCAAGGATATCACTCTGTCAAGACTCTTCTGTGGACTGTGATTTAGAGTCATAGGAATATACACCTCATCACATTAAAAGTAACAATGAGAGGTCTCATTCAAAAGTGGCTTTAGACAAAAGCACAAAATAATCCTGCATTAAGTTCACAACCCCAGAGAAACTAGAGAACAAAAAATACAATGTGAGAGACATACATGGATCCAATCTACATGGGAAGTAGAAAAAGACAAGATATCATGAGTAAATTGGGAGCATGAAAATCATGGGAGAGGGTAGATGAGGAGGGGAAGAACGGAAGGGGTTAAGAAAATATATAGCTCAATAACAAACAGTGACAATGACACTTTTAAAATAACTGACAATGAAGAAACATAGTAAGCTTGATTTTGAGATTTGGAATGACCAAAACAACTGACTTTTACTCTACTCTTTACTACTCAAATCAGAATACATGTGTTTATTTAGATGTCTATAATCAAGAAGCCTTTTCCTCCCAGTCTAGCCCTTCACATATTGAGAAAATACATGCTTCCTTTAAATCTTTTGATTATGCACAATATAAAGATATTGTGATTGAAAATCAATTAGGAAATTCTGGTAGAACTTCAGGTCTCTTCCTCATTTCAGAATTCCATGACCCATTAACACTGGGGAATCGGTGACTCCTGTGCTCACAGTTCCCCCTACCATCTAATGCAATGAAGGAGTTTAAGGAAAGGTCATTTAAAATATTGAAAAAAAAAAAAAGGATAGACCGGGTGGTGCTGGCACAAAACACACACCTTTAATTTCAGTTCTTGAGAGGCAAAGGCAGAAGGATCTTTGTGTTTTCAAGGCAAACCTGGATTACAAAGTGAGTTCCAGGACAATCACTTTGGTTACGCAGAGAAACCCTGTCTCAAGATGCTAAAAGAGAAAGAAAGAAAGAAAGAAAGAAAGAAAGAAAGAAGGAAGGAAGGAAGGAAGGAAGGAAGGAAGGAAGGAAGGAAGGAAAAAAAGGAAGAAAAGACGATGGCTGTAGCCAAAGCCTTTTCATTTATTTCCCAGCTGTGCTGACCCAAAGAAACTGTGATATTATAACCCTGCTTGGCCAATAGCTTAAGTGTATTGCTAGCCAGCTCTTATATATCTTATATCTCAATATACCGAATTCCATTAAATCATAGATCTTGAATAGATTTCTGTTCATTCAACTTTTGTGCCTAGATTCTAGAACCCAAGAAACCACCAGCAAACCAGATCCAATGCAAAAGCAAAGAGTCCTTTGAATTATAAGTTAACTTGGGTTCTCTATCCATCTAAAAGTGCAGGAGAAGTAGAACAGACTCTCTAGCTGCTGTAGGGTGGAGCATTTATTAGAGGTAGAGGCAGGGGATGCATCTGGGGGGTCTGGAAGTTGCATAGTAACAGTCTCAGTATTGGGCTGAAGGAATTTGTCATGAGATAATTGGTCAGTTTCAGCTGTAGAAAGGTTGCTATAACTGAATGCCATTCCTGGGGCTGTTACCGCTGCTGCTACTGTTGACCATTATCAGGAAAGTACATCCAAAGCCTACCAGCTAACTTCTGTAACTTCTGATTGGTTCCTTACCATATGGAGGATGTCTGGCAGTTTCTTCCCAGATTTATGAAAAGATAAGAAAAGGTCAGGGCCTCAGGATAGAGGCTATGTGACCGTTTATCCCCACTGATTAGGGTAATGTCAGGGACTCAACACATCCTACTGAGACAGGGCCATACATCTTGCTGTGTCTTCTCTGTAGGCAGTCATGGCTGCCAAAGTGGGGAGACAGGGTGAGCAAAACAACTAACTTTTACGCTACTCTTTACTACTCAAATCAGAATATATAAATGTTTATTTAAATGTGAGTAATTCAAGGAACCATCTCATCCTTCCACTCTAAACCATCACTTATTGAGAAAATGCAATTTTACATTAAATCTTTTGATTATACATAAAATGAAGGTATAATGATTGAAAACAATCTAGGTAATTCTGGGAGAACATCAAGCCTCTCCCACGTTTCAGTTTCCCAGGGTCCATATTGCTTTGGAGAATCAGTGACCCTGTGCACACAGTGACACTTACCATCCAATAAAGGCAGGAGCTTAAGGAAAGGTCATCAAAAGTGATGAAAAAAAGGATGCTGCCTAATGAAAACAATTATGTGTTCAGTAGATCAGAAATTTAAAATTTTTATTTCAATATGAAATGCAATAAAAAATTCCTGGTGTAGAGGGATCCAATTCATTCTTCCTTATAAACAAAGAAGGAATACTTGTCTGTGACATCATTTCTTGCCATTTCTTACACATAGTCTGAGCACTAACACTCAAATGATTACTATTATGCTGCATTTATTTATTTACAGTAGGGAAGAACAAAAGTATATTAACAAAAATTATATGTATTTCAGAGTTTTCCATGAAATTTATTCAGATGACTTGTGCTGCCATATTTATTCTTGATCATCAAGTATGTGGTATATTCCCATAAATAATTTTTCTATTCAGTTGCGCTATGATTCACAAGACAAAAAAGGTCTCTTTTTTGGCATTATTTTTTATTGTCACAAAATATTCTTTAATATTATTTTAATCTTTTAAAAATATGTTTTTTATTGAGAAAAAAATTTCCGCCTCCCATTTCCCTCCCCACCTCTCTTTTCCCTCCCCCTCCGCCCACTCCTCTCCTCCTCCCTCTCCAGTCTGAAGAGCAGTCAGGGTTCCCTGCCCTGTAGAAAGTCCAAAGTCCTCCCCCCCTCCATCCTGGTCTAGGAAGGTGAACATCCAAACTGGCTAGACTCCCACAAAGCCAGAACATGAAGTAGGATCAAAACCCAGTGCCTTTGTCCTCGGCTTCTCAGCAGCATTCATTGTCCGCCATATTCAGAGAGTCCGGTTTTATCCCCTGCTTTTTCAGTCACAGTCCAGCTGGCCTTGGTGAGCTCCCAATAGATCAGACCCACTGTCTCCGTGGGTGGGTGCACCCCTTGTGGTCCTGACTTCTTTGCTCATATTCTCCCTCCTTCTGCTCCTCATTGGGACATTGGGAGCTCAGACCGGTGCTCCAGTGTTGGTCTCTGTCTCTATCTCCATCCATCGCCAGATGAAGGTTCTATGGTGATATGCAAGATATTCATCAATATGGCTATAGGATAGGGTCATTTCAGGTTCCCTATCCTCAGCTGCCCCAGGAACTAACTGGGGACATCGCCCTGGGCACCTGTGAGCCCCTCTAGGTCCAAGTCTCTTGCCAACACTAAGATGGCTCCGTTAATTAAGATATGCGCTTCCCAGCTCCCCTATCCAACCTTCCTTTATCCCAATCATCCCATTTCCCCAAGATCCCCCCAACCTCCCGTTCTCACTTTTCTCTCCCCATCTCCCCTTACCCTCCTCCCACCCCACCCTCAAGATCCCAATTTTTGCCCGGCAATCTTGTCTACTTCCCATGACCAGGAGGATAGCTATATGTTTTTCTTTGGGATCACCTTCTTATTTAGCTTCTTTAGGATATCAAATTATAGACTCACTGACCTTTATTTATCTCTAGAAACCAATTATGAGTGAGTACATCCCATGTTCATCTTTTTGGGTCTGGCTTACCTCACTCAGGATAGTGTTTTCTATTTCTGTCCATTTGCATGCAAAATTTGAGAAGTCATTGTTTTTTACCGCTGAGTAGTATTCTAATGTGTATATATTCCACACTTTCTTCATCCATTCTTCCATTGAAGGACATCTACGTTGTTTCCAGGTTCTGGGTATTACAAATAATTCTGCTATGAAGATAGTTGAACAAATGCCCTTGTCCTATGATCGGGCATCTCTTGGGTATATTCCCAAGAGTGGCATTGCTGGGTCCAGGGGTAGGTTGATCCCAAATTTCCTGAGAAACCGCCACCCTGCTTTCCAAAGTGGTTGCACAAGTTTGCATTCCCACCAGCAATGGATGAGGGTACCCCTTTCTCCACAACCTCTCCAGCAAAGGCTATCCTTGGTGGTTTTGATTTTAGCCATTCTGACAGGTGTAAGATGGTATCTTAAAGTTGTCTTGATTTGCATTTCCCTGATCGCTAAGGAGGTTGAGCATGACCTTAAGTGTCTTTTGGCCATTTGAACTTCTTCTGTTGAGAATTCTCTGTTCAGCTCAGTGCCCCATTTTTTAATTGGGTTAATTAGCATTTTAAAGTCTAGTTTCTTGAGTTCTTTATATATTTTGGAGATCAGACCTTTGTCCGTTGCGGGGTTGGTGAAGATCTTCTCCCAGTCAGTGGGTTGCCTCAAAAAAGGTCTCTTAAGTTAAAGCTTTCATGGGTTTTTAAGTGTCATGATGTCATAGAGTAGTCTGAATAGTCATAGAGTCTCCATGTGTTGTTTGGCACCTGAACACCATGGTGAAAGCAATTTTACTAGACAAGCAGAAGTGAGAAGCAACATTTTCAATATTTCTGCCATCTGCCTAAGAAGATGAAGATTCTGAGTCCTTGTGGGAAGGATGTAAACGGTAAGAGAAGGCTCCATCTTTGGTTTTCTTCTTTGAGTGCATGATGAGAAGCGTCGTCATGACATCTCCCTCTGTTTTCTTTTGTCTCATCTGGAGTTTCTTTAAAAAAGTTTCTGGTAATTCCCACAGGCTTATACAATCCCAAGGTTTTCAACATATATCACAAATGTAGTGTAATGAACACTACATTTTCTTTCTGGAAGTTTTGGTCTTTTGCTCCATAATATTTTCTTAATTTGTTATTGATTAAATATTTTCCCCTGAAAAAATGTAGTATGTGGTTTCTAAAGCACTATTTAATTTCTGTAGAATTATAGCATAAGGAAATAATTTTGTATACTATCTCTTGAACACTAAAAATTTTCATCTATCTATATTGCCTTAATCAAAATCTTAAACATTATGAGTAATATCTATGCACTCATTTTAGATATTGTATTGTGTTTTTTATTCTTCTTTTGTCTGTCAGCTGTATCTTTTATATTCTAATTTTCTAACAAACTAGTTCAATATAAGACTTGTTGGTTCAATATGAAAAGTCTCTATTTTCTCAACACTACTACTAAAACAGTATTTAAAAATTATCTTAGTTTAAAAAACTTCTGCTCCATTTTTAGAAACAATTATGGAAGTATCAGAGCTGCATATACTGACTTAAGGTAATGTATTCTTTTGTAATATTTATGACTCTTCACTCCTAATTGCTTCTTCCATTTTGTCAATTGAAATGGTTTGGATTTTTTTCATACCTTAAATATGTATGAACTAAACATTGTCATTTGGAGTTTGACATGTTTTTAGTTACAAAGGGTTGCTTGGTAAGTAGTTCAATTAATGTGTGGCATTGGTCTTTATGAGCCAGATTAGGAAACAATGATAAATAGCATCTGAATGGATTAGTTACAGAAAGCCTTAATGATTTTCTTTAAATTGTTATTTGGCAGTTTAGGCGTTGAAGAAACAAGTTAATACTTAATCATGTAGAACCTTAACCATGCAAAGCAGATAGCAGAATGTGTAACCCAAAGTAATGACTCATAATATTTTTAAGAGCTTTTTTTTTTACCACAAATATCTGATATAGGAAGGAAATGTCACAATGTATTGGAGAAGGCAAAAGAAAATGGCAGAAGTTAACAAGCATATCACTTGATTGTTTGAGCTATCATGTGTATGTAAATTCTTCCATGGTAATTAAAACTACCCTATCTTTATGGTATAAAATAAGCTAATGATGGCAACAAAGAAAGATAGGGTGAAAATAGTGATGGAAACTCTTTCTGTGCCTATGATTCCTACCACTGGACAGCCAGAGCAGTCCCACATTGGATGCCTGGTGCTTCCTCCTCTTAGACCTGGTATATTGCAATCTATCATCATTGTGTGTTCTGCTATGAATGCTCTATTCTTTTTACTTTATTAAAATATTGAAAAAGCCCGGGCTAAAACCGGTCTCGCTGAACATAGTGGACAATGAGGACTACCGAGAACTCAAGAACAATGGCAATGGGTTTTTGATCCTACTGCACGTACTGACTTTGTGGGAGCCTAGGCAGTTTGGATGCTCACCTTACTAGACCTGGATGGAGGTGGGTGGTCCTTGGACTTCCCACAGGGCAGGGAACCCTGATTGCTCTTTGGGCTGAGGAGGGAAGGGGACTTGATTGGGGGAGGGGAGGGAAATGGGAGGCGGCAGTGGGGAAGAGACAGAAATCTTTAATAAATAAATAAATTAAAAAACTATTGAATTGATTTACTTCAGCATTTGTCAGTATTTTCATACATGACCAGTTAATGTATGTTTACTACCAGCTAGTGTGTTTACTAGCATTATATATACATATATACATATATGCATATATATATATACACACACACACACACACAATAGGTAAAGGTTGGAGGTTGGAGCTCAACTTTTAAAAACAAAGGAGAAATTTAAGAGACCACATTCTTGGTGATGAATACGTGACAGATTTACCAAACACAAGTAGGTAATGCTACCATTTTGTAGTATAGTAAGGACAACTAGTTACCCACTCTTGAAGAAATAAAGGAACAGATCCAACGCCAAAGCAAAAAGTCTTTTGAATTACAAGTAAACGTGAGTTCAAAGGATTGGATGGAGTAGGAGGGGCCCTCTACTCTAGCTGCAGTGGGGTGGGGCATTTATTATGGGTACAGCCAAGGAGTTCCTCTGGTGCTTTGGAAGTTGCATAGTAACAGTCTCAGGATTGGGCTGGGGGAACCTGTCCTGAGTTAATTGGTCAGGTGCAGATGCAGAATGGTTGTTCCACCTGGAACAAATCCTTGGGCTCTTACTGCTGTTTCTGGATTCCACCATTATCAGTAAATTAAGTCCCAAGCCTGCCAACTAACTTCTGTGACTTCTGATTGAATTCCTTTTCTGTACCTTTACAATATTTAGGAGAAGGAGCTAGCCACTCGTTGGTTCACAGCTGCACAGAGAGCCTAGTCCCAAAGTATTCACACAGAAACTGTATAAATTAAATTACTGTTTGGCCCATTAGCTCTAGATTATTATTGGAAACTCATATATCATTTTAATGCATCGACATTAATCTGTGTATCACTATGTGGCAATGGTGTACCAGCTAATGTTCCCAGCATCTATCTCAGAGAGCTCCATAGCTTCTCTCTGACTCCTGCCCTTCTTTTCTCCAGCATCCATCCTAGCTTTTACTGCCTAAGTTTTGCATTGGTATAGGTCCGATGCAGTTTCTTTACTCATTAATGGTAATCACAGCACACAGAGGGAAATCTCATATCAAAAATATGTAATTCTTCTTTTGCCCCATCTCCTAAATCAGTCATTCTTTAGAATAGATACCTGTTGTCATCATTATAGCTTTAAGGTTATAAAGATACCTGTCTTTAATTCCAAAGCAAAAAAGTTTTAAGTCTAAGGGGATCATGTCCTTGACCATCTAGTCTTCTGTGAGGTGAAGGTACCATCTTCCAAAGAATAGAATCTTGAAGCAGCTAAGAATTACCTACTCTTCAGAACAGAAACATAGGACATGACATGATGGGCTTCTGTGTTACTTTTTATTCATGTATTGAAACTGAAAAAAATGGCAAGAGACATGACATCACCATCAACAAATATATCAGGATCTTGATAATCAGATATTCTGTGCGCATTACCATACTTAACAGGGTTCAGTCAGCAAATCTTATAAATCACTTAGTATATGCAAAATATTTAAATACTTAAATAGCATGTGAAAACATTTATTTTTGAGTACCAATGATTACCATGTTTACCCATTTATATATATATACTCAACTTTCTGAATACATATTCATTCATTTATTCAGTTGTTTATTTTGGGGGTGCCATACATGGCATACATACATGTGTGCTTCCTGGCGTGTATGGAAATGAGAAAACAAACATGAGCTTCACAGTTCTCTGTTTCTACCATTTGAGTCCTGGTAACTAAATTTAGTTCAGTAGAAGAGAAGTGTTTAAAGCCAAGTCCCTGTGCTTCTTAAACTGTCTTAATAGACCCATTTGAGATATTTTGTATTACTTTCTTATAAGAGAAATAGCAAAAAAAGATAAACCATTACTAGAATATTACAGGAATATTCACAATCACATGTATACACACGCACTCATGTATGTGTGTTCCCACTTTGAATGACAAGAAGTAATATAAAATATCTCAAATGGGTCTATTAAGACAGTTTAAGAAGCACAGGGACTTGGCTTTAAGCACTTCTCTTCTACTGAACCCCCAATATCACCAAGAGACCAGATCCTATGAAACAAAAGATAGTTCTTTGAATTACAAGTTAACTTGGATTCTCTATCCATCCAATAAAGCAGGTGGAGTAGAGCAGACTTCCCAGCTGCAGTGGTGTGGGGCATTTATTAGAGGTAAGCCAGGGGTACATCTGGGGATCTGAACATTGCATAGTAACAGTCTCAGAATTGGGCTCGGGGAATCTGCCATGAGTTAATTGGTCAGATACAGGTGCAGAAAGTTTACTATAATTGGAGGAAATCGCTGGGACTGCTAATGCTGTGGCTACATTTGACCATTATCAGGAAAGTATACCAGAGATGAGAAATAAATTTGTATGTGGACATCAAATTCTCCAAGATATAGACATAAGGAGAGAAGGAAGAGTCATAGGAATATAAACATTATCACATTAAATGTAATGGTTTGATTACTTACTCAGAAATAGCTTATACACATAAAGAAAAAAATCCTGTGTAATTCACGATGACAGAGAAAGTGGAGAACAAAGAAGATCCTAAGAGAGTCATACATGGATCCAATCTACATGGGAAGTAGAAAAAGACAAGGTCTACTGAGGAAACTGGGAACATGGAACTCATGGTGAGGGTACACGGTGGGAGGGGTAGAAGGAAGGAGAGTGGAAAAATATATAGCTAAATAAAAACAGTTTTTAAAAAGTGACTATGTGGAAAACACTATCCTGAGTGAGATAACCCAGACCCAAAAATATGCATATGGTATATACTCACTCACTAGTGGATTATAGTCATAAACAAAGGACATTGAGCCTATATTCCATGATCCTAGAAAACCTAAGTAGTAAGGTGAACCCAAAGAAAAACATATATAGATCCTCCTGGAAACTGGAAGCAGACAAGACCGCCTGGCAAAAGTTGGGAGCATGGGAGTGGGGTGAGGTGCAGAAAGGGGAGAAGGGAAGGAAGAGGGGAGAATGGTTGGGTTGGGGAGAGCTTGGGGGAGTGGGATGGCTGATATGGAGGAAGTGATGTGGGAGTGATTTCTTTCTAATCTGTTGCTTTCATTGGTTAATTAATAAAGAAACTGCCTAGGCCCATTTGGTAGGCCAACCTTTAGGTGGGTGGAGTAAACAGAACAGAATGCTGGGAGAAAGAAGCCGAGTCAGGCAGTTGCCATGGTTTTCCCACTCCAGACAGATGCAGATTAAGATCTTCCCTGGTAAGCGCACCTCATGGTGCTACATAGATTATTAGAAATGGGTTAAGAGGCTGAAACTAATGGGCCAGACAGTGTTTAAAAGAATACAGTTTCCATGTAATTATTTCGGGGCATAAACTAGCCGGGTGGCGGGACGCAGCCCAGCCTCGCCACCCTTATTGCAACAAGGAAGGACAGATATGGGAGCAGGGAAAGAGATATCTTAATGGAGGGGACCATTTTGGCAAGATGATTGGCTCTGGAGGGGTTCCCAGGTGTCCACGGGGATGAGCCCAGCTAGGACCCTGGGCAGTGGAGGATAGGGTGGCTGAACTGGCCTTGTCCTATAGTCAGACTGATGACTATCTTGAATATCACCATAGAACCTTCGTCCAGAGATGGATGGAGTTAGAGACAGAGACCCACATGGGAGCACTGGCCTGAACACCCAAAGTCCAGATAGTTGAAGAGAAGAAGGAAGGAGAATATGAGCAAGAAAGTCAGGACCACGAGGGGTTTGTCCACCCGTTGAGACAGTGTGCCTGAGCTAATGGGAGCTCACCAAATCCAGTTTGACTGGAACTGAATGAGCATGGGATTAAACTGGACACTCTAAATGTGGTTGACAATTGGGGCAGACTGAGAAGCCAATGATAACGGCACTGGGATTTGTCTCTACTGCATGTACTGTCTTTTTGGGATCCTATTCTATTTGAATGCATACCTTCCTAAACCTGGATATAGTGGGAAGGGCCTTGGACTTCCCATAGGGCAGGGTACCTTGCTCTCTCTCAGGACTGGAGGGAGAGGGGGGGAAGGTGTGAGGAGGAGCAGGAGGGAAGTGGGAGGAGGGTAGTAACTAGAGAACATCCCTGGGACCACTACTGCTGTTGCTGCATTTGACCATTATCAGGAAAGTACATCTAGAGCCACTAGCTAACTTCTGTGACTTCTGATTGGTTCCTTACCATAATGAGGATGTCTGGAAGTTTCTTCCCAGTATTAGGGAAAAACAAAAAAAGGTCAGGGCTTCAAAATAGGGCTACATGACAGTTTCTCCCCAGTGATTAGGGTAAGGTCAGAGACTCAGCACATCCTTCTGAGTCAGGGCCTAACATCTTGCTGTGTCTTCTCTGTAGGCAGTCATGGCTGCCAAAGTGGGGGGCTTTGTGAGGTTATGGACCTTTCAACATTTTCATATTTGCTTCAATGTCAACAGAACTAGGTCCTTTGAGAGTTTTCCCCTCTATTTAGTAAATTTCATGAGCTTGAATCATAGGGTTAATAATTCAGAGTATTTTCTGGTTTGAATCTGGAGTAGCACTTGAAGATTTCTTCATTATTTTTTTAATTTCATATTCTCATCATCAAAATCATCATCATCACAATCCTCACCTAGAGTATGAACCCTTACATCAGTTGAAAGGAGATGAGAAATAAATTTGTATGTGGACATCAAATTCTCCAAGATATAGATGTAAGGAGAGAAAAAGAATCTTTTATAATTCATTGCCTTGCCAAACATTCAAAATAAGTTGGCACGTTATTTAAATATTTTCTGGAAACAGCATGTTTATATATATATTATATATATATATATATATATATATATATATAATCTTTATTCAATTACCACAAACTTCTGATGCGGTCATGATGAAATCAACTTTGAAATAGTGTTCTATGAAAATACTTTTCTCAAGACAGTTTTGTGTGTTGTAAATTCATATGGTCCCATATGAATTCATGTGTTAATTTGTCAATCATTCCTAATGCTATTGCCAGCAGTCATTATGGATTTTCTTCCTTTGTGTCATAACATGGAAGACATACACAGTGACTACATCTGAAAACACGTTTTTAATGAGGTGCCATTTTCACCCTTAGGTTATCCACTATTTTAAGACTCTTCTGTGGCTTGTGATTTAGGATCGTGGATTATATGCCTTGTGACATTAACAATAACAATGGAATGAGCATGATCTTGAGATTTGGAGTGAGCCAAACAACTAACTTTTACTCCACTAATTTACTACTACTATGTTCCTAATAACTTGAATTTTAGGATCAAGAATCTGAACACAGTTTGGTTGACCATAAAAACAAATCCTGTCAGTGTCATTATGTCAAACTTTCTCTCTCTCTTTCTCTCTCTCTCTCTCTCTCTCTCTCTCTCTCTCTCTCTCTCTCTCTCTCTCCCTCCCTTTATTTCCATCTTCTATCCATAATCTCCTTACTCTTATATCCTTCCTGATAGCCACTAAATAAACTGCATATCCAATCTCTTTCCACAAGGTGTATTTGCCTGTCTCCCACTCACTGTGGTCTCCCAGCCACCAGAGTATCTGCCAGGGTCATGCCACCTGTAAATCTTTCATTAGTGTTGTGACTCAGATAACACATGTTAAGTTAAAAACCAGTACAGTCAAGCTTGGACCCAGATCTCCAGGCAGATTATATACTATAGTCATAGATTTAAATACATACCCAATAATCAGCCCTTGAGATCTCATATATCATGGGGAATATGACATTTAAATGTTTAATTATTGAAAGGATTTCCATAACAGAGACAGAGGTTGGCTTGTAGCAGCAGCACCTCATTTCCTCCAAAGAATACAGTAGACAGATGAACACAGAATAAGATCTATCTACAATTGACTTCATCAAGTGAAAGTGCTAACCACTGGGTGGAATTGCCTTTCATTTAAACTCGTTAAGATCTCCAGACAGTGGACGAAACTGATTAGAATCGACAGCCTAGCTGCTGAGGACTAGGTAAACTTGTCTTCCTACAGATTTCCTAATCTGCAGGGTCTTCTAAAGCCTGGCAGGCCCTGCACCAATAGAAGACAAATACAACCCTGATGCTCCTGCCTTTGCCGACCACACAGGAACCTAAGGAGTGGCTCTAGGTAGTCAATTGAGTAAGTTCTTTGTCATTTTTAATCCAATAATCAAGTAAAATTGTATCCTTCTCAAAGATCTCTGATGCAATTTGATGGCTGAAAAGTTTTGCCAGTTTAAAAGGACAACATCACCAAACAAACTTCAGTATACCTTCTTACCATATTCCAAATAAAGTTTTTTTTTAAGATATACAAATGCAGGTTATGAAAGTGTGTATCTGAAAGTTATAAAACTCTGAGAACAAATACAAGTTATCAAATTTCTCCCTTATGCTTTCATAGTCTTGTCAAGATTTTACATTCTCTTTGTTTTTCATTAGGTAAAAACATTATTCAAAGTCATTCTTGCATAAATATACTGATGTTCATATAAACTCAAAGAATTCTTGTGAGTTCCATGGATTCTAATTGAAACATTCACCTTAAACAGGTCAGATATACCCCTATCTTGATTCCCTGGTCCTGATACCCTCCTCCTCTTCAATTACCATGATGTAAAGAAACTTTTTTCTTCCTAAACTTAAACTTGTCCTCTGCTCTGCCAACACCATGCTGGGTCAAAGGGACACTGAACAGTTCCACATCACAAATCCTGGATAGGAGCAAAGCTATCAGCTATTCTAGGACATGACCAACACCCAGTTTTCTCAGGTCTCCTAAGACTCTGATGTCTACAAACCAACAAGAAGAGTCAGGAAATAAATAGCCCCATCTCCTTAACCAGTCATGCCTATCTCCTTGTCTTTTTAGTATAAGAGAAAGGTGGAAATGTTATAATTCTGCTTGCCTTCCCTATTGCAAACAGGCCACTTGTTCATCCTGTCCATGGTGTCCCCTGACTCTGCCTTCCTTCTCCCATCATTCAGTCCAGTTTTCGTCACCTAATTAAGTTCTGGACTATCAACAGGCCAAGGCAGGTTTTTTTTTTATTCATTAATGGTGATAACATTACACAGAGGGAACTCCCACATCACCTCCCTGTCATCTGTGTACCCTGCCCCTTTAAAAGACAAATTCCACCCACCTTCACCACCCTCAATCTACCCCTGATCACCAATGAAAGCTAATTTCACTTCTTTTATCTAGTCCTGCTCTCAGTATCTCTCTCTCTCTCTCTCTCTCTCTCTCTCTCTCTCTCTCTCTCTCTGCCTGTTTTTTCTAAAGAGTTAAACACTGCTTCTATCCTCTGTCTTCTCTCTCTACTTCTCTTTCTCTTTCAGTAAGTCTAAATGTAGATGAAAGATGGAAAATTTTCCCAGCTGCTCGAATCAATATTCTCAAGGAAAATTGTCCTATAATTCAACGTACCTAATTTCAAATTTTTTCTTGGTGAAAAATAAAAATAAGTGTTTTGATTTTGTTTTAAATCCTCCAGTGTTTTAGTTAGGCTTCCTATTGCTTTGAAAAAGAACCATGTCCATGGTAACTCTTATAAGGAAAACATTTAACTGGGGTGGCTCACTGTATGCTCATCTGAAAAAACTCCAAACTCTTTCTCCTTGTCTGATGTCAAAAACCTCTTTATGTCTTCATCTTTATTCAGCTCTGTTGACTGCACCACATTTCTTTCTCTTGTACTAGTTGTATTCCATCTTAGCAGCTATCCTTAGCAGATATCCTATTATTCTGACATCTCTAACATCTTGGGTTCTCCAAGGCAATCCAGGTTTCAATGTCACAGATTCACAAAATTGTATCTCTTGACCCCCGTTCGGGGAAATGACTGATCCATGTTCAACCTCAGCATTTTTCCTTATTGTGGACACAAACTGCATAACCTCTTTTATCTATGCTAAACTCGAAAACCAGAACCATGTGCCCAAGCATCCAAGTTCTGTTGCTTGTCAGGGATGAAACATGCTGCCCCCATTCAATTACATTTTCACCAACTCTCTGTTTTTCATAGTTTTGTTCACTGCCTAGACTTGGTTCTCCTAAAGCTTGCTCTGTAGATCAGGCTGGCCTTAAACTCAGAGATCCACTAGGCTCTATCTTCCCAGTGCTAGGATTAAAAGTGTTCCCATCCACAACTGGCTCTAAGCTTTTTAAGTTCCTTTTCACAAGTTGGAAACTTAGGTAATTAGAATCTTGCTTCTGAGTTCACTGCTCCTGGAATTATATTTCTTAAACTAATGATCTCCTTGAACCCAGTATTTAGCTGCATTCCACTTTTTGCTCCTCTTTTTCTTCTAAAATTCATAATTTTTATTGGCCCTGTTCAGTTTGCTCCTTTTCATCATAAATTTTACTTAGCGTTTCCACTAGTAACCAGACTATAGGGTCAGTAGTAGGGTCTTTGAGATTTACTTTGCCAATGGAATTAATCCAAAACTCATTACTTTAGCCTCAGGTTTCAAACAAAGGCACAAAGAAGCTATGTTTTTCGCCAAAAAAAAAATCACAAGACCCATCTCCAGAACATGCTAACTTTCTTCTCTGAAACTTCTTGATCCCCACAGTTCATCAGATTGCATTCAGCACCACTGTCTTCCATGATCCTAGTATTGCCCAGTGAAATCACACATAAAGCACCCCATTGTTTCCTAATCTAAACTCTCAAAATCCATATTAGTCTAAGGAAAACCATGGGCAGGCTTCTCACAGAAATACCCCAGTCCCCTGGTGTCAACTTTGATCTTAGGGTTTCTATTGCTGTGAAGACACACCATGACCACAGCAACTCTTTTAAGGAAAATACATACTTGGGGTGGCTTACTTATATTATCATATGATCAGTTCAGTATCATCATGGTGGAGAGCATGTTGCCATGCTGGAGAAGTAGCTGAGATTCTTATATTGTGCAAGCAATGAAAGTCAACTAAGACACTGGACTGTTGCAGGAGGCTGCTTGTTTCTTTCCAGCTGTGCAGCCACGAAATAACCACAGAGAAACTGTATTAATTATATCACTGCTTGGCCATTAGCTCTAGTTTCTCATTGGCTGACTCTTACATCTTAATTTAACCCGTCTCCATTAATCGGTGTACTGCCATGAGGCAGTGGCCTATGGGTACAATTTTGGCATCTGTCTCCAGCAGGGCTCCATGGCTTCTCCTTGACTCTGCCTTCTTTCCCCCAGCATTCAGTTTAGTTTTCCCCACCTACCTAAGTTCTGCCTTGCTACATCCAAAGAAGTTTCTTTATTAATCAATGGTAATCACAACATACAGAGGGAAATCCCACATCATTGGACACTATTCTGGTTCAAGAAACCTCAAAATCCACACCCACATTGATACACAATACTCTGTCAAGGTCATAGCCACTCCAACAAGGACACACCTTGAAATAATGTCACTGTTTCTGAGATTATGCAGGCCAATTTTATTAAAAGTACCACATCTAGGAAATGTAATAATTAATAGTTATACCTCTCAGCTCTCAACAAAGAATCTTCTTTTTACATTATACAGAGGCTGTTACAGTTTTCAATTGTTGTTCAAAATGAAAAGTACAGTGCCTAACTTCAGTCAGTACATCGAGAATGTAATGGTTATACCAAAAGCTCAGAGGGCTTTGTAGAAGTGGAGGCAGAAAACTTTATAAAAAACAACTAAATTTAAATTTTTAAATGACAAGTATAAAATAACAGCATGTTAAACATTCACTAGTTCCCGAATATGTATATATTTATTTTCATAAAATAAATATATATGTATATATATATGTATATATATCATGAAAGTTAAGGGGAATCTTGTTATAATAAGGATTTTGATGGAAGAAGATACAGTATAAAGAAAGTAATGGGATTTAAATAACTAAAATATAATATGTACATGCATAAAAAAGTCAAAAAATTAAAAATGAATTAAAAACTAATGAAATGACTCAGCAGATAATGGTATTGATGTTCAACCATGGCAATTATGATCCATGGAACATGTATAAAGTGGATGTAGAAAACTAACTACACAAAATCTCCTCTGAGCCTTACATATTTTCAAATTATGAAAGGACACACACACACATACACACACACACACACACTTTCACACAGTATAAAGATTAAATCTTCCCTGTGCAACATTCACTGTTGGATATCCAACACAGTGGATCTGTATCATAGACAGAAGCAAATTCTCTATTACAAATAAACCTGCTATAAACATGGTTAAGCAGATGTTGTTGTGGTATGATTGAGTATCCTTTAGTTACATGCCAAAGAATGGTCTAGCTGGGTCTTGTGGTGGATTGATTCCCAGTTTTCTGAAATACAGTCACACTGGCTCTTAAAGTGACTGTACTAGTTTGCACTACCACCAGCAATGGAGGGGTGTTTGCTTTGCTCCACATCCTCTCCAGTAGTATGAGCTGTCACTGTGTTTTTGGTATTAGCCATTCTGACAGGTATAAGGTGGAATCTCAGAGTCATTTGAATTGTCATTTCCATTATTGCTAAGGATGTCAAACATCTTCATAAGTGTTTCTCAGATATTCAAGATTCTTCTGTTGAGAATTGCACACCATTTTTAATTGAATTATTTGGTTTGTTGATATCTAGGTTCTTGAGTTCTTTATTAATTTTGAAATCAGATATCTATCAGATGTACAGTTGGTGACAATCTTTCCATATTATGTATGCTGGTATTTTGTCCTATTGATGGTGTCTTTGCATTACAGAAACTAGTTAATTTTATGCGGCCTCATTTATCAATTACCTGTCCTGTGACCTATGCTACTGGAATATGTCTCTGGTGCAAATGTGTTTGAGAGTATCTCCAACTTTTTCGTTTATCATATTTAGTGTATCTGGATTTATGTTGAGCCCTTTGTTCCACATTAACTTGAGTTTTGTGCAGAGACAAAGATATGGGCCTATTCGCATTCTTCTACATGATTACATCCAGTTAGACCAGCATCATTTATTTAAGATGCTTTCTTTTTTCCATTGTATAAGTTTTACTTCTTTGCCAAAACTCAGGCTCCATAGATTGTAGGTTTACATCTCAATCTTTGAATTCATTCCACTTATTCACCTATCCTTTTTATACTAATCTCATGCAATTTTTCTTACTATAGCTCTGTAGCAGGGCTTGAAATCAGCAGTGGTGATATCTCTGGAAGCTCTTATTATGTGCAGGATTGTTTTAACCATCCTGGGTTTTTGTTTTTCTATATGAAGTTGAGTATTGTTCTTTCATCTTCTGTAAAGAATTGTACTGAGATTTTAATTTTGACAAAGACATTTCTACTGCACTGTAGTTTCCCTATCTCATGTTAGGAATCAATATTTGAAAACTATATTGAGATTGCAAGATTTCAAAATTATTTTTTCAGCATTTCTTAAAGTTTTCAAAAATCTGGCTCTAGCTGCAGAGGGACTGACTTACAGCAGGAGGACAGCAGGTTTCAGGGAGCTCATCCCCTCTTCACAGTACTGCACAAGTTGAGATAGGAGCATCCTTATCTGCTCATTCTTACCCTGCAGCAAATTCCCCACACTGGGACAGCTCCTGATAGTGCTGCCATTAGATAGGGAGCTGGGCATGCAAGCACAGGAGCTGAGACCGCTGCCCTGCTGCTGTAAGTGTAGAGTGTAAGAGCTTGTTCACCTCTGACCTAGGGGAATGGCAGCTCTTCTTCACTTGCTTGCTAGGGTAGCTACTCTTTCTCTCCCCTTTTCCTATGTTCACAGACACAGCATGATGGGGTTCTTAAAGGCTCTCTCCCTGCAAGTATTAGGTAGAAAAGGGGAGATGAATAAAGCAAAGACTAAGGAATTTTTTACCCTATCTATCAGCAATGAAAGATTCCCTGAAAAATTTCTTGTATGCTTTTTTTCTTCTTCCTCTCCAAACTGGACAGGTAAACCTTGTTGGGGACTATAATTCCAATAGTGTACCCTAAATTTCTTTTTTGTTTGTTTGTTTGTTTGTTTTTCGAGACAGGGTTTCTCTGTGGCTTTGGAGCCTGTCCTGGAACTAGCTCTGTAGACCAGGTTGGTCTCGAACTCGCAGAGATCTGCCTGCCTCTGCCTCCCGAGTGCTGGGATTAAAGGCGTGCGCCACCATCGCCCGGCTCTCCTAAATTTCTTTGGTATATTCAAAATTACTAATGGAAAACATAAATTTCCTTTTAAAACCCTATTTTCAATTTTGCAGATATGCCCCTTTCATAATGTTATATTGTACACTGTGGATTTTCAAATTCCGAAGTACATTTGTCAAATCAATATGTATTTCCATTTCACATGTAGCCTTTAGCCTGCAGACAGGGGCATTATTAAATCAACATCACAGTTACATTTATTGCAAGGATGTAAAGTACACATATATAAAATTTAAGAGTTTATTTAGATTTTTGTTCATTTCTTTGTTTGAATGTTCAGTAGGGATCTAACTTACCAAGGCATAAAAGTGAATAGCAGAGCTGGAGAGATGGTTTAACTGTTAACAGCAAATGCTGCTCTGCAAGAGGGCTGGAGTCCAGCTCCCAGCTCCCATGTCAGGAATGTCATAACTACATGTAACTCCAGATCTGGAGGCCAACAAAGCTGCTGCTCTACATTCATACCTCTACATGTATGTTTACAAGGTCACACAAGCACACACAACCACACAGGGGATGATGAAAGAAATACATACATACATTATTAAAAAAATATCTAGCTAATCATGGTGACACACGCCTTTATTTCCACTTCTCAAGACAGAGACTCTGGTGGATCTCTGTGAGTTTAAACCTACTCTACTAGACAAACGGACTTCCCAATCCAGCAAATTCTCAAGAACAAGACCCCACCTGAAAAATAAATAAATAAATAATCCACATAATAGAAAGTACCTTTGAAAACATGAGCAAATAAACCTAATCAGTCAATGATATCCCAATACTTTGAAGCAATTATTATTATCATTGTAAGGGTTGCACGTTACCTGAACACACTTGAAAATTTAAGAATAAAGAAAAATAAAATAAACATAAAATATTCATGTACAAACTGATTAATGTAGAATGCTTTTAATATAGCATCTTTTAAACATTAGTGATTTCTCTTGCCAGAGCTCTAAGTGTTTAGACTTTTTGTACCTTCTCTAGTGAGCTACATTTTTTCCTAAGAAGACTTTCCCTACTGTATATAGTGAGCTAAAGGGGAATATAAATTAAGATTATATAGGCACTATTACCTACTAAAACATATTGAATTTGTCTCTAAACAACTTATGTAGGGAGATTAGGAAGGCTTTACTTTTCCATACAAGCTATAAGAAACTTCAAATCTAATAGCCATCTGCCTCATGTCATCGAGTTAAGAAGAGAATTTCTATACCCTGATGCATGGCAAACACGCATGCATGCATGATTTCAGGGTTGGGATGGCTCACTAGCATGGACTGGGCATAAACTGGGAGTGTGGTGAGCTAAGCCAATGCAGCAGCAGGTCCGACTCAGAGGAGAGAAAGCCAAAGATGCCTGTCACATCCACCTGAGGAATGGTCAACAAGACAATGCAGCAACCAAGATCAGTCCCTTCAGGGTCCTGTTGTATCTTTCATAAGTTGAGATTATGTTTTTAACCATAGGCATTGCCAGTATATTGAGATTAGAACATTGTCCTATAGATCTCACATGTTTGACTCTGAAGAATCAAAAAGAAATCAGAAAAGGACCGGGCTTCCTTTGCCCTGCCCTGTGTTGTATTGGCTGCACAGGGCCCCTCCCCTTGTTCTTTCAGTTCGTCCTGTCACTTTTCTTCAGTTCTTTTCCAGGTGAACAATAACATTTCAAAGCCCAGGCAGTATTTTAGTTTATTGCTACAAGGGAGTAAAGGAAATGGCCAAAGAAAACTGAACATTTGTTCTGGTGTAGGGATGTCACACAGAGGTAATAGTCCTAATCACAGTTAATTGTCTGTCATACACTGAAGGCTGTGAAGGGATGGAAGCACTTGAGAATTAGCATTCACATGAGCAGTGGAGTGACAGCGCAACAGGGCATAGTGGTTTGCACCTGCGCGTCTCTGAATGGTTAGGAGGATCGGGTGAGGAGGATTTCTGATGCTACCATAGTCATAATAAAAGAAAGGTGTTTTTAGAGTGGCTGCAAGATAAGAGCAGTGGAGAGTGAATCAATGTGTGTGTGTGTTTGTGTATGTCTGTGTTTGTATGTATGTGTGTTACACCTAAGCATAAGAAGCTAAGAGTAGCTGTGTCAGTGAAATGGCCATATGTGCAGCTCAGGTGTCTTTTCCATACAGAGCTGGATTCTACACAGTGGTCCAGAATTGAAGTTTTTTTTTTTTTTCTGTGATCTTGTAATGTGATCCAGTATGAACATTGTCAATATGCTGTGGTGTCACTTTTAGTTTGCTTATTTATTTGGGATGTTATCAGGGTTTGTCAATAAACTGATAGTTTGGGAAAATATTGGTTTGACTATGTCATCTCTTTCACTCTGATCTGATCCCTACTCTGGTGAAGTTCATAACATATGCAAATGGCATCAACAATTTTTTAGGTATTCTCTAACAAACAAATACACAGGGGAGTGTCTTTGTCTGTTGTTTGTTCATTTGTTTTTTAATAAATTTTAATTTCATGTGGTTTCTGAATTTAGTTGTTTTCTTTTATTCAAAATTGATTATTTTATCATACAATTTCTCATGCTTAGAGTTTCCCTTCCTTCTACATCTCCCAGCTCCTACCTATATCACCTCCCTTCCAGATCCACTCCTTTGCTGTCTTCCATGACAAGAGACCGTGCACATGCCCATGTCCTGTGCTATCTTCAGGAACCCTGTAGAAGTTCAAAATCCATGCTCCAAATAGTTGTAAAGGACACTTAAGCTTCTTTTACAGTAGTTCCCATGAATGCATACCCAGAGTTGAAAAAAATGGGACATTGTAGGCATCAGTGACAATCCCTACACCACCACCTACTCCTCCTCCCTCACCAAATAACAACTTATACAGAAAACTAAGAGATTTCTCAAAAATGGTGATAATAGCACTGAAGTGTAGCTCTAAACAGATAAGGGATTTTGATGAGGGTTCAGGTGGGAAAGGACTCTGTTTTATTTAAGGGGTTGGCTACTGGGTGTTTGATTATGCTCCAGTCTGTATTTAGGCAAAACTAGTTGGAATTTCTTTTTTTTTTTCTTTGTGTGGGAGGTCACAAGGGTTTGGAGGCTAACTTGGGAGGACTATAAAGTAAGTGTGATCAGGGTGCATGATGTGGAATTTCCAAATAATAAATAGAAATATTATGTTAAAAACAAAAGAAAGACAGGAAGGAAGGAAATAAAGAAAGAAAAGCAAGAAAAGGACAAGACAACTAAGAGATTACAACCAAACACGATAAAAAGGTAGATAAGATAAAACAAAAACCATCATAATGATGCTGCAGAAGGCAACCCACAGAAGGGAAAGTGGGTACGAGCAGACACAAAAAGCAGAGACCCATTTTGTCACATTCTCTGGAAGCCCATAAGCACACCAAGCTGAAAGCTATATTCTATATGCAGAGGACCCTATTCAGATAGTGTACACTCTGTGCTTGCTACTTCAGTGTCTGTGAGCTTGTATGTGTCTGTGAGCACTTCAGTTTATTCAGAGGATCTTCTTCTCCCAAAATGCTCCATCCATTCTGACCTTTACACTCTTCCTGCCTCCTTAGCTATGGCATTATCTGAACAGTGAGGAGAGCTATTTGAAGGAGATATTCCATTTAGATCTGTATGTTCCTGATGTGGGATTCCCCTCTGTAAGCAATGAATATGCTTTCATACTGTTGGTTAATAAATAATCTGCTTTGGTCTATGTCATGACAGAATATAGGGAGGCGGGAAAACTAAACTGAATTCAGGGATAAAGAAGGTGGGTTGGTGTGTATGTGTGTGTACATGTATGTATGCATTTCTGTGTGGGTGTGTGTGTTTGTGCATATGTGTGTGTGTGTTTAGAACAGTAACATATTGTTTGTCCAGGTTTCTAGATAATGCACTCTCAGGTTCTCTATCATACAAAAGTGTCCAGTTTGGGTTACATCTCAGAGAGTGGACCTAATTCAATTTAGATATAGTGTTTTTTATTGTTGTTCTCACAATCTTTGTTAATTGTTGCAGGAGCATACCTTTCTGACAGGACACTATGGTAGATCAAAGACTTTGTGGATGGGTTCATCTTAATGTTTCTCTTTTGGCAGTTGGCAGAGTCCCCCGTGTATCACAGTTGCTAGGACATGCTCTATGTAGGCACCGGGACTATTTCTCCATTGGCAATGAGTTCTGTAGATGTCATCAAATCTTAGTACTGGTAAAATAACGTGATGATAGGAGATCTCCAGTGGAACTTCAATTCCCCCCCCATTACTTTGCAATTTTATTTAAATATACTTCATACATATATCTATATTAGGAGCCTATTACTCTTTATGCTTCCATATTAGCCCTAAATGACCCTTAATTTTCCAGTCTTTTCCTGTGTTCCCTTTTCTGCCCACTTCTACCCTCACACTCCTGATTTGTTTCTCCCCTCTCAGCCCCTATCCCATTAATCCATATGAAACTGTTTTATCTCTCGTTCCTATGGAGACCTGTCACATATAGTACCTTATTCTAAACTGAATCTCTGTGCTTCTACAGATTGTAGCTTTGCTATTTTGGGGGTTTGAAAGAAAATGGCACTCAAAGACAGTGGTTCTATTAGTAGGTGTGGCCCTGTTGGAGTAAGCGTGGTCCTTTCAGAAGAAGTATGCCACTGAAGAGGTTGGCTTTGAGGTCACATTTATGCTTAAGATACCACTCAATGTCTCAGACCATTTCCCATTCCCTGCAGAATGTTTGACTCTCATATACCTCTCTAGCACAATGTTGCTTCTACTCTACCATGTCCTACTATGATGATAATAGACTGATCTTTTAATTGCAAGCCAATTAAATGTTTTCCTTGTAAGAGTTGTCATTGGCATGGGGTCTCTTCAGAGCAACAGAAACCCTAACTAACACAGAAGTTGTTACCAGAGGCTTAGATATTGCTGTGATAGGCGTGACCATGTGTTTTCTTTAAGAAATATAGACCTTGAGACTGTGGATTAGAAAAATAGTTCACTGCTTTAAGTGCTGCTTAATGGACCATACTAGTAGGAATATGGAAGACAGTGGTGCTAAGATTTATTTGAACTCTGGGGGGGGGGGCTGATTCTAGGGTTTTCAAAGCAGAAGAATTTTATTATGCTTCCTAAAGATCATTCATGTCATATTTTGGTGATAAAAGTGGCTGCCTATTGCTTTTATATGAAGCCTGGAGACGCTTGAATTAATTCCCTTTGCAGAAGAAATATCAAGACATCTTAGTTCAGACTCTGTTATATGGTTTATAAATGGTAATGCTAATAAACATATACAGTGAGAATGAGAAAACTGAATAAACAAAAATACAAAATGTACAGAATGAGAAAAAATAGTTACCACAGAGTGAAGTAAACACAGATCCTGTGTGCCAGGATAGATAAAGGGATTTAAAAATGGAATAAAGGAAGTCGTGACCTCACAGCAAGGTCCCACCCACCTAAGTTTCTAACATGTGAAAAGGAACTAAAGAAAAGTTTAGACACAGGTGTAATGCTACACACTTTTAATCCCAGAACTCAGAAGGTAGAGGCTGGCAGTTCTCTGAGTTTGAGACCGTTTTGTCTACTGAGAAAGGTCAAAAACAGCCAAGTTCAGGCAGTAAAATAAAAACTACTGAAAATAGAAAGATGATGAAGATGTACTTGAATGATGGAGCCATGTTCCAGCCACAGCAAGCAGCAGAAATTGGCAGATTTGGCCACATGGTCCCGGCTTTAGAGTCAAAGATAGAAAAAAAATGCGATTATAGCATTTGCCTCCTTGCCTACGGGAAAAATGCTAAAGCCAGGCATGTGTCAGGGTTTTCTTTGAGTGAAGGCCTAGAGAGACCATTTCTTGAATATGTGAAGATGAAGCCTGGATTGCTTTGCACACCACAAAATGTTAGATATACCAGAACCATAGGATACTGGCTCTGTAGAACTACTATCAAGGAGTAAAACCAACTCATGGAAAAAAGTCTGTTGTTGGCACAGGCCATCACTCATAGATCACAAAACCAAAACACACATAGATCATATAGGGCTTGAGGATGCTGGGTGGCTGTGTAAGTTGCCTGAATGCTTGATGACACATGTGCAGCCATGGAACCAAGAAGTTCCAGGGCCTGGAGGGTGGCTAAGCATTCTGCCAGAACATTGGCCACTTTGGTTGGTGGAAACTATAACCATTAGGATCTGTTGTATTGTTCATTCTTCAGCAAAACAATGGTATTTGCCTTTCTCCTAGATCATGTCCTTCTTAATCTCATGTACTTGACAACAAGAGCAATGTCAAGAATGTGTTCCGTATCATAGAATGGGTCTTAAAACCAAGCAAATAATGGTTTCTTACTCCCACAGCATTTGTGCCACTATTACAACAATGTATCATGTAGGCAAGTCTGTGTTTTACTTCAAAGGATTAAGAGCTGGGTTGCTGTTAAATGTCTCCTTGGGAGCATTCATAATACCTAGCAGTATGGGGAACACTATCCAGGAGCAATGAAGAAACCAACTCAAATTCTCCATGTTCTGTCAGATCTATAATTGTTGGCCCTTAGACATAGGACCTTATTATTTGTGTAAAACAAACATTAGCTTCTAAAATGGTCTCAATTACTTGGGGGATAACACCTTACCGGTTATCTTGCCATTGACTTTGGTCAACGAAATCTATTAAATATAATTCCCACCTGACACCGGAGGTTTCATTTGGTAGAAAGAAACATCTCTGTGAGGCTTTCTCTTCCTGTTCTATGATGATTTCAGCGATGTTTCTTTCATTTATATCTTATACACTAAGAAGTCTACAGGAGGTGGTTTATATAACAATTTGCAAATGGTCCATAGTTTCAGGTATCCCTCCTGGGATATTTTCTCCCTATGCCCAACTTCTTTCCCCTCTTCATCTGTTATTCCATTTCAGAATCATCTCCAATGTGATCCAAAGTTATTGAACTACTTTCCCTTTCTCAAAAAAAACTTTCCCTGCCTCTTAGTCTCTGACTCCTCACCTTAAACCTGTGAACTTAAGAATTCTTGCATGTCTTTGTAATGATTAAATGCTTAATTTGGATAAGTTGAAGACATTACATACTATATTTATCTTTGGATACTGAGTAACCCACTAAGTATGACATTTTTCTTGCTACATGTATCTACATATGAGTTTCACTATTTCATATCTTTTTGATATCTGTGGTTTTAATTTTTTACTTTATTTTTAAGAAAACAAAACTATAATTTTTCATTTTGCATACTAATCCCAGTTCCCACTACCTCCCTCATACCATTCTATCCACTTTCCCTCCACTAAATCCCCTCATCCACTCCTCAGATAGGGTAAGGCACATGGCTTTGAACAAGGACAAAGGACCTCCCTACTGTATCTAGGCTGAGTAAGGTATCCATTCAAAGCAAATCGGTTCCAAAACATCATTACAAGCAGTAGGGATAAATGCTGGCCCCACTGCCAGTGGCCTTGCAGTCTTCCCAAGCCATACAACAGTCACCCACATTCAGAGGGCCTAGTTTAGTTTTCTGCAGGTTCCTTCCTTGTCTGGTTGGAGTGGGTGAGCTTTCATTTGCTCAGGAAAACTGATTCAGTGGGTGTCTCCATCATGGTCTTGACCTCTGCTCATATTCTCATACATCCCACTCTTCAACTGGACTTTGGGAGCTCTGAGTTATATTTCCTTGTACAAATATACTCCATGTTCATTATCCATATATGGACATTCAGGATGTTTCCTATTTCTGACAAAGAACAATGAAGCAGGTGTCTCTGTAATAGGATGTAGAGCATTTCTGATATTTGACGAAGAATGGTGCATCTTGATAATGAAATAGATCTCTTTCCAGTTTTCCAGGGGCCCCCAACACTGATTTCAACAGTGGCTATGTAATTTGCATGTCTCCCAGTAATGAACAAGGACTCTTCCTTCTCCATATTCTCACTAGCAAGTGCTGACAATTTTCTTACTCTTCTTGCCCATTCTAATTAGTGAAAGATGAAATCCCACAGTGGTTTTGATGTGCATATCCCTGATGAATGAGGATGTGTCCTTTTCTTTAAAGAAAACGAGCATTGGAATGGTCACTAAGGAGTCATTAGATGAAGCAAATTATAATTTAAAAACAAAGATATATAGGTGGAAACCATGGAAATTAGAGGTAGGAAAGACAATGGAAGGATTAGTATTCAGAGGGAAACAATAGCAAGCAAAGAATCCACAATATTTCTGGCATACATCACACAGGGATACTAAGTGATTTTACTTCCTGGCAGTATATAAATGTAATCAATTTTTTTTTAAATTCATCACCCAAAATTAAGTGAAACTACTTTAGAAGACACATTTACTACTGGAATGTGACAAGTCATGATAAAAGCAGATTTGAATCTTGCCCTTGAAAACCATGTGCCAAGCTGTGCTTGAGGGAGTATTGATCTATGTGCTCAGAGCGCCATCTAGCGATCATCGAAATGAGAAGGCCAATGAAAACCTACAAGAAGTTCTGAAAAGAATATTAGGAAATGACTGTGTTCTTTACTTTTTTTAATTTATTATTTTGTAATTTGATTTAACATACAATCACAGTTCTTCCTCCCACCTCTCCTCCCGCCTTTTCTAAAGGATTAAAAAAATTAATCTGAGATCAAAACCCATTTCCTGAATGGGTTTTCTACAGGAGTATCAATTGTCTGTTCCCAGGGAGACACACAGGGAGTAATTATGCAGGATCCTACCAGTGGTCACACCATACACAAACCAGTACAAAGGTTAAAGATCAATGAGAAGCCTTCAAGGCTGACTGAATAAAACGCGGGTCAAGAGACACACTTGGCAGTGGCACACATTTTGTGCAGATTTGAATCTAGAAACAGCTAATTTGACCATTGTGTATGTGATATTTATGCTTGATTCTGTGTGGGTGCATTTTCTTCTCCATACATTTTATATCAGTAACAATTCATATAACAAGCCGAATTTTATCAGCTGACATTTGGTAGTTTGTTGCTCTTTAAAATGTACATGCAGAGTGACAGTGGCTTTATCTATTTGCCTCATACTCAAAGGAGAGGGAAGTGCTCCTGACAGCCCGAGAAGCAGATGCCACCCAGAGTGTTGGCCATGAGCATGTTCAAATGACTAAGAACAATGTGGATACAAAACTGAATCTGTTTCTTTGCAATTTGTAGGTTTATTTAAATTGTTCACCTGGTCTTGATTTAATTTTGGTTTTTGGTACCTATCCAGAAGATTGTCCATTTCTTTTATTTTTTCCAGTTTTCTGGAGTACAGGTTATTGTAGTATGAACTAAGGATTTTCTGGATTTCCTCAGTGTTTGCTGTTATGTTCCCCTTGCCATTTCTGATTTTGTTAATTTGGATGTTCTCTCTCTGCCTTTTGATTAGTTTGGATAAGGATTTGCCTCTTTTGTTGATTTTCTCAAAGAAACATCTCTGTGTCTCATTGATTCTTTGTATTGTTTTCTTTGTTCCTATTTTATTGGCTTCAGTTCTCCATTAGATTATTTCTTGTCTTCTACTCCTCCTGAGTGAGTCTGCTTCTTTCTGTTTTAGAGCTTTCCAGTGGTCTGTTAAGTCACTTGTGTGCGCTTTCTCCACTTTCCTATGTAGGTTTTTAGTGCTATGAACTTTCCTCTTAGCACTGCTTTCATAGGGTCCCATAGGTTTGGGTATGTTGTGCCTTCATTTTCACTGAATTCTAGGAAGTCTAAGTGTGACAACTTTATTTTGTTGGCAGAAAATCATAAAGTTCACTCAGGACTCAGGAGATATTTTCTTATGGAACCTCATATATGTAATATGGCATGGAAAACCCAACTTCAAATATGGAAGCTCTTATACTGACTTCGTATACTAACCAAAAAAAGAGAGTTATAAATCAGGACACTTTTCAAAATATCTTGATTGCAACACCAGAGAAGCTATTTAAAATTCTCCATGATAAATTGTAAGTATGTTTGTTAGGAGGCATGGAACATCTGAACATTTGAGAATTCTAACCAATCACCCTTTTCAGACAAAACATTTTCCCAGAAATTGTAGAGCTTTCAAAATCAAGCATTTACTGAATTTTATATAGACCACTACAAGATACTATGTTTTAATTAAAAAAAGTATAGTGGTGAACTAGTTACAAGTATTGCCATATATGTTTTGAATTTCACAAACCCATAGAAATACTCTGAAATATTTTATTATTTAGTTACAAGATTGTTTTTCAGATTACTCCAATTACTTTTTCAACTGTGTTAGGCTCAAAGTTTTGTTTTTCTTAGAACACAATATTCCCAAAACTATAACCCTGCTCTCAGAAGCAGTCATAGATTACAGGATCATCCCTGTCCAGTGCAGCACTATTTAGAAAATGCACACTTTTAACATTTAAGAAGTATTTTAACAGTGCATAGATAATAAGATATTGTTATATAATATCTTTCCACAGGACATTTTCAAATGACTTCAATGTTCGCCTTCCTCATATTCACTCCTCTCCCTTGACCTCCATTCCCCTCACCAGGTAACCAGTCGGCAGCACCTTTTCTTTCACACCCACGTACACCACTGCTTTCTAAAGTCTTCCTGTCCTTTACTCCATCTGTTTAACAGACTCCAGTGCTATGTGACTAGTTTCTGACCTAGCACAAATGTCTGAAAACCATTTGTCAGTTGTACTTTTAAATCCTATTCTTGTTTGTCATACGGTTTCACCAACTTGCATTCAAGAGCCTTAATGTTGCCTTATGATGCACAGGTCTAGATGCTGTGACCTAAATTCTTCACACGTGCATGTACCTAAGACTGTAGTCCTGCATTGTCAAATGCCAACAAAAATCTCAAATTTCTATGTGATAATTATGGAGGGTGACAACTAGAATGATAAAAACTTTAAAAGCGTAGAATACTGGCAAAGTCATCTGAACACAGAGGCAGGGAGCACAGAGGTATGGAACTTGCCAAATACAGTACTGGCCAATATTAAATCCTTAGAGGCAAAAGATAACATAAAAACTACTGAAAATGTTAGGAATTTCCTACTCATACCATTGCTTCTGTTATATACACCCATATGCACACACATAAACACACACACGCACAGACATGCACACACATACATACGGATGCATACACATACACGTACATGCTCATGCACACACATATACACAGGCACACACAACCCACATGCAAACACAAATCTATATATTTCTGGGTTGTCTTGGGCTACACAGGTTCATTTTTCAGAAAAATATAATTCATGAAAAAGATTTCCCAACACTTATGATTCATGTAGTTACTATTTAACAACATACTAATCAGGGCCTTTCCATCCAAATTTAAACATTAAAATGTATGTGTGTTTCAAAGTGGCCTAGCCATGACTATACCTAAGATGACAAAAGAAGTAATGTTTTTCTATTCATAAGATTAATTTTATTTTCTGTACGTATTAAGTAGAATGTAGAATTATAATTGTTGTGCCTGAGTCCTGAGACCCCCAAGAAGATGACCATGGAGCCACATACTTCTGAATGCAAAAGCAAAGTTCCATTTATCATTTAGGGGTTAGCATGGGTCCTGTGCTTCACAGTCTGACACAGCAAATGGAGGGATGAGCCCATCTACTATTGTAAGTGATTTATAAAGGCAAAAACCATAAGACAGTCACAGTTTCAAAGTACAAAATTGCTTATTCTATATCACAACTGGATAAAGGTTAGCTGTTAGTTCCTGATAGGCCGTTATTATTTAAGGGGGATAGCAGCTGCCCCCTGGTCACGACCTCAGGACATCTGCTGATCCTTTGCTAAATGCAGGCTGTTTGGAATTCTGTCTGGTTGGTCCATCATTATTCACCTGATAAGGGAAGTTATGTGGTCAACATTTTTTTCTATATGACTAAGGCATGGGGAATGGGCTACAGTCATCAGCTTTGTGTGACTTGGGTTTTTCCATTAACTAATATGTCCCCTAAGAAGAGTCCCATGGGCTTCAGCTTGTCCTGGGGATTGGGGTAAAATTCAAAGTCACAAAAGGTCCCAGCACAGAAATGAAATCCCTTCCAGCCTCTCAGTAACAGAATTAAATCATCCAGCAGTATTTGTTAAAGGCTGAAATAATACTGAGATAATTGTTCAGAAATTATTTATGGTCTCAATATTTAATTGAAATATCAAAATAAATGTCATTAAAAAAATCTATTGTTACACTTCATATATAGATTTTTTCCCCCTACCAGTGACTTAATTGCTTCTGGATGAACTACTTCAGGTGCTTTACCTTAGCTGTCTTGTTTAGTTCGTACAACTATTTTTAAATTTTATTCTTACACTGTTCTGAAGACTAAATTCAGAAATCCAGCAAATCATGAAAGATGCTTCCTAGACAATATAGACAGGGAAAAGAAGAAAAACCCACATTAAGGCTGATCACAGCCTTTTCCTTTTATACTGTCTAAAACCCCAAAAAGCCTATAGCAAAGTCAGACCTGGGAAGAAGGGCAACAGGAATTAAGTCACACACCCAGGCAGCAGACCAGCGTGTGAGAAACCACAAAAAACTACAAGGACCAAAGTTCATTTCGGTTTGCAACTTCCCCTAGCGCCATACATAAGCAACAAACCCCGATTTTGTTTTGTTTTGTTTACCCTTTGTTTTGCTGGAGAGACATGTTGAGTGCATTTCTTCCTTTTTAAGTTTTACAAGTCACTGCCTTGCTCTGTTAAGTTTGTGGTATTTAGATACAGATTTATAAATGTGTACTAAAAGACATTTTCATGTTATTAATAACGAAATGAAACTTTCAGGCTCAATTCAGGGTTTAGTGAGGTCATTTTATTTGTCAGTCGATCTTCTAGTTATAATATGGAATTGTTGCATGCCATTTTCAGCAAGATTGTGGGCTTCTTTCCCTCCCTCCCTCCCTCCCTCCCTCTCTCCCTTCCTCATTTAGATGTGATTTTTTAAATACAAAGTGGACGTCTAGCACATGAATTGATTTAATTCTACTGTTCTGTTATAATGTTAGTATATCTCTAAACAGGAAAGTGAGGGGCAAACTTTCCTAAAAGATATTTGCTCCAATGCCAATAATTCATCTTCAAGTATCAAGCTGTGTGTGTTATTTTTTAATAACACTCTTTTTGAACTGTCTGTAAAATTCTTCACTATGATAAGAAAAGAATCTTTAACACAGTCTTCCTGTTACAGAGATGAAGGTTATATCAGAGAACATTATTGGTTCTTGGGAATTCATTTATATCCAAGAAATAGGTGAAGAATCAGACGATGGGAAATTATTGAGCACTGAGAAAGACTGGCTCAAGAAAATCCAGAATTATAAGACATCATCTTGAAAATGGTAAGGGATAAGAAACATCAGCAGGCTGGTGGATTATTGGACAATCAAATGCAGTTCTTGTTAAGAGAGAATTTTATGTGAAAGTGTATAGATACATAAAAATAAGGTACAATAATACTGAATGAAATTTGATTAAGGAAAGAAAGAATGTCATTTTAAGGAGGCTTAAGTGTGTTTGTTTTGTTGTTATTTTTTTGCAATATTTGTTCTTGTTCTACCTTATGCTTTCAAGTATTGATCTCTAGTGCTTTATCCATGTTTGCCAAGTTCTCTAGTGGTGTTTGACAATGTCATTCCCATAATTCAAGTCATTTTAATAATATATTCCCCGATTACCTATGCCATTCTTGTCCAATGAACAACAGTAATATTTTTCATGACTTCACTGATCTTAATGAGCATTCTGTTCAATTTGGTGGGTTTTACTCTGGTTCTCAACATAAGCATAGAAAAATGAAATTAAAAGTCCTTATTCCTAGAATATTATCTTTTACTATAATTTTTTGTACTAAAGTTTTGGTTTATTTTTAAATTTTTTACTTTATTTTTTGTGCATTGGTGTGAAGATGTCAGATCCCCTGCAATTGGATCAGTTGTGACAGTTGTGAGCTGCCATGTGAGTGCTCGGAATTGAACCCAGGTCCTGCTGGAAGAGCAGTCAGTGCTCTTAACCACTGAGCCACCTCTCTAGCCCCTCACTGTAATTTCTAAAACAGATAGTGGTAAAATATTTTGAAATCATATAAATGGGCAAATGTAAGAGGCAGGTGAATTTTGTTGATTGGAGAAAGAATTTTGTCCCCATCCTCATAACAAGAGCTGACAGATAAATCTTTCATTATATGTCATAACTCATCTTCATTGTGTCTATAAATTATAAAACTACTTCTTGACAAAGAAAGAGATTTAGAATCCCTCACAAGCTCCCAAAATTCGATAGTTCATTTGACCTCTCTCTCTGTTTATATTATGTTTTATTTATGCTATTAGTAATTTCTACCTCAACCAGGGACTCTAGAATATGGTTCATATACCAGTTTTGCACCGGTGTATGTCTTGTCACCAGATGATGAAGGAACTTCCTTTATCAACTGAAAATATTACATATCTCTGACCTCTTGCCCTCGACCCTCCAGTTGTGGAAACAATTGTTTAGTCTACAACATCTTCTCAAGTTGATAGAAGCTTTCAGAACATGCTTTGCTCTTAGTGGAGGCTGTGTGTTAAGACTAGTAATGCCCTGGAGGTTTTCTCAGTGGTTAAAGCCACTGAATACTCTTCCAGAGAGTCTGTGTTCAATTCACAACACCCACATTTGTGCCGACAAGGATCTGAGACACCAGTCCCAGTGGATCTGTGGGACTCTGCTACCCTCCCCATGATCTCCAGACAGCTAATTCCACATCATCTATTTAAATGCTGATACACACTACCAAATGATGTGGGAGTGTCATATATCAATCTGTTGATTTCATTGGTTAAGCAATAAAGGAACTCCTTGGCCCTAATAGGTTAAAGCATTGGTGAGAGGAGTAAACAGAATAGGATGCAGGGCTGAAGAGGAAGTGAGGTCAGACTCTGCTCTGCTCCCGGAGAGACCCAACAGCTCTGCTCTCTGGAGCAGAGACACCAGGATGGACGGAGGCTAGACTCTTCCCGGTAAGCGCACCTTGGGGTGCTTACACACATCATTAGAAATGGGCTAGTCCAGGTGCGAGAATTAGCCTGTAAGGGTTAGAGTTCATGGGCCAAGCAGTTCTTAAATGAATACAGTTTGTGTGTTGTTATTTCGGGCATGAGCTAGCCAAGCGGCCGGGGTGTTGGGGACGCAGCCCCGCTGCTTCTTATTTCAACAACCAAAATAAAATAAAATAAAATCTTTTAAAAATCTGTCTTTGGAATTGAAATATTTTTTGGAGTTTTTTAGAAATGGTTTCTCAATCGCTATGGAAGCAGTTGGGACTCCTCAGTTGACCAGGCTGGCCTTGAACTCACAGACAACTTCCTTCCTCTGCCTCCTGAGTGCTGGGGTCAAAGGCACGTGCCACCACTGCCCTGAAACATTTCCATATTTGTGAAGTAAATTTGAACTACTTAGAAAAGTTGCTAGTAAAGCTGAGGCAGATATAGGAATTTATTATCGCACTTTTAAGGAAGGATCTCTCTTAATGCTTCTGCCACAGTGCTATGTAATGTACTCTGAGGGAATGATCCTATCATTACTTTCCCAAATGTCTTTGGATAATTTTCATCCTAGGTTTCTCTTTGTAGACGTTGTGTAGTCTGTATTTTTAGTATGTTAAATTGTAGTGTATTGGAGGGAAAAAACACACACACATACACACACACACTGTGTCTTTTTCCATATATATTCCTAAATATTTCTTGTATCTGGCTTGTATGCAATACACTTTTTTCCTATCAAAATATTTAACCGAAGAAAAGTATATATTTCCTAAACAATCTCATAATTTTTGAGTCAGTTATGTAATAAATGTGTTGCCTACTTTATACTCAATAAAAGAAAATCTATTTCTGTGTATTTTTTCATGCAGTAAAGGGTATGTAATTTTAGACTGTAATTTTAGGACTATGAACATCTTGTCTTTTTAGGGGTTTTTTGTTTTTGTTTTTGTTTGGTTTTTTAAAGATAGGGTTTCTCTGTACCTTTGGGCTCTGTCCTGGACCTAACTCCTTTAGATCAGGCTGGCCTCAGAGTCATAGAGATCCACTTCCCTTTGCCTCCCCACTGCTGAGATTAAAGGTATGAATCACCACTGCTTGGCATAGGACTATGAACTCTTAAATCAGTTGATATTTCATGGTGAGATGAGAAATAAATTTGTATGTGGACATCAAATTCTCCAAGCTATAGTTGTGAGAAAATAAAAAGAGTCTTTTATAATTCATTGCATTGTCAATCTTTCAAAATAAGTTGACACGTTATTTAAATATTTGTTTGAAACAACATAGTCACTTGTTTCCTAGAGTCTTTATACAAGTAACCACAACCTCCTGATGTTCTCACATTGAGCTATATTTTGAAATAGAGTTATATGAATATCCTATTCTCAAGAAAGTTTGTGCTTTGTAGATTCATATGGTCGCATCTAAATTTCTGTTATAATTTATCAAGCCTTCCTAATACCATTAACAACATTCAATATGGATTTCCTTCGTGTCATTGGGAGCATGGAAATCATGAAAGAGGGTAGATGGGTAAGGAAGAAGAAGGAAGGGGAGCAAGAAAAATATATAGCTCAATAAAAAGTATTTTTTTTAAAGAAAACAGTAACAATGAGAAAAGATAATAAGCTTGATCTTGACATTTGGAGTGAGCAAAACAACTGACTTTTACTGCCTAGAGTCGGGAATCCACAATACTACCAGGAGACCAGGTGGCACACGCCTTTAATCCCAGCACTCGGGAGGCAGAGGCAGGCGGATCTCTGTGAGTTCGAGACCAACCTGGTCTACAGAGCTAGTTCCAGGACAGGCTCCAAAGCCACAGAGAAACCCTGTCTCGAAAACAAACAAACAAAAAAAAATCCAATGTAAAAGCGAAGAGGCTTCTTAATTACAAGTTAGCTTGGATTCTCTATCCACCCAACAGAGCCCATGGAGTAGAGCAGACTGCCTAGCTGCAGTGGGGTCGGGTACTCATTAGAGGTAGAGCCAGGGGGTGCAGCTGGTGGTCTGGAAGTTGCATAGTAACAGTCTCAGGATTGGGCCGGAGGAACCTGTCATGATAATTGGTCAGTTTCAGCTGTCGAAAGCTTGCCATTCCTGGGCAAATGTAGCTGCTGCTACATTTGACCTTATCAGGAAAGAACATCCAGAGCCGGTGAGCTAACTTCTGTGACTTCTGATTGGTTCCTTACCATATGCAGGATGTCTGGCAGTTTCTTCCCAGTAACAGGGAAAAACAAGTAAGGGTCAGGGCCTCAGGATAGAGGCTACGTGACAGTTTCTCCCCAGTGCTTAGGGTAAGGCCAGAGACTCAGCACATTCCTACTGAGTCATAGCCTTACATCTTTCTTCTCTGTAGGCAGTCATGGTTTCCAAAGTGGGAACCTTGTGAGGGTATGGGGAACCTTGTGAGGGTATGGGCCTTTCAATATTTTCATATTTGTTTCAATATCAACAGAACTAGGTCTTTGGGGCATTTAGAGAGTTTTTACACTCTATTTATTAAGTTTCATGAGCTATTAATCACAGTAGTAATCATTTAGAGTATTTTCTGATTTGAACCTGGAGTAGCACTTACAGACTTCTTCATTAATTTTTACTTTCTTAACTTCATTTTCTCATGATGAAAATCACCATCATAATCATCACCTGGAGTATGAACTCTTAAATCTGTTGAAATTTCACTGTGAGATAAGAAATAAATTTGTATGTGGACATCAAATTCTCCAAGCTTTCGTTGTGAGAAAATAAAAAGAATCTTTTATAATTTATTGCCTTGTCAATCTTTCAAAATAAATTGACACGTCATTTAAATATTTGTTTGAAACAACATAGTCACTTGTTTTATAGAGTCTTTCTACAAGTACCACAACCTCCTGATGCTCTCACATTGAGATACATTTTGAAATAGAGTAATATGAATATGATTTTATGAAGACAGGTTGTACTTTGTAGATTCCTATGGTCTCATATAAATATCTGTGTAATTTGTCAAAAATGGGATTGCTAACAATCGTTGTGGATTTTCTTTCTTCATGTCATAACATGGAAGATTTATGAATTGGCTATATCTACAGTCATCTATAAAATGAGATGGCTCTTTCACCGCAAGGATAGCACTCTGTCAAGGCTTTTATGTGGATTGTGATTTAGAGTCATAGGAATATATATATATATATATATATATATATATATATATATATATATATACCATAATACCATATCACAATAAAAGTAACAATGAAGCAAAGAAAATCCTGGCTACAGTTCACAACCTAATAGAAACTAGACAATACAAAAGACCCTAGGGAAGACATGCATGGATATAATCTACTTGGGAATTAAAAAAGACAAGACCTCCTGAGTAAATTGGGAGCATAGAAATCATGGGGGAGGGTAGACAAGAAGGGGAGAATAAGGGAGGGAAGTTGAAAAAACATATAGCCCAATAGAAACAGTGTTTCAAAAAAGTAACAATGATAAAACATAATAAGCTTGATATTGACATTTGTAGCGGACAAAACAAATGACTTTTACTCCATTCTTTACTACTCAAATCAGAATATGTAAGCGTTTGTTTAGATATGTGTAAACCAAGAAACCTTATCCTTCCAGTCTAATCCTTCGCTTACTGAGAAAATACAAGCTTCCTTCAAATCTTTTGATTATGCAAAATATAAAGATATAGTTATTGAAAAACATTTAGGAAATTCTGGCCTACCTACAGGTAGGTCTATCGCACAATTCAGAATCCTATGGACCATGAACACAGGGGAATTGGTGACTCCTGTACTCACAGTTCCATCTACCATCCAATGAAATGAAGGCACTTAATGAAAGGTTATTTAAAACACATGAAAAGAAGGATAGAGTGGGTGGTGCTGGCAGACACCACACACCTTTAATCCCAGTTCATGGGAGATAGAGGCAGATGGGATCTCGGTACGTTCAAGACCAACCTGGTCTACAAAGTGAGTTCTAGTAAAATCACACTGGTTACACAGAAAAACCCTCTCTCGAGAAGCTAAAAGAGAGAGAGAGAGATAGAGAGAGAGAGAGAGAGAGAGAGAGAGAGAGAGAGAGAGAGAGAGAGGAGAGATTATCACTGTAGCTATAGACTGTTCATTTGTTTCCCAGCCACCAAGACCAAAAAAAAAAAAAAAAAAAAAACACAGAAGCTATATTATTACAAAACTGATTGGCCAATAGCTTAAGCATATTAAGTCAGCTCTAATATCTCAATTATACCCAATTCCATTATTCTACATTTAACCATGGGGCTCACAGTTTATCAGCAAGGTTCCAGAGCATCTACCTCCTGCAGTGGCTAAATGGCATATCAATGACTCCACCTTCTTTCTCCCAGCATTCACTTTAGTTTTACTGCCCTGCTCTACTATGTCCTATCAGAGACCATTATGGCTTCTTTATTCATTAACAAATAAAAGCAATGCATATAGAGAAGGACTTCTCACACCAGGTAGGAAATGAAAAAAAAAATAATATCTTCAGTGTACATCAAGAGTTTTAAAGGATCATTTCAATGAGAGTTGTAATAGATAATTCCTGGAGTAGAGGGATCCCATTCATGCTTCCTTATAAAGAAGGAAGGAATATTTGCCCTGTCATCTTTTATACATACTGTGAGTGCTAACAGTCACATGAATACTATTATGTTGTACTTACATTATTTCCAAAATGGATAAACAAAAGTATACTAAGAAAAGCAAATACGTAGTTCAGACATGCCAGTGAAAGTCACTATGGTGATATTATGCAGCCATATTTATTCTTGATCATCAAGTATATGGTATATTCCCATAAATATTTTTTCTCTTCAGTTGCTCTATAGTTCACAAGAATAAAAAGGTCCCTGAAGTTAAAGCATCCATAAAGAAAAAATTTAATACTTAATCTTGTAGAAAATTAAATGTGCAAAACAGATGGTAGAAGCTGTAACCAAAAGTAATGACTCATATTATTTTTAATAGCTTTTATTTTACCTCAAATATCTGAGATAGGAAAAAAAGTTGCAAAGGTATTTGAGAAGGCAAGATGAAATGACTGAATTCAACAAACAAATCACCGAGACCTGCTACCCTGATTGTCTGAGCTATCATTTGTCTAAAAATAATTTCATGGTTATCCATGTGAACTATGCTATCTTTAGGGGATAAAATAAGCTAATGATGACAGAAAAAGATAGAGGGAAAACAGTGATGGAAACTCTTTCTGTGCCATTGACTTTTACCACTGGACTGTCAGAGCAGTACCCGCATTAGATGTCGGTTGCTTTCTCCTCATAGACATGTGAATATTGCAGTGTATCATTGTGAGCTCTTCCATGAGTGCTCTATTTTATTTTACTTTATTAAAATACAGATTTTACTTACTCGTACATTTTTCAATTTTTTCATAGCTAACAACAGCTATTATTACTGAGTGGTTAACACTATTCTACACATATCTCAATAATTGTCAAAGAGTGAAGATCTACATTTAAGAACAATTCAGGAATTCTAGAGGCCCCATTCTTGGCTATGAAAACTAGAAAGACTTACCAGGAGTAGGTTGAAATTCTACCAATTTGTAGGATAGTAAGACAACCAGTTATCCACTGTTGAAGAAATAAAGGAAGACAAAGTATTTCTATCTGACTAGCTTTATTATCAAAAATATTTTTAGATTAATCAATATTGTCTTATGACTCTAAGTGTTTTGCTTGAGTATATATTTTTGCACTACACGTGGTTCTGGTGCCTATTAAATTAAATATGGGTGTTATCTCTGTAATAGAATTACAGAAAGGTTTATGCTACAAAATTGGTTCTGGGACATGAATGCAAGTTTTCTTTAAGGACAATAAAAGCTCTGAAGAAGGGAAACCGATCTTGAATAGAATCTTGTTCATTCAAACAGAATTAATTCTTCATATAAATGGTGATATATCTTCTTTTTTTATTTTATTTATTTATTTATTAAAGATTTCAGCCTCCTCCCCGCCACCGCCTCCCATTTCCCTCCCCCTCCCCCAATCAAGCCCCCCTCCCTCATCAGCCCAAAGAGCAGTGAGGGTTCCCTGCCCTGTGGGAAGTCCAAAGACCTCCCACCTCCTTCCAGGTACAGTAAGGTGAGCATTCAAACTGCCTAGGCTCCCACAAAGCCAGTACGTGCAGTAGGATCAAAACCCAGTGCCATTGTTCTTGACTTCTCAGCAGCCCTCATTGTCTGCTATGTTCAGTGAGTCCAGTTTTATCCCATGCTTATTCAGACCCAGTCCATCTGGCCTTGAAGAGTTCCCGATAGATCATCCCCATTGTCTCAGTATGTGGGTGTGCCCCTCGCTTTGTCACAAAACAACTTTAGTCTATATCCTCATGGCTGGAATCTGGAACCCCCAATAACACTAAGAGACCATATCCAATGAAATAAAATAGTCCTTTGAATTACAAGTTAACTTGGGTTTTCTATCCATCAACCAAAGCAGACGGAGCAGAGCAGACTTCCCAGCTGCAGTGGGGTGGGGCACTTATCAGAAGTAGAGCGAGGGGGTACATCTGGAGTCTAAAAGTTGCATAGTAACAGTCTCAGGATTGAGCTGGAGGAATCCGCCATGAGTTAATTGGTCAGTTACAGCTACAGAAAGTTTACTATAATTGGAGAAAATCCCTGGGACTGCTAATGCTGTTGCTATGTTTGACCATTATCAGGAAAGTATATCTGGAGCCTGCTAGCTAACTCTGTGACTTCTGATTGGTTCCTTACCATATGCAGGATGTCTGGCAGTTTCTTCCCCGTATTAGGAAAAAATAAGAAAAGGTTAGGACCTCAGGATAGAGGCTACGTGACAGTTTCTCCCCAGTGATTTGGGTAAGGTCAGAGATTCAGCACATCCTACTGAGTCAGGGCCTTACATATTGCTGTGTCTTTTCTGTAGGCAGTCATGGCTGCCAAAGTTGGGGGGCCTGGTGAGGGTGTGGAACTTTCAATACTTTCATATTTGTTTCAGTATCAACAGAACTAGGTCCTTTGGACATTTTGAGAGATTTCCCTTTTATTTTGCAAATTTCATGAGCTACTAATGACAGTGTTAATTGTTTAGAGTTTTTTTTTTTCTGGTTTGAACCTGGAGTAGCACTTACAGACTACTTCATTAATTTTTATCTTTTAACTTTATTTTCTAATCATCATCATAATCACCGCCTAGAGTATGACTGATTAAGTCCATTGAAATGTCACTCTGAGATGAGAAATAAATCTGTATGTGGACATCAAATTCTCCAAGCTATACTTGTGAGAAAGAAAATTGCCTTGTTAATCTTTCAAAATAAGTTGATATTTTCTTTAAATAATTGCTTAAAGAACACACTCCTTTTTTTGTATAGTCTATATTGAAATACAACAACCTTCTCATGGTGTCATGATGAGATAAATTTTGAAACAGTGTTACATGAAAAGACTTTTCTCATGGCAGTTTTGTATGTTGTAGATTTATATGGTCCCATATAAATTTCATGTATAAATTTGTCAACCATTCCTAATGCTATTGCCAGCAGTCATTGTGGATTTCCTTTCTTTGTGTCATAACGTGGAAGACATATACAGTGACTCCATCTACAAAACCCTCTATAATGAGACGCCATTTTCACCCTGAGGATAGCCACTATTTCAAATCTCTTCTGTGGCTTGTGATTTAGGATCATAGGATTATAGGCCTTGTCACATTAAAAATAACAATGAGCAAATGGAATAAGCGTGATCTTGAGATTTGGAGTGAGCAAAACAAGTAACTTTAACTCCACTATTTACTACTCAAATCAGAATATGTAAATGTTTATTTGGATATGTGTAATTCAAGGAACCTTCCATCCTTCCACTCTTAACTCATTGAGAAAATGCACGTTTACATTAATTTTTTTTTTGATTCTGCATAAGATGAAGGTATAATGATTGAAAATGAACTAGGTAATTCTGGGTGAACATCAAGCTTCTCCTACATTTCAGAACCCCAGTGTCCATTTTGCTCTGGAGAATCAGTGACTCCAGTGCACATAGTGTCACTTACCATCCAGTAAAGGCGGGGGCTTGAGGAAAGGTCATTCAATAGTGATGAAAAGAAAGACGCTGGCTAAGGAAAAAAAAATCTGTGTTCGGTAGATCAGAAATTTTAAATATTTATTTCAATATGAAACGCAATAAAAAATTCCTGGTGTAGAAGGCTCTAATTCATGCCTCCTTATAAAGAAAGAAAGAGAACTTGCCCATGACATCTTTTTCTGCCATTTCTTACACATACTCTGAGCGCTAACACTCAGATGATTACTATTAGGCTGTATTTACTTTATACTATGGGAGAATGAAAGTATATTAACAAAAAAGTATATATGTAGTTCAGAGTTGTCTGTGAAATTCGCTCAGATCACTTGTGATAAAATATTTATTCTTGATCATCAGGTATATGGTATATTTCCAAGAATATTTTTTCTCTTCAGTTGTTCTGTGGTTCACAAGACTACAAAGGTCTCTTAATTTAAAGCTTTCATGGGTTTTCAAGTGCCATGATGTCATAGCGTAGTCGGAATAGTCATTGAGTCTCCATGTGTTCTTTGACACCTGGACAACCTGGTGAAAGCAATTTTACAGCTATTATTGCTGTTGCTGCAAGCAACCACTATCAGGAAAACAGGTCCAGAGCCTGCAAGCTAACTTCTGTAACTTCTAATTGGATCCTATGAAGTATGTCTAGAAGTTTCTTTCCAGTAATTACGGCAAAGTCAGGCAAGTTCTGGGGTTTAAAATTGAGGATGTCTGGCAGTTTATCCCCAGTAATTGGGGCAAGATCAGAGACCCATTATAGTCTTCTGACTCATTGGCCTATATCTTGCTGAGTCTTTTCTGTAGGCAGTCATGGCTGACAAAGTGGGGGGCTGGTTGAGGGTCTGGGCCTTTCAGTACTTTCATATTTGCTACAATGTCACGAGAACTAGGGTCTTTGAGCATTTTGAGAGTTTTACCCCTCTATTTTTGTTAGTTTTTTGAGCTATTAATCACAGTGTTAATAGTTTAGAGTTTTACTCTGGTTTGAACCTGAAGTAGCACTTACAAACTACTTCTTTAGGTTTTATTTTCTTAACTTCAATTATCTCATCATCAAAATCATCATCATAATAATCATAATCATCTCCACAGTATGAACTCTTAAGTCAGTTGAAATTTCACTATGAGGTGAGATAAATGTGTTTATGAGAGGGAGGTTTGAATATCCAGGGAAGTCACAGGCCCCTGACACCCTGTGGAAACCAGGCGCACTGAACAAATGCAGAGGGTGAATCGCCGTTTTCAGTGTTTCTGCTGCTGTGTTGGAAGTTGGAGGTCCAGTTGGGAGATTGGAAAGCTGCATAGAATGTTCAGTCATTTGTTTCCCACTGTGAGGTCATGATGAGAAGGTTAGTGATGGAGATCCCCCTCTTTTCCTTCAGCTCATTCTGGGTCTATTTAAATGAGCATCTGGAAATTTCCTTCAGGTCTTAAACATGCTGCCAAGTCTCAAAATCCAACTGCAAGTGAACATGTTCACAACTTTATCTTTCTGGCAGTTTTAACCTTTTGCTCCTTCAGTTTTTATTAAATTTCATTTTGGTTACACATTTTTCCCTGAAAAATATTTAGTATTTGTCGTTTAAAGGACTATCTAGTTTCTGTAGAATTATAACATATTGAATAATTTTTATCTAAACTCTACAGTATTGAAATTTTTCATGTATCCATGTTGTCTTAATCTAAAACCTTTGCATATTATAAGTAATATCTGTGTGCTCTTTTTGATTCTGTATTGTGCTTTACATTCTTCTTTCTTTATTTACTGCATTCTTTATTTTCTAATTGACCAACAAACTAGATCAATATAAGCTTTGTTGGATCGATATCAGACATTCTCTATTGTCTCAAATGCTTGTTATTGTTTTATAATAGCACTTAAAAAAATATCCTAGTTTCAAAGAACTTTTGCCCCATTTTTGAAATAATTATGGAAATATAAGAGCTGTGTGTGCTAACTTAAGATAATCTCTCCTTTTGTAATTGTTCTGAATCTTAGCTCCTAGTTGGTTCTTTCTTTTTTGCCCATTCTGTTGCATTAAAGGTTTGCATATTTTTTTTATTTTTGAGAGATGTGTGAACTGAACATTGTCATTTGGAGTTTCACAAGTTTTTAGTTACAAAGGTCTCCTTAGTAAGTAGTTCAATTAATGTGGGACATTGATTTTTATGAGCTGGATCAGGAAAATAATGAAAGATAACATCTGAATGGATTAGTTAAAGAAAGCCTGAATGATTTCCATTAAATTGCTATTTGCTAATGTAGGCATTAAAGAACCAAGTTAGTACTTAATCTTGCAGAGCCTATGCAATCAAAAACTTGGTGGAATGAGTGACCCCAAAATAGTGGCTCTTATAATATTTTCAAGAGTTTTTTTCCCACCTTATATGTCTGACTTAGGAAGGAAATATTGCAATGAATTGGAGAAGGCAAGATGAAATGGCAGAAGTTAACAAACTAATCACTAAAACCTGCTACCCTGATTGTCGAGCTATCATTTGTCTGTAAATCTAACATGGTTATCTCTGCAAACTACCATATCTTTATGGGATGAAAATAAGCTAATGATGACAAAAAGAAAGATGAGAAAAATAGTGATGGAAACTCTTTTTGTTCCTATGATTCCTACCACTGGAAAGCCAGGGCAGTACTCACATTACATATCTGATGCTTTCTCCTCATAGACCTGGTATATTGCAGTGAATCATTGTGTATTCTGACACAAGTACTCTATTGTTTTTTTTTTATTAAAATATGGAGTCTACTTGAGCCTTCATCAATATTTTTATATCTGACAAAGTTATTCCTGTGTGTTTAATAGAATTCTCTATATATAAACAGATAGGTAAAAGATACAGCTCAACTTTTAAAAACAAAGAAGGAATTTTGGAGACCATATTCTTGGCAATGAATCCTTGACAGATTTTCCAGATACAAGTAGGTAATGTTATACGTAGGAAGTGGTCCCCTGTGCCAATGTGTTGTAGAGTACTTCCCACTTTCTCTTCTATCAGGTTCATTGTGTGTGGACTGATATTTAAGTCTTTAATCCATTTGGACTTGAGTTTTGTGCATGGTAATAGTTATGGGTCTATTTTCATTCTTCTACAGGTTGACATCCAGTTCTGCCAGCACAATTTGTTGAAGATGCTCTCTTTTTCCATTGTATACTTTTAGCTCCTTTATCGAAAATCAGGTGTTCATAGGTTTGTGGGTTAATGTCAGGGTCTTCTATTCGATTCCATTGGTCGACTTCTCTGTTTTTATGCCAATACCAGGCTGTTTTCAATACTGTAGCTCTGTAGTAGAATTTGAAGTCAGGGATGGTAATGCCTCCAGACGATCCTTTATTGTATAAGATTGTTTTGGCTATCCTGGGTATTTTGTTTTTCCATATAAAGTTGATTATTGTCTTCTCCAGATCTGTGAAGAATTTTGATCGGATTATGGAAATAGAAAACTCTATACTGAGTGAGGTAAGCCAGAACCAAAAATAGGAACATGGGATGTACTCACTCATATTTGGTTTCTAGCCATACACAAAAGACATTGAGCCTATAATTAGTGATCCTAGAAAAGCTAAATAAGGAGAACCCAAAGAAAAACATATAGGCATCCTCCGGAATATTAACCTTCATCAGGCAATGAAAGGAGACAGAGACAGAGACCCACATTGGAGCACCAGACTGAAACCTCAAGGTCCAAATCAGGAGCAGAAGGAGAGAGAGCACGAGCGAGGAACTCAGGACCGCGAGGGTGCACCCACACACTGAGATAATGGGGATGTTCTATCGGGAACTCACCAAGGCCAGCTGGCCTGGATCTGAAAAAGCCTGGGATAAAACCGGACTCGCTGAACATAGCAGACAATGAGGACTACTGAGAACCCAAGAACAATGGCAATGGGTTCTTTGATCCTACTGCACGTATTGGCTTTGTGGGAGCCTAGGCAGTTTGAATGCTCACCTTACTAGATCTGGATGGAGGTGGGTGGTCCTTGGACTTCCCACAGGGCAGAGAACCCTGATTGCTCTTTGGGCTGACGAGGGAGGGGGACTTGACCGGGGGGAAGGGGAGGGAAATTCTTAAATAAATAAATAAATAAATCAAACAAGTAGGTAATGTTACTATTTTGCAGTATAGTAAGAAGAACCAGTTATCCATTATTGAAGAAATAAAGGAAGACAACACATTTCTACCTGATAAGATTTGTTATCTAAAATCTTATTTAGATTAATTTATTTTGTCTTATAAGTGTAATTGTTTTGCTTGTGTGTATGTTTTTGCACTGCATGTGGGCCTGCTGCCTATGGAATTAGGATGTGGGTGTTAGATTTCTGTAACAGAATTACAGAAAGTTTTATATGAAAATATTGATTCTGGTAAAGGAAGGCATGTTTTCTGTAAAAGCAAAAGAAGCCCTTAACCACTGAGTCATAGATCTTCAATAGATTCCTGTTCATTCAATAAAAATTAATTCTTCATATAAATGGTGACATGACTTTTTTGGTAAGAAATTAACTTTAGTCTCTACTCATTTGCCCAGAGTTGGGACCACCCCAAACCACCAAGAGACCAGATCCAATGGATAAGCAAAAGTCTTTTGAATTACAATTTAACTTGGGTTTTCTATCCATCCAAAACAGTGGGTGAAGGAGGAGGGACCCCTAGCTGCAGTGGGGTGGGGTGGGGAATTTGTTAGGGGTACAGCCAGGGGGAGCATCTGGTGGCCCGGAAGTTGCATAGTAAGGGTCTCAGGATTGGTCTGGGGAAACCTGTCTTGAGTTAATTGGTCAGTTGCAGCTGCAGAATGGTCCCTATACCTGAAGGCCAATCCTAGGGCTCTGACTTCTGTCTCTGGATTCCACCATTATCAGTAAATTAAGTCCAGAGCCTGCCAGCTAACTTCTGTGACTTCTGATTGGTTCCTTACCATATGGAAAATGTCTGGCAGTTTCTTCCCAATTATTAAGGCAAACCAGGCAAGATCTGGCCCTAAAGATAGAGGCTATCTGGCAGTTTCTTCCCAGTAATTAGGGAAAAGTCCCGAAAGGTCGGGGCCTCAGGATAAAGGCTATATGGCAGTTTCTCCCTCCTGGTAATTAGGGCATGGTTTGGGGCTCAGCACATTCTGATGAGTCAGGGGCCTACATTTTGCTGTGTCTTTTCTGTAGGTCTCCATAGCTGCCAAACCAGGGAGCTGTATGAAGGTCTGGGTCTTTCAATACTTTCAATTTTACTTCATTGCCGTCAGAATTAGGTCCTTTGGGCATTTGGAGAGTTATTTCTGCTCTGTTTTTTTTTTTAAGTTTCTTGAGCTATTAAGCATAGTGTTAATAGATTTGATTTTTTTTTTTGCTGGTTTGATCCTGGTTTAGCACTTATGGACTTCTTTATTAGTTTATAATTTCTTGACTTCATTTTCTCATCATCAAAATCATCATCATCATCATCATAACAATATGTCATTCTTCTTTTGCCCCATCCCCTAAAACAGTCATTTTTTAGAACAGGTGATACTTGTTGTCATCATTGTTCCTTTAAAGTGATAAAGATTCCTGCCTTTAATTCCAAAGAAAAACAAGTTTAAAGTCTAAAGGGACCATGTCCTTGACTGTATAGTCTTGATGAGGTGAAGGTACCAACTTCCAAATGATAGAATCATGAAGGAACTAATTCCTGGCTGCTCTTTAGAACAGAAACACAGGACAACGTGACAGAAGGGCTTCTGTGTTAGTTTTTATTCATGTATTGATACTGAAAAAAGTGGCAAGAGACATGACATCACCATCATCAAAGCTATCGGGATCCTGATAATCAGATATTCTGTGTGCATCATCATACTTAACAAGGTTCAGTCAGCAAATCTTATAGATCACTTAGTATATGCAAAATATTTAAATACTTAAATAGCAATGTTAACCCATATGTTCTTTGAGTAGCAATGATTACCATGTTTACCCATTTCTGAATACTTATTCTTCATTTATTCATTTGTTTATGTTGGTACGTACCATACAAGGAATACATACTTGTATGTGTCAGGGCATGTATGAAAATGAGAAAAAAAAAACTTGAGCTTCAGAGTTCTCTGTTTTTACAATTTGAGTCATGGTAATTGAATTCAGTTCAGTAGAAGAGAAGTGCTTAAAGCCCAGTCCCTTTGCTCCTTGAACTATTTTAATAGACCCATTTGAGATATTTTATATTATATCTTGTCCTTCAAAGTGGACACATGCATACACGAGTGTGTGAGTGTGTATATGTGTGATTGTGAATATTCCCACAAATATTCTAGTAATGGTTTATGTTTGTTGCTATTTCCCTTAGAGGTGTACATTTTAAATTTACATTCACTCAAATAAATTTTAAACATTTCAGATTTATGGGGGAATAAAAATTCTGTTTTCACAGGGTGCTCTAGTGCAAATTTTAGGCAAGCATAGCCTGAATATCAGTAGACTCAAACTGACCAAAATTTTACTCCAAAGGGTAAAAGTTTCCTAACAGAAATGTTTGGTGCTGCTACATGCTGGCAGGAATCATTACATTAAAGACAAATGAAAAGAAAGGTAACCCAGCTCTATACACTGCAAGACAGAAAATTAGTGTATTGTCAAGTCTGTGGTTCTTCCTAAAATTGTTTACCTATGTTTTTAATAACTCTGGAATTTATAGGGTAGCACTTAGATGGATCCTGAATCAGGGCCAAGAACCTGAAACCGTTTAGTTGATCTTAAAAACAAGCCCTTGTCAGTGTTATTATGTCAATCATGTAGTGTACAGGAGCAATATGGGGATGTTAACTCTATTGAATGAATCTTTTTCTGAATTTCATGATTAATTAAGATATGTTAATTGACTGAGGACAAGTTCCTGAGACTGGATTGATTGGACACAGACTATAGCCAACCAAAAAGTCAAGAAACAATGTGGAAATTTGTGTGTTTGTTTTTAAAGGAGCAAACATACATTTCACGAGATGCTAGATGCCCACAGCTAGTAAATGTCAGAATTCTGCTGGGCTTCCCTGTCACCTGCACACCCTGTCGCTTTATGAGACAAGCTCCACCCTCCTCGTCACTTCTCTCTCTTTCTCTCTCTCTCCCCCAATATTTCTTCTGAAGAGGCAAACACTGCCTCTCCCTTTCTTCTTTCCCCATTCTCCTCTTTCTCTGTCTCTATGTCTCTCTCTCTGTCTCTCTCTTCATTGCCCTCTTCCCTCCATAATCCCCTTACTCTTATATCCTTTCCAATATGTGGACATCCTATTCTCCAAGCTATAGTTATGAGAAAATAAAAAGATTTTTTATAATGCATTGCTTTGTCAACCTTTCAAAATAAGATGACACATTGTTTAAATATTTAATGGAAACAACATAGTCACTTGTTGCAGAGAGTCTTTATACAAGTACCACAAACTCCTTATGCTCTCCTGTTTAGATGTATTTTGAAATAGAGTTATATGAAAACGCTTTTCTCAAGACAATTCATACTTTGTAGATTCACATGGTCGCATTTAAATTTGGGTGTTAATTTGTCCATCATTCCTAATGCTTTTGCCAACAGCAATACTTTCTTCAAACCTAGAGTCTGTAACCCAAAAATCCACCCCAGAGAAGATCCAATGAAAAAGCAAAGAGTCTTTTGAATTACATATTAACTTGGGCTCCCTTTCCATCCAACAAAGTGGGTGCAGTAGAACAGACTCTCTAACCACAGTGGGGTGAGGCATTCATTAGAGGTAGAGCCATGGGTTGCATCTGGGGGTCTGAAAGGTGCACAGTAACAAACAGTCTCAGGATTGGGCTGGGGGAATCTGCCATGAGTTAATTTGTCAGATACAGCTGCGGAACGTTTACAATAATAGGAGACAATGCCTGAGAGTGCTAATGCTGTTGCTACAGTTGACCATTATCATGAAAGTACATCTGGAGCCGCCAGCTAACTTCTGTGTCTTCTGATTGGTCCCTTACCATATGGCGGATGTCTGGCGGATGTCTTCCCAGTGTTAAGAAAAAATAAGTAAAGTTCAGGCCCTCAGGATAGAGGCTATGTGACAGTTTCTCCCCAGTGATTCAGGTAAGGTCAGAGACTCAGCACATCCTGTTGAGTCAGGGTCTTACATCTTGCTGTGTCTTTTTAGTAGGCAGTCATGGCTGCCAAAGTGGAGGACTTGGTGAGGGTATGGTCCTTATGATACTTTCATATTTGCTTCAATGTCAACACAACTAAGTCCTTTAGGCATTTTGAGAGTTTTACTCCTCAATTTTGTAAGTTTCATGAGCTATTAATCACAGTGTTAAACATTTAGAGTTTATTTTTTCTGGCTTGAACCTGGAGTAGCAGTTACAGAATTGTTAATTAATTTTTATTTTCTTAACTTAATTTTATCATCATCAAATATCATCATTATCATCATCATTATCATCATCATCATCATCATCATCATTACCTAGAGTATAAACTTTTTAGTTATTTGAAATTTCACTGTGAGATGAGACACATATTTGTATGTGGACACCTAATTCTCCAAGCTACAATTGTGAAAAAATAAAAGAATCTTTTATAATCATTGCCTTGTCAATATTTCAAAATAAATTGACACTTCATTTGAATATTATTTGATACAACATAGTTAATTGATTCATACAATCTTTATAAAAGTATCACAGCCTCTTGATGCTCACATATTGTGGTAAATTTTGAAACAAAGTTATATAAATATCCTTTTTTTCCAGACAGCTTGTGCTTTGTAGATTCATATGGTCCCACATAAATTTCTGCCTTAATTTTTTAATCATTCATATTGTTGTTTCTAAGAGTCATTATGAATTTCCTTTCTTCGTGTAATAATAACGTAGATTTATGCAGTGACTATGTCTAGAGTCATCTGTGAAATGAGATGGTACTTTTACCCCAAAGATAACACTGTGTCAAGGCTCTTCTGTGGATTCTGATTTAGAGACATAAAAATATATACTTCATCACAATAGAAGTAATAATGAAAGTATTCACTCATTATTGGCATTTACACATAAAGCAAAGAAAATCCTGCCTACAAATCACACTCCATGGTAACTACTTAACAAAAAAGACCCTAGGAGAGTCATACATGGATTCAATCTACATGGTATTTTGAAAAAGACAAGATCTCCTGAGTAATTGGGAGTACAACAGAACTCATGGAAAGGGATGATGAGGAGGGTGGGAAGAAAGCAGGAAAGTGGAAAAAATATATAGCTCAATAAACATAGGTTTTTTTTTTTTAAAAAAAAAAAAGTAAGAATGAGAAAACATAATAACCTTGATCTTGAGCTTTGGAGTGAGCAAAACAACTGACTTTTACTTCACTCTTTATGACTCAAATCAGAATGTGTAAGTGTTCATTTAAATATGTATAATTCAAGAAGCCTTATCTTCAAGTCTAATTCTTCGTTTATTGAGAAAACACAAGCTTCATTCAAACTTGATTATACACAATATAAAGAGACAGTGATTGAAAATCAGTTAGGAAAATCTGTTCTTCCAAGAGGTCTATCCCATATTTCATAATCCTATGGCCCATTAACACTGGGGAATCAGTGACTTCTGTGTCCACAGTTCCACCAACCATCCAATGAGATGATGGAGCTTAAGGAAGCATCATACAGACACCTTTAATCTTAGTTCTTGGAGGTAGAGGCAGATGGATCTCTTTGTGTTCAAGGTCAACCTGGTCTACACACTGAGTTCCAGGACAGCCACAGTGGTTAAGCAGAAAAACACTGTCTTGAGAAGCAAAATAAAAAAAGAAGAAGAGGAGGGAAAAAGAAAGAAAATAAAGATGATGCCTGGAGCGAGAGCCTGTTCATTTGTGCCTAGCCAACTTGACCCAAAATAATGACACATACACTGTGTTGTTTATATGTTACCATGAGGCTCATAGTGTATCAGCAATGTTTCTGTACATCAGCTCCTGCTATGTCTAAATGCTTCACACTGACTCCACCATCTTTCTCAGTTTAGTTTTCCTGCCTAGCTGTACACTGGCCTATCAGAGGCCATCGTGGCTTCTATATTCATTAACCAATGAAAGCAGCACATATAAAGAAGGACTTAACACAAGGGTGGGAAATGAAAAACTTAATTGTTCAGAGTAGATCAGCAGTTTAAAGGTTCATTTCAACGAGAATTGTAATAGATAATTCCTGGAATGCAGGGTTCCTATTCATACTACCATATAAAGAACAAAGGACTGCTTGGCTATGTCATAATTTCCTGTCATTTCTTACACACATTGTGGGTGCTAACCCTCACATGAATAATATTATGCTGTGCTTAGTTTATTTATAAAATGGAGAAACAAAAGTGTGTTTAAAAAGCAAATATGTAGTTCAGAGTTGTCAGTGATATTCATTCAGATGATCTTGGCTGCCACATTTATTATTGATCATCAATTATGTGGTATGTTCCCATAAATATTTTTCCTCTTCAGCTCTCTATGGTTTACAAGTATAAAAAAAAGCTTTAAAGCTAAAAAATTCATGAAGAACCAAGTTAATTCATAATTTTATTGAAAATTAAATATGTAAAACAGTTGGGAGAATGTGTATGTAACCAAAAACTGATGACTCTTAAAATATTTTAATAGCTTTTATTTTACCTGAAGTATTTAACACCGGAAGGAAAAGTTGCAATGGCATTGGAGATAGCAAGATGAAATGGCAGACATTAACATACCAGTCACTAAGACCTGCTACCTGGATCATCTCAGCTATCAGGAGTCTATAAATTCTTCCATGGTTATCCATGTAAACTATTCTATATTTATGAAAAAAATAAAGTAACAATTACAAAAGGCAAAGATAGGGGGAAAACAGTGATAGAAAATCCTGTGCCACTGACTCCTACCATTGGACAGTGAGAGTAGTACCTACATTAGATGTCTGGTGCGTTCTCCTCATAGACATGCTAATATTACAGTGTATCATTGTGTGTTCTTCAATAAGTGCTGGATTTTTTTACTATATTAAAATGCAGAGTTTACTTACTCATACATTTGTCCATATTCCATTTCTGACCAAGTTATTACTGAATGCTAAATAGCATTTTCTATATATCTAAACAAAATAGTCAAAGGGTAGAGCTCTGCTTTTAAGAACAATGCAGGAATTTTAGAGGCTACATTCTTGGCTATGAAAACTAGAATGATTTGCCAAAAATAGTTAGGAAATGCTACGATTTTGCAGTGTAGGAAGGACAACCGGTTATCCACTGTTAAAAAATGAAAGAATACAAAGTGTTTCTACCTGATGAGCTTTGATTTCTGAAATCAATTTTGATTAATTTCTTTTCTCTTATGAGTGTAATTGTTTTGCTTGAGTGTATGATTTTGTACTACATGTGGCCCTGGTGCCCATGGAATTGAGATGTGGGTGTTAGATCTCTGTAACAGAATGACAGAATATATTATGCCATAATATTGGTTCTGGGTTGTGAAAGAAAGATTTCTACAAAAACAATAAAAGCTCTAAACAAGTGAAACATAGGTCTCCAACAGATACATATACATACAAGCAGAATTAATTCTTCATATAAAAGCTGGCATTCTTCCTTGGTAAGAAAACAACTTTAGTCTATACTGTCATGCCTAGAGTCTGGAACACCCCAAATCACCAGGAAACCAGATCCAATGCAAAAGCAAAGAGTCTTGCATTACAGCATACCTTGCTTTCTCTATCCATCCCACAGGGCTCATGGAGTAGGATGTTTCCCTTCTTTACAGCTTTTATTGTCCTTAAAGAACAATATACATCTTGAATAGATTACTATTCATTAAACCAGAATTAATTGTTCATATAAATGGTGGCATGTCATCTTTGGTAAGATAACAACTCTCCTGCCCAGAGACTAGAAACCCCCCACACCCCCAAACCACCAGGAGACCAGAGCCAATGCAAAAGCAAAGAGTCTTTTAAATTAAAAGTTAACTTGAGTTTCTATCCACCCAAGAGAGCTGGGGGAGACTCCCTAGATGCTGGGGATGGGTCATTCATTCGAGGTAGAGCCAGGGAATGCATCTGAGGGTCTGGAAGTTGTATAATAACAGTTGCAGGATTGGTATGGAGGAACCTGTCATGAAGAAATTGGTCAGTTTCAGCTGTAGCAAGGTTGCTATGACTGAGTGTCATTTTTGGGCAGTTAGTGCTGCTGCTGCTTTTGACCATATCTGGAAAGTACATTCAAAGCTTGGCAGCCAACTTCTGTGACTTCTGATTGGTTCCTTACTATATGGAGGATGTCTGGCAGTTTCTTCACAGTATTAGGTAAAAACAAGGAAAGGTCAGGCCCTCAGGATAGAGGCTACGTGACAGTTTCTCCCCAGCGATTAGGGTAAGGCCAGAGACTCAGCACATTCTGCTGAGTCAAGGCCCTACATCTTGCAGTGTCTTCTGTGTAGGCAGTCATGGCTGCCAAATGGGGGGCTTGGTGACGGTATGGACTTTTCAATACTTCCTTTTTTTTTTTTTTTGCAAATCAAATGAGTTTATTGAGACCACTTACAAGAGCAGGGGCAACTCAAAAGCAGCTGTATCACCAAAGCTACCTCAACATGGGCTCTTCACAACTTGCAGACTGCTTGACTAGTCAGAGACTCCTCTCCCAGGCAGCTAGGCCTCCTCCTCTAAGCAGCTCTGATCAACAGTCAACCTGCCCCTTTCTGTCTTTTTACCATCCTCCACCACCCTACCCCCCACAAACACATAGAGCTCTATTTCTACAACCTTGGGGGAACACTTTATGACCTTAAGCTTCAACTTTCCAAGACATGTGATGCTTGTTTAGTCTCTTGAGTTTCCCCTATCTCTTCTTCCTGGAGGGTTGTTTTAATCTGAAGGAAAATACCATCAGCACTGGCTTTCCTACCTTTGTGCTTGCTTTAGGGACCCACCCTCCACCCATGAGTCAACTGTGACATCAAGATCTAACACGTCTTGAGTTTTTAAAGCACACAATCTCACAATGCAGAGACTTGAGACATCCATTAGCTAGAGAGAAAATATTTTCATATTTGTTTCAATGTCAAAAGAACTAGGTCTTTGGGGCATTTTGAGAGTTTCCCCACTATATTTTTTTTAAAATTATGAACTATGAATCACGGTGTTAATACTTAGAGCTTTTCTGTTTTGAACCTGGAGTAAAACTTATGGAATTGTTCATTAATTTTTACTTTTTTAACTTCATTTTCTCATCATGAAAATCATCATAATCATCACCTAGAGTATGAACTCTTAATTCAGTTGAAATTTCACTGTGAAATGAAACATAAATTTGCAGGTGAGCATCAGATTCTTCAAAGTACAGTTGTTAGGAAATAAAAAGAATATTTTATAATTCAATGCCTTGTCAATCTTTCAAAATAAGTTGCATCTTATTTGAATATTTGTCTGCCACAACATAGTTACCTGTTTCACAGAGGCTTTATACAAGTACCCCAACCTCCTTATGTTCTTATATTGAGATAAATTTTGAAATAGAGTTCTAAGAATATGCTTTTCTCAAGACAGTGTGTGCTTCGTAGATTCACATATCCTGTTTAAATTTCTGTGTAATTTGTCAAACATATATAATGCTATTGCCAATAGTCATTATAAATTTCCTTTCTTTGTGGCATAACATGGAGGACTTCTACAGTGAATTTATCTACAATCCTCTATGAAATGAGACGGTTCTTTCACTCCAAGGATGACACTATGTCAAGGCTTTCCTGTGGCTTGTGACTTGGAGTTATAGAAATATATACCTCATCACATTACTAGTAAAAATGAGATTATTCACTCATAATTGGCTTCTAGACATAAAGCAAAGAAAATCCTACCTACAGTTCACAACCTCAGAGAAACTAGACAATGAAAAAGATCTTAGGAGAGACATACATGAATCTAATCTGCATGGAATGTAGAAAACGTCAAGATCTCGTAAGTAAATTGGGAGCATGGAACTCATAGAAAGGTTAGATGGGGAGGGAGGAAGAAGGGAGGAAAGTGGAAAAAATATATAGCTCAATAAAAATAGTTTTTAAAAGAGTAACCATGAGAAAACAGTAAGCGTGATCTTGAGATTTGGAGTGAGCAAAGCAACTGACTTTTATACCACTCTTCACTACTCAAATCAGAATATGTAAGTGTTTATTTAGATGTGTGTAATTCAATAATCCTTATCTTTCCATTCTAATCCTTAACTTATTGAGAATATAATGCTTCCTTTAAATCTTTTGATCAAGGAAAAGATAAAATATAGTGATTGAAAAATCATTATGAAATTCTGGTCTACCTACCTGTCTTTCCCACAACAGAATTTCATGGCTCATTAACACTGGAAAATCAGTGACTCGTGTGCTCACACTTCCTCCTAACATCCAATGAAATAAAGGAGTCTAAAGATTCGTCATTTAAAACATATGAAAGGAAAGATGGACCAGGTGGTGGTGATGCACACCTTTAATGCCACTTCTTGTGAGGCAGAGGCATATGGATCTTCTTTCGTTCTGGGCACACCTGATCTGCAAAGTGAGTTCCAGGACAGCCACGGTAGTTACACACAGAAACCCTGTCTCGAGAAGTAAAATAAAATAAAATAAAATAAAATAAAATAAAGAAGAGGAAAAAAGAAAGAAGGAAAAGATGACGGCTGCAGGCAGTGTCTGTTGTTTTGTTTTCTGGCCACATTGACCCAAAGTAATAACACAGACAGTGTATTATTACAACACTTGTTGTCCAATAGCTTAAGCATATTTTTAGCCAGCTCTTATACTACAAATAACCCCAATTCTAATATTTTACATGTTACTATAAGGCTCTTAGTTTATCAGCAAGGATCCTGTGCATAAGTCTCTTGCAGTAGTTCAATGGACTCTCACCAACTCCACCTTATTTCTCCCATCATTCAGATTAGTTTTCCTGTGTAGCTTTAATCTGTCCTATCAGAGGCCATCATGGCTTCATTCAATAACCAATAAAAGCAACACACATACTAAAGGACTTAACACAAAGTGGCAAATGAAAAACATAATGTGTTCAGTGTAGATCAGCAGTTTTAAAGGTTCATTTCAATGAGAATTGTAAAAGATAATTCATGGAGTAGAGGAAGCCAATTCATGCTACCTTATAAAGAAAGAAAGAATACTTGCCCATGACATCTTTTCTGGCAATTTCTTCTACAAACTATGAGTCCTAACCCGCATATGCATAGTATGATGCTTTACTTACCTTATTTACAAAATGGAGAAAAAAGTATTTAAAAAGACAAATATGTAGTTCAAAGTTGCCAGTGATATTCACTCAGATGAGCTTGTGGTACTATATTTATTCTTGATCATTAATTATGTGGTATATTCACATAAAGCTCTGTAACAGAAGTACAGAAAGTTTTATTCTAAAATATTGATTCTGGTAAAAAGAAGGCATGTTTTTTATGAAAAACAAGAGAAGCTCATAACCACTGAAGAATAGATCTTGAATAGATTGATTACTGTTCATTCAAGGAGAAGTAATTCTTCATATGAATGGTAAGATGACTTCTTTGGTAAGAAATCAATTTTAGTCTTTATTCATGTGCCCAGAGTTGGGAACACCCAAAACCACCAAGAGACCATATTCAATGGATAAGCAAAGGTCTTATGAATTATGAGTTAACTTGAATTCTCTACCTCCCAAAACTGTTTGTGAACAATGAGAGACCCACAAGCTGCAGTGTGGTGGGACATTTATTAGGGGTACAGCCAAGGGGTGCAGCAGGTGTTCTGGAAGTTACATAGGAACAGTCTCAGGATTGGCTGTCCTGAGTTAATTGGTCAGTTGCAGCTGCAGAATGGTCACTATACCTGGAGGCCAATCCTGGGGCTCGTACTTCTGTCTCTGGATTCCACCATTATCAGTAAATTAAGTCCAGAGCCTGCCAGCTAACTTCTGTGACTTCTGATTGGTTCCTTACCATATGGACAATGGCTGGCAGTTTCTCCCCAGTTATTAAGGCAAACCAGACAAGATCTGGCCTTCAGGATAGAGGCTATCTGGCAGTTTCTCCCAAGTAATTAGGGCAAAGTCAGGCAAAGTCAGGTCCTCAGGATGGTGGCTATCTGGGCAGTTTCTCCGTGGTAATTAGGGCAAGGGTTAGGGTTCAGAACATTCTGTTGAGCCAGGGGACTACATTTAGCTGTGTCTTTTCTGTAGGTCTTCATGGCTGCAAAACCAGGGGGCTGTATGACATTCTGGGTCTTTCAATACTTTCATTTTTACTGCACTGCCAACAGAACTAGGTCCTTTGGGCATTTGGAGAGTTTTTCCCACTCTGTTTTCTTAAGTTTCTTTAGCTATTAATCACAGTGTTAATAGTTTTGATTTTTTTTTCTGGTTTGATCCTGGATTAGCACTTACAGACTTCTTTACCAGTTTATATTTTACTAACTCCATTTCTCTTCATAAAATTCATCATCATCATAACAATATGCCATTCTTCTTTTGCCCCATACCCTAAATCAAATATTCTTTAGACCAGGTGATGCTCATTGTCACCATTATCCCTTTAAGATGATAAAAAATTCCTGTCTTCAAATCCAAAGTTAAGAAAAAGTTTGAAGTCTAAGGGGACCATACCCTTGAACATCTAGTCTACCATGAGGTGAAGGTACCAACCTCCAAAGAATAGAATCTTGAAGGAGCTAAGAACTGGCTGTTCTTCAGAACAGAAATACAACACAATGTGACACAAGAGCTTCTGTGTAATTTTATATTCATGTATTGATACTGAAACAAGTGGTAAGAGACATAACATCACCATCACCAAGTTATCAGAACCTAGATAACAAGATATTCTGTTAGCATTACCATACTTAACAAGGTTTAGGCAGCAAATCTAATAAATCACTTAGTATATCCAAAATATTTAAATACTTAAATAACAATGTGAATATATTTATTTTTGAGGACCTATGATTACAATGTTTATGTTTTTATATACTCTTAACTTTCTGAATACATATTTGTTAATTCATTCATTTGTTTATGTTGGGGTACCGTACATACCATACATACATGTTTGCTTTCTGGCATGTATGGAAAGGAAAAAATGACGTGAGTATTTTTTGATGATGCTACATGTTGGCAGTAATCACTACATAAAAGTAAAATGTAAAGAAAAGGAAGCGTGCTATATACCTTGCAAGACAAAAAATTAGTATATTGTCAAATTTGTGGCTCTTCCTAAAATTGTTTAACTATGTCCCTAATATGTTCCACATAGGTGGGTCCTGAATCAGGACTAAGATCATGAACACAGTTTCATTGATCGAAAAACAAAAACCTAGTCAGTTTCATTATGTCATTCATATAGACTACAGGAAAGATGTGGTGATGTTAACTCTATTGAATCACACTTTTTTGATTTTCATGATTAATTAGGATATGTTAATAGACTGAGGACAAGTTCATGAGGCTGGATTGATTGGACACAGACTATAACCAACCATTAATTCAAAAACAATGTGGAAATTTGTGGGTTTGTTCTTAAAGGAACAAACATACATTTTATAAACTGCTAGATGCCCACAGCAAGTAAATGCCAGAATTCTGTTGACCTTCCCTGTCACCTGCATACCTTGTCTCTTTAAGAGACAAGCTCATCCTACCCTCAATCTCCCCCTTCATGCCAAGGCAAACTATTCTGCCTCCTCACATTTCCTCCCTCCCTCCCTCTCACCCTGCTCTCTCTCCCTTTTTCCTTGACTGTCCATATACTGTACTCCCTCTCCCTTCCTCTGCTTCCCCCTTCTCCCCCCACTCTCTCTCTCTCTCCTCTCTCTCTCTCTCTCTCTCTCTCTCTCTCTCTCTCTCTCTTTCAATCTCTCTTTCCCTTTTACTGCTATAATCCCCTTACTTTTATATTCTTCCTAATACTCACTAAATAAACTCTATACCCAAGCTCCATCCACAAGGTGCATCTGCTTCTCTCCCACTCAGTGTCCTCCCCACCCACCAGGGTACCTGCCAGGGTTATGTCACTGGTAAATTTTTTATTGTTCCTGTGAATAAGATAAATTTCACATGTTCAGTTAAAAACCAGTACAGCCAATCTTTGACAGAGATCTCCAGGCAGATTCTATACTGAGATGATAACTTAAAATATATGCCTGATAAACAACCCTCAGCTCTCAGAGATCGTGGGGAATATGGCTTTTAAATGTTTGTTAAAAGCCTTTTCATAACACAGAGACAGTTTGGCTCCTAACAGCAGCACCCCATTGCCTCCAAATAATATAGGAGACAGATGGGCACAGAAAAAAATCCATCTTCAATT